>CM060734.1:42999160-43599160 GCA_030704615.1 Takakia lepidozioides
TGCCTATGCGCAATTGGTTGAGCCACAGGCGAAGCGCATGAAGGATTTACAACAGCAGTTGGAATTGTATAAGCTAAGAGAGGAGCAAACTCTCAGGGGAACCACAAGCAGCTTGGTGGATAACAGCCTTATGCAGGTCTGGCTAGCACAAGGGCCAGTAGAAGGCAAAGCCCACGGAAGCTCACCCAAAGCGAGATGAATGAGCTTAGACTGCAGGTGCAGAACATTGCCACAACTACTATAGACAATGTCTATAGTAGGATAGCAGAGTTACAAGAGGATGTAGACGGACTCCAGACTCAAGTGGAAGACCTCACTTCAAACATCGACCAAAGAGTCTATATCCCTCGGAACAGCTAATGGCTTCTTATTTGAAAGCCAGAACTCTGGCTTTTCAGTCTTCACAGGAGGTGCAAGAGATGCCAATGGTACAGGAACCACTACCACCACCACCACAACAGGTCAGTGTACCAGAACTGAACCTGTGGTTACTACAACCACACCACAGCCACCACAGCCGGAGGTATGGGCAATGCAGCTTTTAACCCACCTAAAACTCCAGCTGCCAGGGAGTACAGTAGGGCTATGATTATGCCCTTCAACCAAATTCCATTCATGTTGGATTTGGCTTGGAAAGAATTTAGTCCTCCGCAGTCATTCGCACATTACTACCAAATCATGCGTATTTGGCTGCCAGTGGCAACCAGGACTAAAGTTCTTCCAAACAATCGACATATTGAAGATCATCACTTTGCACAATACTGGCACGAGGCAGGTACAATGTTGAGGGAATTGGTTGCTTTCCAGGTTGTACATGGACTCATTTATACCAAGACCAAGGAGATAGCAAGTATTGTCATGGGGTGCGGGCTATACTACGCTGCTTGTTTTCTGATACGTTACCACATTGAGCAACAAAAGATGCAAGCACGCTTTCAAAGTTACTCCAGTGGAGATCATTGGGTATTACCTTCGGTGCCACCTCATATGTACCTATATGACCCAAAAGTTATGATACAGAAGGATTCTCAAATTCGTTCATGGTTTCAAGCAGCCTGCAACAATTTGTCAACACAGAAATTCGGACTTGATGACATTTTCTATAAGGGACATATCGCATGGAAATACTTGCACGCGCACCAGTAATTGGTACCCCACTCATTTGGACAGACAAGGAGCTCAGTGTCTACACCAATTTTGCTGTTCAACGGTTGCACCAGGTTGTAAAATGCAAACTTCCAGACATGGTAGGACAGCATTGTATGCCCCAGATGATTCCACAAAAAGTTCGAAAATTAAAACACCTAAGAGGCGATGACGATTCTGATACAACTGGTTCTTCACAAAATTCTTTTGACATGGGAGAAGACTATACAATTCAGATGGAAGCGAAGAAACAAAGGGGATCTCCTCTGCCGGAAAGATTACCTCGATATCAGCCTCCAGAAGGCCTCACTTATCCAGGTAGTAATCAACCATCTCCATCAACCAGAGACAGACCTCGGCTCGTACACACAGCCCACCACGAAACTCTCAACGTCAACAAAGTGATCACTCACAAAGGTTTGCTACTCGAAAACAGTAAACCGTGAGGACACGGCTTTTTGAGGGGGGAAGGGGTAATGTTAGAGGACTGTAGGGGACTTAGACACTTATACGGGATCTGTAGGGTACCCTTAATTTTTGCACAGACTGAGACAAACAGGAACCTTAGGGGTGACAGCAGAGCACTGTAGAAGGGGGTTACACAACCCACACAGCCCACACAGCCGTCATAGCCGTCACAGCCCACACAGCCGACACAGCCGACACAGCCCACACAGCCCACACAGCCGTCACAGCCGACACACCCCACACAGCCCACACAGCCCACACAGCCGTCACAGCCCACACAGCCCACACAGCCGTCACAGCCAACACAGCCCGTCACAGCCGTCACAGCCCACACAGCCCACACAGCCCGACACAGCCGTCACAGCCCACACAGCCCACACAGCCGTCACAGCCAACACAGCCCGACACAGCCGTCACAGCCCACACAGCCCGTCATAGTCGTCACAGCCCACACAGCCCACACAGCCCGTCACAGTCGTCACAGCAGACACAGCCCACACAGCCAGTCACAGCCCGGCATAGCCACACAGCCAGTCACAGCCCGACACAGCCAAACACAGCCAGTCACCGCTTGACACAGCTGTCACGATAATAGGGAACGAAGAGTAGGACAGGAACGACTGTGGGAACAACACCAGAGAAGGGAACATGTTAGTTCACATACGACGGTTAGAGAGGGAAACGGTTAGAACCGCGGATAGGAGGATAAAGGGAAGAACGGGGATTATGATGAGATCATTATTCGGGGAGGACTTGGGGAGTCAGGCGGAAGCGGAGATCGGAGAGCACGATGAAGGAGGATTAGTAGATGCTTGTTAGATGCAAAGCCGTAGGGATATTGTAGAGGAGAATAGAGATACAATGGCTTCGGCCTGATACCTGATAAATCATAATCTGATACTTATACGATACAATCACACTGTGTAGAGAGATCTGAGTGAAGCTGTGGATTGAATGGAGGAGTTAAGGAAACCGATAAATTGATGAAGCAAACTGATACTTAATTATCAATGGTAAGGTAGCAAAGATGAATGCGGAAAAGGAAACAAATAGGAAACACCCCCATGATACACTAGCTGTAGGTCATGACTGATTGTTCTGCGCGGGCTGAGTACTTAGAGATTTCCAACTCTTCTATCTTGGAGTTTCCGCCTCGGATAGCGAAGGGATGGGTGAGTAAAAGCCGCGCGACACACCGCCATGTTACAAACCATTAACAAAGAGATGCTGGGAAGAGTCAATGCCAATAAGTTGAAGGGGTACAGTGGTATCCATGACAAACCATTGCAGCATGATTTGCATGTTGAAACGCAAAAGCAGTCACGGGCTGCACTAGTGATACCAACGGAGTATGGAGCACTTGTCGCTAGGCCGAGCATATATGACCAGGGCGGGCAGAACATGCGCGACACAGCCTATCACAGCCCATCACGGCGCGACACAGCCTATCCCAGCCCATCACGGCACGACACAACCTATCACAGCCCATCACGGCACGGCACAGCCTATCACAGCCCATCACGACGCGACACAGCCTATCACGGCCCATCACGGTGCAACACAGCCTATCATAGCCCAGCACGGCGTAATACAGCCTATCACAACCTACCACAACGTATCACAGCCTATCACAGCTTACCACATTGCAACACAGCCTATCACAGCGTACCACAGTATGACACAGCCTGTCACAGCTCAACACAGCCTACTAGGGTTACACAATCCATAGAATCAGTGACAGGTGGACGCATGATAACTTCAGGGAAATGGCCGGCGGAAGGAAGGACAGAAGCCAGTTTAGAAATAGACACGTGGAAGTCAGGGCGCGACACACAGCTGAGAAGGAAGTGCAAGAACAGGTGTCATCAAGAAAGAGGACAAGAATGGCCGTCAAAATACCTAATTAGCACGTCAATTCGGATGAATGGCGGGCCCATTAATGAATACGGAAAAGGGGCAACAGAACAAACGACAAGTACAGAAAAGCGAAATTCTTGTCACATGTGTTATCCTAGTGGACAGTCCAGCAGGGAAAGTCCACTAAAGAAAATTAAATCTTAAATCCAGTCACAGAGGTTACAGCCAATCGAAAGCCAGAAAATGGATCAAGAAATTAGAGGGAATTTAAGCGCAAGAGTCGGCGTTGTTCTAAGTAACGGGCGTCTCGACGGGACAAACCATCAAGGCTATAGCTTTGAAGCTATGGAGGAACTAACAGACTATACGCTCACAATATTACTTACGCAGTGGCATAGGCACGGAAGAACAAAGCGGATCTTTTCTCTTAATCGATGCTTGCAAGCCCCGCAGGCTTACAAGAAATTACGCATAGCTTTTTGTGGCAACCATACGTTTATGCTTTGTGCCCTGCAGGCATTTCTTCAATTGTTACAGCCAAAACATTTCTGTGGGTCTAGAATGAAGAGAGTGAGAGGAATGGAAGAAATCAGGGTGAAGAGCACCACAATCCTGCAGAAACAAACGATTGCTACTCCTCAGGCGGTATAGTTACTGAAGGAGCTGCGATTGCAAGGATTGCGAAACAAAGATTGGACATTGCACCATAGACAGTACATGTTACAATTCTTGCAGAACTTTGAGCCTAGGACAGGAGCAACAACGGTGAAGGGAGTTGAATTAGAAATTACTCCCCTATACCTATAGCAATTGTTTCAATTGCCAGCAGGTCAGGTGCATGTGGAGGAGCACAGGGCAAGACTGCAAATAGGGGACTTATTCCAAGAAGGGAGTTTCTTTAAAACTCAGGGTTATGCTTGTACCAAGGCCGTGTACCCAGGGCTAAAGGAGGTAGGCCAGGTATTGAACGTTCTGTTTGCCATGAAACAGAACCAACAGTATTTGAGCAGATCCTTCACAGAGGAAATACTCAAAGCCCTGAGAGGAGAAGAGGTAGAATGGGCGGACATAATGTACAACGCACTGGTAGAGGAGATGAAAAGATTACAAGGCACTGCCGCAAAATCTCCTATCATAGTGTCTGGCCCAATCATTGCTCAAATAATTCTTGATTCTGGCATACTTGATGCTCGAGAAGGAAAGGAGATGGGAGTGTTTGAGACTGAAACCACTGCAATGGAAGAGCAAGGCTCTTCACACAGTGAGGGTGGACTGGCAGGACAACCCCAGACTAAGAGACAGAGGTGGGGAAAGACTGTAGTGGCGGATCCATTGGCTTCACGGAATCCGCATGATAATGTTTCCCAAGCTCTTGTGTGCAGGAAGGGGCACAGCAGCACAGAGAACTACTATTATTGGAAGCGGGACCTTCAGAGAGGGAAGAGGAAGTTACTTCAGTATCACAGCCATCACAGCCAGATGATCGGCCTGTCACAGAGTTACCACAAGTTGTCCATGCAGTTCCACCAGAAATAATTGATTTGGAGAAAGAAGGGTTAGATTTTCCCACTACAGAACAGGTGGTGGCAGAAATTGAGAAGGGGGACCTTCTCTATGAATATTCTGGTCTGGTCAAGGAGACAGTGATTCCAGAGGTGCAATAGTTGTCCAAGGGAAACCCTGCGGTGCATATAATACACACACCTGTGACGGAGGTACCACAGGTAGAATGTCAAGACACTGCAGCACCGGTGACGGATGAGGTGGTTCAGGAAGAAAATCTGGTGGGACAATGGCCTGAGTGGTTCGTGAGGCATCACAATATTGAGGATCAGGGAGAACAGCAGCAAGCTCACCATGATGACCCTCAACAGGCCATGCTTATGAGTTCCATAAGCAGGACACTTAATTTGTTGGGGACTTATGTCAAATCCCATGTTCCAACTACCCAATTGGCAGCTTTGAGAGAGGAACTCAGGAAGGAGTTTGAGGCTTGACTTGCCACTGAGTGTGCAAACAAGGTCGATGAAGAGGTCACTCTCAAGATGCAGCAAGACTTGGAGAGTGCAGAAGCAGCTTTGCAATTGGCCAAGGAACAATTGATTGAGGCAGGCCTCGCGCAAGACCAGTTGCACGAAGCACATAAGCAACAGCTATACCAAATGCAGTTGAAGCATAAAAGCAAGTTGCAAGAAGTGAAGGCACTACATACAGAGTTGCAGACAGTGCATGACAGAATGGTCATACAATGTGCTACACTCACAACTATGCTTGATCAAAGTACAATAGAAATAAACAGTCAAGCGGAAAAATGTACGAAGGCAGAGGCAGAGAATGTTGAGCAATTGAAACTCATTGTCGATATGAAGAATACAATCTGTCGCAATGAGAGTACTTTCAAGCAATACAGGCAGGTTGAAGCTGACCAAGAGAGGTACATCCTTGAGTTGCAACAAACACTCATGTCCAATAGAAATGAACTCTCTGTGGCTAACAAGGCTTGGAAGGAAGCCAATAATCTGGCTGCTGCCTATGCGAGTTTGGTTGAACCTCATGCGAAGCGCATGGAGGCTTTACAGCAGCAAATAGATGTGTACAGGCTCACAGAGGAGCAGACTCTAAGGGGTGCCACAAGCAACTTGGTGGATAACCACCTTATGCAGGTCTGGTTAGCACAAGGGCCAGTGGAGGGCAAAGCACGAAAGCTCACCCAAAGCGAGATGAATGAGCTCAGATTGCAAGTGCAGAACATTGCCACAATTACTATAGACAATGTCTATAGTAGGATAGCGGAGTTACAGGAGGATGTAGACGGCCTGCAGACTTAAGTGGAGGACCTCACTTCAAATATCGACAAGAGAGTCTGTGTACCTGAGGAACAACTAATGGCTTCTTATTTACAAGCGAGAACTTTGGCTTTTCAGTCTTCTTCACAAAGGGTGCAGGAGATGCCAATGGTACAAGAGCCAGTGCCACCAACACCACAACAAGTCACTGTGCCAGTAGCTGACCCTGTTGTTACTACAGCCACACCCTAGCCCCCACAGCCTGAGGTATGGGGGAATGCTGCTTTTAACCCACCTAAAACTCCAGCTGCACAGGAGTACAGTCGGGCTATGATTATGCCCTTCAACCAAATTCCCATTGTGTTGGATTTGGCTTGGAAGGAATTTAGTCCTCCGCAGTCATTGGCACATTACTATCAAATCATGCGCATTTGGCTGCCAGTGGCAACTAGGACTAAAGTTCTTCCGAACAATTGAGGATCATCACTTTGCACAGTACTGGCATGAGGCAGGTACCATGTTGAAGGAATTAATTGCCTTCCAAGTTGTACATGGATTCATTTATACCAAGACCAAAGAGGTAGCAAGTATTGTCATGGGCTGCGGGTTATACTACGCTGCTTGTTTTCTGGTACGTTATCACATTGAGCAGCAGAAGATGCAAACGCGCTTTATGAGTTATTCCAGTGGGGATCATTGGGTCTTACCTTCAGTGCCACCTCATATGTACCTATATGAGGCAAAAGTTATGATGCAAAAGGATTCTCAAATTCGTTCATGGTTTCATGCGGCCTGGAACAATTTGTCAACACAGAAATTCGGGCCTGATGATATTTTCTTTAAGGGACATGAAGCATGGAAATACTTGCACAATTCACAAGTCATTGGTACCCCACTCACCTGGACAGACAAGGAGCTCAGGGTCTTCACCAATTTTGCCATTCAGCGTTTACAGCAAGTTTTGCAGTTTAAACTTCCAGACATGGTAGGACAACATTGTATGCCCCAGAGGATTACACAAAAAGTTCGGCAGTTAAAACACGTGAGAGACAATGAGGATTCTGATACAACTGTTTCTTCAGCGGACTCTTTTGACATGGGAGAAGACTATGCAATTCAGATGGCAAAGAAGAAGCGACGGGGGTCTCCTATGCCTGAAAGATTACCTCGATATCAGCCTCCAGAGGGCCTCACATATCCAGGTAGTGTTCAATCATCTCCGTCAACCAGTGACAGACCTCGGGCTCGCACACAGAGTCCTTCACGAGACTCTCAACGTCAGAAGGGTGCTCATTCACAAAGGTTTGCTAATCCCAAACAGTAAACCGTGAGGACACGACTTTTTGAGAGGGGGAGGGGTAAATGTTAGAAGGCTGCTTGGGACTTGGACACTTTTACGGGATCTGTGGGGTACCCTTAATTTTTGCACAGACTGAGACCAACAGGAGCCTTAGGGGTGACAGCAGCGCACTTTAGGGGAGGTCACACAGCCCATCACAGCCAACACAGCTCGTCACAGTCCGACACAGCCCATCACAGCCAACACAACTCGTCACAGTCCGACACAGTCCGTCACAGCCAACACAGCTCGTCACAGCCAATACAGCCTGTCACAGTCCGACACAGCCGACACAGCCGACACAGCCAGTCACAGCTCGACACAGCTGACACAGTCCAACACAGTCGCACAGCCAGTCACACCTTGACACAGCTGTCACGACCATAGGAAACGGATAGCATGACAGGGAACGACTGTGGGGAACAACATCTGCGAATGAAACATGTTAGTTCACGGATGACGGTTAGTGAGGGAAACGGTTAGAACAACGGGTAGGAAGATAAAGCCAGGAGCGCGGACTGGAAAATGATCACTTCTTGGGGAATCACTGCTGGAAGGAGTTCGGGAGCACTTCTTGGGGGGACTTCGGACATCACTGGGAGAAATGAGGCAGAGAGCGCGTCTCTGAGCAGAAAGAGCCAGAGCACGGAGTAGGAGGAGGACGACCTGTTGATGCTTAATGAATGCAAGCAGTAGAGTTGTAATGTAGAGCAGATTAGAGACTCCATGGCTTCAGCCTGATACTTGATAGATATAAATCTGATACATACTTTATACTCACACTGTGTAGAGAGATCTGAGTGAAGCTGTGGAATGAATGGATGAGTTGATGGAATCCGATAGATTGCTGAAGCAAACTGATACTTAATTACCAACAGTAAGGTAACTAGCTAACATGAATGTGAGAAGGAAAATAAATAGGAAACACCCCCATAATACACTAACTGTAGGTCATGACTGATTGTTCTGAGCGGGCTGAGTGCTTAGAGATTTCCAACTCTTCTATCTTGGAGTTTCCGCCTCGGATAGCGAAGGGATGGGTGAGTAAAAACCGCGCGACAACAGCGAACGACTGCGAGGGAACGACATCTACAGAGGGAACATGTTACTTCAGGGATGACGGTTAGTTAGTTAGGTGGTTAGAATAGCTTGCAGGCAGATAAGGAGGGCGGCAACGGGAAGTAGGGGGACTTCACGGGGAGCGCTTCTTGGTCATGAGAGGAGGAGATCAGCGGAGAGCAAGAACGAGAGCACAGAGAAGGAGGAAAGATGAACAGTAGATGTTTATTACATGCAAAGCTGTAGTGATACTGGAGGGCAGATTAGAGTCACCATGGCATTGACCTGATATCTGATAAATCATAATCTGATACTTATTCGATACAATCACACGGTGTAGAGAGTCATGAGTGAAGCTGTGGAATGAATGCATGTTTAACTGGAACTTAGTAGATACTGAAGCAATCTGATGCTTCAGTATTCACGGTAAGGTAAATTGATAACATGAAGGCAAGAAGAAGTACAAATGTCATCAATTAATGTCATGATCATCCCCAAAATGAGATCCACTCCATCGATCTCGTTAATGGTGACGTGGAATATCAAGACGTTTACCCATGTAATTTTTTTTATATTTGACTTTTATGATTTACTTCTACCTTTTCTAATGACAGGGCAGCCACGGTGTAAAACGGACGTGGCCAATTATTAATATTTATTAATTCCTTTAAAAAAATATATCAGCCTATATTGGCGGTCGCATATAATTTATTATTTTTAAAATGAAGCGACCGCCCATATTGGCGGTCGCTTGTAATTTAATATTTTGTTAAATTAAGCAACCGCCTATATTGGCGGTCGCCGGTAATTTATTAATTTTTAAATGAAGCGACCGCCCATATTGGCTGTTGTTTGTATTTTATTATATTTTAAAATAAGCGACCACCTATATTGGCGGTTGGTTGAAGTTTATTATGTTTTAAATGAAGCGACCGCCCAGATTGGCGGTCGTTCTCACTTTATTATATTATATTATTATATCTTTAATATATTTTGTAAAAATATAGCGACCGCCATGTTGCGGTCGCTTTAGTTTTTATTTAAATTTAGCGACCGCCATTTAGCAGTGGTCACTTATTTTTATTTTTATTCTTAAATAAAGCGACCGCCGTTTGGTGGTCGCTTCTTTAGTAAATTTTTGAAAAATGCAGCAACCGCCATTTTGCGGCCGTCGCTATATTTGTTAATAAACAATACAGCGACCGCCATTTGGCGGCGGTCGCTTGATTTAATTTTGATTCTTAAATTAAGCGACCACCTACTGGCGGTTGCTTATTTAATATATTTAAAAAAAATGAAGCGACCGCCATTTAGCGGCGGTCGCTTATTTTTATTTTGAATCTTGAATTAAGCAACCGCCAGTAGGCGATCGCTTATTTAATATATTTTTAAAAAATGGAGCGATCGCCATGTGGCGGTCGCTCTTCTTGTTGTTATAAATATAGCGACCGCTATGCGGCGGTTGTGTATTTTTTTTTTTTTGGAAATCCAGGAACCCGCCGTGTGGCGGTTTTGTTTAAAAAAAAAAAATCATGAAGCGGCGCCTGGCCAACCACGTGGCGAGGTGTCGCGGGTCAGGAAAAACGAAACAAATGGGAAGGGGGGGGGAAGGTGGTTTTGAACCCTTGACCTCTCCCTTGTGGGTGCGCATGGCGAGGTGCGACTGGCCAGTCGCGCCGAGTTGACACGTGGCAAGGCACCACTTCAAGCATAATGCCATGGGGGGGGGGGGGGGGCGCTGGTGGGCGCCTATATAAACCATTCCCCCCTTGTCGCGCACCTCACCTCGGTAAGTTCCCCTTCAAGTCATAGTTACTGGCTTTGATGCGCGCGCCTAACTCCCAACTTGGCCGCCGGGCCAACTTGGAGCTTCGGCCGCTCACCGGGACATAACGGTCCCCCTTTACTCTCCCACCAGACCCTCCGCCAATTTAGGCCTAGTGGAAATTCCCTTTGGTAGATGGCAGTCCGGAAATAGCTCCCCACTCCTTGGTCGCTTTCCGGCTCGCTCGCTTATTCACTAGTTTTTGGACACCAACGGGCTTGCACCGTTCTCGGGGTTACTACTCCATATATATATACTTCTGTGACTGTCCGCGGGGGTTTCACAAACAACCATGCCATTTTATGGCGAACCACCACGAAGACCCTCGATTCCCGGTGCTGAGTCGCGGTGAGTCTTGGCCCACCCACCACGGCCCCATTGGACCGTGGTGCGTCCCAAGACTCCCCACGACTCCCACCACCAGGTCTCCGCCCCATGGTGAGTCCTATGCCAACCCCACTAAGTCCCACTAAGCTACCACCACCCCCTTGTGGAGCCACCCCCACCGCAACCCGGTGTGCGGGGCTCCACCTAGTGAGCGCCTCCGCCTCCTTGAGTGCCTTGGGCACTCAAGGGTGCTTCAGCCCCCCGTACCTATTGCTGCCACCGCCCCCACCACAGGGGCAGCCCCTCTGCGTCCCGACCCCCTGCCCTCAAGGCAAAGGGCCGCGACACACACCCCTACCAACAGGGAGTCGATGTCCTCATCGACTTGTCCATTCTGTAGAAACGAACATCCAAGTTGTGGCGTCCCACATCAAGGAGTTTGTTTCCGCACCATGGCGTCCCATGGCAAAGAATCAGACCCCACACTTGACTCTACTCTCCACTAGCTAGTTCGGCCGACTTTCTCTAAGTCCCGGCCAAGGGTGGAGCCTCTCAAGCTCCTCCCAGTGCACTCTTCTTGACCCACTTCAGGGCCAAGGAACCATCATCCCCGAGGATCGAATCGCCTTACTGCAACAACATTTGCTTGCGACTTGCTCGTGATGTCGTTTTTTTGCATCACCTTGAGCAAGGGTTCGCCTTGAACCCTTTTTGACTAGGAAGTTAACCTTGAACCAACCGTGCGCCCCAATAAATACAATTGGGTCCGCCTTGGAATGCTGGCCTAAGGTACGGGAACACGCCGAAGCCGCACTACGACTTCGTCCCGAGGCTACACGATTATAGTACGTGAACGGAAGCGCGTAGCTTCCGCGTTAGCCCGCACTACAAGGCAACCCCCTCGGTAGTGCAGTTATAGTACGCGCACGCGCCAGGTGCGCACTAGCACGTGAACTCCCAACGAAGGTGCAAGTTTCCTCGCCCCTTGGGTGGGAGTCACCCGATTTCGGCACTACACAAACACACGATTGATCCAATTTACCTCTCCCACTTTGTAAGCTTTAGCATGCATTCTACACACTAGCCAACCATACCATGCATCACCATTCCAAACAAGATAGGACGCACAACATTTGGAAACCATTTCATTTATAACAAAATTTGTACAATACAAGTTTTTGCAATCGGGTTCCGGAGCTAGCTAAGCCGGGCTAAGCATGCATTTCCTCCCCCACGCTCCAAGGTTGATGTCCCCATCAACGCTTTTTCCGCTTTTGAGGTCGCCCTTCGAAAGCTGCAACCGCCTCGGATGCGTTCCCCATTTCTGAGGCACGCACCCAAGATGCCTCCACATGATGATAGCCCTTCCATTTCACGAGATAATCCGTTTCTCGATTCTTGAACCTCCTCGACTTAAGCACTGCCTCCACCTCGTACTTAGGTTCATTTTCATGATCCAACAGCACAGGTGGCGGACACAACACTTGAGGCCGATTCGAGCGCGCTTCATCTTTGAAGTAAGGCTTCAAAAGGGAGACGTGGAATACCGGATGCACCTTGCTGTTTGCCGGCAGCTCCAGTTCATACACATCCTCATTCATAACCTTCCGGATGCGAAAAGATCCCGCATACGGAGGTATGAACTTCGGACTCACTTAGTCGAAAATTCTTGATGTTCAACCAGACCTCCGTGCCTGCCTCAAACTTAACCTCCCTCCGCTTCCGATTCGCCTGCCGTTCATACCGTTTCCTAGCTTTGGCAATGTTGTACTTTGCGAGCTTCAACAAACGCTCGCGTTCTTCCAGCACTGCCGCCGCTGCCCGTTCCTCAACGTCTTGGGCGGCCCAACTTGTCGGCACCAGAGGTGCTTTTCTATAAACCAATACGAAAGGGGAAACTCCCGTTGCGGAATGTTTGTGTTATTATAACAGAACTCTGCTGCATCCAAGTGCTCCACCCAGTCCGATTGGTCTGCCGACACGTAATTCCGCAAGATCTGCTTCACCACGGAATTCACCCTTTCCGTTTGGCCGTCCGTCGTAGGTTGGAAGGCGGTGCTCATTTTGAGCCTCGTCCCCATTTTCTTCCAAAGTGCCCTCCAAAACTTACTTGTAAACTTTGGATTGCGGTCCGAGACAATATCCTTGGGGAGTCCATGATGCTTGAAGACGTGGGCGAAGTAAAGTCGCCCCGTCTCCTGCGCCGTTGCCGTCTCCTTGGTGGGGATGAAATAGCCCATTTTACTGAACATATCCACCACCACCATGATTGCATCGAATCCTTTTGACCGTGGCATAGCAGTCATGAAATCCATCGAGACACTTTCCCAAGATCCCTCTGGAATTGGCAAGGGTTGTAACAGCCCCGCTTGCTTTTTGTACTCGCTCTGATTTTGTTGGCATGTGGTGCATGTCTTGACATACTCCTTGGCCTCCTCCCTCAGTTTGGGTCAGAAATACTCTTTCTTCAAGAGTGCCGCGGTGCGCTTGGCTCCGCCGTGGCCCGCAAGCGGGCCATCATGGCATTCTCTCAAGAGACTATCTCTGATCCCTCCCTTCAGTACGTAGAGACGTTTTTGCTTGTACCGGAGTAGTCCATTTTGCAAGTGGAACTGTGATTTAACCCCCATCCTCAAGTCCCGCATCACGGACTTCGCCATCTCATCCTTCTGGTAAGCCTTCCTGATCTTCCTCTGGAGCGTCGTCTCACCCTTGTACACTAGCATGAGCTACTGCTTTCTACTTAAAGCATCGGCCACCATATTGTCCCGTCTCGGTTTGTACTGGATATCCACGTTCAACACCGCCAAAATGTCTTGCCACCTAAGTTGTTTTGGGGACAACTTAGGCTGCGTGGCAAAATACTTCACCGTGACATTGTTCGTGAACACCTTCACCGGGTTGGAACCAACATAGTGGCGCCAAAGCTCAAGGCAATGCACCACCGCTTTCATCTCTTTCTCGTGCGTTGGCCACCATCGCTCCACTTCATTCAGTTTCTTACTTTCGTAAGCCACTGGACGTCCATCCTGCATGAGTACACCTCCAATCGCGAAGTCCGACGCATCCGTATGAATCTCAAATGGGCGGTCGAACTCCGGGATTTTCAGGACTGGAGCTTCCGCCATCCGCTGCTTCAACTCGGCAAAAGCTTGGCCACAAAAGGTATTCCATACCCATACCTTGGATTTACACAGAAGGTCTGACAACGGCCCCGCGATCTTGGCGAAATTTCTCACATACTTTTGGTAATAGGAGGCGAGCCCTAAGAAGGATCGCACTCCCGGGACCGAAGTCGGAGGCTCCCAGTCCAAGATCACCCTCACCTTTCTGTCATCCACTTTTATCCCATCCTGTGTAATCACACGCCCCAGGAACTCTACTTTTGTGACCCCGAATTTGCACTTTGAAGCTTTGGCATACAACTTCCCTTCCCGTAATTTCTAGAACACCCTTCTTAGGTGCTCCAGGTGCTCTTCCTTTGTTTTCGAGTACACCAAGATGTCGTCGATGTACACGATCACAAAGTCATCCAACCACTCCTGGAAAAGGCTGTTCATTAGCGTGCTAAAGGTCGCGGGTGCGTTGGTGAGCCCAAAAGGCATCACCAAGAACTCATATGAACCATACCTTGTTCTGCACGCGGTTTTTTCTTCATCTCCTTCCGCCACTCGAATTTGATGGTAGCCAGAGCGTAAATCGATCCGGCTGAAATACTTCGCTCCTGCCAACCGGTCGAAGAGGTCGTCGATCCTTGGCAAAGGGTACCGGTTTTTTATAGTCACCTTATTCAGAGCCCTGTAGTCGACACACATCCGCAGCGTCCCATCCTTCTTGTCTGCGAATAGCACCGGGGCTCCGTAAGGTGACTTACTCGGTCGGATGTACCCCTTTGACATTAGATCCTTGAGCTGAGTTTTCAGCTCGACCAACTCTATGTGGCTCAACCGGTAGGGCGCCTTGGCAGGCGGCTCCGATCCCGGTATCACCTTAATTTTGTGGTCAACTCCTCTTTGCGGTGGCAAGCCGCTTGGTAAATCCTCCGGCATCACATCCTGGTATTTCTCCAAGATCCCCTTGATCCAATCTAGGCTCGGCTCTCCATCGCCTTTTCCTTTCACTTGTCTTACGTAAAGCAAAAACTGGGGCTCGTGTGGCTCCTCCACGGCCCACTCCTTTGCTGTCAACAGGTTTATCCGGATTTGCTCAAAAAGGTCATTCCCAAAATGAGATCCACTCCATCGATCTCGCAAATGGTGAAGTTCTCATGTCCCTCCCAACTCCCGCGCTGAAGAGGAACATCGAACGCCAACCTCGTCGCCAATTGTGGTTCTCCTTTGGCAGAACGCACCTCAATAGGGGCCCCCACATCACTTGTCGGGAGTCCCAGCTTCCATGCCGTTGCCGGTGTCATGAAGGAGTGCGACGCTTCTGTGTCCACCAACAATGACACGTTAGTTCCGGAAATTATCCCACTCACGAACAATAACTGACTCCCTTTACGCAGGGCGCCAGTCTCCTGATACAACTCACAAGAATAGTTGCCTACCTTGCAAGTCTTGGCAACCACTACCTCCACCAAGCGGCTAATGGAATCCTCGGACAACTCCGTGGTTGCCCGAGTCATGTTCAATTGTCGGGGTTTCGCGCACTTTTTGGCCATGTGCCCGGGTTCCCCGCAATTAAAGCACACTCCATCGAAGGTCACCTTCTGCCCGCCATAAGCTGCCGCACCTGGTTTTCTTTTCGGGGCACCGGGTGCCGTCTTGACGTTTGAGGGCCCTCCCTTCGATTTCCATGTGCCATAGTCGCCGCGTGGCCTATCCCACTTCTTTTCCGGTCGGAAGGAGTCACCCTCCCGCCGGGTCTTCTTGTGGTTCAGCTCTGTACGGCCTTGTCTTTCGCCCCTAGGGACATCCGAGAAACATTCAGCCCTTTCAATTGCCTCGTTCAAAGTCTTAGGTGGCTTCTCCTCCAACTTCCATCTGGCCCATGGGGCCAGTCCAGCCACAAAGTTGAAGACCATTTCTGGTTCTGCCATGTCCGCGACTTTAAGCAACAACATATTATCTCTCACCCTCTTTTACAACTCCCAGAAGGGGTCAATCTACTCGCCACAATTGACCCAAACCAGCTTAAGTATATTCACACCCCTCCTCTTCCCAAATATCTCAAATGGAAGGAACTCACCCTAACCCTGATTCTACACATCCAAAACCCCCGGCATACAGCCATACCCCTGAATGTCATCCGTTTGCTTCAGATTCCTCATCTTGTCCCGGGCGAGCCAGGACGCGTTGAGGGGCACAAACTGTCTCTTCATCAGTTCCTTGAACCCACTCCAGTTCAAGGTTTCCGGGTTTGGACCTCGGTCGTGAAGGCGTTTTTGCCACCATTGTTGAGCATAGCCCCTCAAATAGGTGGGAGCCACTTCCACCCGATCCTCGTCACTGAACTTGGCCGCCCGGAAGTACTGCTCTAGCTCCAAGAGCCAGGTGTTGAGTGCCTTCCGATTTTGGACGCCCTCGAAGGTGTCGGGTTCCTTAGGCTTCACCTTAAACTTTGCCTTAGTGGAAGTGGCATTAGCCGCCTTCAACACGTCTTTTAATGTTTTGCCAAACTGCGCCAATAACCCTTCCCAAAAGGCTGCTGGCATGGGAGACATCTGTTGGTCTGTCGGAGCTCTCTGGAATTCCTTGGGCTCTGACTCCTCAGATTCTTCCCGTTCTTGAGCGGCCTCGCTCTCAAAAGCATGCATCGCTTCCTCAAATGGTCGCTTCGGTGACATGTTGACCCCATAGGGCTCACCAGGATCATCATCTTTCGGGCCGTTCTGCTTTCGCTTTGGCTTGCCTGACCCCATGATGAGGCCGATCCCAATGACGATCACGTACTGAACTCTAAGCTCTGATACCAAGTGTCGCGCACCTTACCTCGGTAAGTTCCCCTTCAAGTCATAGTTACTGGCTTTGATGCGCGCGCCTAACTCCCAACCTGGCCGCCAGGCCAACTTGGAGCTTCGGCTGCTCACTAGGACATAACAGTCCCCCTTTACTCTCCCTCCAGACCCTCCGCCAATTTAGGCCTAGTGGAAATTCCCTTTGGTAGATGGCAGTCCGGAAATAGCTCCCCACTCCTTGGTCGCTTTCCGGCTCGCTCGCTTACTCACTAGTTTTTGGACACCAACGGGCTTGCACTGTTCTCGGGGTTACTACTCCCTATATATACTTCCGGGGGGGTTTCACAAACAACCATGTCATTTTATGGCGAACCACCACGAAGACCCTCGATTCCCGGTGATGAGTCGCGGTGAGTCTTGGCCCACCCACCACGGCCCCATTGGACCGTGGTGAGTCCCAAGACTCCCCAAGACTCCCACCACCAGGTCTCCGCCCCATGGTGAGTCCTATGCCAACCCCACTAAGTCCCACTAAGCTACCACCACCCCCTTGTGGAGCCACCCCCACCGCAACCCGGTGTGCGGGGCTCCACCTAGTGAGCGCCTCCGCCTCCTTGAGTGCCTTGGGCACTCAAGGGTGCTTCAGCCCCCCGTACCTATTGCTACCACCGCCCCCACCACAGGGGCAGCCCCTCTGCGTCCCGACCCCTTGCCCTCAAGGCAAAGGGCCGTGACACCCTTCCTTTTCTGATCACTTTTGCCCCTCTCGTAGTGCGGTTCCTAGGCATCCTGTAGTCATTTCAGACTTCGTTGCTAGGTGCAAAGGTGATTATTTGGGGGAGAGGGAGGTTTTGTCGGTTTTTTATTGGTCGGTCCCACACCCTTGTTCACGGTTCAATCATCGTATCACCATTTTGCCGTTTTTGGATCTCCGGGGGCCTGTTTTTTTTGCAAAAACTACAAAGACACCATCCACACGCGTCCATTGCCATTTTCTGAGTTTTTGTTCCATGTAGTGGGCAAAGGTTTATACAATGTCGGGGGTTGTGAATCCAAGTTCTGGGGCAGGGTCGTCTGGGGGTCGGAGGAAGAGAAAACGTGCCCACGAGCGGGATAGCCAGGTCAACAAGCCAGATTACCCGGGACCGGATGCCTTGGATATTGTTAGAGGGCTGCTTGGGACTTAGACGCTTTTACGGGTTCTGTGGGGTACCCTTAATTTTTGCGCAGACTGAGACCAACATGAGCCTTAGGGGTGCCAGCAGCAGGCTTTAGGGGGGTTACACAGCCCGACACAGCTTTACACAGCCCGTCACAGCCAGTCACAACCGACACAGCCCGACACAGTACATGGGGAACAGTTATCATTGACAGGGAACGACTGTGAGGGAACGACATCTGCAGAAGGAACGTGTTACTACAGGGATGATGGTTAATTAGTTAGGTGGTTAGAACAGCTTGCGGGCAGATAAGGGGAGCGGCAACGGAAAGAGGGGGACACTTCACGGGGAGCGCTTATGGGTCAGAGGAAGAGGGGATCAGGCGGAGAGCAAGAAGGAGAGCACAAGGAAGGAGAAAAGATGAAGAGTAGATGCTTATTACATGCAGAGCTGTAGTGATACTGTAGGGCGGATACGAGTCACCTTGACATTGGCCTAGTACTTGATAAATCATAATCTGATACTTATTCGATACAAGCACACTCTGTAGAGAGACATGAGTGAAGCTGTGAAATGAATGCATGATTAACTGGAATTAAGTAGATACTGAAGCAATCTGATGCTTCAGTATCAGATAAGGTAAATTGATAACATGAAGGCAAGAAGGAATACAAATGGGAAGCACAACCATGATTCACTAGCTGCAGGTCATGACTGATTGTACTGAGCGGGCTGAGTGCTTGGAAATATCCAACTCTTCTATCTTGGAGTTTCCACCTCGGATAGCGAAGGGATGGGTGAGTAAAAGCCGCTCGACATTTGGCGACCATACTGGGGAACTGGGTCATGAACAACCAGATGTGACAGGCATCTGGTGGGATCATGGTGGTTGAAGAATTAAATTTTTTGATGTGAATCAAATTCCCTGTAAAACTGAGAAGGAAAGATTGTCCAAACAATTCTTTCAGAGGTTCTTGGAATTGCCAGACGGTTGTAAAGAAAACATTCTTAAGAAAGTGCATGATGTTGACCCTGAGTGCGGTCTGGAGAAAGGAGTGATAAAGATTTATCAGGTGGCCTGTAGAGGAAGAGCACGTTGGTTACCAACACTGGATAGCATTGCTATCCATTAAACGAGTAGAGTTTGAAGGCTTGGAGGAAAGGAAGGTGAATGTTTATACTCATATGCATGAAGAGCTTGTATTGATAAAGAATTGGATTCCAAAAGATATTCTGTGGATCAAACTCACACCAAGAACAGCTTTCCAGACTTGTTTGCCATATGGTTATATGGTAACGGAGACTTCTAGTATAGCCAAGGGTGCATTGAAGCTTGAAAGAAACCCAGGCATATACGAGAGATACTACAGAAGAGAGTTTTGGTTATTGCCACATTAAAGAAATGAAAGACATGGGACATGAGTGATGAAAGAGAATGGAAGCTTACTCCTTATTGTTGGGACGTCCGTGGCTGAAACAGGCCAGGGATATTCCATGACTGGAATTCCCAGTTACTAACTGTGCATGATGGGATGCACAAGATACAAATTACCACTAAGAAATCTAGTAGATTACCTGCTACGAGAAGACCTCGAGGGGTCAGGGAGTATGACTGGAGGGGAGGACTTGATGAGGAGCAGGAAGCTACGCTGTTCGCTGCACACCCAGAGTGGGAGCAGGTTGCAGAGATGCACCTGGAAGGCCTAAGTTGTTTAAAAGGTATCTGTTGTGGTGTAGTGACAGCAACACCAATTGAAGGTGAAACAAGCAGTTACCCACCACATTTCTATGAAGAAAGAGAAGGAGAAATGGAAATCCTAGAGGAACCAACCACTGTGAGTTTACAGGATGAAGTGGTGACTGGTTGGACAATCACAGCTGATGAGCAGGTGAGAGAAGTGAATGTGGGAACTTAAGAGGAACCGAGGATGGTGAAGGTAGGGGCTGATTTGGAGCCAGAATTCTTTGAGGAAGCTAAAAGTTTGTTCATCAAATACAGAGATGTATTTGCTTGGAGCTACAAGGATCTAAAAGGGATACCACCTGAGATCTGTCAGCATAAAATTGAACTGGAACCAGGGTCAGTACCAATCAAACAGGCAAGGTACAGAATGAATCCCAACTATGCACAGAAGGTTGGAGAAGAGATCAAGAAGTTGGCTGAGGCTAAGTTTATATACCCAATAGAGTATACAACTTGGTTGTCACCCATTGTAATAGTTCCCAAGAAGAATGGTAAACTGAGAGTTTGTGTGAACTATAAGAGGTTGAATGCTTGCACGAAGAAAGATCCTTTTCCTTTGCCATTCACAGAAGCGGTATTGGACACTGTGGCAGGCCATGAGATGTACTCATTCATGGATGGCTTTAGTGGTTATAATCAAGTGCAAGTGGCAGAAGAAGACCAGGGAAAGACAACTTTCATCACCGACTGGGGTGCTTATGCATACAAAGTCATGCCTTTTGGACTTTGTAATGCACCAGCAACCTTTCAGAGAGTGATAAGTGAATCTTTTCATGAGTATCTGGATGATTTCATGCAGGTGTTCTTGGATGATTTCAGTGTGTACAGCTCTAAGAATGAGCACTTGCATAAATTGGAGTTATGTCTGGCCAGATGCAGGATGAGAGGTCTGGGCATGAATCCAGAGAAGTGTACTTTCTGTGTGAAGTCAGGGGTGCTTCTGGGACACATTGTGTATAAGAGGGGACTTCTTGTGGATCCCAGGAAGACAGAGGCCATTAAAGCCTCTCCACCACCAGTAAATGTTAAGAGTCTAAGGAGATTCCTTGGACAAACCGGTTATTACAGAAGATTTGTCAAAAGGTATGCACAGATAGCAGCACCATTGAGCAAGCTTCTGAAGAAAGATACAGTGTTTGCATGGACAGCTGAATGTCAATAGGCTTTTGAGGAACTTACATTATCAGTAACAACTACACCTGTGCTGATTAACCCTCACTGGCATGTAGTATTTCATGTTCATTGTGATGCCTCAGGAGAAGCGTTGGGAGCGGTGTTAGCCCAAAATGTTACAGGAAATATAGATTCACCTGTGTACTATGCTAGCAGGTTGATGAACAGCGCTGAAAGGAACTATAGCACAACTGAAAGAGAAGCACTGGCAGTGATTTATGCAGTCAAGAAATTCAGGCATTACCTATTGGGAAGAAAGTTTATGTTTTATGTGGATCACCAGGCTCTGATATATCTGGTGAACAAACCTTTGATAAGTGGAAGGATAGCGACGTGGTTAAAAATCTTGCACGAGTTTGAGTTCGAGGTTGTTTACAAGCCTGGCCGTTTGCATCTTGTGGCAGATCATTTGTCACGCCTAACAACGGGAGAGCCCGCACAGGAGTGTCGCGCGGCTTTTACTCACCCATCCCTTCGCTATCCGAGGCGGAAACTCCAAGATAGAAGAGTTGGAAATCTCTAAGTACTCAGCCCGCTCAGAACAATCAGTCATGACCTACAGCTAGTGTATCATGGGGGTGTTTCCTATTTGTTTTCCTTCCCGCATTCATGTTAGCTAGTTACCTTACTGTTGGTAATTAAGTATCAGTTTGCTTCATCAATCTATCGGATTCCATCAACTCATCCATTCATTCCACAGCTTCACTCAGATCTCTCTACACAGTGTGAGTATGAAGTGTATATCAGATTAATATCTATCAAGTATCAGGCTGAAGCCCTGGAGTCTCTAATCTGCTTCCATTAAGCATCACAGATCATCCTCCTCCTACTCCGTGCTTTCTCTCTTTCTGCTCAGAGATACGCTCTCTGCCTCATTTCCCCCAGTGATGTCCGAAGTCCCCTCCCGAAGTCATCTCAAGAATCGATCCACTCCTTTCCGCCGTGTTTCCCCCAAGAAGTCCCCAAGAATCCCCCCGCTCCTCGCTTTATCTTCTTACCCGTTGTTCTAACCGTTTCCCTCACTAACCGTCCCGTGAACTAACATGTTCCATTCGCAGATGTTGTTCCCCACAGTCGTTCCCTGTCCTGCTATCCGTTCCCTATGGTCGTGACAGCTGTGTCAAGCTGTGACTGACTGTGTGGCTGTGACGGGCTGTGACTGGCTGTGCGACTGTGTTGGGCTGTGACGGGCTGTGACTGGCTGTGTCGGGCTGTGTTGGCTGTGTCGGCTGTGACGGGCTGTGTCGGGCTGTGTTGGCTGTGACGAGCTGTGTTGGCTGTGATGGGCTGTGTTGGCTGTGACAGGCTGTGTCGGACTGTGACGAGCTGTGTAACCCCCGCCTAAAGTGCGCTGCTGTCACCCCTAAGGCTCCTGTTGGTCTCAGTCTGTGCAAAATTAAGGGTACCCCTCAGATCCCGTAAAAGTGTCTAAGTCCCTGGCAGTCCTCTAACATTACCCCTTCCCCTCTCAAAAAAGCCGTGTCCTCACGGTTTACTGTTTGCGATTAGTAAACCTTTGTGAGTGAGCACCTTTCTGACTTGAGAGTCTCGTGAAGGACTCTGTGTGCGAGCCCGAGGTCTGTCACTGGTCGACGGAGATGATTGAACACTACCTGGATATGTGAGGCCCTCTGGAGGCTGATATTGAGGTAAATCTTTCAGGCATAGGAGACCTCCGTCGCTTCTTTTCTGCCATCTGTATTGCATAGTCTTCTCCCATGTCAAAAGAGTCCGCTTAAGAACGAGTTGTATCAGAATCCTCATCGCCTCTCAGGTGTTTTAACTGCAAAACTTTTTGTGGAATCCTCTGAGGCATACAATGTTGTCCTACCATGTCTGGAAGTTTAAACTGCAATACTTGCTGTAAACGCTGAATGGCAAAATTGGTGAAGACCCTGGGCTCCTTGTCTGTCCAGGTGAGTGGGGTACCAATGACTTGTGAATTGTGCAAGTATTTCCATGCCTGATGTCCCTTAAAGAAAATATCGTCAGGGCCGAATTTTTGTGTTGACAAATTGTTCCAGGCCGCATGAAACCATGAACGAATTTGAGAATCCTTTTGCATCATAAATTTTGCCTCATATAGGTACATATGAGGTGGCACTGAAGGTAAGACCCAATGATCCCCACTGGAATAACTCAGAAAGCGCGATTGCATCTTTTGCTGCTCAATGTGATAACGTACCAAAAAACAAGCAGCGTAGTATAACGCGCAGCCCATAACAATACTTGCTACCTCCTTGGTCTTGGTATAAATGAATCCATGTACAATTTGGAAGGCAATTAATTCCTTCAACATTGTACCTGCCTCATGCCAGTATTGTGCAAAGTGATGATCCTCAATTGGTCGATTGTTCGGAAGAACTTTAGTCCTAGTTGCCACTGGCAGCCAAATGCGCATGATTTGGTAGTAATGTGCCAATGACTGCGGAGGACTAAATTCTTTCCAAGCCAAATCCAACATGATGGGTATTTGGTTGAAGTGCATAATCATAGCCCTACTGTACTCCCTTGCAGCTGGAGTTTTAGGTGGGTTAAAAGCAGCATTCCCCCATACATCAGGCTGTGGTGGCTGTGGTGTGGTTGTAGTAACAAGAGGGTCAGCTACTGGCACAGTGACTTGTTGTGGTGTTGGTGGCACTGGCTCTTGTATCATTGGCATCTCCTGCACCTCCTGTGAAGAAGACTGAAAAGCCAAAGTTCTGGCTTGTAAATAAGAAGCCATTAGCTGTTCCTCAGGTATATAGACTCTTTTGTCGATATTTGAAGTGAGGTCCTCCACTTGAGTCTGCAGTCCGTCTACATCCTCCTGTAACTCCGCTATCCTACTATAGACATTGTCTATAGTAGTTGTGGCAATGTTCTGCACTTGCAGTCTGAGCTCATTCATCTCGCTTTGGGTGAGCTTTCGTGGTGCTTTGCCCTCCACTAGCCCTTGTGCTAACCAGACCTGCATAAGGTGGTTATCCACCAAGTTGCTTGTGGTTTCTCTGAGAGTGTGCTTGTCTCTTAGTTTGTACACATCTAACTGCTGTTGTAAAGCCTCCATGCGCTTCGCATGAGGTTCAACCAAATTCGCATAGGCAGCAAGTAGATTATTGGCTTCCTTCCAAGCCTTGTTAGTGACCGAGATTTCATTTCTATTGGCCATGATCGTTTGTTGCAACTCCAGGATGTCCCTCTCTTGATCAGCTTCAATCTGCTTGTATTGCTTGAAAGTATCCTCATTGCGACAGATTGTATTCTTCATATCGACAATGAGTTTCATTTGCTCAACATTCTCTGCTTCTGTCTTCGTACATCTTTCCGCTTAACTGTTTATTTCTTTTGTAGATTGGTCAAGCATAGTTATGAATGTAGCACATTGTATGGTCATCTTGTCATGCACTGTCTGCAACTCCGTATGTAGTGCATTCACTTCTTGCAACTTGCTTTCATGCTTCACCTGCATTTGGTATAGCTGTTGCTTATGTGCTTCGTGCAACTGGTCTTGCGCGAGGTCTGCCTCAATCAATTGTTCCTTGGCCAATTGCAAAGCCACTTCTGTATTCTCCAAGTCTTGCTGCATCTTGAGAGTGACCTCTTCATCAACCTTGTTTGCACACTCAGTGGCTAGTCGAGCCTCAAACTCCTTCCTGAGTCCCTCTCTCAAGGCTGTCAATTGGGTAGTTGGAACATGGGATTTGACATAAGTCCCCAACAAATTAAGTGTCCTACCTATGGAACTCATAAGCATTGCCTGTTGAGGGTCATCATGGTGAGGTTGCTGCTGTTCTCCCTGATCCTCAACAGTGTGATGTCTCACGAACCACTCAGGCCATTGTCCCACCAGATTTTCTTCCTGAACCACTTCATCCATCACCGGTGCTGCAGTGTCTTGACATTCTACCTGTGGTACCTCCGGCACAGGTGTGTGTATTATATGCACCGTAGGGTTTTGTTAGAGGACTGTCTGGGACTTAGACACTTATACGGTATCTGTAGGGTACCCTTAATTTTTGCACAGACTGAGACCAACAGGAGCCTTAGGGGTGACAACAGCGCACTGTAGAGGGGGGTTACACAGTCCGTCACAGTCCAACACAGCCCGTCACAGCCAACACAGTCCGTCACAGTCCAACACAGCCCGTCACAGCCAACACAGCCCGTCACAGTCATCACAGCCGACACAGCCACACAGCCAGTCACAGCCGACACAGCCAGACACAGTCAGCACAGCTCGTCACAGCCCAACACAGCCATCACAGCCAACACAGCCCGTCACAGCCAACACAGCCACACAGCCAGTCACAGCCCGACACAGCCAAACACAGTCGCACAGCCAGTCACAGCCCGTCACAGTTTCACACAGCCAGTCACAGCTTGACACAGCTGTCACGACCATAGGGAACGGAGAGCAGGACAGGGAACGACTGTGGGGAACAATACCTGCAAATGGAACATGTTAGTTCACGGACGACGGTTAGTGAGGGAAACGGTTAGAGCCACGGGTAGGAAGATAAAGGGAGAAGCAAGGACTGAGAAGGGGATTCTTGGAAGCACTTGAAAGGGGAGGACTTCTTGGTCATGCATGAGAGGGGATCGGGCGGAGAGCAGGAACGGAAGCAAGCATGGAGAGCACGGTGAAGAAGGAGAGATGATTAGTAGATGCTTGTTATATGCAAAGCTGTAGTGATATTGTAGAGCAGATTAGAGACACAATGGCTTCGGCCTGATACCTGATAAATCATAATCTGATACTTATACGATACAATCACACTGTGTAGAGAGATCTGAGTGAAGCTGTGGAATGAATGGATGAGTTGATAGAATCCGATAGATTGATGAAGCAAACTGATACTTAATTATCAATGGTAAGGTAGCTAACATGAATGCGGAAAGGGAAACAAATAGGAAACACCCCCATGATACACTAGCTGTAGGTCATGACTGATTGTTCTGCGCGGGCTGTGTACTTAGAGATTTCCAACTCTTCTATCTTGGAGTTTCCGCCTCGGATAGCGAAGGGATGGGTGAGTAAAACCCGCGCGACATTTGGCGACCATACTGGGGAACTGAGTCATGAACAACCAGATGTGACAGGCATCTGGTGGGATCATGGTGGTTGGACCATTAAAGAATTTGAAGTGAATCAAATTCCCTGTGGAACGAAGGAAGAAAGATTGTCCAAACAATTCTTTCAAAGGTTCTTGGAATTGCCAGACGGTTGTAAAGAAAATATTCTTAAGCGAGTGCATGATGCTAATCCGGAATGGGGTCTGGAGAAAGGAGTGGTAAAGATTTATCAGGTAGCCTGTAGAGGAAGAGCACGGTGGTTACCAACATTGGTTTATGTGATAGCCTTACTATCCATTAAGCGAGTAGAGTTTGAAGGCTGGGAGGAAAGAAAAGTGAATGTTTATACTCATATGCATGAAGAGCTTGTACTGGTAAAGAATTGGATTCCAAAGGATATTTTGTGGATCAAACTCACACCAAAAACAGCTTTCCAGACTTGTTTGCCATATGGTTATATGGTAACGGAGACTTCAAGTATAGCCAAGGGTGCATTGAAGCTTGAAAGAAACCCAGGCATATACGAGAGATATTACAGAAGAGAGTTTTGGTTATTGCCACATTAAAAAGAAATGAAAGACATGGGACATGAGTGATGAAAGAGAAGCTAGATGCCAGAGATATTCAGCAAAAAGAGAAAGCTATTTGAAAGCTAATTATCCATATCTTTGGGAGAGAGGAATAGACATAGGGGAATCATCTGGACCTCTCACACCATTAAGATCA
Organism: Takakia lepidozioides; assembly: GCA_030704615.1. Lineage (NCBI taxonomy): Eukaryota > Viridiplantae > Streptophyta > Takakiopsida > Takakiales > Takakiaceae > Takakia > Takakia lepidozioides. The sequence goes on from CM060734.1 coordinate 43,025,725, forward strand.
AAGAGTACATCACCCATACCGGAAGAACTAGAGTTGGATGCCACTCCTTCTGTTTCTTTGCAAGAAAGATTAAGGGAATTGGTACAGGAAGAAGATCAATCACGAGGTGAAAGATCTGAGGTACATCCCTGGATAAAAGATTTGACAGAAATCTTTGATAAGAGTTGGCATGGAACACCAAAAGCAGGAACTCCAGTTTCTGAAGCGGAAGGTGAAGAAGAGAGAAGAGGATGTGGCAGAGCCAACGGAGAGTTCAGACTCTCCAACACCATTACAGTTGAGTTACATGAGTGAAGAAGAAACCCAAGGGCAGAACTTGGAGGATGAAAACAAAGAGAAGAAATTGGAAGAGGAAGAATATGAAGAAGTAGACCCAACAGCTGAGGTTGAGACTACAACCAGGACATCCCAACCCGTTGGACCTGGATCAAGTGGAGCACTTGGATCACAGGCCAACGAAGGTGTCGGCTCAGGGGGATCAGGCGGGCGGCTTGGATCTGGCTCTGGGGGGACAGGGAGTGTGGGAAGTAGTGCAACTGAAGCTAGGAATACTGTGAATATCGTGGAGCCAGTAGCAGGGAGTGCTCAAGGGCCACCACTTGGTGGAAGATCCACCACAAAAACAACAGGTCCAGAAGGACCAGCACCAGCAAGGGTGCCAACACCTGTCAGTGGGCAGAAGGTAGGGCCACAGATGACGTTACAACCAACACGGGCAAAACCACCCTTTCCAATATATTCAGGAAAAGGGGATCCCGATGTACACATTAGCCAATTTGAGCACATGTGTATAGTGAACAATGAGAATGGCGATGATGCCAATATGAGATTGTTTCCTTGTTCACTTATAAAGAAAGCAAGTGAATGGTATGCAAGATTCCCTGATAATCATTTCCTAACCTGGAATGGCTTGAATACAGCATTTCGAAATAGTTTCAGGACAAGTAGAACTGAGGATGAAGTGTATGGAAGTTTACAACAGTTAAAGCAAAAGAAGCATGAAACTGTTGAGGAGTATATGGAAAAGATGGAATTGATGATGAAAAAGCTGGCTGCAGTACCAGCACCAGGTTTACAGAAGACTTGGTTTGTGAGTGGACTAAGACCAGAGTTGCAAAAGAAAGTGGATATGTTACCCCATAATACAGTGGAGGAGGCATTTGAAACTGCAAACAGAATTGAGCAATTGGGAATGCTCAGGAGAGAGAAAAAGGATGATGAGGACTCTGAGGATGAGTCAGATGAAGAAGAAGAGCAAGAACTAAAAATGAAGAGTAAGAGAAAGGAGAAGTTGAAGAGGGATAACTATGAAAAAAAATTGGAAGAAATCTTGAAGAAGTATGCCACAGAGGCTGCAACACATTGGAGGAAGGGTGTATGGTGAACAGACCAAGGGCGAGGACCCAATGGTGAAGAACTATGTTACTATTGTAATCAGCCAGGACATCCCAAGGCAGCCTGTTCATTCTGGATAAGACACCAGAATGAGATGAGAGCTCCTGTGAATGAGGGCCCAGTGGTGGCAGCTCACATGGTTAGGCCATGTGTTGTACCAGAAGTAAGTACAATGATAGTAACAAGAAGTAAAGCCAAACTAATACCTCCAGTAGTAGAGGAAGAAGATGATAATGAAGGTGGCAGTGATATGCCTGAAGATGATGAGGCTTGGAGAGATGAGAAGGAACTGCACAAGGAAGTGGCAGATACCATAAGGGAAATGCAGAAGAGTACTGATATTCCTGTGGCAGATTCCTCTGATTCTGATGGAGAAGAAGAAGGGAGTGAGGATGAAAGGAAGAAAGAAGATGCAGACATGCAAAGTAATGAAGAGACTTTGGACGTGTCCTCAATCCATTATCCAGCAGCAGCGTTGGGAATTCACATTGAATCCCAAGATACACATTCCAGCGTACTCAAGCAGAATGTTTGATACATGACAACCTTTCCTGGAGGGTTATAGAACTTTCAATGTGCGACATATTAAAACCTGCTCTACTCCTCACTGTCTCACAACTGAATTTAAGTTGGGCATCAAGATTAACTCTAAATATTGCAACCATGCTACATTTTAACTTATCAAACCCTCTAGATATTAGCGAGGACCTTCTGCCATTTAGAATGTTGTAATGTCAAGTTGCAACTCTCTTGTTTTCCAGGTTGTATCATGTTTCCTTTGTCCCATAAGCTCTTCTGAGCTTTCTATGGATGTCATAACATTCCTGTCATTTCATTTTTCCTTCACTATGGTTTCTCTCAAGTTCTTCTCGTGTTCCTTGGGCCTTATGGGCCTCCCTTGTGATAAACATCTTCTTTCTTTCTCTCTATTTTTTGGGGCTACATGGGCCCCCACAATGATAGAAGGTTTCGTACCGTGTATTCTACGTGTATTGTAACAAAGTTGCAAAACCATTGAAGAGTCGGTAAAGAATATTTTCTAAAATGGGGACGAGGGTTTCTTTTATGTCAGTGGCGGAATTATGGAAAACGACGGTGTAGCCCTAACACTCAGAATCTGACGTGTGCCCCACGGCGTTGGACACGTGAAGGCCAACAATGCATTGAGTGGAGGGCTCGAGGACAATCTAGCGCCTTCCACCGCTAGATTTCAAAAATTGTCAAATAACATGTTTTCTGTTAGTACTTCTGCCAGTCTGATAGTAAGGCACAAGCCTGATCCCTGAAATCATCCCTGCAACGATCCATCCAAATGGAAATAACTTCATACTTGGATGGAATCTTATATATTTATGACAGGAGTAAATTAAAAATACACCATAGCCAACGGGGATGAGCCAAATGGGTGGACACTACGCGGACAACTATTATAGACGCATGCACAACCAACGGCAAAGGAGGATCACTTTGCTCATCGCACTCACTGAGAGAGGTTATTGTTGCTAGTAAAGCTGGAGAGTTGCAGGAGAGACAACATTCACTTTGAGGTTAGAAGGCGTAGAAGGTAATTGTTGTATTTCACGTCTTCGAGAGAGAGGAAGACGGCGAGAGAGAGAATGAGGGCCGCGTCGCCCTATAAAACAGAAGGTGTCCAGGGGACACCATGTGACCGGTAGAGAGGATGTAACTAATAGTACCCGTGGTACCATGGGGGTACATGGGTACCCCATGGTACCACCTGGTACCCAGGGGTGTCAAGGATATCTAGGGTACGAGAGGATTTGATTCAAGTTGACGCTTGTTGGTAATGATAGCAGTAAGAGAGCGGTAAGAAACAAAATAAATTAAAAACGACCGCCAGGTCGCTCAATTTAAAAAACAAAAAAAATTGGAAGTCACCGCAAATGGCGGTCGCTTAAATAAAAATAATTTAAAGAAAAATATTTAAATGGCGGTCGCTTCATTTAAAGATATATAAGCGACCCGCCAGTGGCGGTCGCTTAATTTTAAATAAAAATATAAAAATATAAGAATTACAAATTTATTTATTCATATATATATATATATTACGACTGCCACTCTCGATCGTTACATTTAAAAAATGAATAAAAATATAGTCGACCGCCACTGGCGGTCGCTTTATTTAGATAACAAAAAAACTTGGAAGCGACCGCCATTGGCGGTCGCTTGATTATATAATGATAATATTTAAATAAAAAAATTATTTACATATTTAAGAAAAAACACCGCCATTGGTGGTCGCTTAATTTAAAAAACAAAACAAAATTGGAAGCGGCCGCCACTGGCACTCGCTAAATTTAAAAAGTAAAATAAAATTAGAAGCAACTCCCACTGGCGGTCTCTTAATTTAAAAAAAATAAAAATAGAATTGACTGCCAACAGAGGTGACCACTTTATTTAAGAAACAAAAACAATTGCAAGCGACCCCACTAGCGGTCGCTTAATCTAAAAAATAAAAAACAATTGGAAACGACCGTCACTAGCGGTCGAGTAATTTCAAAAATAAAATAAATTATAAAAAAAAAAAATTGGAAGCGGCGGTCGCTTAATTTTAAAATAAAAATAAAATTGGAAACAACCGCCTATATACCACAAATATGCGGTTGCATAGTTTTTTTATATTTTTAAATCAAGCGACCGCCAATATGGCGGTCGCTTGTTTTTGTTTTTGTTTTTATTTTAAGGCGACCGCCAATGTGGCGGTCACGTGTTTTATTTTATTTTCTGAATAAAGTGTTGGCGGTCGCTTCTTTTTGTTTTATTTTTAAATTGAAGCGATCGCCATATTGGCGGTTGCTCTGATTTGTTTTAATTTCTAAATATAAAGCGACTGCCACAATTGGCGGTCGCTTTTATTTTCATATTTTCCTTAATTTATTTGTCACCGCCACCATGTCGGCGACGTGGCTGCTTAAGTGACAAAAATTTACCTGGCCATTTTTTTACTAGAATATTCCCGGAACCGGACATGACGGAGGTCCTGTCTGCGCCAGGTTTGACGTGACCTGACGCTGATGGACGTCAGCGTCAACCGGGGTTCAATTAATTGGGTAAGATCCAGTGTATTTAAATATGGCAAAAAATCGCCAGATTTTGACCTAGAAAATAGGTCAGCTATTTTTATAAAGAAAATTTGGGAGTAAAAATCAAAATGTTTGCCAGAAAGCGCCAATGCTTAAATATCAGGAGCGTTGACATGTTAAAATGTGACACCTCCTATATAGCCACTTTTCTAACCCTGCCATCTCGTTATTCTCGCTACATGGGCACTGGGTAAAATTATGTACATATAGCCTTTGTGGCGATTTTGGAAAAGTGAAAAAACAAACACTGGTAAGATCCCACGGAATGTCATGTGGTCAACGTAGTGGGAACTTCAACATGGGCCATCATGTTGCAGCCCTAACCTTGATTCATCGATTACGAACAACAATAAAACCACGAAAAATTAATCAACAGTCAGATGTGATTCGATTCAGTACATCGTAAGCCGTCATGAGTTGCCTGAGATATGAGGTCTCACAACATGCCTCTGTTGATCCCTCTTCTTCTGCCCCTCGTTTTTCTTCTTCAGATGTCTGTGTTGTGCATGAAGCTCCTTCATAAGCTTTCCTATCGAATTTTGTTATCGCTCCGTAACCAAAGCTTCATGGGGAACCTTTGTTTCCAAATGTAACCACTATCTATGTGTGTGTGGTTAAGGTGTGCATCTCTGGAGCTCCAGTGTTGAGACCCTTTAGAACACTTCTTTATCCGAGTTGAGTAGAGTAACATGAAAGTATGTTCATACTAATATTTCATGTTATTACTCCAAAAAAATTCTACAATTTCCTCGCACCACATTCCTAAGTATTTCGCAGTTCTTTTTCATCAGCATTTAACAGTTTTTGTGTTTTGAAGCCTACATGTGTCAAGTATGGGGTGTCCTAAGGTAAAGGTTGGTTTGCACTCCCTCGTCGCATCTTGCATGAAAGGTGGATAGCCTAGCCATGTGTATGTCCTAGCAGACCATTGCCTCTCTGCTTTCTTTCCTCGCCCTTTCTTTGTGAGATCTTCATTTAGTTTTCAATGTGTTCCTTTCCCAAAGCATTTACGTTTTGCATTGCAGAGAGTTTGGAGAAAGTAGGCAGCCTGAATGACGACATGCACTACTGACTCTGGCTCTGATCGTCTGAGGCATTAGTATCCTCTTTTGAACTACTCTCAGTGTCCTGACCCTCATGTCGTATGTCGTCGGGCACCGTATCAGATCATCATCATCACCACTCTCTGATCAACCTTCATCCATACTACCCGACGCCCCATGGTCAATAGTGCTATTGCTATTGCCATGATGCCGTACACGACGTTGTGTTGTTGGCCCAATCCGACCGACCTTGATGCATTCAATTAGCGCATTGTATCCATTAGCTTTGGCAAACTTTGACTCCTCTACGGAAGGTGTTCTCCCAAACCTGCTACACAATGTCACAAACAAATAAGTTAGTTTATATTGTAGGAAAGAGAGAAAAAAAACTAAACTATAAGCCATAGACAAACTAAGAGCACATTGATACCCAAAATGGAATTGTAAATGTTTTAGTGTGTAGTGCCTTCGAAATGTTATAACGTGGAGGTCCTAGGTTCAAGTATGCATTGCTTAATATTTGTAGAACAATGAACGACTGCCATTGGACAAAACCGGAGTCAATGATCAACTAGTTTTTGAAATTCAAATTTCAAATTCAAACTCAAATTTTCCCACCTAAATTCAAATGTACCCCCTTAACCTACGACGTCCAAGGGTCGCACTTTTCGACCCTGGACGTCGCTAATGCGGATCGCAGAAAAGGGAAAAACAAAAAATAAATAAAAATTGCCCCGACGTCGCAAATTCGGGCTGCTACCCCGCTCCAAAAGGTGACGTTTGCAACGTTGTGGCGTCGCTAATCCGCCCCTTTTCCTATAGTGTGTGAATATCATACTACGGAAATCATGGTTGGCATTTTGGGAACACACCCCATCTTCTTTGCTATCTGGATCTCCCTCCTTCCTCGAAATCGCCTATCCTTCAAGTTCTTTGCGACCAACTCCATCGATCGGCTCTCACACCAACGACCCCCAAACTTTTTCTCCAATTCCTCTATGGCTTGATGTGGGCCTCTGGCGGCGTCGTGAAGGCGGTCGAGGTATCTCAACCTCGTTGGCAATATCATTGTTGACGTTCTCGTCCGGTGAAATGACATTTTGCAAATCATCCTCCGTGATCGGCCAAGCCTGTGCCCGCACCGTGACCTATTCATACATAAAAAGGAAAAACCCTTCAATGAACTTCATATGATGACAATATAAATCCAAATTGAACAATATATGGGTTTAAGGTCATGTAATATCGTTTAGGAACCACAAACTTCCATGTCCCTCCCTCCCAAGGTCTGTTCAAAAAACGGACGGGCTTAATTTTGACACCGAAAACGTTACCAAGTCCTACCTAGCTTCAAGCGAACCAGTCCGGGCCCTTATACAAAGCAACAGGGTTTTGGACGCCCTAAAATATTTTCCAGTCCCTACAATTGTTTAAGGTTTGGCCACCCCAGTACTCTTCTCTTGCAGCCTTGGGGCATGTAAAGGGTTTTAATTTTCTTCCCTTCAATGATCTTCAACAAAATTTATCCAGGGCCTCTGTCCCGGGCCTGTTCATCCAAAAAGAAAAAAAAACTAGGAAGAATCACGAACTATTCTCAGTTTGCATGTATTGTATTGTATGACATTGTTTATAATGATCCCAGTACGATGTAGTCTTGTCAATCTCTACAAGTGTGGGAGGGTGCAATGTTAGTGGAGTCGTCGATTCTTCTTCACTTGCCCATGAAATCGGGAGTGTACTACATTCCTGAAATTGATCATGCACACATCAGATACTTACATAGTCTCTGGCTCCGATATACTGCGCGAGGACGAGCACATTTGCTAAGTCAATTTCCTTTGGGTCTGTGGACCCAGAATGGTATTACAACAAAAGATGCACGAGCTGTATCACGAAATTGTAATACGTTATATGTCTCTCTGCAACCGATCAATATACTACATGTTCGATCGAGACTCGTCGGAGTCTCATTATATGAATTGCAATATCAAGAATATGGCAATGTTGCAGTTCGCGCCAGACTCAATTCACTGCCATTGAGCAGTGTTGGCATGACCAGATTCTTCGTGTCAATTTGGAGAATTGATGAATCCTTGGCTTCGATTGCACTGCCTCTTCCTAAGCCGATCATTCATATGGAGTTGGGCAGCTAGAACCGTCATAAATGTTTAACTAGAGAGAGCAAATTGGGAGAAGAAACCTGTAGTTCTAACTATGTAACTTAATTTTGGACTTTGATGGGGCGCATCATATCGTTGTCTTCATGATCAAGAATGTGGCAATGCCAGACATAGCCAGGCTCTGCTGTCGGATCAAATGGGAAGTCACCTCCACCACGGGGAGTCCAGTGAAGCACAAACCTTGTGACAGCACTCGGTAAGGTCACCGCTGTATCTTTCCAACCAATCTGATTCGGAGTGGGGCCTCTCGGCTTCTCTGTATAACAGCTCCTAGGATGTGGGTACGGTAGCTTGAGTGAGCATGAGACATTGCTTTCGTAGAGGGCCTGGTTGAAAAACTGCTGGTTTAAGACACGAAATTGGACAAGGTGGATATGCATGGGGTGTGCATCTGGCGTGAGGTTGACGATCTCCCAAACCTCAGTGCTCCCCTTGATAGGCGTCTCTGTGGCTGGATCCATCCATGTGTGGTTTGTAAGGAGGGAGTATATTGGGTTTCCCGCTGTGTCGTCAGTCTCTCGCATTTTCAAGTTTCGCCAGACTGCATTTTCTATGTTAATCACTGGATCCGCTGATCGTAGTATTTGAGGGATGGCTACATCCCGGTGATGATGTAACTTATCTTGTACTATGAATTTGAGCACAGCCAAAGTACTCGGCGGGCAAAAAACATCGACTCCGACTGGAAAGGGAGCTGGAGCTGAATTATTCAAGATCACCTCACTACCAGGAACAAGTGAAAAATCGATGATAAGATCCACTCGCTCAGCGGGACCCATCTGCACAGTGGAAAGATTCTGTGGTTGATACAGTAAACCACCATCTGTACCAATTTGTAGAATGGAGACTCGTTGATCGCTGAGTGAGAGCTGAAAAAACCGGGCACTAGCAGCATTCAGGATCCGGAATCTATATTTTCGCGGTTGGACATGCATGGATGGCCATGCTTTTCCATTGACGACGATTGTATCTCCGAAGTACTCCGGGCACCAGTTGGGATGAATCGTGGGGGAATCCCCCACGTTTGGGAAGTTGATAGATCCATCTTTGCGGAACTGTTTGTCTTGCAAGACTAGATTAACTTCGAACTTTCCCGACGGCAGCCACGATGGATTGTTCTCCTTGGCCGGTCTTACGATGTAGAGTCCGCACAACCCGGCCAAAACGTTCAACCTCGTGATTCCTAGAGAGTGATCGTGATACCAGAGCATAGCGGGCGTCTGTGAATTCGCGTAGGTGTAGTTCTGTTTAACATACTTGGGGCCGCGCGCACCGCCTGCGGTGTACCACGTGTCTGGATGACCGTCGGACGCACTTTCTGCCTCAGCACCATGGACGTGTGTGACAATGGGGACCCCTCCACGACCGCCCGGGTTCGCCCACATAAGGGATCTGTCCACAGTGAACATGTGGTGCGCATCGTAGATGTGATTTTCCCACCGGACATGAGCTTCTTCACCCGCTTCTGCTATTAGAGTTGGACCTGGATATACAGCTGTGTCCTGACTTTTTCCATAGGCATAGAGTGTTGTCGGTGGAAGATCCCTGTGCAGCTTCTGCGCATGACATGCAGAGAGCAAGCTGCAGACTTGTAATCTCGGGCTTTGTTGCTCAGGAAATCTGATTGGCGACTGGCAACTCCTATCTGTTGAACTAAGGGACTGTCAAAGTCTGTACATCTCCAGGATGCATAGGATTATAGAGCTCTCACAGTTTTGCACGATAGTTTTGTGGAGCTCATAACCACTGTGTTGCTGGTCAGGTTTGCGCTATATTTCAGTGCAGACCCTCGCTCCGAGAGTACTGTTTTTGAGCTGAATTAAATACTCAATTGTCAGTCTATATTCGTGGTCAAGGTCTAAAGCGTAATTCAGAGTTGAGGTCCACGGACGTCTCCTTACCTGAGTTGTTTTGTAAGTACCCAAAGTGACCTGCGTTTTACTCGGCAGATAAATCTTCTGAAGTCTCGGCAACTTGTCGACGAATTGCTCCAGCGCCGGCGATGGATTCAATTTTTGGCAGACAGAGTCTTCATTATGTCCATTATCTGCGCCTACAGCAGGATGGAAGCACGCCAAAACAATCAACAGCGTGATTGTTAATCTGGAGAAGTTGAGTAGGTCCATGTGGCTCACGTCAAATTGCATTGATGTTTGAACTCTCAAATGTTGTATCCCTGTGCAGACCTGTAAGAGCAGTGGCCCAAGTCGAATATCAGGAAACAGATCTTAATAACCAGACTGCAAGGGAAAAGCCTTAGGGGCCTAGTGCGCATCGATTCACACCTCAAAGTGCAGGCCTAAATTCCTTAGCTGCGCATGCCACCGTCAGGTTTAGGAATTGGGAACTGTTCAGTAGGGCATTTGGACCAAAGCCCTTCGCCATCTCCTGAATGTTTTGAATATAACGGTTCAAGGAAGGCAACACTCGTTAGTTGAGTACAACACCCTCGAGGATGGAAGCTGTCATGAGTTCAATGCAGCCTTGGAAGAGTCCGACTCTTATTGCCAGGCCCTCAAACGACGATTGAGGACATTCACTCAACAATCTCTTAAATTTTGTGAGAGGAGTGAGTGCACCGTGTGAATGGATACCACAATGCATGCACATCCGCCTGTTCCGAATGGCAGAAACCTTCTGACTTTTTAAAGCACTTCTTTCGAGTCATATAATCACAAACGGCACAGGTACATGTATACATATGGATCCGTGGAGCAAATTTCTATAGTTCGAGACTGCATTTCCCATTTTATAGCAGGCCTAACAATCACTTCAAGGGCAACTGCAATTTACATATGAAGCCATTCATGAGACGTTCACAGCAAAGCATGAGGCCCAACTACGTTTAAATACTTGTCAGGTTTAGCTGGTAGTGCAGTCACCTGATACTCTAGCCACTGAATGAAGTCCCAGGGGTGAGGGTGAAGTCTGGGTCCGGCCTCGTGAATGTGCAGCAACAGGTTTATTCTGAATTGAAGTTGCAGCTGTTCTGTACTTATACAATGCTGCAGGTCCAAAGATTTGCAACCAAGTTTACTTAATATGCTTGACCACAACATTTAACGTCCTGCCAGCAATGCCAGAAGCTGCTTCGAAGCTATATAAAAGGCGGCCGTGCGCTCTGCAAGGCATGACATCTACGTACCGTGCCCGAACACCGATAGACATCAAATCAAACACGTCACATGAGTCGATCACTTCCTGGGGACCCTACTCATATTCAGCTCCGAAAAAGGTAAACCAACTCTTCCCAACTTTGTTCATTAGTCACCACAAGAAAGGCAGAGTACACACCACCCGGGGATCCATACAAATTACTGTAGCTGTACCTTGATCCCAACCTGATGGCAGCCTGATGGGTGGTGCGAGACGAACAGCACGGCTCCGCGAATCTAGTGATGCGTCTTAGCCAGCTGCAGTTCAATCCAAATTCTTGAGCTTTGCTAGCTGCGATATCCCGTATATTATAAGACCGCAGCTGCGATCCCTGCAGTGTTTATAGCTCGCATCCTCCACTGATGAAGCTGCTGCGCGCGTGCCGGTGCAGAGCTGAGCATGCGAGATGCTGCAGCGCTCTGGGAGACGGCACGAGCAGCCTGCGTGCCGCCGCATGCTGCCTGCCTTCGCCCCACGCGCCTTCCCGACGTCATCCATCCCTCATCCATCCCTATAAATGGCTGCCGGAATCAGACTGCCGGGAGCAAGGGTGACCGAGCACGCGCGCCGCCGGGCCGGGGGATTACATGGGGTACATGAACTCCACATGTACGTACGCCGTAGGGCGTGGGTACATGAAACTGAACGGGTGAGAAAACAGGGAATGATATGAACCCCTTCAGTTTGAGGAAAGCTTAACCTCTTTCACACCAGTGTTGGACGGTTCTCTGGTTTTGGGTAGAACCTGCAGGGTAGGTTCTATCTTGTGGAAGGTAAATAGAGAACCTCCTGTCCGGGTACTTAAAAACATGGACAGTTAGAGAACTTGCGGTGCAGAGTATATCTCCGAGTTACATTTTTCACGGGTATTGTGTTATACCGGTTCTTTAATGTAATTATCCGCCAAATCCGGTGCTTGGGTATATTGGTAGAGAACCGAGAGATGACCCGGTCCCAGTTCTGAGTTCAAAAGTTATTATGGACAGAATAAATAAAAAATGTGCATGTATGGGCAACCTGCCTCTGAAACCGCCATATGGCATGCGGGGGCCATTCCGCAGCGTTAAGGACTGCGTCTCCTGCCCTCTCATTGGATTGCAAGTCCTAATCAAACATAACCGAGGTTTGGAGGCATCTTGCCTATGTGGCAGCGTTTAATTTGTCTTGGACAGGCCTCTCACCCGCCATACCCCACCACCGCCTGGGTTATGTCTACCGTGCTCGGTACAGAGGGAGGCTTTGACTGTCCTTGGACGCTACCGCGCCTCGGCACTCCTGGTGTCCGGCTACGGTCTCGCCTCCCCATTTACCTAGTCCATATTATGTTTCATAATGTGCTAGTGCAACTGGCATAATGTGCTAAGTTAGTGTGCGCAATAGGCCTAGAATTCTACTTTTTAATCCTCCTCCAAATCGCCATACTTGTATAGGCAGGCAAAATCCTAAAGAAACAAGGTGGAAGCTGCGGTGAGCTAAGGGGAAAAAAAAAAGTGGGGCGAAAACGGGCTGACTCAAGGGAAAAAAAAAAAAAAAAAAAAAAACTCAAGTAGAGGTATACTAAAGATAGGTAGCAATCCCCAGACTTAGTCAGTGCTTGAATTGTTTTAGTGTGGGTCAAACCTGGTGACAACTACATACGCTGGCAGCTGGGGTGAGCTAAGGGAGAAAACCTGAAGCCGTTGAGATAACGAACCAACTGATTCCTTCAGATTTCAGCTATGTTATTTTTTTATTATTCTTAGGTTAAAAAGGTGGTACGGAACCCAATAATCTGGTGAAATGAAAGAATGTTCAACAGTTGACTAATTTGGAGGCCGCGTTGGGCTCCAAAATTCAAAGTCCGCTGTCCAAATTTGGCAGGAATGGTAAACCGGATACATGTCAACAACGCTTGCAAGTATGCTTCTTACTTAACGTAGAGCGTAAGTAAGACATGGAGGAGCCGAGAGCCCCCAGCGCATTACTTCCCGCTCCTCCAGCCTTACCGACGTAACGAAACAGCAAACAACAGTTTACGCCTGGACGGCAGGGATTGAATCCAGTTGACTTTCGGATTTGACGAGGAACCGTACAAGTACAAACCACTTGCCTGAAAGAGGAGAACCTGTTTAAGGTGTAGGTAGCCCAGTGGTTGGGAGTTTGCGCCGCATAACCTAGGTGATCGAGGGTTCAAAGTATCCACCTATACCAGGGGATTTAGGCTTCCTTGGGGAGCAGCCCTTTTTTTTATTCATGTATGAAGTTTCACGGACATGGCTACAGTAAGCAGGCTCCTTGGAACTGAATTGGTGATTATATCCAAAAAAATTTGGTGCAACGGCTGGCAACAATACTTAAATTCAGGTTGAGTTTTGGCTCAAATTTTGTATCCTGAAAAAAAAAAAAAAAAAAAGTGTCGCCATCACAAATTTTTATTTGGTTTCACACTTCGCCAAAGCTCCAATATTGGAACATGAAAAAAAAAAAAAAGGGCTGGTCTGAACGCCACTTGCACAATGACCAAGGCAACAGCCCATGGAATAAATGCTAAGACGAGCTAGGCGGTACATGTACGCACTACATGGAAACTAAGTTATACAGGCATCCTAGTGGAGACTCTGCGATACCTAGTGGTGTACCTGTGTAGATCTGGCTATGAGTTGGGGTGCCTAGTTACAAAATTGAGATCCAAAAATGAAGGCGCCAACCTATATGATAATGATGCATTTTGGCTCCGTCTCCCTATGTACTGAGTTTTTTTTTTTTTTTTTTTTTTTTTTTTTTTTTTTTTAAATAATTAAATTTAAAATAAAATAAAAATTAAATATTTTTAATTTATTTATTAGAACAAGGGGCAGTGGCCCTGTTTTTACTTTATTTGGAATTATTTAGAGGGAAAAAATTAAACCCTCGGACCATAAGGCACACACACCAATGTCAGTGAAATACGAACTTTCCTACTCTTGGTCGAGTATAAGCGAATCATACTACTCTGATTGAGTAAATAAAACCTTGCTAGTAATTGCTTTGTAATTATCAAAGCATCCCCAGGGCAAAACGCCTGAGGATTTATTATTGAGTAGCTGCATCACAGAACGTGGGTGTATCCTGGAGGCGATTGAGTGATTACAGCTCGGCCATACTTCAAAGCTACCAAACATCAGCGAAAGTGGAGCCTCGCTTGTTTGGCGCCCTCTTTGACGTGCTTCCAGTTTATATCCCTGTCAAACTCCGGCGATGCGGTGGATGGTGGTATTGATGTTGCTCCAGCTGGGCGGTGGCAGCTTGTTCCATTCGCAGTGATCGCTGGAGATGCTTCTGCAGATAATGCCTTGATGTGCCCAGGTAGAGACGAAGGCAGAGTGCAGTTGCCGTGCAATCCATGGTTTCTTTTTCATGTCAGCTGCTAGTTTGATCTAGGCTCTCCTGGATTCAATTTGTAAGTTATAGTATATTGCTGAAAGAAGTGCTGATACTGAGCAGGTGGTTCTAGAGAAGGTTCGTTTACATCTCGCTTTCCACAGGTGCCAGAGGGTGGCACATCTAAGAGTGTCGAAGACTGGACAATCACTGGCTCTGCTTTTTGAGGATTTGTCATAGTTTAGCATAATTCCAAGCGAGGTTAGGGGTATGCCGTTCCAGCGGCCATAGAGGGCGTGGATGTGCGGCCATATCGATGTTGGGGCATGGCAGTAAAGAAGACAGTGTTCTTGCGACTCCATGATAGCTGCTGAACAACATTTACAGAGAAGGGCATCGTTAAACCCCAGCCATTCACCAATCTTCATAACTCTGTTTGCTATTTGCCACAAGAATGCCGCCATCTTGGCCGGTCTGGCTTTGGTCCAGATGATCCTCCAAATCGATTCCCAACTTTCATTGTGAAAGTCGAAGTGACTCCACTTTTCGTTCCATTTCGCCAGAAGGGGAGGGGCTTGCGATAGTGCTGTATATCCTTTTTTCGTTGTGTATGTGAAGAATGGGGTAGTGCTGCGGGTTAGTTTCCAAGACCATTCCTGTGGATCGAAGTCTAGCTCTGGAAAAGGCCTGCCAAGGATCCATACAAACCTTTGGGAGGCTAGCCATGCTAGAGGAGGTTGGTTCGGGGGGGGTTGCGGGTTGGTGTCTTTGGTTGGGGATGTCCAGCAGCAGATGCTGACAGGGGTATATGGACTGCGAGGGAAGGATCAGATGTTGTTGTCTTGGATTGAAAGTGTGAGGGTATTAGTGTCAATGTGAAAGGAGTAACCTTCCATGGAATGGTCTGTAGTGGAAACCACAAAGAGGATAGTAAGTGCGTTGGAAAGGATGACTAGAGTCCAGTAATTGGAGGAGGGGCTTGAGGGTCCTGCCATGACATCCAAGGGGGTAGGATGCTTTGGATAATGGAATCGTAACTGTGGTTCGCTCTGATTTTTCCGACTATGGTAATGGCTGTGTCCTTGGAGAGCAGGCTACCCTGTTTCCAAATGTCTCCTACTTTACTGATCCCCTTGGAGTCCCAGCCTGCCCATTACGTGGCCTGCTGTCTTTGGATTGGGGTGGTAACTTTAGAGTTCAGGAATAGTGATTGTTTGAGGGTTTGGAAGTAAGATGTGGGCTCCGCTTTTGCTAGAAATGGTCTCAGTTGTGACCAAGCTTGCCAGATGGCCGTCCATAAAGGGGATCCAGTTGTCTTATGTTTAAACCCGTTGACTATCCATCTGTAGGATGGCTGCCATGAGACAGATTTGAGGGGGGATGCCATGACTATGCTGTCTGCAACTAAGAATTTCCACCAGCCCCCCTCAGGGCCTAAGAATCTCGGGATCCATTTGCCCAAAAGGGCTGTGATCTGTTTGTCCAAGTTAATGATACCAAGACCCCCTTTCTTTTTGGGGAGACATATCTATTTCCACGAGACCTGCGGGCGTTTTTTTTCATTATGGTTGGCTACCCCCCATATATAGTTCCTGAATAGTTTTTTTTTGCTTCTTTGATGTTGGACGAGGCAGGTCGCCAGGATGCAGCAAAGAACCACAAATGTCGCGGCCCTTTGCCTTGAGGGCAAGGGGTCGGGACACAGAAGGGGCTGCCCCTGTGGTGGGGGCAGTAGCAGCGATAGGTATGGGGGCTGAAGCACCCTTGAGTGCCCAAGACACTCAAGGAGGTAGAGGCGCTCACTAGGCGGAGCCCCGCACACCGGGTTGCGGTGGGGGTGGCTCCACAAGGGGTGGTGGTAGCTTAGCGGGACTTAGTGGGGGTGGCATAGGACTCACCATGGGGTGGAGACCTCGTGGTGGGAGTCGTGGGGAGTCTTGGGACTCATCACGGCCCAATGGGGCCGTGGTGAGTGGGCCAAGACTCACCGCGACTCACCACCGGGAGTCGAGGGTTTTCGTGGTGGTTCGCCATAAAATGGCATGGTTGTTTGTGAAACCCCCACGGACAGCTACAGAAGTATATATAGGGAGTAGTAACCCCGAGAACGGTGCAAGCCCGTTGGTGACCAAAAACTAGTGAGTAAGCGGGCGAGCCGGGAAAGCGACCAAAGAGTGGGGAGCTGTTCCGGACTGCCAACTACCAAAGGGAATTCCCGCTGGGCCCAAATCGGTGGAGGGTTCGTTGGGAGATCAAAGGGGGACCGTTATGCCCCGGTGAGCAGCCAAAGCTCCAAGTTGGCCCGGCGGCCAGGTTGGGAGTTAGGCACGCGCATCAAAGCGAGTAACTATGACTTGAAGGGGAGCTTACCGAAGTGAGGTGCGCGACAACAAACCTGATGACAGGATCTGGTTGGTTGACAAGGCCTTGCCTATAATGGATAGGAAGTAAGAGCCCCAGTATGTCAACCTTGTCTTAAGCTTCACTATTGTGAGCTGGAAATGTTGCTGGTCTGTGAGATCAATGCCATATGTGTACCCTAGGAGTGTGGTAGTTTCACCTAGCTTAAGCCATCGCAATCCTTTGTCTAGTCCCCATGTTGGCTGGTTCCCAATTTGGGATTTTGAGGTGTCCCCCACCAGGAAGGCACATGTCTTTCCCCAGTTGACTTTAAATCCAGATGCCTGGCAAAAAGTTTCCAGGGTTTGCGTTGTGTTGTCTAGGTTGATGGGGGACAACGACGCTACCGCGTGAGCCCGGCGCGTGAGCGTGTGAGCGTACGCTCACACAATGATGATGTGGCGTGAGCCTGGTCCAGGTCATGCCACATCACCACAAAGAAGGTGGGCCTATAGCCGTGGGGCCCCCAACTGCTGATTTCACCACATGAAGGTGAAACGGATGAAGGGTTTCGGGCTTTCTTGGAGTTCAACCTTCTGTTAACATGAGCTTCATTTCCTAGAACTGAAATGAACGTTGTGTTAACACGAGGTTGTTTTCTTGGAACAAAAATCAACATCGTGTCAACACGAGGTTGATTCGGAGAACTTCATATCAACCTCGTGTTGTTTTCTTAGAACTAAAATCAACCTTGTGTCGGCACAAGGGGGATTTGGAGAACTTCAAGTAAACCTCGTGTTAACACGAGGTTGATTTGATCATTTGTCTATCTGAAGGTAGTTTCTTGTGTTTGCTAATGAAAACAGAATGACAAACCAGTGCGACAAATGCATTGACCCACGCATAGCAAAGATGTTAGACGACATACATTGAGAGACACTGGACTTGAACAGTCATTCCATTACAAGTTGTAGTCAAGGAAAACACAGATTTCTTCATGTCAAGTGCATGCTTTCTATGGGCTTGTATCCCGCTGTAGAAGTGTGTTGACTTCGTTGAAACTCATAGTGGCTTGGTGATTGAAGAAGTCGCGCTTTGGATCACAAACCATCCTTCTCAAGAAGACAAAGTAAAGGTGTTTGCACGGTATGAACTTCCCTCTCTTTCCCAAACTACTTGAAAGCATACCAACAAAATCAGGACATGTACAATTGGGAAAATTGGAAACAGTGATGTCGTACATCTTGTCCTGCAGCGCAGATGCGGATGAGATCATGGTGAAGACCCGACCATACCTTGGATCAGGCACTTCCATTGTTCCCGCAACACGAGCGTGAAGCATTCTCGCGGACTCGATTTTGCCGTAGTGTTCTGCGGTTGGAGGGAATCGTCGAATCAGCTTCCCATTCCGTCTGGTTGGCCACAAGTGAGCGTCAGGCGGAGGTACCCGTGAACCGCTTGTACTTGAAGCACCTTCACGTGCAATGGAATGTCTGGCTAGGGAGAAACCCGCCTCTTCCAGCATTGCGATCTCTTGGTGAGTGAGACCTGTGCCCATCTTCACAGGCCACACGGTTGGTGGAGTAGGCTTCCTCACCATGGAGGGCCTTACTATCCCACGCACACATCTCCCACAATCGTCAGCGCAAAACCAAAACTGGTGGTTCTTTGCCTCTCCCTGTCCGTAAGGGAGAAACAAACCAGTGAATGTAGGAGCTGCAAACGTTCTTTCCCTCTGGATATTAATGATGTACATTTTTCATGATTGGTGGCCCTGATCGCCGTGCATTTCACACGCGATCCAGCACTTGTGCGTTCTATATGCCAAACCTCGTCCAAGCACATGGACTCCATTACATGCGGCACCACGTTCTGGTCTTCAACCATTGCAGTGATAGTGCTTGATGCAGGGGTCCGGTCTGGGGCAGAATGGCCCTCACCTGTGGATGTTCCGCAATTCCATCTCTGATCCAAGGGAACACGTGGTGTCGAGAAGTTGACCCTGTCTGCCCTATGGGAATCTGCATCCGATCCGGGAGGGGTGTCCAATTTCCGTTTGCAAGACCCGAATCTCTCTTCGCCTTCCAGATGGGGAACTCTTCCCACGAGAGGGGTGCCATCTGCATATATGCTCACTGCCCGCGCTATTTTGCTGGGATCCCCCGATCTTTTGGCTGCCCGCAACATCAACTCGCTCCTGTCCGGGCTTTTGCCACCAAGGCCACCCCTCAAGAATGGGGGGTGCTATTCCGTGAGCCTGGAGGCGTGAGCCTGTGAGCCCAGGAAAGCGTGAGCCCAGCACAGGCTCACGCCACGTCAGCATGCAAACAGTGCCTATTTCCGAGTGGTGTCACCTATTTCCGCGGGTTGATGTGGGGAGAATTGAGAATTGAGAACAAAGTGGTTTGTTTGTTTTTGCAATGTACTCAAGTCTGTGAGGTCCACAAAACAACAAATATATTGAAGGAACAATCCGGGCAGTCCATGCAACCCCCATCTCCAACAATAGTTTGGAACCATGAATGTGAATTCCACGCACACATTGCAAAGAGGACAATAAGGACACACAACCATCCCATTTCAAATTTGTCCCAGAATTAAACCAAAAGAATACTTCATATCAAGTGTCGCAGTCATCACAATCAGTGTCCACCTCCTGTGCTATGTCATCTACAAAGATTCTGGCCCCAACACCACGTGTTCTACGAAGGCCATCGCAAGGTGGACTCTGAGTGCCATGAACGGACATGCTTGCTGCGAGTGCCTCCGCATAGACAGGTAGCACACAAGACCGAGGAGGACTGAAAACAAGTCCAAATAGGTGTGATAGCCCAGGAGGGCAAGTGGAAGCACGCGGACTCCTACACATGTCCACAAAATCCCATTTTTAACACAATGATGCAATGCACAAGTCCAACGAAGAGGATGTCTCCCATGTGCACTTTGCCTCAAGAACAGCGATTCTCGATATTGAAACAACAATGCAAGCATGCACAGGTTGAACTTACTCACAGGCAAAGTCGGAGTCTAGCTCCTTGTCAGAAGTCTCCTCTGTACCAGTATCAGCGGGACGGGGCTTCGGAAGGACCTGAGAAGTGTGTCCACCCAAACCCATCAGGAGGTTCTTGTAAATCTCAGCATCCCCTTCAATCCCAAAGACATGTCGCGCACTGGCCTTGCAAGCGTGGTACGAAGCACCTGCAGTGGAATAGAATGAAGTAAGCAGACATTGAAGACACATTCGGAACGGTGGAAAGTGCTGAAAGTGCAAGCTCAATCAAACCTCATGAAATGTGAATGTTGAAGAGACGAACCTGTGCCCATCGACAAATCCAGAACTCTGGCGTCTGTGTAGGTGCAGCACTCCACAATCGTTTGAATGAAAGCCGGGCTCCTCTCCCTCGCCCCTCTCCAAGGAACCCCATTCCCCCTTCGCAAGCACAAGTTGTTGTCGACGTAGTTGTGATGCATGTCATCCGTGGGAGGATCTGTCCTGTCATCTATGAACTTGCCCCCGTGAGTGATGGCAAACTCCGTAATGCCGGCCGGAGTCGTTGGTGGATGCACCCGGACGAGACAAACAGCTTCAAACAGACGAGTCTGCGAACATGACATCCACAAGGAACTAAGAACCAAAATAAAATCGGGCCCCTACATATGAGTTCGAGCGACCTATACAACACAATCCCAGAACAAAAAAGAAGAGGAAGAAGAAGGGAAACTCACCATCTCTCCCGGACGATCCCCCTTCGTAAGGTACATGTTGTTCACACAATTCCATGTCTTCACGACTCTCATGCCCGAGGCTTTCAAATAGCTGGCAAGGGCACGGCGACACCGAACATCGATGGACTGGATGAGAACCAAAACACCTGCATCGGAAAGGAAGAAGTTGCAAAAGGAAAAAACCCACCGCCAGTAGCGCTCATCAAATGCATTCCAACCCGGACAAGCACCCGATGGAGGGATATCTGGGACTGCCAACCCATCAGGGATGTCCAAGATGATGAGTTCCGCTGCATATGGCTTCTCCTTCCCGTTCACCCACGATTTGGTCATTTTAGCCTGCAAACAAAAATACAATGGAATTCTGACAAGTTTATAAACGATCCATGCCCACAGCAGACAAAGAGAGCAGAAGCCACAGAACCCAAAGAGAACACGCACCGTGCTGAGGAACTCGACAATCCTCTCCCACACTGGTGATGGCTCGCCCTTGTAATCAGATTTCTTCGACTCCATCATGGCAAGGAACCCGACGTTGGCAATCTCCAACCTGGTTGGACGAATGACCCTCGTGGGATGTTCCACTGCATGGTACGGGTCCTTGGGATCAACCACCCCCTTGTTTTTTCTCTCGGATCCCCTACCATGCGGTGGAGTCTGCTGGACATGCTCCACAGGGCCAATAGCTGCAACACTTCCCTGCCCTTGTGCCACCTTCCCTCTACCCCTTCCCTTCCCCACAACACCAGCAACATCTTTTCCCTTTGCCTTTCTTCCTCTACCCGGGGTATCCTGAGCGGGAGGCTCCTTCTCTGCAAGAGTCCTCAGATTACGCTCATGAATGTCGAGGTCCGCTGCTGCGGCAGTGGCTGCAATACGGTCATTCTCTCTCCTCAAAGACAACTCTACAGCTGGGGTCTCTGAAGGAGGGCAATCCAAATACCAACCACAAGAAGAAAGATGGTCTGGGCCCCAGTCATGCAAGATCCCAGCAGTGAACATGGTCTGGTTGCCAGCAGGGACAAGCCAAAGGTCCACGAAATCTGGATGTTTGTCCAAGCAATTCTCTTCCAAGAGAACAAACCTAATGTACCTGCAGGAACAGACACAGCCTCATTTTCCAGTGCACATATTGTGTCCCAGCTTTTTCAACACACCAGGAAGACCCCCTTAAACAGTATGCCACACAACACATTGCAACCACAACACAAGTAAAGAGTGCAAGGGTGTGCACCTG
Organism: Takakia lepidozioides; assembly: GCA_030704615.1. Lineage (NCBI taxonomy): Eukaryota > Viridiplantae > Streptophyta > Takakiopsida > Takakiales > Takakiaceae > Takakia > Takakia lepidozioides. Next base: position 43,047,245 of record CM060734.1, read on the forward strand.
TAAAGGCATCGTTTCCAGGCTTCCTCTCCTTTTTCCTGCTGGTCAAGCTCATTTGTTCGACTGATGCCACCCTCCTTGCTGAACTCTCTAAAGAAACCAGAGTGCCACACTGTGGCTCTCCATTTCCTCATGTAAGCTTCGAAGGAGACCTTCGGAGCTGTCATAGTGATGCCATAGTCAGCCAGCTGAGTATGCAGAACCGATCGGGCCCTTTCTTCCAACTGCAAAACAATTGAAATGGAAGAATGAACCCAAAAACAGTCACAGCGAATGTAAGAGGCAATGGGAAGAGAAGGACAGGAAAAGAGAAAAGAAAGTGAGATACGAGAGGACATCACACCTGGCTCCAGTAAGTGGCCTTGTGAAGCCAGGTGTCCAGCACATTGTCACTGACAGGAACGACACGCTGGGTCTTCTTCTCTTTCTCTGGCCTTGGGAACATGTGGGTATCCCTAACTGTGGGATCGGAGTTCCATATCTGTAGCCACTTCACCTTCTGTTCAGAAGACACGACGGCGGTAGACAACCTGTGCAACTTCTCCTGGGCCATCTCCGGCTTGCCTGGCTTGTTATAATGGTTTTTTATCTCCAGGAGAAACTGCGGCCCGAATGATGGGTCGGCCATTCTCAACTGCTTCACAAAAGCACTCATTATTGTCCTTCTTGTAGCGTTCATCTCCTTCTGGATGTGACTTTCAACCCCCTTTGCTGTCCTTCTCTCCTCAGGGGTAGAGCTATAGTATTCCAGTTTGCCACGCTCCCCTGCATCTGCAATGTCTTGCTGCAAGGGAATGCAAGAGAGTTGCATCAATCCAAGGTCAAGGGAGACAGACAGAAACAAACATGTGGAAGCAGGAATATGGAAAGGCCAGATGAAGGAAGATGTATCTCACCGTGTACATGTACTCCATGAAAGCCTCACGGGTCAACGAGTACCATGTTTCCGAAGTCTTGGAGCTTTCGCATTTCTTATACATCTCTGCCGAAAGGATGGTCTTGAAGTTGGTCAAGGGCATCTGCCCGATCCTTTGTATCCTATACAGTGTGTGAACCAGACTCGTTTTGACATGCGATGTCTCCGTCCCTCTGCAGAATGATATCTGAATTTCAGAATGTAATTCAAGGACTTGAATCAAGGAAGAACGGAACCAGAAGTGCAACATGTACAATGAGAAACCAACCTGTTCACATCATTCATTGCCGTCAGAAGACCCATCATGTTGTCGTCACAATCAAGCACCATCGATCGAACAGAGTAATGCCACTCTTCCTCCTGTGAGTGCAGCCTCCCAATGACAGCCATCCATGCAAGCAACCGGTGGTTGCCATCCCAAACGTGAAACATCTTCCCCGAGAATACCTGGGTGGAAGGTTTCCTGGAGAGAAGAAGTTCGAAGGATTCGTTCACCTGTCTCCAAATGGGGTCCCAGGAGTCGACGATTGACTCATCCACAAGGAGCTCGTTACCTCTAGAATCCCTAGTAGAAACGTAAAAGACTGCGGATCCATCCAAATACCCATGAACAAACTCGGCCTCCAGCTTGAGAATGTCTTTGACAAGGGGTGGACGAACGACGGGCATGGAAACCAACCTACACAGGGGAATCTTCAACCTCCCACCAGGAGCAAGCATACTTTGAACCACAAGCTGAGAGTTCACCTTTTGACCCCCCAGCATCTCAGCGGCTTTGCTTTCATAAAACTCATCGTCAACATCAACTATGGTCTCCTTCCCCTGACCCTGAGGGACCTCATCCGCCACACTTTGCATTTTCTCCTGCAAGGTTGTTCACTCAAATTCTTATAAGAGAGGAATGAAACGTCGACTGATGCATGAAAAAGTGGGATCAAACAGGTAAGTGTTCTTTGAGCTGCCAGGTAAGTGTTCATTGATCCTCACGGACCTGCCCTATGTTCCCGATTTTCAGAGGGAAAGAACATTGAAAAGTTCTGCTCAAACAGTGTGCGTTGCCGCACACTGTTTGAGCTGGCAGTAAAGGATTCATTTCATCCTCAGATATGTGCCCATGAGGGCCGAAGGTTGCGCCCTTCAATATTGATATGTTCTGCCTAAACAGTGTGCGGTTCCGCAGACTGTTTGAGCTGACAGTGAAGGGTTCATTTTAACCCAGAAATGTTACACTGAAGACCAAATTTTGCACCCTAAAACATTGAAATGTTCAGCTCAAACAGTGTGCGTTGCCGCACACTGTTTGGGCTGACAGTGAAGGGTTCATTTCATCCTCACATAGGTGCCCCTGAAGTCCAAATTTTGCACCCAGAAAAATTGAAATGTTCATCTCAAACAGTGTGCGTTGCCGCACACTGTTTGGGCTGACAGTGAAGGGTTCATTTCATCCTCAAACAGGTGCCCCTGAAGTCCAAATTTTGCACCCAGAAACATTGAAATGTTCAGCTCAAACAGTGTGCGTTGCCGCACACTTTCTGAGCTGGCAGTGAAGGGTTCATTTCACCCCCAGATAGCAGACAACAAGACCAAATTTTGCACCCTAAAACATTGAAAAGATCTGCTCAAACAGTGTGCGTTGCCGCACACTGTGTGAGCTGGTTGTGAAGGGTTCATTTCAACCTCAGATAACAGACAGCAAGACCAAATTTTGCACCCTAAAACATTGAAATGTTCAGCTCAAACAGTGTGCGTTGCCGCACACTGTTTTGGCTGACAGTGAAGGGTTCATTTCATCCTCACATAGGTGCCCCTGAAGTCCAAATTTTGCACCCTGAAACATTGAAATGTTCAGCTCAAACAGTGTGCGTTGCCGCACACTGTTTGGGCTAACAGTGAAGGGTTCGTTTCATCCTATTATAGGTGCCCCTGAAGTCCAAATTTTGCACCCTGAAACATTGAAATGTTCAGCTCAAACAGTGTGCGTTGCCGCACACTGTCTGAGCTGGCAGTGAAGGGTTCATTTCACCCTAAGATAGGTGCCCCTGAAGTCCAAATTTTGCACCCTGAAACATTGAAATGTTCAGCTCAAACAGTGTGCGTTGCCGCACACTCTCTGAGCTGGCAGTGAAGGGTTCATTTCACCCTCAGATAACAGACAGCAAGACCAAATTTTGCACCCTAAAACATTGAAAAGATCTGCTCAAACAGTGTGCGTTGCCGCACACTGTTTGAGCTGGTTGTGAAGGGTTCATTTCAACCTCAGATAACATACCCTGAAGACCAAATTTTGCACCCTAAAACATTGAAATGTTCAGCTCAAACAGTGTGCGTTGCCGCACACTGTTTGGGCTGACAGTGAAGGGTTCATTTCGTCCTCAAACAAGTCACCCTGAAGTCCAAATTTTGCACCCAGAAACATTGAAATGTTCAGCTCAAACAGTGTGCGTTGCCGCACACTGTCTGAGCTGGCAGTGAAGGGTTCATTTCACCCCCAGATAACAGACAGCAAGACCAAATTTTGCACCCTAAAACATTGAAAGATCTGCTCAAACAGTGTGCGTTGCCGCACACTGTGTGAGCTGGTTGTGAAGGGTTCATTTCAACCTCAGATAACAGACAGCAAGACCAAATTTTGCACCCTAAAACATTGAAATGTTCAGCTCAAACAGTGTGCGTTGCCGCACACTGTTTTGGCTGACAGTGAAGGGTTCATTTCATCCTCACATAGGTGCCTCTGAAGTCCAAATTTTGCACCTTGAAACATTGAAATGTTCAGCTCAAACAGTGTGCGTTGCCGCACACTGTTTGGGCTGACAGTGAAGGGTTCATTTCATCCTATTATAGGTGCCCCTGAAGTCCAAATTTTGCACCCTGAAACATTGAAATGTTCAGCTCAAACAGTGTGTGTTGCCGCACACTGTCTGAGCTGGCAGTGAAGGGTTCATTTCAACCCTAAGATAGGTGCCCCTGAAGTCCAAATTTTGCACCCTGAAACATTGAAATGTTCAGTTCAAACAGTGTGCGTTGCCGCACACTGTCTGAGCTGGCAGTGAAGGGTTCATTTCACCCTCAGATAACAGACAGCAAGACCAAATTTTGCACCCTAAAACATTGAAATGTTCAGCTCAAACAGTGTGCGTTGCCGCACACTGTTTGGGCGGACAGTGAAGGGTTCATTTCATCCTCAAACAGGTCACCCTGAAGTCCAAATTTTGCACCCAGAAACATTGAAATGTTCAGCTCAAACAGTGTGCGTTGCCGCACACTGTTTGGGCTGACAGTGAAGGGTTCATTTCATCCTCAAACAGGTGCCCCTGAAGTCCAAATTTTGCACCCAGAAACATTGAAATGTTCAGCTCAAACAGTGTGCGTTGCCGCACACTGCTTGGGCTGACAGTGAAGGGTTCATTTCATCCTATTATAGGTGCCCCTGAAGTCCAAATTTTGCACCCTGAAACATTGAAATGTTGAGCTCAAACAGTGTGCGTTGCCGCACACTGTCTGAGCTGGCAGTGAAGGGTTCATTTCACCCTCAGATAACAGACAGCAAGACCAAATTTTGCACCCTAAAACATTGAAATGTTCAGCTCAAACAGTGTGCGTTGCCGCACACTGTTTGGGCTTACAGTGAAGGGTTCATTTCATCCTCACATAGGTGCCCCTGAAGTCCAAATTTTGCACCCAGAAACATTGAAATGTTCAGCTCAAACAGTGTGCGTTGCCGCACACCTCTTGGGCTGACAGTGAAGGGTTCATTTCATCCTATTATAGGTGCCCCTGAAGTCCAAATTTTGCACCCTGAAACATTGAAATGTTCAGCTCAAACAGTGTGCGTTGCCGCACACTGTCTGAGCTGGCAGTGAAGGTTCATTTCACCCTCAGATAACAGACAGCAAGACCAAATTTTGCACCCTAAAACATTGAAATGTTCAGCTCAAACAATGTGCGTTGCCGCACACTGTTTGGGCTGACAGTGAAAGGTTCATTTCATCCTCACATAGGTGCCCTTGCAGTCCAAATTTTGCACCCTAAAACATTGAAATGTTCAGCTCAAACAGTGTGCGTTGCCGCACACTGTTTGAGCTGGCAGTGCAGGGTTCATTCCATCCTCAGAAAGTGCCCCTGAAGTCCAAATTTCGCACCCTAAAACATTGAAATGTTCAGCTCAAACAGTGTGCGTTGCCGCACACTGTTTGGGCTGGCAGTGAAGGGTTCATTTCACCCGCAGATAACTGACTCCAAGGCCAAATTTTGCACCCTAAAACATTGAGAAGACTTGCTCAAACAGTGTGCGTTGCCGCACACTGTTTGAGTTGGAAGTGCGAGGTTCATTTCATCCTCAGAAAGGTGTCGTTGAAGGAAGAATTTTGCACCCTTAAACAGTGACTTGTGCAGCTCAAACAGTGTGCGGCAACGCACACTGTTTGAGCTGCCACTGAATGGTTCTTTCTTTCTCAAATACCTGCCATTGAAAGCCGAATTCTTCACAAATGTGGGTCCTGTAGATTTTACCTTTTTCGTAGGTACTCGAGAAGACTCCCTAGTTGCCGGGGACCCTTTCCGCTTCGGGCTGCTCTCTTCGCCGACTATGTAGGTGAGCCTCTCCCCCTTCCTCTTTCCCGTGGTCAGATTCTTCGTGAGGCCAGTGTCAACATCTTCCTCCATGTCGTCTGTCTCTCCCTCAGACGCAGTGTCCTCCTCGCCTGTTCCTGGAACTATGTTGGGTTGTTGTTCTTCTCCAGATTCCTGCTCCTCCATCGCCACACTTTCCTGTATTCCCTCTTCTTCCTCCTTTTCCTCTTCCTCCACTCTTTCCATCCTCATTCTATATCTAGCTCTATTCCTGTTTCTAGAACTCGTGAAGTATAATGACTTCCTTCTCTTTCTCCTCCGCTGGAAACAAGGGCTCCCCACGATGCCCCTGGAGCTCTCCAGTTTGACGTTTGCAACAAGTCCTGGTATCGCATGTAACAAAAATAAAAATGGACATTGTCAACCGTATTTGGATGCGGGTGTTGATATTGTGTGCGAACGGAATTCATCCATTTTGGCGTCTTTGTATTACCCAGCTAATAAAGCGCCGAAGAAAAAGAACATCCGTTGCATGCATTTGCGATATATGTCAGATGTACTTCGCCGCCTGCCAATACATGGCGGCCTCCTTGCCTTCTTTCAAATTCGAATGTGCCGTAGAAATGTAGTGCTTTTTCAATTCCGAGCAGTTCTTCCAGATTCGCAATAATTGTTATGCTTCACATATGCATCCACGTGTGTTGTACTGCATGCCCTGTGGTTTTTTTTATGCCGTGACCGTCCCCATGGGGTCATTCGGTATAAAGGATTTTGTCGGATATGACCATGTGTTGCACACATTCGTGCGAGGTATCTCTTGGAGTGTCAGTGTTTGTTCTGTGCTATTCTGGCGCAACACAATCTCATTACAATCGGATCTTCCTGTTTACTGCTCTCCAGGGTTGTTGCCGTCATTTCATAATGGATGGTTTCATGTCATTTTCAGGGTTTGTTTTCCATCCAAAAACAGCACGGCTTCTTGTGGCTCTGGTCTTTCAAAACGGTTTTTCTGGTTGGTGGGAGGTGAAGGTGCACGTCATCCCTACATCCTTGGCATGCATCGCCGGCAGCCTTTGGTTTGGTGCTACCCTTGTTGACCTCAGTTTGCTGGTGGTATTTCCACTTTCGATAATTACGGGCTCTCAGTTCGGGGATTCCGTTCTGAATCGCCAGTTTCGTTCAGTGATGGAAAACATGTCGAGGGAGCGAGATGCACTCGCTCGATTCCATTCCAATGCAGGTACTCTTCCACTGACTGCCACTGCAGACGACGATGGGTATGCAGTTGTTCATGAGGATGAGCTGGTTACAGTGTTCCCGCTGGAGTTGGGTTCTCTGCTTGTTCAGAAAGAGGTGTATGACGATGATGGGAATTTGGATTCTGGGCACTTGGAGAAACCCTTGGTTGGCGAGTGTGGAAGGAAGTGGAGAGTCCTTCCAGGAACATACCGTGTCCTTGGAAAAGAGAGAAGACAATCAGCAGGACCAGTCGTTACCCCTGGCACTGCAGCATCGGTCGTGCAACAGAAGGGCACAGTTCCTGTGAAACAAGAGGTGAGCACATCCACTACCTTCGTGACTCTTTCGGACTCGTCCTCGGAGGATGTTTCTGAGATTCCTCCGCCAGTGCAAACTCCCTTATTGCATGATGACAAATTGCAAGAGATAACAAGTGTCATTCCAAAATTGAAAGCCCTCGCAGGTGTGCCTGGGTGCAAGAGCGAGCTACGTTTTGTTGATTGGGAGTCCCTTCCAGTGCAACGGGTTCAATACGTGCCAGCTCAGTTTGATGGGGACATCTTGTTTGAGCTCAACCCTCCCACGTCTTCCAGTGGACTGGCTGGGCTTCTGCAGGGCATGGACAAGAAACATGACGGACATCCTTGGTGCAGGACAAAAACGTCGAACATCCATAACGACATTGGCTTGAAATTTCGGAGGTCGGTTTGCGTTGGGCATTGCAAGTGCCTGAATATTTCTTGCCCTCGGCTGAGAAACAGCGCTCAGCCAAACAAAAGTGAGTGGGAAGGTGTGCCCCTGAATCCTTTCACCCCAGGGCTTGCACCTCCCAAGACCAATACTTTTGTGTGCAGGTTCTGCAAACTTTCCCCGTCCTGTGTTTCTGTTTGCCACGCTCGTATGTATCAGGTGGCACATCGATGCAAGACAATGACTCGTGCCTGCATTCATATGGGTGCACACGAGCATCCTGTGTCCAAAGGGAGTTGCAGGGATAGCGTGGACATCGCTAGAAATCTACTGAAGCAAGAGTTCCACAATGCCCCTTGTGCAACACCTTCTGCTATAGCGCTTGCAGCTAGCAAGGCATTCCTGGAAAAACACATACTGGGTGAAGGGGATGCGACACAGCCAATGCTGGATGCAGATTCCCTTGAGGCAGTCATGAACCATTTCTCCGTGTTGAGCTCTCCCAATATTCGAAACCAGGTGAATGCACTCAGAATGGGCACAGGCACTGCTGGATTCATGGACAACATTATGGACCTCAAACGGAGGAGTCGCTATGAATTCATTCAAAACAGTATGTTCCCTGGCCAGGGCTCGTCCAAAGTGTATTTGTTCAAGATGTCCGCTGTGGGCCAAGGCAGTGGTGTGAGCATTGTCCGCCGAATGCAACCTGGAGGAGATTTGGCTAAATGTTGGTTAATGTTTGATCACTGCAAACGGGTGAAGGGTTGGACAACCATGGCGTGCCATGTGTATGATCCAGCGTACCAGCGTGTGCTCTCCATAGCAATTTGTGATATGCAGTCAGAGGACACTGAATCCCAGATGCTCATGTGGAATTCCCTCCTGGCCGTCATGCAGCGCAATGGAATACAGAACACAAATTTTGCGGGCTTCATGGCTGATAGTGCACAGGCAAATTTCAATGCAGTGCGGCGCGTGTTTGGTTCGGGGGATCCTAGGGTCCCAATGGAAAATAGGGAGCGCACATGCCTCTTCCATTGGAGTCAATCTCTGGCACGTCATACAAAGCGCTGCATTCGCCCTGACCTTCAGTTGGAGCATAGAAGGCTCTGTCTGAAGTACAAGAATGCCACCTCAATGGGAGAAGCTGAGAGCACTTACCAGGCAATCCGGGCTTGGTGGTTCTCCTCTGGTGCTGCTACAGGTATCCACCTGAAGGAGTTGGAGGACTGGTTGGTTTTCTGGCACTTCAGGTACAGACAGTGGGGAGCTTTCATGACGACGGTAAGCCTCACAAGTTTTCCTTAAACACAAATTGCACTTTGCATCGTGCCTGTTCATTTGGGGTTGTTCGATTGTCACTTGAAGAACCTCTACCATTTCTTTTCCTTCCTCACATTTCCATGCAATGCCTCCTGCAGGACATGTCCTTGGAGGACTTGGCCGACATGCCATCGTGTAATTTGGCAGAGACTGTTCACAACGCCTGGATGCAACAGTCTACCAAAGCAGGTCGTGACTTGTATGTGGCCACTGCTGATGACATGGTGCGGGCACTTACACAACAAACCAGGTACCGCAATTTTCTGATGGGACGGGGTGGAGGGAAGGGCCCCGATACAACTTTGTTGATGCTAAGGGCTGCGAGTAGGTCCGGAGACCCGTCAAAGATGGCCAGAGCTCTAAACAGGTGCACTGAAGGCTCCCCTCTGCAATCCAGGCTCCCCCATTTGGAAGGCGAGGAAAGATTTGGATCATGCAAAAGGAAATTAAACACTCTTCCAGGGTCAGATGGAGATTCCCATAGGCCAGACAGGGTCAATTTCTCTGTGCCAAAGGTGTCTCCAGTGCAGACTAAGTCCTGTGCCGGCTCCTTCCCAGGTGGGTCCTCCTCCTGTGGAGCAGGTGCAGAACATGCAAGCATAGCAGCGGAAATCCCATTGGAGGAGGTGGTGGCCATGGTGCAGGAATCTGATTGCATTGATAGTGACTGGCATATAGAACGCACCCCACCGGGATCTAGAGTGGCTTGCATGGCAATTCGGACCCCCTCATTCAAGAAATGCAAATCAAAAATATGCAAAGGCTCCAGGGGGACTCCAGCTCCAACATTCACAGGGTTGTTCCGACCTTACCATAGTGGGGAGTCAAAAGAGCACAAGTTTTGGTTCTGCCCAGACGATATGGCACGATGCGTGAAGGGAACAGTTCGTCCTTCCGTGATAATGAAGCCCCCTCCCCCCGCAATTTGGCCTGTGAAAATTGGGACATCGCTGTCCTCAACCGAGATAAGCATGCTGGAGGAGGGAGGGTTTTGTCTTGCACGGTCCCGGGTGGTGCCCTTATGCACTGTCGGCACAGATGTGCCACATGCTCCGACAATGCCTCCACCCGGTGCCGACTCCCACCCAACAAAAAGAGATGGAAAAACAGTGCGCCGTGTTGCTTCGGGTGCAGATCACGAATGCAAGATGGAATCGGCTAGAATTTTGCAGGCTAGGGTGACTCGTATCACCGAAGTCCCTTCCCCGGGGTATGGACGGATTTACACAGTGCTGTCAATTGGCTCAGTTCTTCATGCCAAAGAATATCAGGTTACCATCGGGAATTTCCCATCGTGCACTTGTCCGGATTTTGTAACAATGCGTGAGGGCGCTCTCGGCATGAGAGGGAAGTGGGTCCCCTGCAAGCATCAATATTACATATACCTTGTAATTATGTGTTGCGACGGTAAGAGAGACCAATTCATTCACCAAGCCACACTAGGCTACGGAGAAGTCATCACCCTTCTGCAGCGGGACACCTCGCGTAGAACTCCGCCAACTTCTCTTTGAACACATACGAGCCATGCCCGCTTCCCATGCTGGTTTCCAGGTTGCCGTGTGAAGACTTTTCATTTTATGACAAACATATACATTTCGTTCACGGAACCAGGGCAAATGCACTTGCGATTCATTGTAAGCGTCTCTCTGTGAATTGAAATAAACTGTGTCAATCATTCTGAGCTCAAATCTGCCATATTTACATATTCCTCTTTTTTGGCACGCATTGCAGACATGGTGCATGGTGGCCTCCTTTGTTTTGTCCACGGTAATAGGCCCTCTTCCTGCAATCCTCGCCTATAGGACCTGCTTCTCCAGCAGATTCATGCCGCTCACGCTTCCCTGAAGCGTGAGCTCAGCTCACGCTTCAAAGCTTCAACGTGAGCTCAGCTCCCAGGCTCACGGGGCTGGGCTCACGCCGTAGCTACGCTGCTCAAGAATGACATGTATCTGGTTTATTGCTGCAGAGCACGGATAAGGTCATCGGCCGTAGCTGCACACAAATCTCTTCCCTTTTTGCCGGATTGCTGCAAACATGCATTGTGCACTGTCTCCGCTAGATTGCAAGAAGGCATGTCTGCCATCTCCTCAATGGACATATGCTGCAAGGCAAAAAAACACAAAGCCAATATTAGGATGGGACCCTGAAAGATATATCCGAAGCACCCAAAAGAAGGTGAATGCAAACCGCTCAAAGGCGTCATCGGAGTTTGAGTCTGAAAGCTCAACTACAGTGTTAACGGTACTTGACTCCTTCTTGACAACCACGGGTGTTTTCTCCTGGGCCACTGATGCTGCCGTGCCAGGAGTAAGGAACAATCCTGCAGACTGTCTCCGAGGAGCACTGAGCACCCTGTATCTGCCTGGAGTCACTCTCCTGTGTATGGTTGGTGCAGTATGTGAAGGTTTCTGGAACGCGTACTTGACCAGTTTTCCATTGGCATCGTACACTTCCCTTTCAAGGAATAGAGTTCCATTTTCCAACCGAAACTGCGTTGCGAGCACGTGTTCATGCACCACCGCAAAACCGTCATCTTCCACCTCGTAAGAAAATGACACAGGGTGGTCCTCACTGAAGAAGTCCGCGTCAAGGGAGCCCATGGCCTGGGAGGCCATCTGTCAATGTTGCTTCAAAATGCAGAGTTTACAGTCCGACGTTGATTCTGATCGCAGGTTGTACTAGAGCGGAGTTTTTTGGCTGTATAGAAGACGTCCTCACACACAATTGCAGGTGTTGCTCCCGCTTGTTGGTCTTCTAACGCGGTTCGGCACATCATAGAAATGTGTCCCATGCGAACCAAGTGGATGGTCACAGAGTGCCCAAATGCGGAGTGGATAATGTCAGCCCTAATCAAAGAATCCAATTGTTTTCTCACAGGTGCCCCACCAGTGCATTGGACAACCAATTCAGCAAGATTGACCGACAGAGCCGCCATTTGGCTGTCATGTCAGAGAGACCGGATGAGATGCCCATTTCCATTCAATTTTAATGGCACCTGCACCGCTGTACAACTGTACATACTTCACATTCCTCTTAAACATCCCAAAAGCTATTACTCAACAATGAACGTTTTCGGATGAGAGGTGGACACGAATGAATTTTGGTGGATGAGAAAAAAATGATTTCCGGAGATATTCATAACTGTTAGATGGACACGTGTTCACCATGCATGTGGAATGAGCATGTGGCGCACTGGTCGTTCTGAGCGAACATCTCGGAGTGGAAGGCCTTGCGGTGAACCTCCCGTAGCCCCCTTTTTTCCTTCTTCTCCTTATTGTCTTTGCAACCCTGGATTCTGCAGAGACGGTGACCCCATCCCGAGGGAGAAGAAAACGTCGAAGAACACTTTATTTCACATCAAACAAGCAAAGGGCACGCGCTAAGGAGAGGATGAGGAAGACGAGACGGGAACTTAGAATGGGAGAAGAAACCTCCGGCGGAGATGAGGACGAAGGGCAAAACCTGATTCTGCAACCACAGGTTGGAGAGGAAGGTCTTGAAGTGAACCCGGAGGCAAACGAAGAGCAACCTCCAATAGAAGGGGGGGAGGACGAGGAAGACAGCTGGGCTCGGGAGGAAGCACTGCGAGTGGAGAACCAGGTCTTGAGAGAGCAGGGAGGAGAGATGGACACGGAAACGCTGCCGTCTGCCGTTGTTTCGCACCACCGGGACCTCCTTGGAAGCATGCTGCCTCTAGACCTCATGGAAAAGTTGAATGCCTCAAGAGCGTCATCAAGCGTAAAGAAGAAACCGGAGGTGACTATCAACCCTCTTTTTCCCTTTTTTGTTTTTGTCTGTTCCATGCTAAACAGAGAAGTCGACATCAACCTTGCGTCAACGCAAGGTTGATGTCGACCTCCAAAGTGTATGTTCTGGGCATGAAACGAGTGCAGATGCTGCACTCGAATCAACCTTGCGTTAATGCGAGGTTGATTCGTGTGCCTTTTCTGTTCATTCCCACCTCTCGTATCCGCTTGGCAGCCATGGAAATGTTGAATGCTCCCGATGCATCATCAATTGCCAAGAAGAAACCATAGGTTGCAATCTCTTTTCCATTTAATTTTTTGTTTGTTGAACACCAATCTGAGAGGTAGACATCAACCTTGCGTCAACGCAAGGTTGATGTCGACCTCCAAAGTGTATGTTTATGAAGGTGAAATGAAGCAGATGCAGCACTCGAATCAACCTTGCTTTGATGCAAGGCTGATTTTGATGCTTTTTCTGTTCACTCCCAGCATCCAAAGTCCCGTACCAGGAACCGCAAGGTAGAGAAAATCGCTTATCTGAAGCCCCCAAAAGAACCCTACGTCAACGCAAAGCATTTAGTGGGTTCAATGGACTGTTCCTGTATGCATTTCAGACTAAGCTACATTCCCATCAATCAACCTTGCATCAACGCAAGGTTGATCCATGGGAGCTCAATCTATCACTCACAGGGATATTCATTCTCTCCAGAGGAAAAGAAAAAGGAAATCCGTGGGGGAGATGCGGCAGTGGCAGAAGGTGATGGTGAGGAAGAGTCATTTGAGGGACACTATGAAGACAAGGCTGAGGAGGTTATGGGTGGGCAGAAAGTGAACTCCTCGAAGGTGATTCTGTCGATGGAGGTTCCCGGCGGAAACCTGGTTATCCCACTATGCAGGATGATCTCCATGCCAGTAGTTCGACCCGCATTGAGGAACGACATCACGAAGTTGAAGAACAATTTTGTTCACGGCTATGTCAAGGGATTTGCAGTGTTCTATGTATCCACTGTGAACACGAAAGGAGAGGAGTGTCTTGTAACATAGGACATAGAGCAAAGTTGGGATGCATGCTGGTGGGATGTAAACAGAGAGTTCGAGTTCAAGCTGTCCAAAAAAACCTCCACAAAAGCGTTTATGGGAAAGATGTTTTTTGGTCTGGGATAGGAACCATAGATTGCTTGCCTGGATGGATTACATTTCAAGCTTGCACTCGGACGAGATCGAATGGCACTGGCGCGTGGTTTCCATGGTACTCGACCACAAAGGACGTGTCACGCAGCTCTTGACAGCCATGCACGACATAAACAAGTAAGTTACCAACATTGTTCCCGTTCTGATCTGCGTTTGCACAATTAGAAATCATCTTATGAGTTGAAGGTTTTTCCAGGTCCAATGAAACCTCCCATGTGACGACCAATCTCTGCCACACTCTATTCCGTATCCAGAAGATAGGGCTGATGCCACTAGAGTCATTCACGAATGTGCTCAGTCCTTAGCAGATGAAGAGGTGTGCTGAAAAGAAGACAAGCACATGGTACAGCCTGACAAGGGAGGCTTTTCTTGACTACATATACACGGAAAGCTTCTTGACATCTGTTTGATTGTTGTTACTGTAAATTTTATCAAGAAATGCCAGTGTTTGATTCTTTCTCCCTGTAATGTATGCAATAAGAAATAGTAGAAACTGGTTTGAAGGCGAAAGCAAAGTACTATGCTTCCCACACAAAAGAGCAGAGATCTGCAACTGGGCTTGAGGACATTATGAAATTCGAGATGAACAATCAAAGGAAGAACCTCATGAGTGCGTTCGACAAACAATCCGCATAGCAGATCCAAGTCTTGGCACGGAATTTCTGAAGTAGGTGAAAGCACATTATGACAAGTATGGCTCCAAGCCAGAAATGACCCAAGAGAAACTGCATCGCCTTTCCATTTCATGGTGGACAATGCAACCAAAATCAGGTGGTTGGAGATCTGGAACTCCGATCCACTTGTGAGAGACACCAACATGTTCCCATCTCCTGAGAGGGACTCAAAGACACAAGCAATAAAAGTTAATAGCGACCACACATTCGACCAGTGGCTACACAAAGCAACCTTATGGAGCCAGGTAAGGTTTCCACAAAACCATTTTCAAATGCTTGTGCTGCTCCGTACTCTCTCCCAAATTCTTATGATCTTTCTTGCTGCAGTTGGAAAAACGAGCGGTGGCTGCACTTGGGGAGTCAATGGCAGACTACAAAATCCAGATGGCTTGCCCCCGGATCACACTGGAGGCCTATATCAGGAGATGGAAGCTCGCTGTCTGGAACAACTGTTTCTTCAGGGAGTTTGAGAGAGACAAAGGAATCTCCAGGTCCTACGAATTCAAAAACCAGTACAACAACGAGCAAACAATGAAACGAGTGTTGTACAGGTGTGACCTCCAAGAAACAAATCTGGCACTTGAAGTGTATGTTTCTGTATTCTTGTGTCATTTTTTCCATGTGGAATTGCGAATTTGAAGGTTTTGAGGGAGCTCTCAGGGCTCTGGACGTGCAGCCGAGCAACATTGCGTTAACATTGTGTATCCCGTTGTTTTGGTTTCACTTTCCTTTAAGGGGTATCCAGTGATGTCGTTTTTCTGCATGTGAAAGGACAAAAACTAACAGGCAAATCAACCTTGCGTCAACGCAAGGTTGATGAAGGGCCAGGCTATGTAGGTTTTCCTGTGTTCTTGGGCTATTGTTTGCTGTCGTTTCCAGTTCCAATGCTGCCAGGATGAACATAAAGTCTGTTTGGAGTTTGTTTGAAATGTTGTTTAGAGCTTACACTGTACCAACAAACAGCCTTCCGTTGACGCAACGTTGTTTGACGGTATGGATTGCTAGAAATGTCTCGCAGAAATACCCCGATTTCCATATTTCCATTGTAGGAAAGTTAAGGTTATCGAATACCATGGACAGGTGTTTCAGTAGAGGAATTCAACCTTGCGTCACCGCAAGGTTGAATATCCATACCAGCAGATCTTCGGATGGTTGTTTTCAAGCACTGTTTTTCATTTCCCCTGTTAATGAAAACAACCTTGCGTTGACGCAATGTTGAATTCCGTTTGTCAATCACTGTCTCTTTCAATGCTACATTATCATAGGTGTATCCGCCAATCTACTTTGCTTCCTGGTATTGCTGAGTTCGAGTTGAGGGACCTTGCAGCTCACATTGACCCCACCTGCGAGCCCGTGGAGGATGATGTAATCTTCAATTACGTGGACTCGGGTCGAACTACGAAAAGGTCGATTGGTGTCCCTTGGAGAGGTGCACGGGAGAAATCCCCAGCTTTCATGCAGACTTTGGTGGAGACATGCAGCCGTCACGGTGGACGAGTGGTTGACTTGTCTATGGAAACAAGTGGGGCCCTGAACACTGCGTTTGAAGCAGTGAACTTAGGGAAACCCTGTTTTGATTTCTCGTTCATCTTCGATTTGCAGGAGCATCTTTTCATGCGTGCAAAAGCGCCGGAAGGCACTTCTTCGGCATGGAGGCTGATATGGAGCTCTTCTCAAGCGAGCTTCATCAGCTTGAGTCGGGCACTACTTCTACCCCATCCACGGAGGGCCTTCTTGAGGAGCCCGAAGCGCCTGACGAGGATCTCGACGTGGACTCCGATTTTGAGTGTGAGTAAGTTCGGCTCTAGTCGTGCAAAATATGTTGCATTTCCTTGTGTCATTCCCGTTCGACAGATGGTTGCTTACATTGTCTATTTCTGGATGATAACATCTACCACCATTCCTCTTCTTGCTTTCCAGAGTTCGGCACCAGTCATCGAATCAGCAGACACCTTTCGGTTTCCAATGATACTACATGTCCCCGAGTCCCCCTAGAGCTTACCGCTTGCCGGTTTACGCGGAAGCTTGCGCACGGGTGTTGTCCCAACAAACAATGTATTCGCCTCTCCATGGGGGTCGCGGAAAAAAAAACGTCGCGGATGGGCTGCTGTGTTCATAGATGATATTGCTGCAGACTCTAGAAGTGGTTCCTCTGAAACCTCCAGTAGTTCTTGAGGTTCGAGTACCGAGACTTAATAAAATGTGCTTTGGTTTTGCTTCTATCCCCAAACTGTTTTTCAAGTTCTTCGCGCGTTCCCGTAAGTACAGTTAGGGATTGCCTGGGGTAGGTCTTCAGTTTCCGGCATTGAAAAATGTTTGTGGGTTGGAATGAATGAACTACTTTGCAAAAAAAAGGGTTTGCTGTTAATATTCAATTCTCTAGCGGGCGATCTCCTCATTCAAAAATCATGTCCTCAATCCTAAACCATCCACAAACCTACCATTGTTCTCAGCTGGAAAGAATATTCATGTGGGGGCGATGAAGAGGGAACAAAAAATAAGGACATGGGCGACAACCGATCCGCGGTAATGGGGGGGGGGGGGAGCACGGAATTAGGTCCTGCACACATGGATGCTTGTTGACGTGGCGTGAGCCTAGCCAGGCTCACGCGCAAGCATTCCCCGATGGGGGAGGCTTGAAGCGCGAGAAAGGTATCGTCCACGAACATGGATTCTTTGATTTGTATGGGTTGTCTAGTGATGTGGTTGAATGTTTGTAGGCCGTGTATACTCTGATTGGCTTGTAGCATGTGACCCAGTGTGTCAGCAGCTATGATGAAAAGGAAAGGGGAGAGCGGACAGCCCTGGCGCACCGATCTGCGAAGGGAGAAAGCTTTGGAGAGGTGACCATTGACTAGAACCCTACTTGAGGCACCAAACAGGAGAGTCTTTACCCATTTGCAGAATCCCTGGGGTATGCCTATCTTTTGCAGGGCTCCCATTAAGAAAGACCATTCAACCTTGTCAAAAGCTTTTTCGAAGTCTAGAAGCAGAAGCGTTATGGCCTGGCTAGTTTTCTTGGCATAGTGGGGTATTTCCTGGGCAAGCAAGAGATTGTCTAGGATGTACCTTCCCTTAATGAATCTTGTCTGATCTGGTCTAATAATAGTTGGCAGGAAAGGCTGGAGGCGTCTTGCTAAGGCTTTTGCTATTATTTTGTATGCCACGTTTAACAGGGTTATGGGCCTGTAATTGGCAATACTAGTTCTGTCCCCCTTTTTGAAGAGGAGGATGATGACTCCTTGCGCCTTTGTGGAGGCATTTGCTGTTGCTGGAAGATCTGATTGGCCATTTCAGTGAAATCTTTGGATATGTGTTTCCACAGGGAATTGTAGAACTCTACCGGCATCCCATCTAGGCCCGGAGATTTACCATTGTGGAGCTTTGAAAGCGCATCTTCAAGCTCTAGGTCGGTGAAGGGGCCTTCCAGAGCATCCGCCATGCTTGGAGTGAGCAGGTTTGGGGTCTGCGAGAGGCAGTGTTGTTGGGTGGCAGTCAGGGGTGAGAATTGCTGGTCACTATGAAATAGGGACTGAAAGTGAGAGAAGGCTAAGCTGGTCATGGCTTTTGGGGAGGAAGTGGTAATCCCAGAGGTGTGATCTTTTAGGCTGGTGATGTTTTGCGCAGCTCTTTTCTGTCTGGTTTTGTTGAAAAAATACTTGGTCATCTTTTCTCCCCGAGTTGCCCAATTAATTTCTGCCTGCAGTTTGAGTTTATCATCTCTAAGGTTTTGGTACACTTCCATGTTAGCTTTAGCTTCCATGTATGTATTGAAAGTGGCTTCATTGCAGCGAGGGCTTTCCATTCTAATTTGACAGACCCTAAGACATTTACTTAGGGCTTTGATTTTGAGCTTCCTGGCTTCCGAGATGTCTCTGCTTAGAGATTGACTGGCTATCGCTGTGGCTTTTAACTTGGCTTGAAATCTTATAATGGGATCTCTGATGTCGGTACCCTCTTGAGACCAGACTGTTTGTAAACCTTCTTTGAAGGCCGAGATTCCCAGTAGGGATGCATTCATCCTATATATTCCCCTTCCTCTCTTTTGGTCTGATGGGATCTGGATAGTGGCTGAAATCTCGGCATGGTCGAAGCCTGCAGGGATGGGTTGTGCCTTGTCATCCATTGAATTATATTCAGGGATGAGTAGAACCTATCTAAACGGGCCATCTGAAGGTTTTGAAGATCTCTGTTGTTGGACCAAGTGAAGTGGGGGTGAAGTTGTTCCGATCCAGATGGGGAATCAGACTGAATTTCTGTGAGACTGTGGTTCTGTGTCAAAATCAGCCAGCGCTGGAGGTCATCATTGCTGTGGTTGATGACAGGTTCGCCTCTACTGTCCTCGGCACATTCCACCATGTTATAATCTCCAGCTAAGAGACAATGGTCAATTGTTTGGAGCTCTTGCATCTTAGAGTCCAGCAATGCCCATAGATTTGCTCTTTCTTGGCTATCATATGGCGCCTAGATGTTGAGGATGCCCAGGGATCCCCTATTGTTTGGTAATGAAAGGGCACAGAATTGTACCCTTCCTGGAGCCCATACTGCTTCGGAAGTGATGAGTGGTTGGATAGCTTGCGTAAATAGGATGGCCGTACCTCCTCTTGATCCCATGGAGGTTGGGGCCCAGTGAGCCAAGGCTTTTGGCCAGAGGTGGTCTGACAGGTTATCTATTTTTTGTTGGTCTTGTTTGTGCTCTTGAAGAAAAATTATTGCTTGCTGATTCAAAAGTGGTGCGAGCCAGGTTGAAAGCTAGACTCTTTTTAAGGAGCTGGGATCAGATCTCAGACCCCTTACGTTCCAGGATTTGATATTAATCAACATGAGGGTGCCATAAGGGGCTGAGACCAGGGGTCTCCATTGATGGCCCATTGATAAAGAATTTGACCCTTTTGTCGAAGGGAAGGAGAGATTTTGTCCATGTCAGATTCGGGGGAAGGGTTACAGAGTGTTTACTGATTTGAGCCATGACTACCAATGGAGGGGTTTTCCATTGAGCTAGATTGTGGTTGCAGGTGAAGGTGAATTGGGATTGGTCTGGGGTGAATCTGGTTATGGAATGTATGGTAACCTTTTCTAGAGATAACATCTGCGCTATGGTGTGGTTCAATATTCTATCTATTTCCAGTACTGGATGCCACACATCGGTTTGTGGTTGGGTATAAGGGAGGGAAACCCAGGGGACAGATTGCCTTTTCGTCTTTGAACCAGGTCTCTTTTGGTCATTCATGCAAAGCAACCAGCATCTTTTGCTATCTCAAAGAATAGGCTGGAAAATGAAACATGGGGTGGGTTTTAATCATACCTGGAGTGAATGGATGACTTGGGGGGAGGGTGGTACATTTGCTTCAGGGACTACCGGGGGTAGAACTTCAGCTGTTGTCGGCTCTTCTTCCACCGTTGGAGGTTGTTCTTGAGTGATCACTTCCCTTGGCGCCGAGACACTTGATGATGAAGAAGCTGAAGCCATCGGTGGAGGGCGTTCACCGTTGATGTAGTCCCTGGTCCGCTGAAGTTCCATTCGGTGATTTTCCTCTTCCCTGTCTTGTTCCAGGCGTCTCTCCAAGAGCATGAAGGCATTCCTAAGGGAGTCCCTTGTTCTGATTTGCAGCCCACCAGTGCCCCAGGCTCGAGACATAATAGCCTCATTGACCCAAAATTGCTCCTCTGGTGCGGGTGCTTGATAGATGTCTGCCTCTTCCATGAGGGCCAAGACTTGCATTGATGGTTTGGAGGTTAAACCCGGGTGATCTTCCCTGTATGCTCCCCATGTGATGTTGGTTGCGGCCGAGAGGTGGTAGTGTTGAAAGTGGTTGGTGAAAAAATCGTATATTTTTCTTTTTATGATATTGTCCGGGTTGCTGCCTTTTGGGCAGGTTTGCATGAAGGATCTGATGTCCGAGGATGTTACCCACAAGGATTCTAGACATTCTGGGTTTCTGGAGGTCATTAGAAAGGATGGAGGAACTCTGTTTCTGAAGATTAAAGGTGTCACACAGGAGGCCTTGGGCTCATTGTCGGAGATCAATTTTGAGCAGCCTACGAGAGCCAGCTTGGGGAAAGTTTGTAGTTGGAGACATATCCTTGCCAATACAGGGTTACTGGCAATCCCGGAGACCAAAAACTGGCCTGTTTCTCCTTGCACCAAATGTGGTTTGAGTACCTTGTTGCAGTTTCCAAAGGGAGAGTCCTTTTCCTTTGTAGGTTGCTGTTTAGTGTGTCCCTGCCTTGATCGTGGGATTCCAGCTTCCAGCTGCATTGGGTCTGACCCCCTCTTGGCGTGATTTGGTGGTGGATTCAGCTTAAATGGGTCCTCCATGTCTGTGTTAATCTGGATCCCAGTTTTGGCCCTTTGGATGGGCCTACCTGTACTCGGTGATAACTGTACCGGCAATTGGCCTTCTTCCTGCGGACGGGAAGGAGTCGAGTTCCTCTGCTTGTATGATCTTTTCATTTTCCCCTGTGGACAATTAGCTTTAATATGGCCTTGCATGCCACAGTTAAAGCATGTTGATGAAGTAGTGTCTTCAACCAGTCTTGCAGTAAAATAGTTGTCTTCCTCGTCAATGGGGAGGCGCACAAAGTTTGGGAGAGTGTCCTCGTCAGGCATTAACAAGACCATCTTAGGGAAACCACAATCATTGAGCCTTGAGGCAATGGTAGCTGACTTCCGAGCTGGATTTTGCCTTATAAGTTCTGTATCCATGTGTGGATCAAATACTCCAATACATCCCAAATATTCGCCAAAGTGGTTGGCGATATCCGGCAAATTCATAAGATACTGATCAGGAATAAATGGAAGTGAAACTATCCGTGGCCCCCACAGCTTATCATTCTTGTGTCCCATTTTTGAGAACCAAGGAAATATGTTTACATTGAATCCGTGGACATGGGGGTTGAAGTTGAGCGCTTTGGCTGCAGCTTCTTGAGTTTCAAATTGAATAGAAAGGAAGCCCCTGCCCCTTGCATGGCAGGATTGCTACTTTAAGTCACCTGAACCCCCCATGTATCTGACTGCCCAGTCTCTCACAAAGGATCTACTAACCTTTTTTCCGGGGAAGTGTACCAAAATTCCGAGATCTTCCATGCTTGAGGTCCTTTTGCGAAGATCGGCCATATCCATGGGGATGAGAGGGTAGTCTCCCTAGAGTGCCTCCTGCGTGGATACAGGGTCTGAAAGGTCATCTGTGATGTCTGGATCCTGTGAATGTCCTTCTAGCAGCTCTGGGTTTGGTACTGGGCTTCGATTCTGCAGGTAGACTGGCGCGTTTGCTGTCGCATTGGGAAGGGGGTTCGGATGCTACCTCTGCTGACCTTCGAGACCTCCTCTTTAACCTTATCTGGAAGACTGAAATGATCCCCTTTCGCTGGCGATAGGAGCACATCATGTTTGTGTGCATTTGCAATGTGCGTGCAAGCCTGGCAGCCCTGGAGAAGGGCAAGAGGTGCATGGGGATATCATCAAAGCTGGAATTGTGCCAAATGTCAATCTAAACACTGCCCTGGCAGCTTTGGAAATGGGGAAAGATGTGCATGGCGACATCTTCAGAGCTAGAATTGTACCAGATGACATTATGAACAATACCGTGGTGAACATGTTTGCAAAATGTGGCCCCCGCTGTTGTCCGTCCAGGCTGTAAGTCGATCCCTGGGTTGCCAAATCGCTATGCCTTCATGAACATTACGACCCCTCGATTGTGCCTCGTGGGTTTGGAATTATCCTGTACCCGAGGATGGAAGAGGGCGCTGCTGATGTCGTGATTGTATCCGTGGCTGACCTCTCCCTCTGCCAGAGCTCTAACCGCGAGAGTGGAAAAAAGAGTTGGGAGTCATTGTACCGGCTGAGGAAAGCAAGTGCTAGAGACACTCGGAGTTGGAATGGAGCAGCGGAGCGAAACGGGTTTGCAGTCTATCCGATCACTATGCTTTCAAGCCTAAGCAAACCTTCACACTGAGAGTTTACCAGGGGTGCTGGACGTTGGCTGTGGCAAGGAGAAGGCAGTGGCGCAGGAGAGCTAAGCTTAGCTGGGGGGACATGAATCGTAATGAGATGACAGTGAACTTTGATCGAGATCATAAATGGTGACGGCAATTAGTACTTACTCGGGATGAAGGAGTGATGAAGCTCCGAGGGGTTTTTGGGATGAGTTTGGTCAGGGAATAAAGATTTGCTTGGGTTCAAAACCCGTTGCCTGTATTTCTAAAGCCCTTAAGCATCTGATGCCTTCTTCAAAAACTCGAAAAACCCTGTTTGGGCCTCGCCATGGGTGGAGGAGAGAGACGAAGAGACCGTTGCGGTCTGCTCTCCTCTCACCGCAAATCACGGAGCTCCCTGGGCACTCCATTGACAAGTTGTCGTACAGAGTTCTAGCTGGCTCCAACAAAGTATTTTCATCCCATATTTTTATATTACTATGTCAACTCCATATTTTATTTGTAGCTTTTTGGCTATTTTTTGCCTTAAAAAAAAAGGGCTGTTCGGGCGTCATCCTTTTTATTTTCTGCGTTAAGGATTTTTGAGGCAGATTATGCCGTTTTAGAGGCAAATTAAAAAGCAGAATGCGCCGGGGGCGCATAATGAGTCAGCGTAACTCGTCAGTTTGACTTTATTAGCATCTGCAGCCTCTGATTGGCTCTAGGGGCCCATAATCTGCCCCAAAACTACTTAAGGCTAAGGAATGGGCTCGCCGCTGGCGAATCTATGGGTGCGCCGCCTGGCTCGCCAGGCAGCTTTACCCCGCAGATTCGCCAGCGGCTTGCCCATTCTGCGCCATCTGAGAATACCCATCGCGTAAGGTGCCATCCACACGCACCCAAAAAACATGTTGTTGGATCTTTACGTAAGGGGTAAACCAAGGGGTTTGCCGGACTTGAGATCCCCAGCCGGAGGTTGGGTAGCATGTGCGCAGGCTCAGGCGAATGTGAGCATGCTCACATGAGCAAAAGAAAATATTCAGTACATTATTGCAATATTCTTTAAAGATTCTACGGCCAAACGAATTGTGCTCACGCCAAACAAAGGCAAAATTGTTGCAAAAGTATGCTCAAGCTATCTATTTTTGAAAATTTGGCAAAACTCTTGAAGTTTCGCCGGCGAAACCCGAGGTGTTTTTGTTTTGTGTTTTTTTGGGAACATATAGGGCCAAATTACTGGAGTTTCACTGGCAAACTTTTTTTGTTCTTCTTTGGGCACAACTAGGGCCAAAAATATTGAAGTTTAGCCAACAAAACTTGGGTGTTTTTTTGTTTTTTTTGGGCTTTTCCTGTGGACAGGTCCAAAGATACCATGATTGGCTTAGATGATTAAGTTTCACCCAAGTGTTTCTTTAATATATTATATGTTTTGGTATTTTTTGCTATGTCACACAGCACTATTAGGGTTTTTATTACTTTTCTTCCAATAATTTCAAGGTTGGTTATATTTTTTATTAATATCAAATTTATTATAGATAGTAATATAAATTCAATTATCATATAAATTTTTAGTATTTTTATGTAACTGAGCCGATTTCCGTGTAAATTAGGGCTACTTCTGTCTTATATTCTATTTCCATGAAAACATTGGGACTTTATTACCGTGTTTTTGTGCTCACGTCTCTATTTATTTATGCTCATGTGAGCTCTCCTCATAATTCTACCAACCCCCCAAGGCCCACGATGGCAGCGCAAGGGTGACGGCTCAATCCTGGAAACCCGTGGTGTAAAAGCCCACTATTGAATTTTGACACGTGCATATATAGGATTGCAAGATTTGCCCGGGGCAATTCATGTAATCCACGGATGAGGACGATTACGTCCATTATTGTCGCTCAAATAACAAGCCTCAAACGGCAATGGGCTCTCTTGCTTTGGTAAAACATAAGAGGAAGGTAAGACTAGGGAGCATGACGTGGTGTAGTGTCTTTTGACCACATATTTTCCGTTGACGTCACTGCATGCGTAGTTTCTCTCTACAAAAGAGCCAACAAAGAGAAAATAGGCCCCGGGTTTGTACCACTGTTGGGCGGGTATGACAATTTGGGCATATTGAAGGGTCCGGGTAAGGCATCTTTGTTTAAATCGGTATGGAGGCGGTTATATATAATGTAGGGGTTTGGAAATTGTGGCGGATAGAGGTTATCAATAGAAGTGTCCCCCAAAAAAAGTTCTCAAGTTATCAATATGCCATTATCAAAGTGGAACACCACCGGGTCCGTTATCAATATAACCTGATTTTCAGTTATGATACATTAAGATTTTAAGAGGACCAGAAAGAAAGAAAAAAACAAACAAAATGAAATATGAAGAATCACAATTAAGAGGACCAGAATTGGTTCAGAAAAGGGAAATAAAAGAAAAAGAAAAGAGATAGGAGTCCTACAACTCCATAGATGGGTTTTTCTTCCAAAACCGTCCTCTTAAATGCGGACCCCATGTGGCTACATAATTACTACCCATGAATGATGCAGCCATGTTCTAATAAAATCTCAAGGTATTGTTCAAAGTTACTACCCCTATGATTTTCAAGGTTGGCCCATGCCGGTTTTAGCTTGGGCAGGGTAAGTGGCGAGATTACCATAGCCGGTTCTAACTCAAGTGGGTCCACCAAAAATTTGGGTGGCAGGTCTCAATAGTATGATACCCTGATTATTACCCGGCTGGGTATATATGTCAACATATATATGTGCCCAACACTGGTTTGTACAATTTGTAAAATCAGTTCACTTGAAGCCTCCGTAAAGAGAGATGGCACCGACTAGAGTTAGCATAAATAAAAGCTTCTTCTCATTACGCCCTCTATTTAATTATTAATTAATTAATATATATATATACTATTAGCTCCTAGTGATTGGAGCCCTTTCTTGTAAGAAAAAGGGCGTAGGTGTAATGAGAAGAAGCTTTTATTTACGCTAACTATAGTTGGTGCCATCTCTCTTTACGAAAGCTTCAAGTGAACTGATTTTACAAATCGTACAACCGGGGCCTATTTTCTCTTTGTTGGCTCTTTTGTAGAGAGAAACTACTCATGAAGTGACGTCAACGGAAAATATGTGGTCAAAAGACACTACACCACGTCAAGGCACTGGTTGGTGTGTAGGGCTGAGTCATGCTCCCTAGTCTTACCTTCCTCTTATGTTTTACCAAAGTGAGAGAGCCCATTGCCGTTTGAGGCTTGTTATTTGAGTGACAATAATGGACGTAATCGTCCTCATCCATGGATTATGTGAATTGCCCTGGGCAAATCTTGCAATCCTATATATGCACGTGTCAAAATTCAATAGTGGTCTTTTACACCACGGGTTTCCAGGATTTGAGTTGTCACCCTCGCGCTGCCATTGTGGGCCTAGGAGGGTTGGTAGAACGTGAGCACATCTATGAATAGAGCTCACGTGAGCATAAAAAAAATAGAGATGTGAGCACAAAAATAAGGTACTAAAGTCCCAATGTTTTCATGGAAATAGAAGATAAGACAAAAGTAGGCCCTAATTTACACGCAAATAGGCTCAGTTACATAAAAGTACTTAACATTTATATGATAATTGTAATCCCATTGGACTACAACTTGGGTGTCTAGGTGTGAAACAGTTTAAGGTCTACAGTAACAATAGTCAGTGGGGGGAGCTTGTGCCATTGAACACAATAATAATAATAATATAATAATATACTACGTCTCCAGAAGGAAGCATAAATTATGGTGTATGTTGATCCGGAAAGGCTATTGCCTTCCTGCTGGAAGGTGGACACCTTTGTGACAACAATCGGGAACTGAACCCACAACCACTTCCGAGGTGGTATGTGCCCATTACTAGTCAGCTACAACTTTGTTGTCTGTTGAGCACATATTGTACCCTTGTTTTACTAGTATAGTGTGGCATGTGGCATTGAGCACATATTCAACTATAAAAGAGAGGTCTTTTGCTTATTTTCATGCAATTCCAATGGGATACTTGAAATTCAATATCTCCGTGCACACCCCAGGTCCAAAAATTATGAAACGGCCTTGATGCACCCCTATTCATCAAGGGCTTTCCAGCAGTATCAAGAGCCCTGACTGAGGCCTTGTGGTTTGGGAGATAATATCAGTGACAAAACAAAACATAGGGGCATGGTGCCAATCATGTTACTGGAAGACTAGAGCAAACGGTTCATATTTTTCACGTTGTTAAGGATTGCTTGGTTTGCTTAGCGGTTATGACAAAATGTAAATTTGATTATATGGATAGTTGGGGAGGAAGATGTGCCTCTCGGTATTCATAAGAAAATATGGAGTACTAGGATAAGGGAATAGAGTCATGCTAGTTGGTAATCAAAGTCAATGTGGCGGGGGCAAGCATGTTGCCAGAGGGCTAGAGCGAGGGCTAGAGCGAGTAGCTCTGTCATTGGATAAGCATTGTATCAAGACTCGTGGGTGAGTAAGACGTGCGTGGCAAGACCAAGTAATGATTGCAACCTACCTTGAAATTCGTTGGCCGACATTAATGAGGTTTCCTTAGAATTTGATGATGCGGACTTCGTTAGTATCCTAAAAATTTGTTAAAATACATGAT
Source organism: Takakia lepidozioides (assembly GCA_030704615.1). Classification (NCBI taxonomy): domain Eukaryota; kingdom Viridiplantae; phylum Streptophyta; class Takakiopsida; order Takakiales; family Takakiaceae; genus Takakia; species Takakia lepidozioides. The sequence goes on from CM060734.1 coordinate 43,074,120, forward strand.
ACGGCACCTAAGCAACTGGATGGCATGAGGTTGTAAATACACAATTCTTGTTGGGACACCAAAATGGCGGCGCACTCAAGATTCTATCTTTTATATTCATAGCATGTGATTTCACTGCCCTTAGTATTCCCACGACTAAAGGCCATTTGACCTTGAAAGTTTGTTGGTGGGTAAATGCAAGATATGGTGGACCAAAAACGACAAATGGTGACGTCCATGAAACTCCTCAATTGGTGGGGTCCACCATACATGCGACAAATTCTATTGGTCCACCAAAGCGATGTAGGTAATTTGCCATCAGGCTGTGTTTCATGACATTTTGTCCATATTTATTGGGGACATTTGGGATAATGAGAACCTTCAACCTTTTAGTAAAATTATCACCTAAGAAAAACAAAAGAGAAAACGTTATGGACTTTTTGAAAAAATGCGTAGTTTTGCTTATAAATTAGTTTATAGGCTCCAAATGACAAATCAATTTATCCATGTAAAATTGGCCTCCACCACTCAAAATTGTAGAGTAATTGCCCAAGTGCACATTACTTTAGAGTCCATAAGTTCAATATGGTTGAAAAGACAAATGTCCATAGCTTGAAAATGCTTTGTCTATTTTGCAATTCAACAATTGGTACATGTAGATATGTAAGAGTTGACAATACTAAACCATGTACATTTGGATGCAACAGTGAATGTTTAGAAAAGTATGGGTGGTACCATGGACCACAGTTACTACAAAATTAACAAAGAAAATTCCATTTTGGTCCACCTTATCTTGCATTCACCCTCGTTTTAGCATAACCCAACAAAAGAATTTTATTCTATCTATGCCCGCAACTTGACATCACACAACATCTGCAAAACTCTCAAAGACGAACAGACAAACACAACTTGTTGCTACTTAAGAATTTACAAGACTATAGGACCAAAAACGAAAGAGAAAAAAACAAGAAAATAAAATAAAAATTCAAATGATCTCTTACTATTGGGATCCAACTACAGAGACCTACGTGCCTGCCAGTCCAAACACGTCGAATATGGGCTGCAATTCTGATAACGATGAAGTGTCAGTGCCACGAGACATGACAGCTTAAGCCACGAGGCAGTAGTGGCAAGGTAGTAGTAGGGCTACCATATACCACGAGAAGCAACAGTGGCGGAATAATGAAGAGCCACCACTATCACAAATAGTAGAAGTGGTGGACAATGGTGACCAAGAAGTACATTAGTGCTTACTAGACCTTAGTCGTGTAGTTGGTAGGCATAGGCAATTTAACAACAGTCATTAACGACCTTACTGGGCTGTAATGGCTCTTTGAGCCAAGTTAGTATGAATGAATACACACAACCCAACAAAAATATCATCTTGTGCTAGTAATACTCATGTGCATTGTTTGGTTGCTTTGTATTCCCATAGTGCTCATGAATAAAGTAAAGCGATAGTTTCCACCACTACTGTGTAGAGAGATCGTGAGGGAGAGTTATATGCTAATCTTTTCGCTTAAATGATAGGACTTAGTTACAGCTATAACAAGTGGTATGACATTCTAAGTGTATGTTATGTAGTTTTCCTTTTGGCAGCATGCAAGCTATAAGTATGCTCATTCTGTATCCGACACTTGGTGGAAAGCCCTTTCTACCCATATCAAAAACTGGAGTAATATTATGGGTTTTGAGAGGATCCAAGAACCGGAACCGGAACCCACGTTCAGCCCCTATTGACGGTTCTCAGCCCCTATTGACGGTTCTTACACGTGTGACTCCCGGCAGGAACCGCCAGTTCCGGTTCTGGGCTGATTCCTATTCGCCGGTCCGGTTCTACAAGGCTGGGTCAGGTTCCGGTCCGGTTCCATATAACCGGAATCGGAACTGGCGGTTAACCAGGGTCCAGGCGGTTAATCGCCCAACACCGGTCTATTCCATATCACTTCCCAATTATGCTTCTAATAACATATTATGTATAACTCAAACAATTCTTTATATTATCCCTTATGATAACGGCTAAGTATGACACAGCTACGAGGGCCGGGCAGCGAGAGTCATGGGCAGAAAAGGCTAAGTGCGCGACACTTAGCAAATGGCGGAACAAGGGTATACTACCACGAGAGCAGTAGTGGGTAGTGTAGCAGCCGTGGGCCGTGAACCACGATATCACACGGCCACGGTAGCATAGGCTTTACTAATAGAAGTAGTGAAGGGTCGTGGACCATGTACCACTATGGCACACAAGTCACGACCACTATCACGAGCCACTTTTTGGCAAACCCTTTAGATTGCGTAGGCAGTTAGACAACGGTCATTAACGACTGCAAGCTGTAACGGCTCTTTTGAGCACAATATAAAAAGGCTGCAAGCAACTTAGAAGGTATCGATGATTAGGGTGTATCCAGTGGACTCAAAGTGATTCGATGTGTACTTATGTTATGATGAGATGAACTCTGAAATAAAGCCATGTTATTCCAAGTATAATAGAGTGATTGTAAGATGGAGAGAATGTGCATTATGAGAGAACGTGAAATGGTGAGAATGTGTATCATCTCAGAATAGATCTTGTTTGTCTTAAATACTGTATGACTGTATGAACAAATAGACTCCAGCCTTTCCGACTAAGACCGTTTTGCTGATGAGACTACGGGTTGGACTTAATTAATAGGATTAAGCAACCTGCAGAGATGTTGATTCATACGACTACCGGGGTTTAGCTATCTTTCAAACGATTACTCTGTAATCGTTTCAGAATGCATACCGTCGGACAACCTCTGTTGCATGTCTTGGGAAATGGGTTGTAGAGTTGAAAGCCTATTTTGTCTAAGTCATAAACCAGCGGTTAACATTTGGCGACCATACTGGGGACTAACGGTATGTTGAGTTCAAGTGAGCTCAAGGAAGGATGGCTACTCAGTGATTTCTTGAAATCACAAAAAAACGAGTCAACGGAAGCAGGGGAATGGAAAGCATTCCTAAAAAAATTTCATGGTTTACCAGTAGTAATACAACAGAAAATCTTTCTTTCAATTGCGAAAGAAGATGACAAATGGGGATTAAAAAGAGTGATTAGTATTACACGAGCACCTTGGGAATGTAGAATCAGAAGTGAAGAATGGTTGTCTTGTCTAGCTTTATTGATTATCCTAATCCCAATCCGAAAAGTTTGCTACACTAGTTATATTTTCAGGGAAGGATATTCAAATTATGAATATTAAAATTATTGACAAAACCACTTTGGATCAGAAGATAGCAGAGGCTATCAAGAATTTTTAAGATGAAGGGCCACGAAAGGCAACATGGTGTCACAAATGCGGGACTGCAAGACACTTGGCAACTGAATGTCACATGAAAGACAAATACTGTGATATTTGTCATATGAACAATCATAATACCAGCCATTGTATTTACAATCAATGGGCCAAGAAAAGTGGGTACACACGAGAGATGGCAACGATGCTACCGCGTGAGCGTGTGAGCGTACGCTCACACAACGATGACGTGGAGTGAGCCTACGCTCACGCAGCTGACGTGGCGCTGATGCTGACGTGGCATGAGCCTGGTCCAGTTCATGCCACATCACGGTGGGCCTATAACCGTGGGGCCCCCAACTACTGATTTCACCACATGAAGGTGAAACGGATGAAGGGTTTCGGGCTTTCCTGGAATTCAACCTTCTGTTAACATGAGCTTCATTTCCTAGAACTGAAATGAACGTTGTGTTAACACGAGGTTGTTTTCCTGGAACTAAAATCAACATCGTGTCAACACGAGGTTGATTCGGAGAACTTCATATCAACATCGTGTCAACCTCCTGTTGACACGATGTTGTTTTCTTAGAACTAAAATCAACCTTGTGTCGGCACAATGGGGATTTGGAAAACTCGAAGTAAACCTCGTGTTAACACGAGGTTGATTTGATCATCTGTCTATCTGAAGGTAGTTTCTTGTGCTTGCTAATGAAAACAGACTGACAAACCAATGCGACAAATACATTGACCCACGCATAGCAAAGATGTTAGACGACATACATTGAGAGACACTGGACTTGAACAGTCATTCCATTACAAGTTGTAGTCAAGAAAAACACAGATTTCGGAGTGTCAAGTGCATGCTTTCTATGGGCTTGTATCCCGCTGTAGAAGTATGTTGATTTCGTTGAAACTCGTAGTGGCTTGGTGAATGAAGAAGTCCCACTTTGGATCACAAACCATCCTTATCAAGAAGACGAAGTAAAGGTGTTTGCACGGTATGAACTTCCTTCTCTTTCCCAAACTACTTGAAAAGCATACCAACAAAATCAGGACAGGTACAATTGGGAAAATTGGAAACAGTGATGTCGTACGTCTTGTCCTGCAGCGCAGATGCGGATGAGATCATGGTGAAGACCCGACCATACCCTGGATCAGGCACTTCCATTGTTCCCGCAACACGAGCGTGAAGCATTCTCGCGGACTTGATTTTGCCGTAGTGTTCTGCGGTTGGAGGGAATCGTCGAACCAGCTTCCCATTCCGTCTGGTTGGCCACAAGTGAGCGTCAGGCGGAGATACCCGTGAACCGCTTGTACTTGAAGCACCTTCACGTGTAATGAAATGTCTAGCTAGGGAGAAACCCGCCTCTTCCAGCATTGCGATCTCTTGGTGAGTAAGACTTGTGCCCATCTTCACAGGCCACACGGTTGGTGGAGTAGGCTTCTTCACCACGGAGGGCCTCACTGTCCCACGCACACATCTCCCGCAATCGTCAGCGCAAAACCAGAACTTGTGGTTCTTTGCCTCTCCTTGGCCGTAAGGGAGAAACAACAGTGAACGTAGGAGCTGTAGTGCGTTCTTTCCCTCTGGATATTATTGATGTACATTTTTCATGATTGGTGGCGCTGATCGCCGCGTATTTCACACGTGATCCAGCACTTGTGCGTTCTATATGTCAAACCTCGTCCAAGCACATGGACTCTATTACATGCGGCATCACGTTCTGGTCTTCAACCATTGCAGTGATAGTGCTTGATGCAGGGGTCCGGTCTGGGGCAGAATGGCCCTCACCTGTGGATGTTCCACAATTCCATCTCTGATCCAAGGGAACACGTGGCGTCGAGAAGTTGACCATGTCCGCCCTATGGGAATCTGCATCCGATCCGGGAGGGGTATCCAATTTCCGTTTGCAAGACCCGAATCTCTCTTCGCCTTCCAGATGGGGAACTCTTCCCACGAGAGGGGTGCCATCTGCACATATGCTCACTGCCCGCGCTATTTTGCTGAGATCCCCCGATCTTCTGGCTGCCCGCAACATCAACTCGCTCCTGTCCGGGCCTTTGCCTCCAAGGCCACCCCTCAAGAATGACCTGTATCTGGTTTTCTGTTGCAGAGCACAGATAAGGTCATCGGCCGAAGCCGCATACAAATCTCTTCCCTTTTTGCCGGACTGCTGCAACCACGCATTGTGCACTGTCTCTGCTAGATTGCAAGACGGCATGTCCGCCATCTCCTCAATGGACATATGTTGCAAGGCAAAAAAATACAAAGACGATATTAGGATGGGACCATGAAAAATATATCCGAAACACCCAAAGGAAGGTGAATGCAAACCGCTCACCATTGTCATGGCCGCTCCCCACTGTCGGTAACGGAAGTGCAAAAATGCGAACCAGTCTTCCAATGCCCTCATGCTGTCCTCCGATGCCACTCCAGATGAGTACCACCAGGCACGAATTGTCTGGAACAATGTATTTGCTTCCCCCATTGTTTTGGCGTCTTTGTACGGTTTGCACAGTTGACGATGCATACTCTGCATATCTGGCTTGATGTCTGCCTTTGTGTGTTTGTCCAAGGATTGTGTCCAATGAAAAAGACATGTACGTTCTCTTCCAGGCATTGGCACTTTTGGATCTCCCGTCCCGAATACAATGCGGACAGCGTTGAAGTTAGCTTGAGCACTGTTGGCCATGAAACCAACAAAATTGGGAGATGAGAGACCATAGGAGGCCATAACACGAATGAGAGCTTTCCACATGAGCTGCTGTGAATCTGTGTCCTCTGATTGCATGTCACACACTGCAATTGTCATGACACGCTGGTACACAAGGTCGTAAACATGACATGCCATTTGTGGTCCAGTCTTTAACCCTCTTAACATGATCGAACATAAGGAAGTAGTTGCCTAGATCGCCACCCTTTTGCACACGTTTAACTAGGCTGACTCCGCTGCCCTCACCTTTTGTGGACATTTTGAACATGAACACTTTCCTGGCTCCTTGCCCCGGGAAAACATTGTCTTGGATGTAGTTGTACATGCTCATTTTCTTCAAATCCATAATATTGTCCATATAACCTCGGCTCCCAGAGCCCATTCTTAAAGCGTTCACCTGATTCCTAATGTTTGGAGAAGTCAAAGTCGACAAATGGTCCATAACAGTGTCCAAAGCTGGTCCCTCCAGTTGTCCTCCAACCGAATCTGATGCACACATAATACAGCTTTCCATAAAGGACTTGCTCGCCCCCATGGCAACTGCAGATGTGGTTCCAGTTGGATTGGTATCCAACTCTTGCCTTATCAGACGTGAGAATGTCTCAACGCTCTCCCTGTAATCTCCCTTGGACACAGGGTGGTTGTGAAAACCGAAATGGACATAGGCTCTAGTCAGGGTTTTGAATCGATGCACCACATAGTACATTCTGGCGCCACACATTATAAGGCAGTAAGGTGGTACCCTACAGAACGTGCACACAAAAGTGTTACTGTATGGTGGTGTCACACCAGGCTTGAATGGATTCTCACTGACACCATCCTATTCGCTTTGGTTTTGCACACCCGTCAATGCGAAGTGCGGCACCAAGGGTGCCCATCGTGCTTTTTGTCCATTCCTTCTATGAGACTGGAAATGCCCCCCACGCGACCAGGAGGAGGCAGCTCGAAAACAGTATTACCATCAAAAGATTCTGGCAAGAACGCCACCCTCTGAACATTGAAAGTGCTCCAGTCAATCCCCCTCAACTCACTCTTGAATCCTGCCATCCCACCCATGGCTTTCAGTTTAGGAATGACACTGGTGATCTCCTCCACATCTGTTTCCTGATGTGGACATGGCTGATCCACGGGCGGTATTTCACAGGCGTCATCGGAGGATGAGTCCAAAAGCTCAACTACAGTGTTAACGGTACTTGACTCCTTCTTGACAACCATGGGTGTTTTCTCCTAGGCCACTGATGCTACCGTGCCAGAAGTAACGAACGATCCTGCAGACTGTCTCCAAGGAGCACTGAGTACCCTGTATCTACCTGGAGTCATTCTCCATTGTGTGGTTGGTGCAGTATGCAAAGGTTTCTGGAACGCATACTTGAGCAGTTTTCCATTGGCATCATACACTTCCCTTCCCAGTTCCATTTTCCAACCAAAATTGCGTTGCGAGCACGTGTTCATGCACCACCGCAAAACCGTCATCTTCCACCTCGCAAGAAAAGGGGACAGGTGGTCCTCATTGAAGAAGTCCGCGTCAAGGGAGCCCATGGCCTGGGAGGCCATCTGTCAATGTTGCTTCAAAACTCACAGTTCACAGTCCGACGTTGCTTTTGATTGCAAGTTGTACTAGAGCGGAGTTTTTTGGCTGTATAGAAGACGTCCTTACACACAATTGCAGGTGTCGCTCCGGCTTGCAGGTCTCCTAACGCGGTTCGGCACATCATAGAAATGTGTCCCCATGCGAACCAAGTGGATGGAGGCAGAGTGCCCAAATGCGGAATGGATAATGTCAGCCCTAATCAAAGAATCCATCTGTTTTCTCACAGGACCGGCCCCACCAGTGCATTGGACAACCAATTCAGCAAGATTGACTGACAGAGCCGCCATTTGCCTGTCATGTCGGAGATTCCGGATGAGATGCCCATTTCCATTCAATTTTAACGGCACCTGCACCGTTGTACAACTGTACATACTTCACATTCCTCTGAAACATCCCAAAAGCTATTATTCAACAATGAACTTTTTCGGATGAGAGGTGGACCCGAACGAATTTCGGTGGATGAGAAAAAAATGATTTCTGGAGATATTCATAACAGTTAGATGGACACGTGTTCGCCATGTATGTGGAATGAGCATGTGGCGCACAAGTCGTTCCGAGCGATCATCTTGGCGTGGAAGGCCTTGCGGTGAACCCACCGTAGCCCCTTTTTTTCCTTCTTCTCCTTATTGTCCTTGCAACCCTAGATTCTGTAGAGACAGTGACCACATCCCGAAGGAGAAGAAAACGTCGAAGAACACTTTACTTCACATCAAACAAGCAAAGGGTACACGCTAAGAAAAGGATGAGGAAGGCGAGACGGGAACTTAGAATGGGAGAAGAAACCTCCGGCGGAGATGAGGATGAACGCCACAACCCGATTCTGCAACTATTGTTTAGAGAGGAAGGTCTTGAAGTGATCCCGGAGGCGACCAAAGAGCAACCTCCAATAGAAGGGGGGGAGGACGAGGAAGTCAGCTGGGCTCGAGAGGAATCACTGCGAGTGGAGAACCAGGTCTTGAGAGAGCAGGGAGGAGAGATGGACACAGAAACCATGCCGTCTACTGTTGTTTCGCACCACCGGGACCTCCTTGGAAGCATGCTACCTCTAGACCTCATGGAAAAGTTGAATGCCTCAGGAGCATCATCAAGTGTAAAGAAGAAACCGGAGGTGACTATCAACCCTCTTTTTCCCTTTTTTGTTTTTGTTTGTTCCGTGCTAATCAATTTTTGTATGTTCTGGGCATGAAACGAGTGCAGATGCTGCACTCAAATCAACCTTGCGTTGACACGAGGTTGATTCGTGTGCCTTTTTTGTTCATTCCCACCAAACCATATGAACATAGAAGCAGTAGAGTATTGGATACCCAAAGACTTGTTACAAGTCAGATACACATAGAAAGACAAATGGTATTATTGTGCCCATTAAAAGATTGGTGATCAATCAGCAAAGGAAAATTAAGTCGTGATACGGATTTTGGCAAGATAGTGTAAATCTTGGAGAAATGGTAGAGACCACTATAATTTTCTTTACTAACATACCAAGGCTTATTAAAGGGTGCTGAAAAGAAATTATGTATATGAATGAGGAAAATAAGGAAAAAACTAAGCAAGACAGAGCTGAAAGAATAGAGAAATATGTTGCAGAAAGTGAGAAAAGAGTTCCCGGAATTACAAAACTTGAATATTATTCAAGGAGAGGCATAAAGACAAACTGATAGTGATAAACCAGAGGATCAGGAAATCGGATCTCTGGAAAGTGAGAACACTACACTAGAAGGCAAGTAATGCATTTGGCGAATGGTTACGACAAGAAAGATCTGAAGGACCTTCTACAGTAACAAGTCCAAATCGAGGTTTTGCTGAAATATTGGAAGAAAAATTTGAGAATATTCTGAATGAAGAAGGTGAAAGAAGTGAAACTACTTCTCCAGAAATGATAACGAGAACTGCACTCAAAGTTTTTAAAGATTCATTAAGCTTAGTAGGGATAGCAGTTGGAAGACGACTACCTTTGGGACAAGGACCTCCTAGTTTTGAATCATTGTTTGGAAGACAAACACCAACAACACCACTAGTCTTGACAATCTCAACACCAACACAGCCAGCAACAGCGGGACCATTTCAGTTTGGACAGCTGGTTGCACCAGCAGCACTAGTTGTACTAGCAGCACCAATGGCTTTAGCAGCAAACAAAACCAGACCGCCGTTTCCTTTATATGATGGGAAATCTGACCCAGATATCCATCTCAATCAATTTGAAAACATGTGCACCATTTAAAATGAAGCAACAGACCAGGAAAAGATCCGATTATTTTCTTGTTCAATGGCCAGAAAAAGCATTGAATGGTTGGCAACCTTTCCAGCCAACCACTTTGCAAATTGGGCGGATATGAGGGCCGCATTCCAAGAACGATATAGATCCAACAAATCCACATCTGAAATCTTCACAGGATTACAGAACCTGAGACAGAAAAAGAAAGAATTGGTAGTTGACTCCTTGGAGAGAATGAAGACTCTGATCATAAAGCTACCTCAAGCACCAGATGACACTTGCCAAAATCATGGTTCATCAACGGACTTCGTCCTGAAATGTAACCATGGTTACAGTCATGCCCAACAACACTTTGGCTGAAGCAGTAGGAAATGCATTCATGAGCTTAAGAGAATCTGGGAGGGCATGGTCTCCTTGAAACACTCCCAGAGCGTCTAGAGGGTCTACCTCTGCTTCTTGGGCTTTTGGTTGAACAGCAAACAGAAATGCATCGGGAAGTTGATCCTCTACTCATGTTGCTGGTTCTCCTGTAGTAATTCTTGATAGATGATCTGCTGGAACATGTAATCTTCCTGGTTTATGAACAACTTCAAAATCATACTCATGAAGGAGTAATAACCATCGAGCAACCCTGCCACTAGTTAGTGGTTGATTTCTTAAATGAACTAGAGCCTGATGATCAACAATAAACTCAAAGCGATTGCCAAGTAAATAATGCCAAAACTTTTGAACAGCATAAATCATTGCCAAAGCTCCCCTTTCCGTGGTGCTATAGTTCTTCTCAGCTGCTGTCAGCAGTCTGCTTGCATAATAAATTGGTGAATATATTGTGCCTGTCACATTCTGGGTCAGAACTGCGCCTGATGCATCACTGTGTACATGAAATGGTAAATCCCATCTTGGATTTATTAGAATTGGGGCTACTGTGAGTGCCTTTTTTAGTGAATCAAATGATTCCTGGCAAGCTGGAGACCATCGGTATTCAACATCTTTCTTCAGCAGTCTATAGATTGATGCCGCTCTGTGAGCATATTTGGTCATGTACCTTCTGTAATAGCTTGTCTGTCCTAGAAATCTCTTGAGTTTATTGGGATTTTCTGGTGGTGGTGTTTTCTGGATAACATCCTCCTTATTTGGATCCACCAGAATTCCCTGTTGGCACACAATGTGTCCCAATAGTAATCCTGAATTCACACAAAATGTACATTTTACCGGATTGAGACTTACTCCATTGTCTCTGCAAGCTTGTAGGCAAAGTTTTAATTGTGCCAAGTGTTTGGATTTCTGTCCAAAGACACTGAAATCATCCAAAAATACCTGCATAAAATCATTGAGATAACTCTTGAATATCTCAGACACTGCTCGTTGAAAAGTGGCTGGTGCGTTGCAAAGTCCAAATGGCATGACTTTGTAAGCATAAGCTCCCCATTCAGTAATGAATGCGGTCTTTTCTCGGTCTTCTTCTGCCATCTGCACCTGGTTGTACCCACTGAACCCATCCATGAATGAGTACAACTCATGTCCTGGCACCTGTCACTGTGTCCAACACTATCTCTGTGAAAGGTAGTGGAAATGGGTCTTTTTTGGTTCCTGCATTTAATTTGCGGTAGTCCACACATACTCATAATTTTCCATTCTTCTTGGGTACTATCACAATGGGTGATAACCATTGTGGTGTCTCTACTAGGTATATAAATCCTGCATCCAGTAATTTCTTGATTTCTTCCCAAACTTTAGTTGCATAGTTGGGGTTCATTCTGTAATAGTTCTGACGAATTGGTTTCGTATTAACTTCCAATTCAATTCGGTGCTAACAAATGTTGGAAGGTATGCCCTTCAAATCTTTGTAGTTCCAAGCAAATACATAATTATTTAGTGAATAATGCAGTGGCTTCTTGTAGAAATGATTCTTCGAGACCTACGCTTACTCGTATTCTCTGTGGTTCTTCTACTGTTCCCAAATTCACTTGAATCAATTGAGTTTCTTCCGTTATTGTCCATCCTGCAATCTCCTGTCCGATGGTTGCAATCGTGGCAGGTACTTCACTGATTTTAATGTCCTCTTCTCTTTCTTGATAAAAACGGGCAGGGTGTTGAGGTGTGTCCATAGCTTCTTCCTCAGGATCTTTCATTCTCGGAGTACTTGGTTCTCCTTGGGTGTTCACCATGTGACACCCTACTGATGTGTTATGTTTGACCACTAATTGACCAATAGGTTCCAACTGTGGATGTGCTGCATATACCGTGGCTTCTTCTTCATCCGACAGTCCACTGGACCAGTCATACTCTTCCACTATGCAAGGTCGTTTCTCTCGTGGAATGGTACCTCGTTGCTTCGTAGTGATAGTGACTTGTTCTGATCCTTTTTTTATCGTAAGAGTTTGACTTCCCCAATCGTGGTGTGATTGGGCTTGTGTTAACCATGGTCGGCCAAGCAGTAGCGAATATCCTTCTGCCACATCCTCTATTCTGAGAATGGTTACTGATACTTCATATACCAGTCTTGCTACTTCCATTGCAAGTCGTCTGATGATACCCAACGGCTGTACTTTTCGTTGATCGGCCATTCGTACCGTGAATGGAGCAGGTTCCATGTGCCCCAATCCTAGTGACTTCTTCATCCTCTCTGTCATGATATTCACTCCGGATCCTCCATCGATGAGTACATCCGTTACCATCTTCCATCTCCAATACGTACTTGTAAGACTGGTATTACTTCGTCGTAGTCTGGAGTTTGTTGTATAGTTGTGGGTTTAATCGTGTAAACCTCTAGAGTTGGTTTTTGTTTTGGTGTGGGGGTCAATGCCTCAATTGCCCGAAATAAAGTTTTCTTGCAGTGTGGAGCAATTTTTAATAATTGTCCAATGGTAATTTGGGTCTTGGTCTGGCAGATTACTTCAATCAATTCTGTTTCCGTGGTTGCGTTCATGGTCTTCGTCATTGGTCTGATTTGATTATCTGGAGTTGGCTCTCCAGAAGGTATATGGGTTCCTTCTTGCATTTGAGCTATGGCTTTGCTTACCTCCTGGTGTAAGCTCTTTTCTTCCTGCCATGCTGCACTTTCTGGATATTGTTTTCATTCTTCTTCAACCTCCTTATCTGGAGGTTTCTGTTTCTTGTCCTGAGTTTGGGTTACCGCAAGGGTATCCACTACAGGAGTTACCACTCACGGCTACACTTGGTCCGACTTCCACATTTTCCAATTCTGCCTCATGCTTGATTCGCAACAGGCCCTAATTCCGTGCTCCCCCCCCCCCCCCCCCCCCCCTATTACCGCGGATCGGTTATCGCCTATGTCCTTATTTTTTGATCCCTCTTCATCGCCCCCACATGAATATTCTTTCCGACCGAGAACAATGGTAGGTTTGTGGATGGTTTAGGATCGAGGACATGATTTTTGAATGAGGAGATCGCCCGCTAGAGAATTGAATATTAACAGCAAACCCTTTTTTTGGCAAAGTAGTTCATTCATTCCAACCCACAAACATTTTTCAATGTCGGAATCTGAAGACCTACCCCAGGCTATCCCTAAGTGTACTTACGGGAACGCGTGAAGAACTTGAAAAACAGTTTGGGGATGGAAGCAAAACCAAAACACATTTTATTAAGTCTCGGTACTTGAACCTCAAGAACTATTGGAGGTTTCAGAGGAACTACTTCCAGAGTTTGCAGCAATATCATCTATGAACACAACAGCCCATCCGCGACGTTTCTTTTTTCCGTGACCCCCATGGAGAGGCGAATACATTGTTTGTTGGGACAACACCCGTGCGCAAGCTTCCGCGTAAACCGGCAAGCGGTAAGCTCTAGGGGGACTCGGAGACATGTAATATCCTTGGAAACCGAAAGGTGTCTGCGTATTCGATGACTGGTGCCGAACTCTGGAAAGCAAGAAGAGGAATGGTGGTAGATGCTATCATCTAGAAATAGACAATGTAAGCAACCATCTATCAAACGGGAATGACACAAGGAAATGCAACATATTTTGCACGACTAGAGCCGAACTTACTCACACTCAAAATCGGAGTCCACGTCGAGATCCTCGTCAGGCGCTTCGGGCTCCTCAAGAAGTCCCTCCGTGGATGGGGCAGAAGTAGTGCCCGACTCAAGCTAATGAAGCTCGCTTGAGAAGAGCTCCGTATCAGCCTCCATGCCGAAGAAGTGCCTTCCGGCGCTTTTGCACGCATGAAAAGATGCTCCTGCAAATCGAAGATGAACGAGAAATCAAAACAGGGCTTCCCTAAGTTCACTGCTTCAAACACAGTGTTGAGGGCCCCACCTGTTCCCATAGACAAGTCAACCACTCGTCCACCGTGACGGCTGCATGTCTCCACCAAAGTCTGCATGAAAGCTGGGGATTTCTCCCGTGCACCTCTCCAAGGGACACCAGTCGACCTTTTCGTAGTTCGACCCGAGTCCACGTAATTGAAGATTACATCATCCTCCACAGGCTCGCAGGTGGGGTCAATGTGAGCTGCAAGGTCCCTCAACTGGAACTCAACAATACCAGGAGGAAGAGTGTCCTTACGCACCCTCACCAGGCACAAAGCTTCGAACACCCGAGTCTGTCAATAATCACAAAGAGAGCATGAGGCAAAAGACAAAACCTACTTTTGACATTTACTGAAGAACCACGAAACTTTAATTCAAAGGAACCAACTCACTTTCTGCCCCGGGAACTCGCCCTTCGTAAGAGGCAGAGTGTTGATGAATGTCCAAGTTTTGATGACACGAAACCCGGAAGCTTTCATGTAGCTGAAAAGAGTTCTCCGTGCCGACATGTCCTTTGACTGCATGAGAAGAAGAGCCCCCGAGTCAGAAAGGAATTTGTTGCTGAATGAGAAAGCCCACTGCCAGTAACGAGAATGCGATTTGTTCCAAGTGGGGGTTGAATTGGAAAGCAACACATCAGGGATAGGGAAACCGTCAGGAATGTCCAGCACCACAAGGTCAGTCGCGTATGCCTGCTGAACTCCATTCACCCAATCCGGCCTTTTTGTGACCTACAGCCAAAAACAGGAGACAGTGTCACAAGCCCAATCCAAATCCAACAGGAAATCAATCCTCTCGACAAGCCATAACAAGTTGCCAAAACAAAATTATTCACACTACAATTAAGACATATGTGCTTACCTGAGTGAGGAACGAAACAAGCATGTCCCATGATTTCGAGGGCACCCCTTTGAATGTGGACTTCCTGGATTCCATCATTGCTAGAAAACTTTCATTCACCACCTTATGATGGAACTGGCCCAAAACCCTGGATGGATGTTCTCTCACATCGAAAGGCTGCTCCCTCGAATTTGTTGTTCTCCTATCCCTCCTAGTAGGAGAAGGCTGTCTTTCAGCGACCTCTGATGGGCCCTGTTCCTGCGGAGCTGCACTCTTCCCCTTCCCCTTCGGATCCCCGACAATCTTCCCCTTCCGTTTTGGAGTAGCAGATTTCTCGGGTTCTTTTGCAGCCAGAGCAACAATGATTCTGTTCTGAATGTCTTTGTCAGCCAATGGGGCAAGTGCCGCGGCATTGTCGTTAAGGTTTCTCAAAACAACTTCATCGAATGGTGTGTCCTGTTTTGGCAGATCAAGGTACCACCCACAGTCTCTAAAGTGCGCCCTGCTCCAGTCTCTGACAATACCAGCCGTGTACATTGTTTTGTCATTGGAGGGGTCAGCCCATGAGTAGATGAAGTCTGGGTCATCGCTAAGGTACTTTCCCGGTATGAGGACATGATACATATACTTGAATGACACACACACCCAAAATCCAGATAGTCAATCGATCTAATCAGGACACAGATCACACATCACGAAAAGGGTATTGGCATACAGGTCAGTAACACTGATAAACTAATGTTTGAAAGCCCGAATCAACCTTGCGTTGACGCAATGTTGATTCGAGCTGAAATGGAAAACACCAAATTTGGAGAACTGCACTTTCAACAAGCACCTACGAGAGGGAAAGCCCATTATCCTAAAACATCTCATGCACAACATGGAACCCCAATCAACCTTGCGTTGACACAAAGAAGATTGGCGGATAATGTAGCATTGAAAGAGACAGTGATTAACAACGGAATTCAACATTGCGTCAACGCAAGGTTGTTTTCATTAACAGAGGAAATGGAACACAGTGCTTGAAAACAACCATCCGAAGATCTGCTGGTATGGATATTCAATCTTGCGTTGACGCAAGGTTGAATTCCTCTGCTGAAACACCTGTCCATGGTATTTGATAACCTTAACTTTCCTACAATTGTATGGAAATCGGGGTATTTCTGTGGGACATTTCTAGCAATCCATACCGTCAAACAACGTTGCGTCAACGCAAGGCTGTTTGTTGGTATAGTGTAAGCTCTAAACAACATTTCAAACAGACTCCAAACAGACTTTAAGTTCATCCTGGCAACATTCGAACTGGAAACCACCAAAAAAACAGCCCAAGAACACATGAAAACCTACATAGCCTGGCCCTTCATCAACCTTGCGTTGACGCAAGGTTGATTTGCCTGTCAGTTTTTGCCCTTTCACATGCAAAAAAACGACATCATTGGATACCCCAGGTACATGAATATAAAACCAAAACAACAGGATACAAGCTTGCGTTAACGCAATATTGCTCGGTTGCACGTCCAGAGCCTTCAGAGCTCCCTCAAAACCTCCAAATTCACAGTTCTACATGGAAAAAACGACACAAGAATACAGAAACATACACTTCAAGTACCAGATTTGTTTCTTGGAGGTCACACCTGTACAACACTCGTTTCATTGCTTGCTCGCTGTTGTACTGGTTTTACCTGGAGATTCCTTTGTCTCTCTCGAACTCCCTAAAGAAACAATTGTTCCAGACAGTGAGCTTCCATCTCCTGATATAGGCCTCCAGTGTCATCCGGGGGCAAGCCATCTAGATTTTGTAGTCTGCCATTGACTCCCCAAGTGCAGCCACCGCTCGTTTTTCCAACTACAGCAAGAAAGATCATAAGAATTGTGGAGATAGCATAGAGCAGCACAAACATTTGAAAATGGTTTTGTGGAAACCTTACGTGGCTCCATAAGGTTGCTTTGTGTAGCCACTGGTCGAATGTGTGGTCGCTAACAACTTTTATTGCTTGTGTCTTCGAGTCCCTCTCAGGAGATGGGAACATGTTGGTGTCTCTCACAAGTGGATCGGAATTCCAGATCTCCAACCACCTGATTTTGGTTGCATTGTCCACCATTGAAATGGAAAGGCGATGCAGTTTCTCTTGGGTCATCTCCGGCTTGGAGCCATACTTGTCATAATGTGCTTTCACCTGTTCCAGAAATTCCGTGCCAAGACTCGGATCTGCTATGCGGGTTTGTTTGTCGAACGCACTCATGAGGTTCTTCCTTTGATTGTTCATCTCGAATTTCATAATGTCCTCAAGCCTAGTTGTAGATCTCTGCTCTTATGTGTAGGAAGCATAGTACTCTGCTTTCGCCTTCAAACCAGTTTCTGCTATTTCTTGCTGCATACATTATAGGGAGAAAGAATCAAACACTGCCGTTTCTTGATAAATTTGCAGTAACAACAATCAAACAAATGTCAAGAAGCTTACCGTGTTCATGTAGTCAAGAAAAGCCTCCCTTGTCAGGCTGTACCATGTGTTTGTCTTCTTTTCAGCACACCTCTTCATCTGCTGAGGACTGAGCACGTTCGTGAATGACTCCAGTGGCATCAGCCCTATCTTCTGGATATGGAATAAAGTGTGGCAGAGATTTGTCGTCACATGGGAGGTTTCATTGGACCTGGAAAAACCTTCAACTCATAAGATGATTTCTAATTGTGCAAACGCAGATCGGAACGGGAACAATGTTGGTAACTTACTTGTTTATGTCGTGCATGGCTGTCAAGAGCTGCGTGACACGTCCTTTGTGGTCGAGTACCATGGAAACAACGCTCTAGTGCCATTCAATCTCGTCCGAGTGCAAGCTTGAAATGTAATCCATCCAGACAAGCACTCTATGGTTCCCATCCCAGACAAAAAAACATCTTTCCCATAAACGCTTTTGTGGAGGCCTTTTTGGACAGCTTGAACTCAAACTCCCTATTTACATCCCGCCAACATGCATCCCAACTTTGCTCTATGTCCTCTGTTAGAAGAGACTCCTCTCCTTTCGTGTTCACAGTGGATACATAGAACACTGCAGATCCCTTGACATAGCCGTGAACAAAATCGTTCTTCAACTTTGTGATGTCGTTCCTCAATGCGGGTTGAACCACGGGCATGGAGATCATCTTGTATAGTGGGATAACCAGGTTTCCGCCGGGAACCTCCATCGACAGAATCACCTTCGAGGAGTTCACTTTCTGCCCACCCATAACCTCCTCGGCCTTGTCTTCATAGTGTCCCTCAAATGACTCTTCCTCACCATCACCTTCTGCCACTGCCGCATCTCCCCCCATGGATTTCCTTTTTTTTTTTTTCTACAGATAATGAATATCCCTGTGAGTGACAGATTGAGCTCCCATGGATCAACCTTGCGTTGACGCAAGGTTGATTGATGGGGATGTAGCTTAGTCTGAAATGCATACCGCAACAGTCCATTGAACCCACTAAATGCTTTGCGTTGACGCATGGTTCTTTTGTGGGCTTCAGATAATCGACTTTCCCTACTTTGCGGTTCCTGGTGCGAGACTTCGGATGCTGGGAGTGGCATCAAAATCAGCCTCACGTCAACGCAAGGTTGATAGATTTCATGGGACCTATTAAACCTCCAGCAAGGTACATACAAAACCAATACATCCTCACTGCCACTGACAACACTACCAAATGGGTAGAGGCCAAGGTACTAAGAGACAACACTACCAAGTCGACAGCCAAATTCTTATATGAAAACATCATCATACGATTTGGTTGCCAAACTGGAATTCGTCAGTGATCAGGGATCACATTTTATAAATGATGCCATAAAATGCTTGACGGAGGAGTTCATGATTGTACATCACAAGAGCACTGCTTACTATCCCCAAGGAAATGGCCAGGCCGAATCTACCAACAAGATATTATGCATTATCTCATCCAAGATAGTAAATGCCAATCGTACAGATTGGGACACCAAAATGAACACAACACTATAGGCATTCAGGACATCATACAAGGTGACCACAAAACATACACCATTTCAACTGGTGTATGGAACAGAGGCACTATTACCCATTGAATGCATGATACCCACACTACGAACCGGAACTCATGAACGATGGGGTTTAGAAGAATCTCTACGAGTCAGGGAACATGAGTTATTTCATCCGGAAGAAGTTTGGGCAGCCGTTGCAAATAGCATGGCACGAATTCAAGAACAACGAAGAAAAAGAATATCCGAAGGGAAAGCAAAATCTTTCCAGGACGGCGAAAATGTTTTGTGGTTACCAAAAATCAAGAAAATCAAACTGGGAGGAAAATTAAAAATGCCATGGATGGGACCATTTCAAATCAAAAGGGTACATGACAATAGAACTGTCGATTTGCAGACCTTGGAACAAGAATTCGTAGGACGAATAAATATTAACAAGTTAAAAGGCTACAAAGGGATACATGACAAAGCACTTATACATGACTTATACGCCAACGAGGAAGACCAAACCGCAGATGAGGAGCGTGAAACCGCCAGTGCATACTACATTCATCACGAAACGGTGAATCGACATGTACTAAGACAGGTGGCAATACGAGTTCATGGCACCGCTACGTTTAGACCACCATTCATTTGGAGGTCAGCACTACCACCCCGTATACCGTATGGTGAACCGTGGCCAGCACATATGCCCTACAGAACCATGAACAAATACGAAGCAACCAACGAGTCACTGCTTGTGTTAAACTCCGAGATGTACGCTCCAGATGACCCCACCGACCGTGGTAATCATACACCACTAACCATCGATCATAACACGGAGAAAGAACGACGACGCAATCCAACAGATTGCCAAAAGACGGCGGACCGATAAGGGCAAAGCCATTAAACCAATTTGCAAATACTGCGCACACGCCACTCATCTAAAAACAGACCACATACCAAAATGGATGAACACATCCAAAATGGATACACATCCAAGATGGATGAACGTAAACTAACCGAAATCGGACAATCATCAACAACCATTAGTCCAATCCAAGACAAACCACGAAGAAAACACCAACGGAAGAAAATTAGACACATCCAGAAAAAGGATGAGGTCTACTCAAAGCCGTTACCAGAAGCTAAATGCTTCTTGGTAAGCACGGGCCCAGCAATTAAAGCTAACTGCGCTTTAAACCTAGGCGGACAGCAGGACAAAATTACCTCCACGAGAACCTTGAGAGAAGTTAGAGTGGAAGCTCACAGAGGAGAACCCCTACTTAAACCCAGAAACGAAACCCCACACCTTCTCTTCCGCAACCTGAAAATTGTCGTCTACACAACTTCCAGTGTGCTTCATACTGCTCTTGATACAGGAATTGGTACTCTAATTCCTTACATCAACAACAAACTAAGGGAAATGACAGGCACCAAGTGGAAGACACCAAGTTCTTATGCACAAGTGAATTTCAAAATCAGCCCGGCGTTGCGGAAAATCGAGCAGGACATAGAGACACATGAGACGTTGGACAGTCTTGGCCTGCGGTACTTCGTCACCATGCTGGACTGGAACCTTAAGCACGACGAGCTGAGCAGGAAGTTCTTGGAAAACTACAACACCAGCACTCGAAGCACAAACGTCTGTGACACACATATTCTATTGACGGAGAAGTACTTGGCGGAAGTGTTTCACCTTCCCAGTCTAGACGTACCGGTGCACAACGGCAAACCACCAAGGATTATACTTGCGGACCTGTTTGAGAATCTCAACCAAGCCGATCAGGGCTACACATGTAGTCACAGCAAAAACCCCGGCTTTAAGAAGATAGCCCCGGTACTTAGCACGTTGCTTTGTCTCAGGCAAAACCACAGCTATTGCACTAAGGAGCTAATCGACCAAGTATTGATTTGCCTCAATGGGCAAATTGTGAATTGGGCAGGCTTCTTATTGAAGAAGTTGACCCAAGAATTAACCAGGTTGAGAAAGATGAAGAAGGAAGTAATGGTTACTCCCCTATTACTCCAAATGATTCGACACACTGTACACTTGACACCCGAAGAGCAAACAACGTTGGGAATCATGCAACGAGAAGACACGGTGAAGGAGGAATGAAGCGAGACGGCAGCAGGTCAAGAGGAAGAAAGACAACAATTGGAAGAAAAGGGTGGACTTGCAAAAAGAGCCCGGATCAACGAAGCAACCACGAGTGCAATGGCAGAAAACATCTTCAACTCAACGGTTGATTCCACACTGCAGAGAGAGAGAGAATCAACAGCCAGAAGGAGGGGGCCAGCCGCAGACCAATGAAGCAACACCCCTGGAAATTAACACCGAAATCCAGCAAACAACACCTGCAGAGGCCACACAACCAGGAACAGAGGAGAGATCCATAGTGGTGCAACAACAGCAGGTGGTACAAGAGACACAGAGTCAGCAGCAGCAAGACAATAATTCCAATTTGGAATTACTACTCGCACACCAGGTCCTGGATACAACAGCACGGAACACAGGTTTGGAAGAAACACCATAGAATGTAATTCTGCAGGCAATACAAGCGTTGGATCAAGTAACGGCATACATGGACAGGGCCAAAGATTACATAAGCCCGAAAAACCTTAGCATGATCTTGGACCACATCAAAGAAAAACACCAGAGGGAATTGGCAACAGCAAGAACAGTATGTAACCACGAGGTTACAATCGCATCATTGGAGGATCAAAAGACTACCCTGCTTCGCCAATACATCATTTTAATAGAACGCCGAGACGAGTGGGAACAAAGGTGGCAAAGACGGAGAGACAAAACGTGCAATGTCCAAGCCGACCTCAATGCAGAAAGAGAGTGATATCGGAAAACGGAGACAGAGGTGGAAACACTCACAAGACAGGTGCAGACACTTAAGGGACAGGTGGATACACTCAAGGGGCAGCTGAGGACTGCCAAAGAATAGTGAACCAAGTGGCTCTCATGCAATACTGTATTGCTGAGAGAAAGGGAAAATGCAGAAAATAGGCTATTCACAGCTAACACAGAGAGAGAAATTGCCTTACACAACAAACAAGAATGGAATCAACAGCTGGAGAAGCTGACAGTGCAAGCAGGGCTGGATGCAACAGACGCAGCCTTGGCCCGAGCATGGTTGAGTGAAGGAAGTGAACTAGAAATGAAGAAATTCAACAGGGCAATGATAAAACAAATGAAGTGTCAGTTGGTGAAATTGGTAACAGACATTCACGAGGAATTCCTGCCACCAATTCCAGAACAAGAGGAGCTCACGAATGAGGACGACCAAGAGGAGCAAGACCATGAACATGAAGCACCAATACAATCAATAACAATAACACAACCACCACCAAGTCAACAAGCACTAATACAGGCCACATCAGGGCCATCTACTCAGGAGAGCCCGTACCATTACCAAGTGTTTTGGTGGCATCAACTTCAGTAGCAGTTGATGATTTCCAAATCATGCCATGCAAGCAGGATGAGGAGTGACTAAAGTATTCAGATAAAAACTTTAAAATGATAATAGTCCCAGCCCACCAAATCCCAGAGGTACTAGAGAAGGTATTCAAAGCCTTAACCCCCTGCAGGTCATTGGGTCAATTGCATTTGCTCAATCAAACTCTCATACCTTTGAGATACAGGATGAGACCACTGGCTAGGGAGGAGACATGGTTAAGGGCAGAATTGGTTGAATTCTGGCGCCAGGCTCTCCCTTAGAGTACAAGGAGCTGGTCGCTTACATGTGAGCAGTGGGGCAATTGAAGATTAATCCTACCCTGGCAGTAGACGTTGTAATGGGCTGCCCAAGTTTTTATATTGGCAGCTACTTATACCGGATGTTCGTCACAATGAGGGGAAGCTGGCAGCTCTATGAGAGCATTGACAAGGATACTTACTGGGAATTACCCAAATTCCAGCCACCAGAGAGAGTCTCAGGCACTTCAGCATATATGAACAGACCATTATATGCTGAAGCTTGGCGCCAGGCGAAAGATCACTTTTCACCATTGGTCCTGGACAAAGACCACCCCTTCAGAGAAACGGGGACGCAAGCTGTTAACTAGTTAATGGGCAGCAGGGCCACCAAAAACATTGTGCCCTGGACCAAGGAGGAGCTACAAACCTACCGAGAAACCTTGACCACCAAAATCGACATGGTACATACGGAATAGCAAAATACCCTGATGACGAAAGCTGACCCATTCACGAACCACAGGAGCAACCAGACAGTGATGACAACAGAAACAAGAAGTTGCCACCACGACCATCACAATCCTGGGATGCACTTCCTAATCAGCAAACAGGCATGCCACCACCCTACATCCCCAAGAGACACAACAATCACAGGAACTGTCGAAATTGTGCGGACACAATTTCAAAAGGGGCAGGGGATAAATGATAACGGCTAAGTATGACAGAGCTACGAGGGCCGGGTAGTGAGAGTCACGGGCAGAAAAGGCCAAGTGCACGACACTTAGCAAACGGCGGAACAATGGTACACTACCACGGGAGTAGTAGTGGGTAGTGTAACAGCCGTGGGCCATGAACCACGATATCACATGGCTACGGTAGCATAGGCTTTACTAATAGAAGAAGTAGTGAAGGGCCATGGACCGTGTGCCACTATAGCACACAAGTCACGACCACTATCACGAGCCACTTTTTGGCAAACCTTTTAGGTTGCGTAGGCAGTTAGACAACGGTCATTAACGACTGCAAGCTGTAACGACTCTTTTGAACATAGTATAAAAGGGCTGTAAGCAACTTAGAAGGTATCGGTGATCAGTGTGTATCCAGTGGACTCAGAGTGATTTGATGTGTACTTATGTTATGATGAGATGAACTCTGAAGTAAAGCCATGCTATTCCAAGTATCTCTGTGAATAGAGTGATTGTGAGATGGAGAGAATGTGCATTATAAGAGAATGTGAGATGGTGAGAATGTGTATCATCTCAGAATAGATCTTGTTTGTCTTCAAAACTGTATGACTGTATGAACAAAGAGACTCCAGCCTTTCCGACTAAGACCGTTTTGCTGATGAGACTACGGGTTGGACTTAATTAATAGGATTAAGCAACCTACAGAGATGTTGATACATACGACTACCGGGGTTTAGCTATCTTTCAAACGATTACTCTGTAATCGTTTCAGAATGCATACCGTCGGACAACCTCTGTTGCATGTCTTGGGAAATGGGATGTAGAGTTGAAAGCCTATTTTGTCTAAGTCATAAACCAGCGACCTTATTCACTAACTCCAATTGAAATATCTCTAAATCATCACATCTAATCTTTTAAATATAACTCTAGTCACATCATTCGGGAATCCAGTAATTAAATCCTAGGCGACATTATTATCTTTTTTTTCAATGCTCATTCTTTTTATCTCACAAGAACATCACAGTTTGACAGCTTCCAAATATCAATACATATTGCTTTATTATTTTCCCATTCATTCCTCTCTTCTACTGATTCTCATCAATATAAAATATGATTTATATTCTCATTCATTTCCTCCATTTAAAAAAAAAATCCAAATAACACAAATTGCAGAACTAATCTACCTTCAAAGTATATCTGAATTAGAAATCCATATCTACTGATTTATATCTCTTTATCTATCATACACACACACACACACCTGTCGCGCCTATTTGGCTCATCTAACACCAATTGCTTCAATCACAGTCTATTTATATTTGTCTTAATTGAATAACCACCGTAACTACTTGTAACAATGTTTGTTCATCCTAAAACTTCATCCCTAGTTTCATCCAATAATCGTGCCAACCATTATTGAAAAGATATCGTAACGAGCTCAACTATGGGTTCTATTATCATAGTATCGTTTGATATATTTGCGATACTGCATCGAAAATCCAAGTGACATTTGCATCTCTTTAATGTTGCTAAATGCACTCTAATCTTATATGCTATCTTGTTCAGGTGCTGTATCCGAAAATCAAGCATTTGATGATATACATTAGTTCAACTCAAATATCGAGTGTGACTTGGGACGATGTTGACACCAATGATCTCCTCTTTCCGAACGCTTTTTGTCTAGCAAAACGACTATGCATTTCATGCCTTGTTGGCTATATCCTATGGTGTGGATAATGGTTGGTTCACAGAAGATGATGCTCCCTAGTGTCCCCAGGATGCTTTTGGATCCCCAAATTACGACAGAGATTTGATGAAGGCATTCCTAGAAGATCAAAGGAAGTTGCTCACTCTCGAACCAAGACAACTAGATTTACGTTCTTCTTCTTCTATGCTATCGTCATAGATATGTGATTCGATCTCTTTTACAATGTAGATTCAATATTTCTATGTTCAAATCATGGTGTAGTGTTGTACCTAGAGAATATGAATATTTGTAATTCAATTATGGTTGATACAAAGCAAATTTCTTTTGAAGGTTTGACTGTATACCTTCTTTTGAAGGTTGTTGCAGTGGATAATGTAATTTCCATTCCCTGGTTGTCACTCTCACCTTTCCCCTCTACAATTTCTGTCACCATAGCTAAATTATTGTTACACAGTTTTTGACGTGTTTGGGTTGACATTTGCAGGCACCAAGAGTTAGGTACCATGTGGTTGTGAGATTCGGCAAGGTGAACTACGTTGGGGTGTCCACCAACAACTACGTCCTGGAATGAGTTCTAGGCCGCTGAGTAAGAACAATTTTATGTTTAATTTTTTTTATCATGTCTGCTTGTTAGGTCTTGATGTGTTTTCATCATGTTTTAATGCAATGGGCTCAATGCCATATGATTCAAAAAATCTTTTGGCTAATAGAACAACGAGGCTTGCACAATTCTGTGATTATTGATCATATTTGTTTATTGATGTTCAACAACCAGAAACATGTGGACTAATCCATCAAAAACTAATAATATTCTACATAGCCTTACTTCTAACTGTGCAGTGTCCTCGCAAATACTAGCACTAATCTAAGTTCTCGATCTCTTATTGCTCTGCCCCCACGATCGAATTCTATGATGGATGATTATGTTGGAAATTAATAAAATCCGTGTAGGGCTTCTACATGTTATGACCTCAATCATCATAATAAGACGACTTGTTGCATTCTGAATGAAACCCTGTCAAACACATTAACTCAATCATTCGAATCATTCATGCATGGTGATGCAGTAACTTGACGAACAAACTGAATTCATAGCTTGCTCGGTTGAGGCGTCCAGAGCGTGTGCCCACTTGACAAATGACAAAACTTGAGTATCCAAATGCACGGGTGTAGGTGGAGGCAAAACAGCCGAACCCACCCTATGCTATGTAGGTTGAATCCACAAATTTGCCTATGCACACACCCATGAGTTGTCGATTCCCTAATTCCGTACACAATATCTTAAGTCTCACACATTATACACCGCCTTGAATGCGCACTGCGATTGTCAATGCAATGTCGGCCCACCCTCTCAAACAACTATGGTGAGGTCTCTGACACTTGCCCAAATATTGCAAGTTTCCTCAACACAAAGACAAAATGAGAAGCAATCTAAGATGCAAAAACATAGTAGACCACACCAACGACAGCTTGTCAAGACATTTGCAACCACATTATGTAAGTATATGCAAATTTGAAAAACACGCGCGAAAACCATAATAATAGAGATCACAGCGCAACGCAAGGCGCGGGAAGGAGAGAGGCCACACAGAAAATGCGGGAGCAAGTAAAAGATGCCTTGCACAAGGTGGATGCAGGGTTGGGTGGCTCAGAAACTGTGTAATATGGCGGTTTCAAAGATAGCACATCTACTTTGTTGGCCCTGCCCTTTCTTTAAGGGTAGGGACTATGCATCAGTTTGGTGAGTTGAACCTTAACCTTATATCATGGGTTGTTCCCATGAAAGATATTGGGAACGTATATATATTCAGAATGGGAACGTGTCCGTATGTAACATTTGTGGCGTATCTGTGCTTTAGGTGAAGTTGCTTGTTGCATGAAATAATGAAAGTTTCATTGTTGTTGCTGGATTCATTGTATTAATCGTCATTAGTTGAAATTGAATTAAATGAAGCCCTAAAATAACCCTACGAATTGAGGTGTCATTAAAACGATTGAGAAAGGGATGAAAAAACACGTTTATCATCAGAACTTGGATAGAAGGACACGTGTCGAATGGTTTCTTTTTTTCCCTGTTTAACTATAAAGAAACTGTCATTGTTACTAACGGATCTTCAAAGCACTCTTGGTCACTACGACATCTCTCTTATGACACTGAAGCCTAAAAATTTGTAACTTGTGGCATTACATTAATTTTAAACACGTGGCCTGGCCTAATGCACACGATGAAAACGCGATCGTGAGGCATTTCGTTCTTCTTCACCAAGTCCTGTCGAATGATTTCTTTTTTTCCTGTTTAACTATAAAGAAACTGTCATTTTTTCCAACATATCTTCAAAGCACTCTTGGTCACTACAACATCTCTCTTCATGACTCGAAGCGCATGGTCTAGGATTCAAATCATTGTACTACTCATATAACATAGTTAACAATTTTTGCCGTCAAAAGCCCTAAAAATTTGTAACTCATGGCATTATATTATTTTTAAACACGTGGCCTGGCCTAATGCACACGATGAAGGCGCGATCGTGAGGCGTTTCGTTCTTCTTCACCAAGTCTCCCTCTTTAATTTGGTGACATTGTTGATTTGGAACAGGTCCAACAACAAAGTTGTCGCATTATGCTGCAAATTCGCCCGTCACCACCAGTGGCCCAACTCACTTAGTCATTTGGGAAACCCGCTAATGGAACATCCTCTGCTTGGCACACTACGAAATGTGAGAAGGCACTGCTGTGTTTTTAGGGACCGAAAATCTTTGGTAGAAACTATATCAGCTTTCAACACCCCCAATGCTTAGCTGGTTTTTTGTTGTTTTGCTTTGTTTTTCTTTCTACCTACCATTATATGAGTGTAGATTCATTTTTTATAGTCCATAAAATTTTATGCTGTAACATCTGTAGTCCACAGTAATCATCTTTAAAAGTCCATAGCTTTGTAACAAATTATAATCTCTTTTGCAATCTAACAATTGGTACACATTTCTATTGTAATTAGAAACCTTACACCAACGAACTTACGTGAAATTTCGATTTGTTGGAACAATATAATTGAAATCACAGATGAAGGTCACTATAGATTATATGGATTAGCTACCTTAGGATTGTATCGTCTTTTACTAAGAATGCATACAAATCTATAATCTAGAATGGCCAGGAGAATCTCTTACGAATCTTGGTAGCAAATTACTCCCGAACATTGTCTTGTAGTATATTAAATAAAAAATATCTAGTGATGGTTCAAGTTGGCAACCTTATGTTGAAATAGACTTTTTATTTTGATAAGATGATATTCATACATGGTACAAGACATATTAGTGTGTTAGTACCAAACAAGGATATTTTTTTTGTGTTTGTATCTACTTTGGGATAGTTCTCATAATATTGTGTTGATGGAACAATGTCTTCAATATTTGGGGGGGGACTCTTTTCTAAAAATGTTAGATATACTACTATCTATTTTTCTAAAAATAAACTGAAAATACAAAATCAGAATTTTGTTTTTCCGGACTTCTAATGGACTCAACATCTACCGCTTTTGAGCCACCCAACCCTGCATCTGTCCACAACCACAAATAGTAAGCCTAACAAAAGAAAAATCAACCTAATCGCTCCTTAAAATACTGACTGCCATGTTGCTGGCATCCCACCATCTAAAAGAGGGCCCATTGAAATATGAGGAAAACTAAGCCAAAAAACTAAAAATGGAGGCCCACAACAGGCTGAATGGGCGCTTAAGGGTTAATGGGCACATTACCAACCTCGAAAATGGCCGTGGTTCAATCCACCAATTGGTGTCACAAAGGTATCCACCTTCCTCACTGAAGGCACTCCCTTGTGGTAAAGAGACACCACGATTTTACACTTTCTTAGAGTATCTCCTGCATCACGGTAAAGATACCCGGCCAGCGCCAATCTAGTCTCGTTGCAAAATGTGGGGCCCAAATCAGATAATAACGCCAAATAATTTGGGGCGGGGCTACTCAAGTTTGCATTTCCCTGCCAGATTTTGCCTATATATGGGGCTCCAAACCTAGCCCGTCACTATGTTTGGATCCCTTTTTTGACTACACGTATCTGCAACCACTCTACGCACGTTGCCACCCCAAGCTCTTGACAGCACCGAAATACCAGAGGCAACAGAATCAAGGCGGGCCCAAACGTGCCAACAAGGCCAATATAGCGAGACACCAAGTTTCTACTCCTCCGCTATCTTGGAAATTGGCCCCGCCCAGCGGGACGGTACAATGCATTTGGCGGGGTATTTTGCACCGTAAGGTGATGCTCTTACTACCAGCTACCTCAAGTCCATGCAAATCCCCAATAGCATATGGGATAACAAAACAAAACAAATGAAGAATCCCTATTTTTTGGGCGGTGTCCCATGCATAAGCCGGCGAGGTTACTGTGAAAGAGGGTTATTTTCTCCTCTCACTATAATTAAGTGGCCTGATTGGTTCCCAGGTGTTTTCAGGATTCTCAGGGGCTCCGTTGAGTCCCTGTTCTATATATACATGTGCTGGCCAGAAGAAGACAGCACAGAGTAAGAAAGGACATTATAAGCTCCAACAAAGCTCCAGTGAATTAAGGCAAAAAACAAGCACTGGAAACCCGCCTAAGTTGTTGCACAGGACAGTGCCTTGTGAGTGGAAGCTGCCAGGCATTTCTGTGTCTTGCCAGCATTTCTGTTGCTATGCTTAATATGCAGAGCAATAGACAGATGCATATGAACGACATTGTTTCAAATTTCCAGGCCATGCGATAACTTGCTTACTGTGCTGTAGAGTGTTTGCATGCAATTGAGCTGGCATCAGAAAGCAGTGGGAGCAAGTGAGGATTTGAATCCCACAAAGTGTCTCTTCTCGTGCGGTGTGACCTGCAGGTGGATGCCTTTTCTGGTGATATTGTGTACTTCATGCGAGTTCTGAACCTGGTTCGTGGGTCCACTCTGCCCCAGAAAGGGTAGTTCAGAATTGTAGAATTGTTGTAAACTCTCACTGATTATGCTGCTGCTCACTGAGGAGCAGTCGTTTAATTTGAGCAGTATTTATGCAGGACTGTCTTCAATGCTTGTTGCGTGAGTAGTGTATCCTGAGATCATGCACCCCTTTACAGAGGCCGCCTTGTGCTGAAGGGAGCAAAGGGCCATTGAGTTGTGAGCGGCTTGATATTGGACACATAATTTTTCCATATCATTAAGGCTGTTGTACAGTCAGTCACTGCTTTTGATACTTTCGTCCTTTTCCCATCGAGGCTGTTGTGAGTCTGGAGAATCTGAGGGAAACTCATACCACATTGAGGTGGCTTTATGTTGGCACAGTGGAAATGCGTTGACGAGTGGCGGTCAGATGGAAAGCGCAAGCTGGATTCACAACACTCCTTCCAACTCCTTAGTAGAGCAGAAGTTGCGAGAGCTGCTGCTGGACTTAGGGCGCAAGCAACAGGTGGTTGGCATTCAGGTGTATGCCTCTACCTCAGCAAATTGGAATTGTGATAGTCTTGGATTTTTGATGCAGTAGAAGTTTGAGATGGTCTAATTGTCTTTGGTTTCCCTGCAAACTTTGCTGATTCATGGTTTGACCATTGCCATACGTTGGGAGAGGATTGCGGGTCACTGAGGGTTGGACTAACTGTTTCAGGTTCTATCACCATTTCATGTGCTACTTATGGTGAAGCAATTGCAGTGTTAGAGCTGACTTTTATCTGTATCATTGTGGGTATCAATGGAGGTCTGAGGGTACATGTTGTAAGAAACTTTCCTAAATCTCTTGGCGTTCCCTCTTCAACCAATCATCCGCAACTTACATGTCAGCTTCCTGCAGGTTTGTGCTTACAAGGATGGGAAAGTAGTCATAGACACGTCGGCAGGAGTCCTTGGAAAAGATGACCCCAGGCCAGTTCAACCAGACAGCTTGTTTCCTTGCTTCTCAGTGACAAAAGGCATCACTGCAGGCCTTGTGCATTGGCTGGCCGATCAGGGGTACTCTCTGTTCCTGGAACGTGATTTTTACGTTTGCCAAAACAGTTCCCAATGTGGATATGTTTGTCTGTTTGAATCTAGGGTGCTCATCTAGGATTCTGCTTTTTACCAAGAAGAAATTAACTCGTTTCTTCCTTGTTGCTATTTGCAGAAAATTGAGCTTAAGTGCCAAGGTGGCAAGTTATTGGCCAGAATTTGCGGTCAATGGGAAAGAGAACATCACAGTAAGTGATTATTCTCAATGAGTCTCTTTCCAGGGATCTGAAGACACTTCCATTGTCATCGGAGATAACCCCGTCGTCATTGTGCGCTTGTCATCTTTCAGTATTGTCCAATATGTAGCATTTCAGAAGTGGCAGCTGAATTTCTTTTCTCATGCCCTAGATACTACGAGATCAGACACTGCTGCCTCTTTAGGGGTTGCTTGATTTGGCAGGGGCCTCCAGCTATGAAGCACTGGTGCTCAGCAGCTTATCTTTCTTTTATGGTTGTGAGTTCTGGGCACCTGGTGTCTCAGTTTCCTGGTGTGAGAAAGATCTGGAACTGCTGCAGTCATCTTTCCTCCAAGCAATGCTTGCTGCTCGAGGCACAACTCTATCACACATTCTATGTGCGGAGTTTGTATGCGTGCCCCTTCAAACCGAAGCCAGCTTCTGGCTCAGAAATGCTTGGCAGCTTATCTGCACGAAGCTCCGACCCTTAGGCAATCCCTTGAGCAGTAGTTGCATTTGGGCTGCTTCTGGCTTCAATCTTTGTCTTTTGTTCTCTTTCTGGTTTCTTGTTTCCTTTGTACCATAAGCTCTTTGAGCTTTCTATGGACGTTTTAAAGTTCCATTTCATTGCATTGCTTTCCTTCTCTTCCTCTTTCTCCTGCAGGAGAGTCTGGGAATCCTGAATCTCAGTTGTTGTCAAAATTGTGATTAGGTTGCGCATGTGTTAAATCACACAGCTGGTCTTCAGAGTGCACTGGCAGACGACATAAAAGATGCCCAGCTTATGTGCAATTGGGAAGACAAGCTCAAGGGCTTGGCTTTGGCAACACCAGTATCGGCACCGGGTGAAAAGCAAGATTACCATACCTTGACCTTTGGCTGGTTGTGCGGAAGCATAATTGAGGTGCAAGTTCTGAACTGTTGAAGATTATCTAGTGAGGATGAGGTAGCCACAAGCTTGGTCGCAAGAGAGCGGAAGGGAGCCACCACCATTGCTAAACAATCCCTGCACCAAGAGACAGCTTTGAAATTGATTCTGGCTTCCAGATTTCCCCACCAAACCCATTTACCACGCTTCCTTTGGATGTGAATATCCAGACAGATTTCTGTCCCAAAACTTCTAGTGCAGAAGGAGCAATCATGAGCAGGGAGACTAGAGAGAGATGAAAGAAAGAAAGAGGGGACACCACGTGGGAGGAGGACAGAGTGCCATCACGCGTATATTGTGCAGCACCTTTCATGCAAATACTTTCATACTTAAGTTCCATTTAGCTTGGTCACAGAGTGTGCAAGCACATGCAGAAGAGACACAAAACAATGAAGAGAGTTGAGAGACAGGATGCCAAGTAAGGAGGAGGGGAGAGCTTCTTTGCTATTCAGTATCGAATGATGGAGACCTCAAGTCTTATTGTGGAATGGGTGGTGTTGATCAGCTCCCAATGCCTTCTGATATTCATATTTTCGGGTGATTGGTGGGAATCAGAAAGCTTCAGGTAGACGCTTTCAGGATCTGTTGGAAGAAGTCTTTGTTGGCCCGCTTGGTGTGAGCGGAGAATTCTATGTTGGTATTCCAGCTGGTACATTCCTTTCCTGAACCTACTTTTTTGTTGGTTTTTGGATTGGATGAATTTGTGTTCTGGATTCATTGATTGTGGTTGATGAGCGATAACACCACGTCACATTAAATAGGATGCTATTGGTGCCCCAACAATACAACAGAAAAGGGATGAGTGATAAGAAAGAAATCTAAGGGAGATGAAAGGAACTGGGCTCGGGACCTCAGTTGATTCAAGGAGACATGAGAAAGGAGGATGGTCTGAGAGAATTGATGGGAGAGATTGTCATTGAAGTCCCTGGGTGGGGTCGTAAAAGTTGATGATCATGGAATACGCAGCAAATAATCCAGTTTGTCCAGTAAGGGAAAACCCAGTATAGTAGTACATGTTGAGTTCTTGTATTGTATTTTTATGTTCAGATAGAAATACTTATCCCACTGTGAACTCAACTTTTTGGAGTGTGGCTTGATGCAAGGGGAGCTTTGCAGCTGTAAGGGGAAAGTTAAGTGTCATAGAGACACAAATGAATGTTGCAGCATCGAAGAAGCTTTCTCATTCATCTAATGTGCCAGTCTTGTGCACTTTGACAGGGGTGGAGACTCGTCTGGCTTCAGTTGCTCTGGATAGTAGAGAGTTGGAGTTCATTAAGAATACCAGTGAGGCCCTCAAGTCAGAGGGGACAGTGGAGGGAGGTGTGCCGGGCATCCCAACTGAAGGAGTTGCGAAGGCCTCTGAAAAGATAACAAACACAGCTTATCCGCAGAAGCCAGTCAGTGGAGATTCCATTGCAGCCATATCTGCAATTGTAGATTTGATCAACACTTTGTCCGTTCGACGTGCAATAATTCCAGCTGCCAATGGTCATTTCTCAGCACGCGCCTTGGCCCGCTACTATGCAATGCTTGCAACGGGGGGGTTTATCCCTCCCAAGCCTGCCTCAAGTGAGCCCCCCTTAGGTAGTCACCCACAAAAGCCCTCGGAAGGAATGAAGTCAGCAACTCCGGCTATGAAAAATAAGAACAAGAGCAAGAACCAGACGGTGGGGAGTAATATTGATTCAAATGATCCAGAGGCTCCTGAAGCTGCTGCAACCCCAGCACCTGGCAAAATATTTTCTAGCCCTACAATTTTTAATGCTTTTACGGGCTCTGGTGAGTATAGCAATCTGGTATGCATCAAAGACTGTTTGGTATTCAAAGGCGAAAAGTTTGGACTTGGATTTGGAAGATTTCCTTCAGCCGCGGGGCAAGATGGTAGTTCTGGAGGGGAAATTCTTGGCTTTGGGCATCCAGGGTTAGGTGGTTCAACTGGATTTTGCTACCCAACGCACAATTTTTCCATGGCCATCACCTTGAACCAGCTTACCTTGAACCAGCTATCGGACGGTGCGGTGGCAGCTCAAATAGTTCGATTGGTCACCTCGGAGATGGGCTTACCTTGTCCCTCAAATGCTGACATCGGACCTGATAGAACAGGCGGAGGCGTTTCAGAGAATTGAGGAGCACCCATCGTGTATGTTACTAGTGATATGGCAAGTGTATGGCTTGCTCTCTTTGGCAGTGGACACTTACATGTTGACATCTCCCATTGCCTCCTCGGGAGTGTATACCGATCTCTTCCTGTCCACTCTCTATCTTATCTTCATCATATCTACATAAAATGTTTTACTAAGCCCATGAGTCTAGCTAGCCCCATGAGCGTTTCCACTATTACTCGCTTTTGAAGGTCATAAGCGCTGTAGCTGGTGCCTCTCTTGATGTCTACAAATATTAACACTCCTTTGGGATATATGTAAGCAATTTCTGAATTCTACATGCCTCAGCTGTTAATAGCAAAACTCTCTGGTTTTCGCATGAATGTGACGGATGGCCTCTAGCTTTGTGCTGCTTGGTGGGGGCATGCATATTGATTTGTCTGGTGCTTAGGGCCACTGCCCCACTTAAGATTAGAGTTAAGAACATTTTAAGATAATGAGTTAACTGTGATTTGGTCCAGTTAAATGCTTCAGATTCACCTCACTTAACTAAAACTGCAAGTTTAGTTGCCTTATGGCTGATCAACCTTTTCAGACTGCATTAAGAAATCAAGAACTTCAATTGTACAACGTCCACTCACAGCAACCTTCATATCACCCCACAAGTGTCCACTGAACGACCAGAACCAATTGGCTAGTCACAGAGCCAATATTGCCTCACTGCATTACCTTTACTCCCGGCAGTAGGAGGCTAACCATCTGGGCTTTCATTTGACATAGATTAGTAAGAAGGCCCTGCTCATCTCTCATTTTAGCCACATGGTGCAGTCTGTGACACGACATCATTTTATGAAGGTTTCAAATCTGAATGGCAAACAATTTCCAACGGCATAGAATAGTAACACTTTGCTTTCTTCTTGGATTGTTACACAACTTACATATGCATCCTGTGTTTCTACTGTGAAACTACTTTTCCAGTTTCAGCAAATATCTTGTATCTTTTTGTCTTGCCAAGCCCAGATGTCCTTCATTGCTTCGCCGACCCGAGATAACAGACCTCTCTCTTCCTCTCCTTTCCTTCTCTGAGAATCTACTGACACTTGTTTTCCCAATTTGTTGTGGTATTTTCAGCTCCTAGTTGATAGACTCAAACTTTCTTGTCAGGGTTAGAAATTCGTTCTTGTTGCTGTCTCCAGACGATTACAGCCTGCATACTTGGGATTAGGACACTGAAGTCACCATGCAGGCAGCTATGGTTGTAGCGTCGAACGTGAACGCAGGTGGATTGCTGGGTGCTTCCCACACGAGTTTGCTAAGAAGCACTGCCATACCCATGAACCAGGTGATATCATTGCCCATTTGCAGACCAAGAGGTGGCATTCGCATGCGGCCTGTGATTGTGCAATCTCAGCCCCAAGAGCAAGAGTATGTGAACTATACCGGCAAGCAATCGGTGTTCCCTGCAGAGGCATGCGAGGACGTTGGGGGTGATGCTTGTGTGGTGGAGGGTGTTGGACCTGAGGTGAAGCCCAAGGCCGCGGTCGCTAAGGAGGCTCCCAAAGCAGCAGAAGGCCCAGACCGTGAATATGTGGACTACGTGACTGAGAAAAAGACTGTGTTTCCTGGAGAAGCTTGTGATGAGCTCGGTGGCGAGTTTTGCGAAGAAGATTTCCAGAAGGGGGTATTCCCAGATAAGACCAAGGTTAGCAATTAGAATATGAAATCCCTGAAGGGCATAACAATTAGAAGTTCTGACATTACCACTTTTGAATTCTGTAGGAAGCTGGAGGAGCATATACTTCCTCATGTTATCCAAGCTGTGCAAATATAGCTGTAGCTTCTTCGGTTTCCAATATTCTTCCGTACAGCGGTTGGTTAAGATGGTCTGCCTCATGGCATTGGAACAGGGCTCATTGTTCCTTCTGTTGTCCTTTAAGCTTATCTGGGGTACGGTTACCCTTCTGTCTCTCTGTGTCCGGCTGCGAGGACTTGGCCCCTTAAGTCTCAATTGGCCAGTAAGTCTGGACATCGTCGATTTCTGGCTTGTAACAGATGAATCACAACAGCCCTGCCCTTAGATTATTTTGGAGCTTCCTTTTGTGCCAAGAGAAGACTTATCCCCATTCTTGCGTCACCAGACATGCATTGAATCCATGAGTATTGAAATCCAAGCTTACGTTGCCCATACCCTATTTAACGACGTTCTCAAAAGCTTGCACACTAATGCACATTGGTGCAGAGCTACTGAACTAAGAGCATCTCGAGTGGCCTTCGGCTATTGAATGTATATGTGACATTTGCTAGGTGGTAGAGCAGAGGAGCAATGAGAGGTTGCACATCAGTTTGTCTGCAGTGCTACTGACTTGGTTGACTAGCACTCAATAAGTACCTGAAATACAAAAGACGTGTACTAGGAAATACGCTATCATGCACTCAATTTCAGTACTTCGAAACTAGGTCTGCTTTTGTGCTTCCTGGCCTTGCGTTGTTTCCTGAGTGTCTCTTTTATCCCTTCTCTCTTGATCTCTCATATCAGCCTTATAGAGGAGCGTATGTACCTCTGCAAAGTGAGGTTCTGTTGCATTCTCCACAGCAGCTACCCATGCTCGATGCTTTTCTTGGGACCGAAGAGTGCTGTTACCTCTCCTTGTCCAACATCTGCCCAAGAGCCAGCAGCGATCAGGACTGACAATATGGAACACCGTGTAACCTGTCCTTCAGACAGCAGGTAATGCCCCCATTGCACTATAACAACTTCAAAAGACGACAGGTACTATGACAGTCACCATTTCTGCACATGGCCCACATCTTGCTGCACTAAACCTCCCCTCGTCTCCAACTATCTCAGCATTCCATCATGATACTAAATTATGTAAATATTGCTTCTATTCATGATTTGCATCCATCAAGAAGGCATCCTGTTTCCTGGTGGTCGGAGGCCATGATCGACGTGCCTGGACTGGCAAGCCTACAGCCTCGCATGAGAAGTGCGCGGGTCTGCAGCTGGGTCCCAACAGCAGGACCTCATTCGAGGCAGTTTTTTTTCCCGCTTCTGGTCTTGTAGTCTTGTGAAGTTCTTAAGCAGCAGCGAGCTGTAGCTTGTCTGTCTGTCTTTGGGAGCTTTGCAGCTGTTGTGTGTGTTGCCAAACAGAATAAAATATTCTGTTTCGTTTGTGTTGGGTTCTGCTGAAACCAGCAGACTTTGAAGGCCAAATCGCCTTCAGTCGTGGGAATAATAAACGCAGTGAACTCACATGCTATGAATGTAAAATATGAATCTTGCAGAGTGCAATCTTGGCTTCACCAAAGAATTGTATCTGTTTACATCTTAACAAACGTTGTGCCACCCAGCTCAGGTGCCATATCAGGAAGCCAGCTCTGGCCTTTCGTTAGTGGATTTGTGGAATGCTATCCTTCGTGTGCCAAAGAGCTGGTTGATAGAACTGAAATTGGTACTTCTGACCACTTTCTTGTTTAGACTGAGATCAAAAGTTGTAAGAGACCTGCGAAACACTCAATTTGCAATAGACGCATAGAAAAATTCCAGAGTGAAGAGGTCAAGAAAGATTATGTTGAAGCTTTGAAAGAGGCTCTCCCACACTTCATCCAATCTCTCCAAGACCTTCCCTCTTACTTCGATGATGCAAGAAGTGAAGCCGAAAGAGCTATGGATTTTTGCGAGAGTTTTGTCACCTCTGCCGCTGATAAGATCATTGGTAGGAAAAAAGCAAAGAGCCAAGCAGGAGCAGAGGAGATGGCAAAGGAAAAGCAGATGGCGAGATGGCCCAAGGGAGGCAGCTGCCGCCAGCTTAGAATTACCACTATGGGGGTACTTCTAAATTCGCCCTAAACTATGTAGATAGCAGTAGTCAGCCCTAAACTATTTGGAGCAGGGCCGTGCGGCCGAATTCCAAGTTACATGTGCAATAGCAGAATTACCTTCATGGAAAATATTCCATAGGTTGATTTCAGCGAAGGATCCTGGAATCTAGCATACTTACCTTCATAAAGGTAATCTATGCATGGTGGGAGACAAGTGTCGGAGCTGCAGTATCCCGCGTGAGCTGCGAGGGAGGGTTTTGCTTAGGAAAGTGCAGTGCAGAGGTTTGCAGAGAGGAGGAGGACATTGCAGTGGGCTGAAGTTCCAAGACGACAGTGGCTGAGAGGTGTGGGGAAGGTATTCAGACTGTTCATACTCGGAATCGGAATTGTGAAGTTGAGATCGATCGATTGAAACCTAAGCAAGCAAGTGCAATGACAGCCGATTTCTCAGTGAAGTTAGGGAATCTTAACGACTTCATAGCGCCATCGCAAGCCTGTGTTGTCTCGCTCAAAACTCTCAAAAAATCGGAGCTTGCTGTTGAGACTGGATTGGTGAAGATTCAACCTAAGGAGCTTGCACCGGAATTTGATCAGGCGAAAGTTTCGTCCAAGTCTGATCCAGTAAAAGTATCTCTCCATGATTGTTTGGCATGCAGCGGATGTATAACTTCTGCGGAGACGGTCCTGCTACAACAACAAAGTACAGGTGTGTGTGCTTATAGATTAGCTCTTGTTGTCTGTCTTCTGCCTTAGTTTCTGAAATGAACTCATAAGCTTCGGGAGTCACGGACACATCCTTATCACCACAGTTGTACTAAGTAGAAAGTACTTCAGCAGAATGATGCATATTTTTCTGCCACAATTTCTGTGGCTAGAAGTACTGCAGCTGACCTAAAATTGGTACAAGAAGTGGTTACTTTTCTAGTGCCAATTTTCATGACTACGTCCGTCACCTGCCTTGTCAGGAGTCTGTGTTCTTCCTTTCGTCCAAATGAAAGGGAGCATGATCTGCTCACAACTCAACAGATTTCCGGTGCAGACTGAGGTTTCGAAGTCTACGAAAGTCTGGTGGAACTTAGTCAGAAAAAATCGCAGGAGTCATCAAATTAGCTGCAAAAATTGTCAAGCTATTCTTGCCTTTCACCAAAATCTAGAGAGGATTGGATGTCTAGTAGGCTGAGGGCTGGAAATCTGTCACTTTCTATAGGTCTGCAAACCATTTGGGGATATTGGCTAATTACAGACAGACTAAGGTCAATTCAACCTGGAACTTGCTCCCACACTTCAGTTTTTGGTGGCCACAACAAAGTCAACAACCATCCTGCAATCACCAATCCTCTGTTGACCCGTTTTGAAAGGCCCACATGTGTCTTGCAGCTGTATGTGGCAGGTTCTCTTTCACTGGCTGTTAAGGTTTCAATTCCCATGTCCCACTCTACTTGGAGAGTTCCCCTAGTTTTGAGGCCTTAAAGATCCTGCCAGATTTTCTGGTTTCATGAACTGAACACCAAAGGTCGCTGGTAGTGAACTCGTGAGTTATGCACCAATTGTTACCTCTCTCCATGTCGTTTCCTTAAATTGGTTAACCTGCATGTTGTGGTGAGGTCCCCATGTTATTTGACAAATATTTCGATTTTTTGAAGTTGAATGCCAATCTGCGGGGATTGTAGTGAATGCCAGTTTGTATGAAGCAGGGAACAGGAAAATGTCTACTTTCTTATAATGCCTCATAGTAGACATAGTTGGTGCTGATTCAAAGGGGGTATGCTTTGGGGTTGAGTCAGTTTCGCTAATCTAGTGGATCCCATGAAGTTCGGGGTAGTTTGCTAAACTGGTATGGGATCATTGGTAAGGTTGAAACTAATTGCAATGTGTTGACCCTATGCAGAGGAGTTTTTAAACCTATTGAATGCTGGAAAAAAGGCGGTCATTGTGTCCTTATCACCGCAGTCGAGAGCTTCTCTAGCAACTCACTATGGGCTTACCCCTCTTCAGGCGTTCAAGAA
This sequence comes from Takakia lepidozioides, assembly GCA_030704615.1. NCBI lineage: Eukaryota > Viridiplantae > Streptophyta > Takakiopsida > Takakiales > Takakiaceae > Takakia > Takakia lepidozioides. The sequence goes on from CM060734.1 coordinate 43,114,089, forward strand.
GATTACGGGGTTTCTAAAATCGCTTGGTGTGAGGGCTGTCTTTGACACCAGTTCTAGTAGAGACTTATCTCTGATGGAATCCTGTGAAGAATTTGTCTCAAGGTTCCGGAAGCAATCATCTCCCATTGTTGAAAACCACTTGGAGTCAGAGAGCAACTGCCTGCCTATACTGGCATCAGCATGCCCAGGTCAGTGTATCCTCTTGCTAGTATCCTCCAATAGATAGAAAAGAGCATGTTGGGGCATGATGAGAATACTTGCTTTTGGATTCGAATGGCTATAACATTTGCAATCCTTGGCTTAGGTGCGCACTGCTGCTCCCTTACTAGACCACATGTTCATATCAGGTGGTCAGTTGTTTGTTATATTGTTGTGTTCAAGTTTTTAAACATGGTAACTTTCATCAGGTTGGGTGTGTTACTCGGAGAAGACACATGGGTCCCACATTCTGCCATATATTAGTGGAGTCAAAAGTCCCCAGCAGGCTATGGGGGCAATCCTGAAACGATATTCTTGCTGCAGCATGGGGATCAGACCCGAGGATATCTACCATGTCACAGTCATGCCTTGCTATGACAAGAAACTTGAGGCTTCGCGGGATGATTTTATATTTGCTGTCGAGAGGGAAGATGATATTGGTGCAGCTGGGCAACGCATTACAGAGGTCGACTGTGTGTTGACTTCTGGCGAGATTTTGGACTTGTTACAGACCAGGAATGTCGATTTTCCAGCATTAGAGGAAGCTCCTCTGGACAAGATGCTTGCAAATGTAGACGAAAGGGATCATCTGTATGGGGTTGAAGGGGGTTCTGGTGGCTATGCTGAGTGCATCTTCCGGTATGCTGCCAAAGTTTTGTTTGCAAAGGAGGTGACTGAACCACTAGTATTCAAGGTTCTACGCAACACAGACTTCCGAGAGATCTCATTGGACATAGATGGAAAACCGGCTTTGCGGTTTGCATGCGCCTATGGGTTCCGCAACATTCAGAACCTGATTCGTAAAATCAAAACAGGAAAATGTGAGTACCATTTTGTAGAGATTATGGCATGCCCATCAGGGTGTTTAAATGGTGGGGGCCAGATTAAGCCTAAAAAGGGACAATCGGCCAAGGAATTGATACAGCTTCTTGAAGGCGCATATTTGAATGATGTAGATGTTAGGGACCCATTCAGTAATCCCATTGCCAGAGGTTTATATGATAAATGGCTTGGGCATCCTGGATCAGATAAAGCTCTTGCGATTTTCCGGACTAAGTACCATGATCGAGAGAAGAGTATTGTATCTCAAATAAGTGACTGGTAAGGTCAGCGACTTAAATCTACTAGCTCAGTGCTGTTCTTTTGTACTGATTAAGGCCTCCCTGTTGTACTCGAGAGAAGCCGGATTTGACGGGGTTAATTGACCTTTTGGCTACCTATACCTTTCAATATTTTAGTGCTTATGTCAACACAATTTACTAGCAGCTTTATGGAGCACGATGTGTTGCAGAGTGTCGGTGTTCCCACTTTTTGTCATCTCTTGACTCTTTATGGCTCCTGGAGACATGTCTACTCAGATGGGTGCAAGTACATGCATGGAATTGAAGGATTATCATAGTGCATGCCAAACACCAGGCACCATTTGAAATAAGACGGTTGCTTACCTCCATAGAACTTCTGTCAGTTGTGGAAAGGCAACTCGACCTCATTTGTGGCCAAGTTGGCTAAGTATCAAAGTTTAGTGTCAAGACAGAAGGCCAGGATCCAGACCATCAAATGAGTCCACCTATTCACAAGTGCAGTGCAAGACACATCAATCTAAAGTACTTATGAAGCTATTTGATGGCCAGGAATACTCCCCATAAAGTTTGCAACCTGTTGGTAGATAGGCTGAGAGGAGACAAAGGCCACTGGAAGTAGTCAGACGTTAGCTGGAGAGGTCAGGATGCTCTCACACTTTATAATCAATACGCCACCGAATTGCTGGCAAATGGGGCTCTTATATAAAAGAAAAAGTAGAACACACAAGCGGCATCAACCCTGCATAAAGAGGAGACAAGGCAAATGTTGTCAACACCCTTTGCAACCAAGTAGCCCACTCGCAAGAGGGAACTTGGGCTACACTATGCAGACCAGCCGGAGCCCCTCCTTTAAATACTATTGAAGGATCAGCAAAAAAACACCAGTGATTTACAAAGACATAAAACAGTTCTCCCCTCCATCTTCTTGAGCAACTGTTACCCCAATCTAGGGAATCATAACTGGTCCCCCTCTGACTGCTCATAGTCACTGCGCCAGTATGTGACATCGTTGAAATCTGGGTCACCAATGGGTCCATCTTTTGACTCAGGATCAACTTCGTTTTGGACAACAGTCTCATGCGGTAGAATGGGGCCGGCCTCTCCTACAACTCCCTCTTTCAGCATCTTTTCCATTGCTTTCGCCGTTCCATCAGGCTCCACCCCTGCAATCTCTGGGCCCTGAAGAAACAAGGGGTTGCTTATACAGGCCTTGGCTGCAATAGATCTCTCGGGACTGTCTGCCTGAGATAGAACAGTAGGTAAAGGGGGCAATTCACTGTCTGGTAAATTAGCACTGGATTGAACACCTGCAAACCCTTCTGTCAATAGGGTGGCAGCATCCCCAGTAGGTCCCGTTGACTCATCAAACTGCACCTCAAAGGGGTTGTGCTCTGCAAAAAAATCTCTGCCTGATGTACCTTCTAATGAGGGAGACGCCTCTCTCAATCCCATCTCCCAGTCAGGATGGGATTTGGGCAAAAATGAATCTGAGTTTTGTTCTTCAATGTGGTGGTGCGCTGAGAAATCTTCCAGCAACTCCACTTTATCAAGCTCTGAAGCTAGCTCTACCTCTACACTGTTAGAAAGGGCTGCCTGGCGCTTCTCAATGGAAGTTGACCCATCATGTTCCCCCCCATTTGCAATTCGTGGTTCAAAGTTTGAAGATGCTGAATCATTTGACGATGTGGCAGTGTCAACAAGATCATCATCCTCCCCCACCACCACTTCATCATCACTGCTACTATCCCCACTGCTATTGGGAGTAGAGCCTGCATAATTGGCCCGTCCATCCTCACCATGGGTTGGGGAAGAGGAAATGAGGAATGTCGGCCCTTGTTCTTGTTTTGAACTGTTGTTATCATCTTGAAAGGCAAACCAGTTGGAATCGGCACCAAACACACTGTCTTTGAGCCGTGCACTGCTGTGAAAGCCCATTGCCAACACACTTAGTCAAAGAGACAGAGACCTAAACCTCAGGGCTATGTTGCACTTGTCTACAACTTTCACTGGCTTCTATTCATTATGGAAAAAATCAGAGCAACCAAAAGTGCTCACTCTGGATATGGTCTCGTCTGCAACTTACATGTCCTGTTCTTCTCCAAGTCGCAATGATGAAATCACCACTTCAGCGGACTCATCGTCAAAGAACACATCCTGCATGCCACACAATGCTTTCTCTTCTCAAAAAATACAGCTGTTTGCATTCAACAATGTTTTGTTAGAGTGGCTTGACAAGTTCCTATGCCATAGACCACCATTTTCTATCCACATAGCCCTTTGATCAGCAAAAATTAAAAATACTAGAGAAAGCGTCCATCTCTACCCTCACACGAACAAGACAAGGATCCGGGGCCTCTGAAGTACTTGCTTTCCAATATTCTTCAGCTGGCTAGAAGTAGAAGTCAGTCGGTCGGCAAAAGCATGAAGGCAAGGGTAGATGGTAATATACATAAGGTGTCTCTCACCCCCTCATCTCTCTCACTAGCCCCATGTCCCTGTAAATATGACAGCCACAACCATTCCGGTTCAGGCTAACATCAGAAAGAGTTTAATGTGGAATTACATCAACTTCCACAGAGATACAGTCCAGGGATTTAGTCTTTACTGGGAAGGCACCCACCTCCTCAGCGTCCTCGTTGTCAAACATGCCATAGCTGTAGACCTCACGCGTCAAATTGCTGGCCATAGTTGAAATGTCGTAGTCTCTGTCACGAAAGTCAGCTTCCTCACTATTGACTTGCCGCTCCCGTACAGCTGTTGGACGCCTGCACATACATTCCCCCATCTCTGGCTTTACTTATGCTGATAATACTCAGACCCCAATCCAAAGAATCACTTTAAATCTAATATTCGACTGAAACTCTCTCCCAACCCCACTTTCCTCTTTCTGATGATGTGATAAAGAATATTTGAACCTTCTTTGTTGCGGATCTCTCTCTCTCTGGGGTTTATGTGGCTCCATGATTTGATTGTTGTGCCAATTGGTCCCTGGAGCCTCCCTCCGACGCATCAAGTGTCTCTCTCTCTCTCTCTCTCTTTCCCGCTCAAACTGGGCGCGGGGTCAATGGCCACAAGGCTACGGCAAACAACGTCTTATGAGTACAATCTCTCTTTCCAAAGGGCCACAAGGCTACGGCAAACGTCTTATGAGTCATACTCTTTCATGTCCCTTGGGTAAGTTTTCTTCCTCTGTATCTTTATCCTTGAAACGAAGAGGTTCTCCATTATTGCCAAAAATACTTTCGGTGCAAATGAACAAGCACAGAAAATATTTGGCCCATTTGGCAGAATCCAAAATTAAACAGTAGCTTGACAACTGTGACCCTTGTGTACAAAAGAAGTGAAACTCAATCATTGCCAACATGCAGTCATACCCGCATGTCCATTGGAAAACATTTTCCAGCATGTTGCGATTTTGCAGAACTGTAGACTGCCACTCACTCCATCTTGGGTTGGCCTGCAATTTCTCAACAAAGGCACTCTGGAGATTTAACGAACAATCCATTGAGACTCCTAGGTGGAGACTGGTCAACATGCATGATATAGGTGACAATTTCCTGGGGCCTGATACCCTCACCTGAACTTTCAGGATTAGAAAATAAATCGAAAACATGAAAACTTGAGAGGTGCCAAGAGAGACATGAAATACGTCTTCAAGGACCAAGGGACAACCTGGAGGTGCTTCTGTATTATGGAGTTGGTAGCTGAAGTCTGGACAACCTTGTTGGCAAGGAGGGTCAAATGTCCCATGCTGCCTATCCTCGCTGGGGCTCTACTTGTTGACACCCTTGGCTACACATGATCCCACATACACTAAGATATGTATCAAAGGCTTCCTTCACAGAAAATGTAATCAGTACATTATCATACCTCTAAAAGCAGTGACACCACTAATCTAAGTTGCTGAAAGTTCATATGGTTCTGAAAGAGAAAACTCAATTTACTATTACAAGGATGCCAAGTGCCATAACATACCTCCTTACGGGTGTCAGGTGCATAAGGGTTGTCATCAGCATCCAACAATCTGACTATGAACTCGCAATCTTGGAAAAGATGGTCAAGGAGCGCCTGGCTACCACTTTCCAGGCATGATGTCACAATACTCTCCACATGATGGTGCAACATGTTGTTGAATGGATAGCTGTACCCGCCATGCATCTTCAGTCAGACTTTCTTTTTGCAGTTAGTGTTCATTTTACATGACTGATTAACAGCTGTTGCCCCATGGAAAGGAAAGGTTCTTACCCCATCATTTCTTAGTCACTGGCTGTGTTGAAAAAGAAATGAGGGCTGAAACAGAGGGAGTGAGAGGGAGAAGAAAAGCAACAGACTGGTTGTGCACACACAAGCTTTCTCAAACTTTGTGAACTCAGAGGCTACTGTCTTAGCTAAGCAAAAGTAACAAACCCAACAACAAACAACAAAGAAATGATTGGGCAACCCTGCCCACCAACGTCTTATGCCAAAAAGGCACCTCTCTCAAGTGTCACAAAGATTCATGCATTGAATATGACCCTCAAACCCTGACTATCATTGGAATGCAAGGCTCACAGATTTGTCATTGGTTATCCTATGTATCCTTCAGAAAGGTCAGTGCCAGAAGTAGTCAGCAAAAAGCTTGGAGGAAACCATTCGTGAGTGCATCTCTCCAATACCTTTCACCCAAGTCTGCCTAAATTATACCCATCTTCCAATTCCCGTCTTCAGTTATAACCCATTAACTGTGCCGACACTCCTATCCTTTAGGTCAAGTGACCTGAAATAGCCTGTAACAGGAAACCTCCACGTACTCGAAAAAAAGATTCAGAACAAGTTGGATGGCCCCTGAGCGAACGAGTTCTTGTCTTGTGCCCTCACTGTTGGTTCTTAACAAAACTGCAATGAACTCCACAATCTGTCCCAAAAAGACCATACAAACTTATGGATAGTGTAAATGGCCAGACAAAATACTGAAAACACTGACTATTACCAAGGAAAGCAGTTCCTGTGCAATCTGTCAGATACATGAAGGCAACAGAGGCAACACTAAGCCATGATAGACACTGAACATTAAGTGGTAACTACACGAAGATAGCGCAAGATCAAGAAAAATTAAGCTCCAAGCTGACATCTACCTAGGACCAGTCCATAATACAAACATGGTGACAGAGAAGAGATGAACCTTAAGCCGATGAATACCCACAGGAGGCCGGAGCTGCCCATAGGTGGTAGGTAACACTTTGTCGTCAGTCGACACTTCCAATAGTCTTAGTAAGTCACCTGCCACATCACCAAAACCAACAGCAAGATGAGTACTATCAAGGCAAATGCATTGCAGAGAGAAAAACAGTGGTGAAACGTTGGTAAGCCCACTACTTCAACCATTGACTCCCATGGCAGTGCACAATGTGAAAAGTACTCCACTACGCATGCTATAGCTCGCCCATGTCTGACTTAGACAGTGCAGGGTAGAGACTGTACTCATAAGACGTTGCCTTGTTGCAATAGAACTTGCGCCCCGTTTGAGCGGAAATGCAGAGAAGAGATGTACTCATAAGCTGTGTTTGCCGTAGAGAAGAGAGAAAGACAGAGAGAGAGAGCACAGCCATTAAGGGGGGAGAAATCCACCTAGCTTCTGCAGCATGCCCTCAACAGTTTCTGGATTGGCAGTGGGCACAGGCTCAGTGACATGCTGGCCTCGAGCAGCTCCGGCGGCTGCGACTGTTGCAGCTCTCTTTGGATCCAAGAGAGAGATACAAACAGAGAGTGAATACACCAATGTGGACTTCGAGTCTGGATCCTCCAATACATGGTGAAAGAGCATCCCTACAAACCTGTCGCACAGCATTCCCATAGCTTGAGGATGTCCTCTCTTGTAACTCTACTTGTCACATGGGCCCTCTGGGTTCCCCATTTGTGGACAAGTTTTTGTCTCACACTATACGTATACATGTATACAAAGCAAGTCTAATGTTGTTCTCTCTTTCTGTTGTTAGCTTTTTACATGACGGAGAAAGCTGAAGTTCCAAAATGAGGTTGCTACAGGCACTGCCGGGCCATCATACAGACAACACATTAAGAATCGGGGTGTGACAGAAGCTGCAACTCTGGAAAAACTGCTTCAATTAAAGAACCAGGATGTGAGACAAAGCCCACCAATTAACAAAACCTTGTCCGTCCTTATGCAAACGACCACACCTAGCATTGACACTAGGAAGGTTGCGAAGTCACTGCCTGGGGAACACTACACTGCTAAGAGAATAAAATCTAGACCTCTAGGAAAAGTGTCACAGGCCAACAAAAACCATAACCGGAGTACCTTGAGCTGGAAAGTTTTGCAGCTAGTGCAGACGGGGCAATGCGTGTGACAGCTGAGAGTGTCTCTGCTGCATTTGCGTGGACTTCAGATGAGTTCTGTGTCCATAAACCAGCAATACAGTATTACTCGCAGCACATAACTAAACTCTCAACACTATTACCTACCAACCAAAAAGAATCCATCAAGTAATAACAGATGTTCTCACATTACTCTCCCTTCCATGATCTCTGTTCAAACCCTCCTGTCTCTCTCTCTCTTCCTCTTTCCAGTGTAACTTGAACTCTGAGAGGGACATCAGTGACACACATTGGTGAAGGCTCTGAGGGTCAAATGCCTACTAGAAAGTCCCCAGAAACCCAACAGATGGATGCTTCCATACCAGAAAAATAGGTGCAGAAATGTTAGAAATGAACATGGATCTGATTCTATTTACAGAGACATTGACACGAAGAAACTCCACAGGAAGTCAGCATATTACCACCACATCACAATACTGTGAGCTATTACACATGTGTGGACAGAACACAGAACCAACAGACTTCCATCACATTGACAACACTGCCTCAAATCAAGGACTAGCTCAAGTGAATGGAAGGAATACAATAAGTGGATAGAGAGAACACCTGTGGGCTAAGCTTGTCAACAAGCATCTCCAGAAGATCGGTGTCCGCCAACCATTGTAAAGCATCCACATGAAAGGCATAAATGTGCTCGTCTGCCCCCACCAGCCGTACCAGTACCTGCAAGTTCCAGCAGAATCCCAAATTTTATCCTACAAATGAGAGAAAATTATCGAGCGATATGGACTCCTTAAACCAAGAAAAACCACTTTGATAATGTTTATCAACTCTCTGAAATTTTCTTGATTTGTTTGTCCCAGTTGATACACTTTGCCGAAAGTGCTCTTCCTTGCACACACAGCCATTGCTCTGTAAAACACATACCTCCATTATTGAGGTGATACCAATCAAATCCACCAACTTCCTTAGTATCTCCTGATGCACCTGAAAGGGTATTCATTGCACTTAATTAGACACCAAGCAAGACCCCAACAAAAGAAAATCATCAGCAGAGATACCATGGTGTGACACAAGCATGTGCACACATTGGATTTACACGTAATGGGCACATACCAAAATGATCCAATGCAAACTTGCAACCTGAATAGCCAATTCTTGCAAATGCAGGACAAACAAATGTAAAATGCATGTGGTTCCAACCAAAATGAAGCCACCACAACCAACATTGGGAAGCAAATCCTAGAAATGAATAATAAACAGTCCAAAATTGTTATAAATCATTGACATCATAAATTTGTAAAATGTACCAAATATAGGATCACACCTACTTCATGTGCACCCAAAAAGGATTGTTCCCAGTTATCCTTGGGAAGCTTTCAGGGCATATCTTGCCTTAAACAAGCTTGACCCTAGGCTGCAGCCTCAGCTGGTCAAGTTAACCTCCTAACCTAGTACTGCAACTAAATATTAAGACAACAACATATAGTTTAAGACAATAGTGGTCAACTTGCATACGACACTGCTGTAGTTCATGTAGAAGAATCTGGAAAAGATAGGAGACATACTTGCAGATAGCGCATCAGCGGAATAGTCTTTCTAAGCAGCAAACAGATGACAACCTGGATCCACAGTAGAGCTATGAGACACTTGAGAAGTTGAACAGATCCTGAAATCCATGTGACATATTTTGCAAGACTATGTGCCAACAGTTCCCTAGTATCTCTTACATATATGCTTTCAGAATGAAGTGAACATGACTGGGTATGCACCAACTGCTTCTCACCATCAGGAACTGTGCAGCCACAATAGTTTCGTGATGTGTTATGAAATAATGCATCATAGACAAGGCGGGGAAAAATCAGTAATCAGGAAATAGACTAACTAGAGTTTTAGGCCAACTATCAACAATTTCAACTGCACAGATTGTAAGCCCATTTGCTGTTCTGATTCCCACCCTCAGCTTGAAAAAAGTAACCATACCTTACTAAAGTAGCCTGCCAACAACGTCCCATGTGGGCGATCGGGGTCCAAAAAAGAAAATAAAAAATTCACAAGCTGCACATACAACATAATTATTACTGTCTCTCTTTCTCTATTGTTCCACATATGTCCATGATGCATTCAACCAAAATCCCTCAAACTTGATGTACAGGCAAAAAGAGCTATGCTATGAAGCCAAGTTCACGTAAAACCTGTAAATGACTACAGATAGCCACTCGGGGGTTGTTTAAGCAATATGATGGCTTGTAACGTTTTAAACTAATGGCCGAGCATTTCTTGCCGGTAAGTGATGGTCCTGAATATGTAGATTGAAATGAAAGTGACAGTGACTTGGGAAAAAAATCTAGGAATGAGAATCCAGCCCAACACTGAGTGACAGATACATTTGTAATTTCAAGACTGTCACCCCAGAAGTCTACACCTTTCAGACATAAAATGTTCTTTGACACACAGAGAATGCATTACCTACCTCCTCATCCTCAACTAGTGTCTTGAATATCACATCTATCTCACATGTGAAAACTTCGCACGCAATGAATGGAAACCTGCGAATGTATCATTCAGGCAGCAAACCATCAACACTGCAACCATTAACAGCGATCCATCAGAGGATAAGTCACCACTTCAAGTTCAGATTGCCCAACAACTCGACGTAAGGTCACACTGTACTCACATATACCCATGTTTCTGGAATGATTTTATATGTTTGCTCATCTCAAAATATGTATGAAAAGGAAACTCACGAACCACCAAAATGGCCACAACAACTTACTTGAAGGCACGCTTATTCTCGGAGGGCTCAGGTGGCTCCTCTATCACATAGCGTAACAGTGCTTGCACTTGTGCCTTCCCCCGCAAGCTGCCATCATGAAAGATGAGTTCATATCCCAGGCCATACAGTTATTAGCGATTATTGAACCCAGCCCCTTAAGGGCCTAGCCAGCCTTTAATTCTGCCTTTGCAGTATATTCCTTAAAAGCTGCCAATTGATCGGTACTTACAAATTGATGAGTCGGCTGTTAAGAGCTTTGCATTCCTGAATAATTTCATCCTCATCCAGGAGCTCCTCCAGGGTGTAGGCATCTTTGTCGAGCACCGACTCAACCTGTATGCCACTCTGAATTGAAACACTGGGCAACCAAGAACGCGACCAAAGCTTTCTGGAAATCCTGATATCTGCAAGAAGGTCCAAATCTTAACTACCTACCTGCCTACACACATCAATTCCCATCTCCACTATGCCTTTTCAGGATTCCAATTGTGACAAAAGGTTTCAAATGCCATTGAACCCACTGATCGACTAACAGTTTAGTACGGTTTGTTCAGTACAGTCTAGTTCAGTACAATCATTACACCCAGCCCAGTCACAAAGTCCTCATCTTAACCTTCACCACATCTTGGGCCTCATAAGCACATCCGGCCAGTTAACAGTCCTTGGCACAAAACAGACATGAAATAGGAGAGGTCCCGCTAAGGACATGGTCCCCTGACCGTCCCAGTACTACTAGTGGGGTTCACTACACCAGGGTATACAACACTCAACCTGAATTATTGCCATGCACTCACATAAGGTCTGGCTACAGGGAACTGAGTGATGGTGTTGTGCTTGCTTGCATTTGACGTCCTACTAGAAAAAATGAGCTTGACATCACCACTGCCGTTCCAAACCCCAAACTGCCAGACATGTGTGATGGATCGTGTATGCATGGCAAGAATGTATCCATTAGACGTTTTTTAGCCCATAGCCTTGTGGCCATAGACCCCATGCCCAGTTTGGGCGGAACAAAAGGGAACAGACTCTACCTTTCTGAGAGCCTCACTCCAGTAGTAGTGTCGACGTCAAGAAGAAGAAGAGAGAGCAGGCACTCACCTAATCTGACACTTTCACCATCCCAAACCCTTAGACAGAGAGTTTTGAGTAAAATACGATCCTACACCTGGAGGCTGAAATGTCAAGATTTCAGCAACACAGGGCCAATAAGCAAAGGCACAAGCACCTTGGTGAACTTTGTCCAGATAAAGGTGCCTGCTGTTAGCTCACCCTTAATCACTACAAAATCTTCAACATCCATCACCTAGTGGCTGGAGGAAAACCTTGGCTGGAGGAAAACCCCAAGGAAATAGATTGCCACAAGATCCCCCAGGCATCTGTTGATTTAATCTATTAAGCTATTCAGGACCACAGAACTCGACTGATTCCACAATTAGATGTCCAGATTTCTCCTCCTCACATCAGATTTTCACCCAATCTGAAGACAGAACAGAAACAAATGTCTACAAAGTAATTCTCTAAGAGGTAGGCTTCACCTAACCCTATCAAAAACCTTGCATGTATGTAGTAACATGGCCTTGGCTCTTCAAGTAGTATGAGTGCAGTTAATTCCTATGGTTGATATGAGCTAGGTGCAGGGAAGGTGCGACGCCAGACAAGATTATATTCATTTACATTCTCAAATCAGGTGCCAGCCTGGTAGCCCAGGCAAAGGGCATAAATGTCCATGCAGACATTATCAAAGCTGGAATTGCGCCAGATATCAATTTAGAGCTTGCCCTTCCTTACGACCATAGCAGCCAGCAGATGGAGCAATCTCCTCAGGTAGTCGGTACTTCCAAATACCGCAATTCCTCCAGTTCACATGTGTTGGCATTGGAGACAACACCTTCAAGTTTCCAGTATCGCATACTTTTGCCACTTGCCCTCCACATGAGAAGAGTGAATGGGTCTGAAGGATTCTACAACCACTTACGAACTAAATTACTGAACAAAGGTTGCAGCTGAGAAGGCAGTCCAAGTACAAAACAGCCATGCCACTCGGACAGAAACTGAAACTTGCAAAAGCTTCATTGGTAGTACAGGAAACTCAGAAATCCTTTTGAGTCTTCTACTGTTGTGGGGCATATTCCAATCATACAGGTCAAGGAAATATGCATGTGGTCTAATTAGATCTCTGGAATATATGGCTTCCAAACTGCAAACATTGTTGCTTGAGGAATAACAGATAAGGTCTCGATTCACTGAATATTCCACACCAATGAACTACAACTTTTCCGCAGCATCCATGAATTCCACCAAGCCTTAGACTGCCAATACAGCCCGTACAATAGTGCATGAGGTACTTTAACAGTCCCCTGGTAAAGGTTGTCAGTCCAAATTGAGTGTCTGAGCTGCTTAACAGTCACCTCTTGAGGTTACAATATTCCATCAATCTTGTGAGTCAGAACCTCTAGGACAAAAAGTAGACAGGATAACAACTCTTATGAACTAAAAATGACATAAAGATGCTGCCTCTCAACTGAGGAGACCGAGGAGCACCTCAATCAGCCAAAATTTCCACTTCCAAAAAATCATGTACCAGACTTGGATGGATGCATTCCAGGTATAATAAATATATATTCACCTCGACTCGCATGGAAATGCTCTAGGGATGACAGCAGAGACCCCAGAAGTGTGAAACTGCTTGACCTTAGGCTCTATCACACTGCCTCGTATGAGCTCTCTCTCTCTCTCTCTCTCTCTCTCTCTGTGTCTCTTTCTCTTGGAGAGAACTAAGAGTACTCACAGGAGAAGTCGTCGATAAGCCAGCTACCCGCCAATACATTTTTTTCAGAAAACGTTCAATCTCTGTTCGTTCTTGTTCCCAGTAGATAGCTTCCTGGTTCTTGCATGCAAACCGCCAACCACTCAAATCTTCCCTTATTGAGCACGTCAAGAGGACGTAGCACACACTGTACTATCGAGCGAAAATCCGGTTGCTGTCGCAGATCTCCTCCAGTACTGATAGAGGAGTCTTAACCTGACTTCCAACGATCACCTCCTCCGAAGTACGTTAATATTATGCCCAAACTCCATCTAGCATTTGTGAACTTCAATCTCTACTCAACCATCTCAAAGCCAGCCTCTTTGTCTTCCATAAGTACACCTGCCCCCTCCCTCAGTCGTTTCCCCCGACTGGATCAACAACTTCATCCCCTTCTGTGAACTCCTTCCACTCCTTCCACACAACAATCTACAAGCGTCTTCTTCCAACCAAGCAGGAGGTCAATCCGAGCTTCCCAACAATGCTCCCCCACCACCTACAAGCCTCCCTGCACCAGGAGAGAGCCAAAGAAAGCCTCAAACGTTCATCCCTGCATTCCTCCACCTACCAAAGCTCCAAAAACCTAATCCCTCCCACCAGCTCCCAAATGCAAGCCCTAACAAGAACCTCACAGTGACTAAGTTACCAAATCCCAAAGCTTCCACCTCCCAGCACAACTCTGATGTACCCGATCATGTATTGCATCCCAGACCTAGCTCAAGCTCGCACCTCGGAGGCCGAGAATCCGCAGAATCCACCGACACACAAAGAAAGCGGGCCCTCACCAGCGACACTGATGACTCACCACTCCCTCACCGCGCTCTCCTATTCCTTTCATTGTTTTTCTTTCATTTAAACCGTTAGATCCTTAAAACTGGACGGTCATGATTACTGTACGATCCCATGGTTACAATCCACTACCTTCTGCTCTGCACCAACTGAAATACGAATTCGCTTCATTGTTTTCATTTCCTCTAAACCGTTAGATCTTTAAGATTGGACGGTGAGGATAACTATAGGATCTCATGGTTACAATCCACTCCCTTCCGCTCTGCACCAACTGAATACGAATTCGTGTTACTTTGGATCGTTGGCATTTTTTTAATTTAAAAAAAAATTGGAAAGGGGGGGGTGCCGGGGAAAGTGGAACATCGTAATCATTTATAAATTTGGAGTTTAAAAAAACATTCATGCCGGAAATTGTCGAACACAACCGACACCTGTGAAGTTTTGGAGGACGCTTTCCTCAACGAGACACCTGGCGCCTTCTCATTGCGTTAACCCTTGCGTGGTGTGGATGAAGCTCTTGCAACGCTTTCTCTCTGAGAGAGCTTGGAGCTGTGGAGCTCGACGATGATCTACCTTTCGAGCTCTGCTTTTGTGTCTCTGTTTTGGATGCATGGTGAGAAAAATGAGAGAGAGTAAGTTTTTCCAGCTGCCGTGAAAGAATTTAGAAGGGAGTAGAGCACTTTAGATGTCAGGTTACAAAGAATGTGTTTGTGTGATAATGTACATTTTCTTATAATATACAAGCGGAAGATGCTTCTCAGCTTGTTGAGAAACAGGCAATCATGTAATAATCCCTAACAGGCCGACAGTAATGAGAAGTGTGAAGAAAAGCTCGCTTGATGCAATGACAAAGAGTACGTTTCTCCAGCTGCCGTGAAGAATTTAGAAGGGAGTAAGCACTTTAGATGTCCGGTTACAAAGAATGTGGGTGTGTGATAATGTACATTTCCTTATAATATACAAGCGGAAGATGCTTCTCAGCTTGTTGAGAAACAGGCAATCATGTAATAATCCCTATCAAGCCGACAGTAATGAGAAGTGTGAAGAAAAGCTTAGTGGCGCTTGATGCAATTGCATTCTTCACTATGCTACAGGAGGATGAACTGGTGGCCTGGTTGCTGGAGTCGGTGCCAGGGAGGGGGTTGTTTGGATTATATGATGGGTTCTTTCCATACAGAGATTGAGCTCCTTGGATGTCATCTTGAGAGAGCTGGTGCTTGACTTGGCGGGGTTTGATGGAGGGATACATGACGGCGTCTTGCACGGAAGTGTGTGCAAGCCCGATCAAGTGCCCGATCTCGTGAACTGCAACCGACTGGAGGTCGATAGCATCAACGTTGTTGGAAGTCTTGACGTTCACTGTCCAGTACTCTGCATCGTCCAAGTGCATTCTTCCATCTGTTGGGGCGAAGGTATGAGCCAGAATCCCCAGCACGCCGTCAAAAGGCTGGCCATCTCCGTGCTCAAGATTGTCGAATTCAATTCTTACGTCCGCAATGTCGTAGCTCTTTATCTCGGTGAAGGTGATGGGCACAACGGCAGCCCAATCACTGAACGCCCTTGAGAATGCTGTGCGTCTATCGGTCTCCGAAACATGGGTGGTCTCCTTTGCGGGAGAAAATGCGTAGGCGAGGTTGCGAGTTGTTGTCCATGTTAGATTCCCAGGAAAGAATGCGAAATGTTTTACTCCCTTGACGTGCACCTCATGCTTCTCCCCTGAAACTTTCGGGACTGCACCAGATGCATTCTTTTGCAACATCACTGGAACACCTGCAATCACATCTTCTCGCCCACAGCGCGGCAACATTATCTGTTCCAAAGTTTTGACATTCACGGCCCCTGTTACAGACAAGCCGAAGATCTGTTGGTACAACCGGATGGCACCCTCGAGATCCTCGTCGAAATCTGCTGTCACATTTTGCCCCTGGGTGAGATTCAGATACCCAAATCGCGCAAAGTAACGCTTTAGCTGTGGAATCATATCATGCTTATCACCCTTTTGAGCATTCAACAAAGACTTGAATTTTCCCCATACTCCAGTATGAATTTCAATCTCCACAGGGACGGATAGAGATGATGAAAGCTTTTCCCTCATGGAATCTGCAGCCACCAAGAAAACTCCCCCACCCACGATTATACTCAAGCATAGCCATATCCCTAGGACTCCCACATTCCTCCCCAGCACTGCCTTTCGTCCCTGCATATAACCCAATTCCGGGCTGTCGCAGCTGTATTATAATTCCGATATGGAGCGGGATGAGCAACAGCCAACAAAAATTCTTCAGAAAGTCTGTGTGTGGCAGACAGAGTAGTGATCTTCTTCGGAAGAGAAGCAGAGCTCCAACTTTCAAATTGTGTGCGGGAGGGAGAGAGAGGAAGACGAGGAAAGAAGGAGACTCCAGGTTGGTGATAAGACAATCCATCGCTTCTATCGGAAGGCACACCGACAGCAGCCATCGTTTGACGTTCTAGGAAGGTGGAACAGCGAGGTAAGTAGTCGGCATAGCAACAGTCCGAGGGTCAAAGGTATCCACAGAAGATACAGAAGATGATCAGGAGCAGCAACAAAGCTCTTCACCAAAACAATCGCCTCGTTCGTCAACGTGGCTTCTTCCGTCAACGGGAACGCGTTCACGGTATTGTCAAACTGTGAGATTATTCTACCGATTCTAAAGATGTCTTCGGTCTCGGATTCCTCTGGACGACCTCTGGAAGACCTTAGCAATCTCCATGCGCCCTCCACATGCCTGGCGAGAGGTCAGAAGAATCCATTCACTGCCGCATGTGGTGCCTCACAGACCGATCACCCAGTGGATTCTTCCTTTATCTTTTCTGTGCATTATAAAAGGGTTCAAGTGCTGGAGACCGGACTTTCTCCATGTCTTCTTCGAGAATGTAGAACAAGCTCTGACGGACTTGTTGACCGTCTGCCCAACTTTTATGTCAGGGAAGAAGCTGAAGAAGTTTCATGTGCACCGGGCCCACGGGATCTCGAGATGCAAATGAGACAGCGTATTCGTTTGTTTTGCCTGCGTCTGCTTTAGACTAAGCAAGAAAGAGTACAGGCCGGGCGTACCGGAAGAGAACACCCACTGCCATAGTTCAAGGCTTTCTCTGTACACTCATGGGCCTGATCTCGTTCAAGTGCAGGAGATGCTGGCCTTTCAGCGTTTCTTCAAAAAGACCGCTTCCCATCAACTTGATGCCAGGATTCACCCCAAACTTCCGGGCAACAGATTTGGGCATTACGCAAGTGGTGCAGCAACAGTCCATATCTCATACTTCAGACGAGTACTGAGTGTAATGCATCAGAGAGCTATCCTCCCCATCAATGCCTGAATCTGTGGATTCCCTACAGTCCAGCTGAGTTAACTTCCTGCATGGTACACATAAATTAGCATCCTACTCATATATCCAACTTCAGGCTGTTTCCCCAGGGAGTGAAGGGGGACAAAATGCCAGTGGATTGGGGCTTTTCAATCAACAGAGGCTTGGTCCAGTAGTTAGGGACTCACCTAAAGACAAGACTTTACATTAGGAGGTCAGAAAAAGATCGAGAGGGCCATTAGTTCTTTTGAGATTGTGGAAGCGAATGCTATGCTGTCACTTGACCCCCAAGGGCTACTGTCTTCCGATGGGAGGTGGACACCATTGCTGCACCATTATAGAACATCCAAAGGACTATAAAGCTGGTGGTGTGATGGCATTGTCAATGAGCTAACTAGGCATGGTGGTGATATACAGTAGAGGCCCTTGCCCTCCTCTTCAACCTTATTTGGAAGACTGAATTGAAGCACTCTCTCTATAGTGCAGTTGGCAAGCTGTTTTGTAGAATAATAAGCACCCATCTCGAGGTTGATTTGGAAAACAAGGTCAGGCTGACTTCCAGAGAAATAGGGGCTGTATCCACCATATCTTCATCCTAAGCCAGACTATTCAGGGAAGGGAAAAACAATTAAAGAATCCAATTTCAGAAGTATGTTCATACACCTTCTGACTTTCAGATTGATAACACAATTTGACCCTGTCGTGCCCTGTCAAGGAATGCTGCTTCAAAACTACATTTGGAGACATCTTTGCAAGACCATAAGCTCCAAGTACACCAGTTTACTTCCCTGCCACACACAACCATGACTAGTGTTTCTTCTGAGCCATCCAATGCTGTGTACCACAAACCTTTGCTGTGTGAAGGACTTGTTATTGAGGCCACGATTCCAATCCTCATCAAAAATATTCTTCCTCTCATCGATAAATCGGGACTTCTAGGGCAGTATTACTATCCTGCTTACAGCTTAGTGTCAAATGGGAACGCTTAAACAGAAAGCTTTTGAACAAGAGAACGGGTGACACTGATCCGAGGATAGTTCCAGAAACAGAAGTTACTTGACAATTGGTGAGGATGAGAGCGAAATTGTGATGGGAAGACTTTTGAGTGCAAGTGACCAGATATCATGTCTTGGTGAATATGATGGTGCTCCAGTTGGGTATGAACAACCTCTGCCGGCCAATTCAGTGTCTCCTGGTAGTGGCAAGACAATCTGGAAGATCTGCCACAGTTCCTGTACATCTTGAATGGCCTTCATCTTTAAAGTCTGATGTTATTGTCAGGGGAGAGAATCTATCAAATCTGCATATGAAAGAACCGAAAAAAAAAAAAAGAGCTTATGGTGATCAATGTGTTCCGATTGCTATAGAGATCGACATGCAGTTGGGAAACAATAAAAAGAGAAATGAAATGAAATGGTGCTTTATAACATCCGCGGAAAGCTCGTAGAGCTTATGGAACAAAATGGAAGAAAACATGAGAGAGGAACAAATCCAGAAACCACAATTAATGTTCTAGCAAAGAGAGAAATGCACCCACTCAAGGCAGCCAGATATAAAATCAGATGGAAAGACCAGAGAGCAAAGAGTGATGAGCATACCTGACAAGGTTGTCAGAGCACCAGGAAGCAGTCACAGAGTTTAGGTCGATGACAGCAATTGAGGTATGAACATTGTGGGGCCATTAGATCAGTGGCCATCACAAAAGAGACTCCAGATATCAGAAGTCTAGAAGTTTTGGCCACAATGTTGGACGAGAAAGAGAGTGCTCCTTCAACTCGGGATGTTGAGGTACATCAGAGACTCCACAGGAGCATATTAGCTTTGCCTGTTGAGTCTGGATAAAAAATATCAGCTCCTATGCCAGGCAAAAGGGGATTGATTTCCCCTTTGATAACTGACATTTTGAATTTGGGAGCCACTGTTTCATCAAGTTCTTACGGCGAAGAAGTGACTGCTGGGCTATCTTTCCAACCTAGTGAAGAGGCCAGGACTGATGAGAAAGATGTTAACAGCATTTTAGACCAGATTAATGCTGGTTGGATGAAAAAACAGGAGGTGGAGCAAGAGGAGTCCGTGTTAGTGGAGGCATGGCTGAATCGCATGCTATCAAGGGTGTTTGACATCACCAAGGGTGTTCACTCCCTCGAGGGGGGGCTGCAGGCAGCAGGGCTGGGCCGGAGAAGACTGACTGAAAGGGGCATGAAGCCTAACCAAATTGATTTCCTCTACAGGGCTCTCTTTTCGCATTCTGTTGGATTCTATGACACTCTCAGTGGCGGCCGAGGGTTTACGGTTCATGCTGAGGAGGTAGAGAGGATGGCAGCCGCATTCAAATTGCTCACAAGCTCATTGCAGCGACATGGGGCTGAAAATCTTCTCCCGGTGGACCTTGCAGCACCAATTGATGATGCCAATCATAAACTTGAAGGTAAGATTTGAAGCTATTAACAAGTAAGGCATAGAATTCTTTCTGGTGGTGTCTAAGGTTTTTTGGTGAAGCCATGCATATCAACTAAAAGAGTACATGTCAGTTCAGGATACAGTCTTATTCTCTGCAATATAAAAGGTGTGACATAATTTTAGAAAGAGAGGAAAACACAAGAATGTGTTGCATTGACAGGACTCTTTCCAAATTATTAATTGGTCATGTTTTTCAGCAATGGGTTGCAGGTGTCAAGGGAAGGGAGAACAGAGTTTTTGAGACCCGAGGCAAGTTGGAGGTGAAGTGCCTGCTTATGGCCAGAGAGCTGCAAGCTGAGAAAGAAAAAAGGAGGCAACTTGATTTGGCCACCCTCAACTTGCAGACTTTGCTGAAGGAGAGAGCAGTGGATTTAGCTCAAACCCACCAAGACTTCTTGAAGGCAAGTAATTCCTCTGAGATGCTACAAACACAATGATGATCAATTGCAAGTTTTGGCAGCAGTCTATTCAGTGTAAATCTCTAACATAACTTCTTCATGAACTGAATGCAGGCTAAGGTGAACTGGGAGGCCACCAGGGCACAGCTGTTGGAACAGCTGGATGAAGTTTATCGATCTTTGGCCCATGAGAAAGAGAAGAGTGACCAATTTCGGAGACAATCACTACAACACATTGACGAATTATCATCACTACGTGCCGACCGTCTCTTGAATGCCAATATTGCTGCTGAGAATGAAAAACAGGTATGATATGGTATAATATGGTATGATAAGATTTCTGGTCACTTCTGGTCATCCTAAGATGTCTGGGTTCTGGTCACTCATTTTGTTTGCTTTAGCAACCCATCTGAACTTGCAATCTCCTTAATACTATCAGCCTTCATCCCCCGGTTGGAGGACCCTATGTTTTGACTTGATATTGATGAGTTCACTGTATACAGTGGCTGCTTGGAATGAGCTGTGTTCATTAAACATGCTTTGCCTGAGTTGATTAGTTTTTGTCCATCCCAGTTGATGATCCATATATGTTTTTGATATGGGGATTTTCAGTTTTGCAACAGGTGGTTGAACAACTGGAGACTGTCAGAAGAGACTCACTTCAGGGTGTGAATCAGCTTAAGATCTTGCAGGATAGCCTGGCGGCATCCAACTCTGAACTCCAGAATTTGAAGAAACATCTTGAGGAGCTTGAGGTGGAGAAGACAGCATATGACAATCTTTATCACCAGGAAGCTACAACCTGTGCATGTCTGTCAATTTCTCCCCAACTATTTTCTGTCTCTCATTTTCTATTTGGCCTTTTCACCCTTGGGGCCTCCTGTGACCACAAGAGCTTCTCTTTCTTGAGATGTTAAACAATATATATACACATATATATCATTCTTTTCTATCCTTTTCTGGGCACCATACAGTTCATTGTTTATCTCTCTCAATGCTATTGTGGAATATTATTGTGGTGCAGTCATACCAAGGCTACTACACCACATCCCATCAGACCTCTTTAGTTACACACCTTTAGGCCGGAATGGTACTGGGATGGGTGACCTCCCAGTGCTGCACCCATTGTTTTTGGGTCTGTGGCCACAAGGCTGTGGCAAAGAACATCTTGCGAGTACATTCTCTCGATGTTATTGTCTTTATTCTTCTTCTCTTTTGGACAAAATGGGCATAGCAATGATAACTTAGAGCACAACATTGGCATGCGAGGTGGGGTCCCAGATGAGATCAGCAACCATAGAGTCAGCCTCTAGGGTAGTGTCACAGGGCAAGAGTTGGCAGCTGACCACCTGGAAATGACCAAAGGGGTGGACACTACCATCCTCCCTCCGTGAGGACAAGAGAGTACAAAGAATATGTATGAAAGCATTGGAACACAAACTCAGACAGCCTCAACAGGAAATACATTCGAGTATAACCAAAAGCGTAGGCAGGCAGGACTCGCAAGAAGCCAGGATAGCTGCTGCACTCCTCTAAAACACAGTAGTGGAACAACCCTTCAGATCCAGATGTAAGCAACCCTATTCGATCTGAAATTCCCTGACGTAGAAGGATTATTACAGCACTCCTTCAGTAGCATAATTTTTCGGGCCATTTTCACAAACTTTAGATATGACCCTCTTGGCTGGAGTTCTGAGAATGTAAGTGCAGGACATAAAAGAGGGAGAGAAGGTCTGACTAGAGTCCAGCACCTGTTGAACTTGGGATGTGATGGGTCAGTTTTGAGGCTTCAAAAGGAGGATATGCAGAAGGAGCAGGAGGAAATCCGGCGCAACTATGAAGTTTTCAAAGGACAAAAGGAGGAAACTGAACGCCAGCACTCTGAGCAAGCAACACAACTTGCAGCTCTCATAGGTAACAGAATGCCCCCTCAACCATCTCATGCACACTCAAAATACGACTAACAACTTCACATTATATGTAACTATCTGCTTGCTTGGTAAAGGAAATATGACAGCAACCAGGTGGAATTAAGCAATAGATCTGACCAGCCAAAATCGAGGTTGATAGGATGGTATTATGGTCAGTGCACCCTGTAGTTGCAGCAGTCAAATAACAGCAGAATATGGCTATTTTGAGAACAAATTCTGTCCACAAAGCCTCTCCCAAACTTTTCAAGGAGAATATGATATGAAGAACAAGGGATCGATTACATCAGGATGGCTTGCCTGAACATATTACTCATGACACTGGTACTGGTAACAGGGGTGGAGCAAGAGAATGAAGATATGAAGTTGTTGATGGAAAAACTGAGAGCAAGGATAATAGAACTGGAGAAGGAGATTGAGACCTTAAGTGCCCCCCTGCTAGCCATGGATGATGCGCTAGCAGAACGAGTCCGCACATTTGAGAGAGTTGAAGTGTTGGCAGAAAGAGTCGAAGTAATTGGCGGCACTGATGCAGCAGAAAAAGTCAGTGCAGTGGCATCCACAGAACTGGACACGATTACAGGGAAGGCTCCACCTGGGAAAGTCATGAAGGATGAACTGCTGATCAAACAGTCAGAAATCATCCCCCAATTTGCAATGCTTCCAGAAATGAAGCCTGCAGTGGCATCCACAGAACTGGACACGATTACAGGGGAGGTTCCACCTGGGAGAGTCATGAAGGAAGAACTGCTGATCAAACAGTCAGAAACCATCCCCCAATTTACAATGCTTCCAGAATTGAAGCCTGCAGTGGCATCCACAGAACTGGACACGATTACTCCACCTGGGAAAGGCATGAAGGATGAACTGCTGATCAAACAGTCGGAAATTATCCCCCAATTTACAATGCTTCCAGAAATGAAGCCTGTTCATGAACAGGTAAGATTCCAATCTGAGGTGGTAGAAGGGGATCGTACTGAGGATGTGGCAAGAAAAGAACGCATTGTGTCGAAAGTGGATGGACCAGAGTCACCAGCAACAGTGGAATTGAAAGGGAGGGTTACAGCACTTGAAACAGAACAATTGAAAGTAACCAACTCCCTAGCAACAATTGATGACTCACTTCGGAAAGGTATGGATGACATTACCAAAGAGAAGAAGGGGCTCGTCCCGCATGTCTCATCAATCCAGAGAAACAGCGTGAGGCTACTGGGTGCACTAGACCAGACCAGGTTTGAAGCGGATAACAACCGGCGACTATCTAAGGAGTTGATGAGGACGGTCGAGAATATGGAGGGTCAAGCCAGAAGGGAATCCGCCCTCAAAGAAACACTTCAGGATCAGGTAGTTTCTAGAAACTGATTTCATTTTCCTGACGTTCAATTACATCCTTATAAGATTAATTTCTTCCTACTTGCTAAATCTCCACATACTTACATTATTCTGGGTGAGTCATAGATGTCCCAAGTTTGGTTTCCATATTCCGAGAACGACAGAGGAAAACGGATTGGGGATGGGTGCTTTAGCCAGTTCATCCCCAGAGACAGCCAGGGACAAGAAGCCTAGAAAAATGAACAGATGATGATGAAGGCGGTTGGCAAGGGGCTCCTTTGGTGAAAGTTTGCACATAGGAATGTATCTACAGTTTCAAAGAATAACATGGGTTTGTTCAATTTGTGGTCTATCAGCTAGCAAAAGCACAAGCAATGATCAAGGAGTATGAGAAGAAACTCCAGGATCAGATTGCTAAAGCAGCAGCAGATCTGGAAGAAAGGCTCAAAGCAGAGCTGGCCAAGCATAAAGCTAATTTGTCTGACTACAAAGAGAGAATGAGGAAGGAGATGGAAGACAGAAAAGCAAGAGAGGAAGCACAACGAGAACTGGAAGGGCTCTACAATGGACTCAAGGCACGGATAGACAGTGGGGATGCGGAGATGGCAGTGATGCGCAAGGCACTGGAGGAAGCCAACCTTAGATTCACCAAATTGGAACAGAGTGCGCTTGATGAGACTACACGGCTCAGCTTGCAGATCCAGGCCTTGGAACAGGAGGTAAGTTTTTCACTGCTGTGTGAATCTAACCACAGCTTGTGTTGAACTTCAAGCTTGTCTGTCTTTTATCTCTATTATGCACTTTACTGTCATATGGGTACATTCACTGACAGAGACCACTTTGGCATCCATCCTCACATATGGGATACATATAGCCTCAAATGAAAGAATATACATAGCCCTGAATGCCTCAGCTTCATTGTATACCACCATCAGTTTTATCAAACAGAACGGAATGTATTTGGAACGACAGGTGGCACATGGGAAGGACATTGAGCTCAAGCTACAGTCGCTACAGGCTGCACTACAAGCATTGAAAGAGGAGCTGGAAGCCGCAAGGCAAAAGCTACTGGAGCAGGAAAATGAGCTTTCAAAAGAGAAGAAGAGGGGAAAGGAGCTTGAGGAAGAAGCACGGCTGGCTGATCAAGATAGGCAGAGCTCCTCTAAAGCTTTGCAATTGGACCTGGAGGCCATGAAGTTGGACCTTGAGGCATTCCATACAGACTTGGAGACTGAAAGGCTATCCATTGCCGGTGAGTGGCTGAAAGATTATTTTGCAAAGACTAAAGGAGGGGAACAAAACTATACCAGGATTTTCAAACTCCCCAACAAAAGGGTCACATAACTAAAAAAATTGATCAAAGAGAATTTACAAAGCCCAGGACTTTATGGGCACCTTCACTAGGCTGTGAGAAGCAAATGAGTAGATCCCTGTGTAGGTGGACATTAAAGTGGACATCTTCTATCCTTTTTTGGCCACTAGACTATGCAAGCAAAACCTGCTGAGAATATCAAAGAGTCCGTGTATGACTGACACATTGTACTATACTCCCATGACTGATGAGAGGTAATCAAATCTCTGATACTTTCCGATGATGCAGCTGAGAGGAAGGCCCATGCAAAACTTGCAGCTGAGATTGCCAGGCTACAAGAAGAAAAGAGGAAGCAGGCTGAAGCACATAGATTGGAAATAGTTCATATGCAAACACATCTACATGTCTCACTTGAAGGTCGCATCGCAGAATTGGATGCAATTCAACAAGTTCTAGACCCTCAGTCTCGGCACATGAATGCGAAGGTTGGTGTGTATCTATCAATTACTGTTTGTAACATTCTGAGTGTGACACGTTCAACAATTAAGTATGAAAGCCTTTCGGGGTCTGCTTATTAGTGATGACACTTAACCACATCGGGCACAGTGATCAAGCAGACCAAGGGAGTTCCCCCACATGGTGGCTACTCTTATATACATGAATCATAAATGTCATTTTTGGTGTAGGAATATGCCTTGAAGTCCATTGAGGAGCTCAAATCCATGGCACATACAAAGGTAAAAGTGCTCAAAGAGACAGTGGCAATCCTCGAGGTAGACACACAGAGGCTGAAAAATGAAAGTGACAACCTGGAGTTAGACATACAGAGGTTGAAAAATGCTAATGACGGCCTGGAGGAAAGAGCAGCATTATATGAACCTCAAATCCAAAGAATGGTGAATCTGCTCTGGACGGTGAGTACTGTTCCACTCCTCCATTGGGGTCTCCAGTTTTGTCAAGGAGACAGATAAGAAACAGATAAGTTAATGTCCAGTACATTTGAAAATTGTGTGTTCTTCAAAATTTTCCACAGTAGGAGGGTCTTTTGAAATTCAGTTCTCGGCATAAAGTTGATATACTTGTTTCTTCTTCTGACGTGCTCTTCACCACCCTACCTCACTTTATCTGTCTACAGCTATGGAATCGGGTGTCTCTCACAAGTAAGACCATCAAAGAGACCAGCCAGGAGGCTGCAGATCGATCCAAAGCCTTATGGCTAAACTTAGGAGATCAAGTAACAAGTGTGAATGAGAACTCCCTAATGTTTACCAGTATCCAGCAATCTGTAGCTGAACTTAAGAAGATGGCAGAACTGCAACTGGAAAGTCAGTCCAATATGAAGCAGGCAAGCACCTTAAGATGATGATACATGCTACCAGCCAACCTCATCCATATTGTTTTTAAGTTCTCCCCAGAAAGTTTTGAAGTTCGCCCCCATATTTGCTCTGACAGGTTGGTATGTTGTGACTCGGAAAGCAGGAGATACAGGAGCTGGTTCGGAATGTATCACAATCTACAGCTAAGGGCTATGCTACAGTGCCCATGGCAAGCCAAATAGGAGCTGGCGCCAGAGTTTTACTAATACCAAACTCCATAGGAATTGGAGGAAGAGATGCAATTGGTCCAACCCAGCGAGGATCAATTAAGGCCAGAGATGCTAGTGGTTCTACCCAAAAAGGTTCAGTTCGAGCCAAAGACACTGTTGGCTCAAATCACACAGGAGGTGAAATTGAAGGTTCATTCACTTCAAGCCAAAGAGCTGTGAGGCTTGAAGATGCAACTGGCTTGGACCAGACAAAGACCCTCAATGAATCAGGCGAAAGAAGATCAGTTGGGAGTGAAAATCAAATTGGCCAATTGCACACAGAAGTTGGAAGCACCCAAGATTCCAGTGGTGTCAGCAAGGGAAACAAGGAGATGGGCTTACTTTCAACTGTTGCAATCCAGAAAGAACTTCGGCCAGTCAATCTTATCAGTTTCAATCAGGAACGAGAAATGGGAGGGGAAGCATCTAGTTTACATCCGAACTTCAAGGACTTGAAGGCAATGCTGGAAATTGAGGAAAAATGTGTGAGTGACAGGGCACCTCTGGAGGCCGAGATTTGCGAGCTGAAGGCGACGCTGAAGGCTGAGCAAGTTGCACAGACATGGCGGGACAAGTACACCCAAGACTTGGTCAGAAAGTATATTGATCTTAAATCTAAGGTCTGTTCTAAGCATCATAAGATTATTATGAAAACACTACTAATATAATGCTGCAAGCAGAAGATATAATCTGACCTACTCTACAAAGAATCTACCCTTGAACACAGGATTTTTCAACTAGCCTTGTAGCTGTCAAGTCCCAATTAACTGTTTGCAGAACCTGGACAGTTGTTCCATCTACTTCGCAAGCAATAGAGAACTTGGATTCATTTCAGTCTACCTACCATGAATATATTTGTCATGAACTCTTATATTGGCCAATCCATGTAAACTGACTTCAGCAAATCATGCAAATTAAATGAGGATAAAGATGCAGCTAAGCTAAGCTAAATGTATTCTGGGTTTTGGGGGGGGCAGCTTGGACTGATGGCAGGGACTATCAGGATCTCAAGGGCTGTGCAGACTGCACGCACAGATTGCTTGTGCATACACACACCCCCCTCCGCCAATGAACAAGAGTTCCCTGACCACTTCCGTACATACTGGACCAAACTCGTGGAGAAAGCCAAGGTATGCACTTGAGCTGTGCACTCTTTCTCCCTCTTTTTATCTCTCTATCTGCTCAATGGCCACAAGGCTACGGCAAACAACGTCTTATGAGTACATTCTCTCTGCTCTAAGTTACCCGAAACCAAAACCCTAGCAAAGCCGAGCATGCACATGACGGAAACAACAAGAGGAACTAGGTGCAGAGACCAACAAAAGAATGTACTCATAAGACGTTGTTTGCTGTAGCCAGAGACCAACAAAAGACATTGACCTCAAGAACAGACCAAAGAATGGAAAATTTCACTACTTTACAAGCAAAAAACAGGCAAATTGTGCTAGTCCGACCCCTAAAGGAGTAGTGAAACCCAAAGCTGTTCAAAATGTTGGAGGTGTCAAGGCTATAGCCCTTGCACGGCACTCTGAGAACAGAACGGGACGGGTAGCTCAGTGGTAGAGCACCCCACCAGATTAGCATAAGGGCTATGCCTTGAGGGGGAGTGTCGGAGGTGTCAAGGCTATAGCCCTTGCACGGCACTCTGAGAACAGAACGGGACGGGTAGCTCAGTGGTAGAGCACCCCACCGGAATGGGGGAGGTCCTAGGTTCAATCCCTAGCGGCCACACGCCAGTGGTTTTCCAACACAAAAGACTCCTTACCTTTTTTTAAGGCTAGAATCAACGAATAATGTCCCAATCCTGGAGGGTACTGGTACTGACCATCAAACTCGTTGTCCACTCAAGATCCCTCCCTATTTTAGGCTCAGCTTAATGGGTCACAAGCCTACGGCAAGCTTAAACACTCGAACACTAGATGTGAAAATCAATCGAGAAGTCTCCTGCATGGATCATTTTGGAGAGGTATGTCTCAGTGTACACAGTCAGGTATCATTATTTCCAGAGACATTGCATACCTTGTCTTCCCTCTTCTTCATTTGTGCACACCAAACTGCACACAGATTGAATAATAATTTTCCAAATTAGAGTAGTAAAGCACATCCTAAAGAAAATGTTGACAAACAGGTCTGACAAACAGGTTTATACCCTGTGAAGTCCAGAGGATAAAATTTTTGATGGCACAAAGATTGTACTCATAAGACGTTGTTTGCCGTAGCCTTGTGGCCATTGACCCCGCGCCCAGTTTGAGCGGGAACAAAAGGGACAGAACCTACCTCTGTCAGGGGCTGACGTTGGTAGTAAGACTTACCTCCATATAAAGAATTAATCCGGGTTTTCCAGATATCCTCTAGAAATCCCTTCACACAAGCATTAATCTGCTGTGTGTGATTTGTCCCAGATTTGCTTACAATCTGCCTACCCTTCCTATCAATATAATTAGTATCCATTGTAGCTTGAAAAGCTGCACATACCCAACTAGGGCATTATATTTTCATACTTCAAAGGAATAGATTTCTTTGGAGATCCGCTTCATGCACCACCCTACCTCCCTTCTCCACCTCTCCTCTCTAGAGTAATGTGGCA
Source organism: Takakia lepidozioides (assembly GCA_030704615.1). Lineage (NCBI taxonomy): Eukaryota > Viridiplantae > Streptophyta > Takakiopsida > Takakiales > Takakiaceae > Takakia > Takakia lepidozioides. The sequence goes on from CM060734.1 coordinate 43,142,984, forward strand.
GCAACACATCATGGGTTCTGGCTACAACTATTTAATGTCCAGAAATATGTCAGCATGAGAAGTAACTAGGTCATGATTAGCTGCCCGTTGCCATGACTAGTCTTCCATTCTCTGTTTCCACAGACAGGTGAACCAATAACAGAGAAGGGTGCAAGACAATTGATACATGGCATCTACCTCGCCAAAATAAAAGACGACCTTGCTAGTGTGCACAGCAACAAAACACCACAAGAGATGCCAGAGTTTGTGTACTTGTATTTCCGGAATGAATTTGGTTTGCCATCACTCAGAGATGAAAAGATGCTTGAGTTCCTCGCCACTGTCATTGCCCATAAGAGAAATCCAGAGGTACTCTTTTAGAAGCTTTTTATAAGAATGTTCTGACAGTACCTTTTTTCCTTTCTCCACCATGCAAACTTAATTGGCCACTCCAAACTGGAGAGCTGAGAGTTCAGGTGTTGTTTGAGATGGCAGCATATGCATGTATGCAGATGAGTCAAAAAGAATTTGTAAGAGGCTCTCTTATAGCTTGAGAAAGAGACAAAGGGTAAAATCTGTCATTCCAAGATCACTCTACAGAGGAACTGTTATAGCAGTCAGCTCCCATGGTTCACCACACCCAAAATCTGAGATTTCGCTGTATCGTAGCTGTTCTCAAATCCAAACAGTATGTAGTAGAGCTTCTTAGAAAGGCAGACATTTAGGCACTATCTACAGGAAGCTAAAGGAAGGTCTTGATGCTCAGTTTAATCACTGTGCAGGTACGTAGCTTTGGAATATCGGCTGCCATTCTGCATGATACGCACTCCAAACCCAGGCCCACCTCTCCCATCCTCTTCCACTACGAAGGACGAATCCCCACCACTCCCATGCTGACAACCCTTCCTACCAACGTGAACATTGGAAGACTCCCTCTTGGTGATATCCAGTTTCACCAGAGCTCAACCAATGCCCATGAAGACATCTGGAAAGGGAGCCTGTTCTACACTCCACGCTCCATCCTCAGTGACCGCTATCCATTAAGCAGTCCTGCCAGTGGGACCATAGAGAGTGCACCTTCTAGGCCCACTGGTCCACCAAAGAGCACACAGTATAGGCTGTCAAGCCCTCCAAGAGGACAAAGTGTTCTTGATGAAGCAAACAACTCCTTCAGCCCTAGGATCGGTAGTCCAAGGACAAGGGCAACTGGCACCCCAATTGCTCCACTTCCCATAACCGCTCTTGGGACACGGAGGTGGCGAGCACGGTTTGCCCGGACTACCTGTATTCCATTTGTCAAGGTACACTCTGCATTTTCTTAACGTTAAACAACTGTATTTGGTTGTAATTTCTTGGTTCAATTCCCATGGGCCCTTCAGGCCTCACACAAACATGATACCCTTCTCTCTCTCTCTCTCTCTCTCTCTCACCCACTCTCAGCACTAGACTGAAATTTAAATTCAGGGAGGGAAGCCTACCTTTGAACAGCAAACAGATGCAGAGAGGAAAGGGGGATTGCAAATGCCTGTTGTGTGGGCAACCTGAAGACAATATTCACTTTCTGATTTATTTTCCTGGGTACTCTCACCAGAGAGACGCCCTCTTCAAATCTATCAAGGGAATTGGGCCTGTACATCTGTTTACCAACTTTGAAATCTAGAGGCTGAGCCAAAGCCCAGGCCCTTTTGGGGCCTAGTTATTGGGCAAACCATACACAGCAGATTGATGCTTGTGTAAAGGGATCTCTAGAGGATATCTGGAAAACTCGGATCAATTGTCTGTTCCAAGGTAAGTCATACTACTGGTGTCAGCCCCTGACAAAGGTAGTTTCTGTCCCTTTGTGTTCCGCTCAAACTGAGCGAGGGGTCAATGGCCACAAGGCTACGGCAAACACTCTTATGAGTACATTCTAATCTGGTTTGGGCCTTATCCACTACTTTTGACTCTAGTTTTTCCATTTAAATCGGATGAACAGAGGCACAATACTCAATTATGCAGATTACTGTCCTGGATATTAAGAGTGAATGATACACCTGTCAGTGAATCAGACAAGTGCCAGCTAGAGACTTCTTAAATTGTTGGGACTCTCATGCTATCTAATTAGGTTCCAGGTGGTGGCCTGAGCACAGTCTCTTTCCACTGCACCTTCCACACTTCAAGAGTGTTCTTCAAGGACCAGCCAGGTAGAGAGAGAGCATGAGCAAACAGATTTTCCTTACTATTCCTTTGCAGTAAGCTGCAATGCTATGCTTATCATCTAGACACTGATCCAGTCTCCTTTGTCTCTCAGGGTGGACATGGATATCAACTAGGTGAGGCCATGTGCACCTGGGGTTCCACAGGGATCACTAACCTGTTGGTTTGTTGGTTGGCTGTGATGGATCCAGGTCAGGCTTCACCTTTGCCTTGATAGCTAGGAGTGGCTGCTGTCCAAAGACTTTCTCCTCCAACCTTGTAAATGAAGTTTGGTTGCTGGTTGGTTCTTTTACAGTACGGTGTTAAACTCTTTCTTTTAAACTTCTCTGGTTTTGGAAACCAGACTTCCCCACCCACCCCCTTGGACTGAAGGTAAGCTGAAAGAGAACGTGAAGTATGATGGGGCCTGTTTCAGGCAGTTGATGTCATTAAAATTCTGACTGATTTTGTATGGATCAGTCATATCCTGTCTTGACTTGACAACGGTAACATCTCTCTCTCTCCATTCCCCAACCCAAACTCCTTCTCCTATAACCTCTAAACCCCTTCACTTCTCTCTCTTTACTACAGCCAATGTCAGTAAGGCAATCAAGAAGCTGCAAAATGGCAGAGCGGTGGACATTTCAGGACTTCAGAGTGAATTCATCAAGCATGCTGCACCTACTTTAGCCCCTTTTATAGCTAACCTCTTCAATGAGGTGGTGCAACGGGGCTTCCCAACAGAGTGGACAAAGAGCATCATCCACCCACTTTTTAAGAGCGGTGACAGGCTCGCACCGACAAACTATCGTACTATCATGGTGTCCTCATTACTTGCTAAACTGTTTGGGGCAGTAGTGGCCATGGAACTGGATGATTGGGCTGAGTACTCTCGCATTCGTGCTGAGGGACAGGCTGGTTTCCGTCGAAACCGATCCACTATTGACCACATCTTCACTCTTCAAGTTATGGTGGAAAGTGCACGCTATGACAAAAGAATGGTCTATGTTTGCTTCGTGGACTTTCACAAAGCCTTTGATTCAGTTCCTCGGGACCTTCTCTTCCAACGGCTCCATAGAGTGGAAGTCCCTCCAGACATCCTTTGTGCCATCTCTTCTATGTATGAGATTGTCACTGGCATGGTCAACGTCGCTGGTGAATTCTCAGCCGAGATCCACAGCAACATTGGAGTCAAACAGGGCTGCCCCCTTTCACCTACCCTGTTCGGGATCTACATTGACGCCTTGGAGAATTACATATCAAAAAACCATGGGGTTGGGGTCCCATTGGATGGGGGACCAACCCAATCAGATCTCCTCTATGCTGATGATGTTGCCCTTTTGGCACTATCCCCGGTCTTCCTGCAACGCCATCTCAAAATTTTGGAACAGTTCTGCAAAGACTATGGGATGCAGGTCAATCTTAGCAAGACCAAGATCATGGTCTTCAATGGCCAGGCTGATCGTAGATTCATCTTCAACCAGCAGGAAATTGAGATTGTGAAATCATACCGGTACCTAGGTCTGGTTATCCACTCCCCCAAGTTTCACTTTGCAGCCACTGCCTTGGACAGGTTGACTAAAGGTAAGGCGGCCTCCGTCCGCCTTCAGGCCAAATGCAAGCAAATACATCTGCAGCATCCCCCGACCAAAAAGTGGCTGTTTGACACCGTCGTCAGCCCTGCTACCATCTATGGTTGTGAGTTCTGGGCACCTGGTGTCCCTGTCTCCTGGTGGGAAAAGAATTTGGAACCATTACAGTCATCTTTTCTCCAAGCAATGCTTGGCGCCAGGAGCACAACTCCATCTCAGATCCTAGGTGCAGAGTTCGCATGTGTACCATTGCAATCCGAGGCCCTCTTCAGGCTTACAATCTGTCTCCATAGATTGCAGGCCCTTCCACCCAAAGGGCTAGTGGCTAGGGCCCTCACAACATCTATGAGGCTCAAAGCTGCAGGTTTCAGGAACTCCTGGTATGCTCGACTGGACAGTTTATTTCAACGTAACGGACTTTCTACTGCTTTCCTATTACCAATGAACCCAGATGAGGTGGACATCACATCCAGACATGACCGCAACAGACTCATTTGGAGAGAGCTTATGGAATTACATGTCAAGAGAACTTGGATGCTACCCAATCTCACGACAAAGCTCCACTTCTATCGAGAGACATTCTTGGTGCTCCGCGATGATAGAATCTTGAGACCAAATTACCTTTCAGCACCCTTATCTCCTTCCCTCTTGAGGGCATTGGGGCGGTTCAGGGTGGGTTCCCACAACCTACGGATAGAGACTGGCAGATGGGAAAACCTGCAACGGGAGGACCGCCTATGTCCAGGTTGCATAGGGCGCAGCAAGGAAATTGAAACTGAAGAACACTTCTTCTTCTACTGCCCTCTATACTACGAGATCCGTGGGAGATCCACTGTTTATTCAGTGGAACCCAAACTCTCACTGATGTCTTTCACTATGAGGATCAAAAATGCTTGGCAGCCTACCTACACGAGGCCTTCACCCTTAGACAATCGCTAGAACATTAATTGTGGTTTCTGGATTTGTTCCTCTCTCATGTTTTCTTCCATTTTGTCCCATAAGCTCTACGAGCTTTCCGCGGACGTTATAAAGCACCATTTCATTTCATTTCTCTCTCTCTCTCTCTCTGGAAGACTGAAATGATCCCCTTTCGCTGGCGACAGGGGGTCATTGTCAATCTATACAAGAAGGGTGACAGAGAAGAACCGGGGAACTACCGTGGCATCACGCTCCTCAATGCTGTTGGCAAGACATTCTGCAGAGTTATAAGTACTCGTCTCGAGGTTGATCTGGAGTCTAGAGGTTGTTTCCACGAAGGCCAAGCTGGCTTTCGGCGAAACAGGGGCTGTGTGGATCATATCTTCACTCTAAGCCAGATTATCCAGGGAAGGAAAAAAGAAGGGAAACCCACTTATGTTTTTTTCCTGGATGTCAAAAAGGCTTATGACACAGTGTGGAGAGATGGCCTATGGTTCCGCCTCTGGTCTTGTGGGATCACGGGAAAGATGTGGAGAGTTGTCCACAACTTGTAAGCTCACACCAAAAGCTGTGTCACTGTTAACGGACAGAAGTCCAACTTCTTTGACATAGACCAAGGTGTAGCTCAAGGATGTACTCTCTCCCCTCTGCTCTTCAATGTTTTCATCAATCAACTCCTCGAGGATGTGGAAAGTGAGGGATTTGGGTTAAGGGTGGGTGATACCACCATACCAGCCCTTATGTTTGCGGATGACTTCGCAGGCATAGGGGAAACTCCAACCAATCTCCAGGAGTTGATTGATTGCGCGAAGAGATACTTTGATCTTTGGGGGCTAGAGGCTAATGTCAGCAAATGTGCAGTGGTAGCATTCAACGACAGAGGAGAGGGAGGAAGTGATCTTAAGTGGCAGTGGGGTAGCCAAGAGATCCCGGTCCTCCCTTCCTACACTTACCTGGGCGTTGAGTTTTCCTCCAATTGTAATTGGGATGCACATATCCGGAAAGTTGTTCAAACTGGCAAGGGCAAAGCTCTGGGGCTCACTAAATTTTTCCACTGCAGAGGGGTCAACTCTGAGGTTAAGAAAACCATGCTTTGCCGCATTATTAGACCTGCCTTGGAGTACGGATCTGCTATATGGGTTGATACTCCAACCAGGCTAAGTCTCTAGAATCCATTCAAGTGGGGGTGCTTAAGGAGTGTATGTCAGCATGCTCCAAAACAGCCAATGTGGCTGTTCGGGGTGAGTTTGGCATTCCGTCCTTAAGCTCCCGACGAGATGAATTCAAGGTCAGATGGTGGGGTCAGCTGCAACATATGCCCAACACCAGATATCCTAAGTTAATCGACTCTATATCTTGGAAACAGGACCGCCCTGTCAAACAGGCTAAGTCCTGGCAGAAGAGAGTAGAAGAGATTCTCAAGGACCTGGACCTGGATCCGCAAGTCTTGACCCTGCTGGATAAATCTGACTTAGAGGCTGTAGTGTCCGAAGCCATGTCTGTTGCCATGAGATTGTCTGATGAAAATGAAGTTAGGCAGAAAACTTCCCTGAACTTGCTTCCAGTCAGTGACATGGGGGAGGACATCTTGGATTGGCACTAGACTGAAATTTAAACTCAGCGCGGGAAGCCTACCTTTGAACAGCAAACAGAAGCAGAGAGGAAAGGGAGAGTGCAATTGCCCGTTATGTGGGCAACCTGAAGACAACATTCATTTTCTGATTCATTGTCCGGGGTTCTCTTACCAGACAGACGCTCTCTTCAAATCTATCAAGGGAATTGAGCCTGTACCTCTGTTTACCAACTTTGAAAGTCTCGAGGCTGAGCCACAAGCCCAGGCCCTTTTGGGGCCTAGTTATTGGGCAAACCGCACACAGCAGGTTGATGCTTGTGTGAAGGGATCTCTAGAGGATATTTGGAAAACCCGGATCAATTGTTTATTCCAAGGTAAGTCTTACTACCGGCGTCAGCCCCTGACAAAGGTAGGTTCTGCCCCTTTGTGTTCCGCTCAAACTGGGCACGGGGTCAATGGCCACAAGGCTACGGCAAACAACGTCTTATGAGCACACACATACACACACACTCTCTCTCTCTCTCTCCTCATAAGGCCACAAGGCTACGGCAAACAACGTCTTATGAGTACAATCTCTCTCCTCATAAGGAAAGCATCTAAAGCAACTGAAGGATATACATGCAGGAAACAAAACTGTTAGGAATGACAGAGGAAGAGATGGCACATCCACTTGCCCAGAATTTGATGGAGTTACGACCAAACTATGATAATATCTCTGTTGACTTTGAGAACTTAGCTCATCCATTGGTGAGCCTTCTGCCTCTTTTGGAAAAGCTTATAGCCTTCATACAGTCAGGACCATAGCTGCTCAAGGGTAGGTTTCTGGTTATGGTAGGTGTAACCTACACAAGTAGGGGATAAGAGATGCTGCTGACAGAGAGAGAGAGATTGCTCCAGCGAAAAAGCTGGCTGATGCTGCTAACATGTATGTATCCAGATGATTACTTGTTAATCATATGGGACAGTAACACCTAAAGATGCTTAGCAGCACTTTTTGAAAGGCAGACGAGTCTCGACATCTGCCGAAACACCTCTGAAGAATGTGTGGGTTTCTTGAGTTTTGATTTGATCACAACAGGACCGACATACTAACTATGGCGTGTTTTCTCATATTTCCCAATACGTGTCTATGGGCAGACTGATGAGGCTACAGAGAGGCTTTGCAACATTCCAGGACTTGAGACACTGCTCTCCTTGATATCCTCCCGCCAATTTGTGGATGCAGCAGCCAATGTGGATTTGGGCGTCCCAATTACAGATGGGCAGTTACCACAACTGCACCCTTTTCTTCATCAGGTCCAACCCTATTCCCCACGGTAACTAGAGCCACGTGAAGTTTGTTGTGATATACAAGCACATTGGAGAGGTAGAAAATACTCCTATCGAACCCCATCCACCACAAATCTTTGTCACATGAATAATACTGAGATGAGCTGAGGGTGACCAGTATGTTCGGATACTGTTTCCACTGCTCTCTCATGATCGCTTGTAGGGTTCTGACAAAAGAACTTGCTGTTAACAACTGCATCTCCAGGCTGGTCCCTTGGTAAGCAAAATGAGGCAATTGGGTGGCATGATCCCAGTGTTAAGTAGAAACCGGATGTTAGAACCACAGTATAGATAGGCGGCAAATAATTCTCTCAACTTCCAGGATAGCTACAAATGTTGCTTGCAGGTGGTATTTAACTTAATCACGTGGCATTTCAGGCATGCAACATCTTGGATGTGGAGATGCCATACATGTTTGTACGAGATAGCCCTTTTTGTCGGGCATATACATGGTGCCCAGAGGGAAAGAAACCATCCATTCTCTTCAACAGCGCCTTGTTTGACATTCTTAGCCCTTCAGAGCTCCAGGTCAGAATGCTGATGAGGTATTTAGTAGGTATACCATAGCCAATGTTTACAGGGAAGGGACAATGAGTACGTCTAATTTCTGGTCTCTTTACATATAAGCACCATCACTGCACCTCTTTGGGGTCAGCTTGAAGCTATTGAGATAGTGCCCAAGGCTATAACCCTCCTTGCAGCTGAACTCGCAAGCGAATTCTTGCATCAGCTGATGATCTAAATAGGACACGTTCTGACCCTCATTGATAGCAGTGGCCACCACTCTGCTGTCCTCTAACCTCTGCCCAACCCTCTCTTCTCCCTCACCCTCTGCTTGTCGAATCTAGTGGGGGAGGTCTGGCCACAACACATGGTACTTCAATGAGTCAAACCTCTCAATTTTTTCACTCAATTTTGATAGGCTAGCGGTCTTTGTTACTTTCATGTTCTCTTTTGGCAACACAAGCTTTGTGATCAAGTTCATTGGAGACCCAGACAAAGATAGCACTTTGTATGAGGTGTCAGAATAGCTGGCATTAAGAAGGGCTCAAGTGACCAAGGGAGGCTTCGCACATACAGGTGGTGATGGCACAACAATTGGCAGTAATTAAGAGGCCGAAATATCGGCAGCTGGCAATGGTTTGGTCTGTCCTCATTCTAGCACCTACATTACTTGAGACCAAGGTGCCATCCCCAGTTCCTCCCCCAACACTAAAGCTCGTAAACCTTGGAAAGCTTGACATAAAGAAGACTACTCACAATCTGCGAGACATGAGAAGGGCTCCCAACAACAACGTTGACATGGGTATCTTCACTGTACTTTAATTGACCAACAATCTTGGAGTTTAGAAGCCTAAGGGCAACTACATTTGTTGTGAAGTTTCCGGACAGACCTTACTTAAAATGAAACACACACAAAAGGAGTCCATTGGAAACAACACAGCTAAGAAAGAACTCATAAGAAGCTGTTTGCCGTAGCCTTATGGCCATAGCAACAACACAGCTAAGAACAAAGAAATGACTGAAGACTAGTCTTGTTTAACTAATGACAAGCTAGTTCATGATGAATACAGATACAGACATTTCTGCGGTCCACCTTTACTGTTCACACCAAAAGTGTGAGTCAGACATAACGTTATAAGGTAACGAGTCACAGATCAAGCAATTGGGGTTTCCTCTTAACTAAAACAATGATTGTAAAGAGAATGCAATATCTTTTGGACTGCATATTTGGAACAGAGTTAGTCAAAGGACAACTTAGTTCATATGATTATTCTCATATGAGGCCTCCCTCATGTGGACGTTCCCAACTCAGTTAGTGTTTATGGCCTCAAGTGAACCTGCACCTTGGATCCCAATACATTACACTGGAAAACCATTGGCAGGGACGCAGCAGGGAAAGTGGCCTATCTCAGCAAATGTAGCCAACGGCCTCGACCGTTGGATACGTTTTGTAGACCTGGTGGGTGACCGGGCTGGCCTTGTAGTCACTCAAAGCCTATTTGCCACAGTGTCAGCAACCCTGAAGATGGCTGCTGGTTCCCATACACTGTCAAAACAGCTCAGTGTGGAGGCCTTGTTGGAGCAAGGGCACAAAGTCGACATGGCCGTTCACTCAAAACAACTACTTGAGGCATTTCAGCAGGTATCCTTCTTAAGACTAGACCTATCAGTAATTTTTTTCTGTCTATGAACCAGAGTGCACTGTAGAAAAGAGGCAAACATGTCCTATACAGCCACCCCACACCATTGTGTTGGTGTTCATCATCCCTTTTAATTGGGCAGAAGGTTGAGGTTGATTACTCTAACACTGAAAATTGCACTTACTTCTATAAATGTTACTGTTTTGCAGGGTAAAGGGAGGGTGAATCTGCTTGACCACACTGAGGCAAATCTATTTGTGCCTGCTCATCCCAACCTTGTCGAGACCCCCAAGGCTGGAAACCTCGGCAAGAGGCTGAATCAGCTGAGCGTAGAGCTCCGTTCAATTGAACTATGCAAGGCTTCCCATTCTTTCGTGGTATTGAGAGCCCGCGAGCTGTTGCGGTGGGCAGAGGAAGAAGAAAGAAAGAAAAAGAAAGAGGAATAGGAAGAGGAGAATGATTGAAGAAGATCAGGAACTGATGAGGAAGGAAGAAGAAGACGAAGAAGAAGAAAGGAAACGAAGAATGATGCTCATCGGAGACAGCCCGCCGTGACAGCCAAATCTTAATGGCAGTTGCGTTCCTTACAGTTCCCTGTGGCAACCAGGAAGACCTAACCAAAGGCAAGGCCCCACCCAACGTCTGGAGAACAGCATACGGTCACGTGCTTGAGTCAAGATCATCTACATCGTAGTCCCACTGCCCTCATGTATCTCTCGCAAGCTCACAGTGGGCACGTAAAGACAGCCCATCTAGAGAGTGCAATGGGGAGAGTGCAATGGGGAGCACTTCGATTGAATGCATAACCACCCTGCTTGATGCAATTCATCACAGGGTCTATCTATTCAATGTACATGACTCTTTTTCCTATAATGTGGACGTTGAAGTCCCTATCTCTGATACCTCCAAGATCCCGGTGTCCCACTTCGTAGGTACTCACACTAATATTTGTTCAAACCTTTCTACATGGGATAGGAGTACTTTGACATGAAATGATGAAACCAAAGAAACTTACACATCGCGCATGGGAGATTTGCCATTGGAGATTCTCGCACCAGCTCCTCATGGGTACTGGAAATATTCACTCAATGTCAAACATCCAGAGAACCCAAACTCCCACGCCATGTCCACGCAATCTGCGAGAGGAGCACGCAGATCGGATGCAGACTCTCTCTCAAATTCCTCGAGTTCTTCAATCTGGTATTCAGTATTACATGTATCCGAAGACAGCTGCATGGAATTCTCCACGAAGTCGATTTCATGCACATTGGGTGGGCAAAGCATCGGATTATTTCAAACACTCCACGCCTGGTCGGTGATCCGCGGTTCAAATCCAAAAGGAACACTCATCGAGCATCAACGGTACCTCGAGAATCGGTAGGAGCTCTCCATCCTGGCTACACTGTGACTGTCCAGACATAACATCAACGGTATACATCGCTCTGCAAAGTAGCGGCTCCCTCGTTGATAGGTGTCCTCCTTTTTGGTGGCTCAGAATTCATATCACTTTATCTCAGCTTGTCATCCTCGTGGAATTTGAACTCTCTCACTTCTCACTTGCTGCGTGTTTTCCTTCTCTTTATCCGAACCATAGCTTGGAGCAAAGTGCAAGGCATTGCGAGTGTCTCTGTATTTGAGAACTTGATACTTCGTAGATCCCCCTTCGTTCTCTCTCCATATTGTTTCTCAACCCCTCCCGCTGCTCTCTTTATTTGCTATATTCTACAGCTACATTTGATTCTTGGGGCAGTGGGTATATCATATCCTGCTTGAATCTGTTTTCTCTGACTTGGGTGCACATGCAGTCACCCACAATGACATCACGCATTTCAACTGCGCACCATTCTCTCGCAATTTTCAACGGAACCTCCTCTTCCCCCCGTTCGGCCAGGAAAAGAAGCCAGTTTTTTCGTGGAGACTGTAGACAATTTTCAGCACAATTTGTAAAGAATGGAACCGCAGCAGTCCAGAGGAGAAGGGGGAAGGTGGTTTGTGGGCTAGGAGATTTTGTTGGAGGAGATTTGTTGGGATTGGACCTCGGCAAGTGGGTTTCCGATGTAGAGACGTATGGCTGCATAGCTGTGTATCCTCCTCCTGAGGGAGGATATGAAGGGCGATATGCAACCCGGCTGAAGATGGAAGGATACCATTTCATGAATATTAGTGCGAGAGGATTGGGTGATCCCGAGGCCTATCTTACGAAAGTCCATGGCGTCCGGCCGGTATGTGTCTTGTCACAGTGAGAATCTGTAACGTGATCTGACATTAATTTTGTCCAGCGCATGCAGGCAAAACATCAGCGTAATCTTCCTTTGTTCTATCATAATAGTGAAGTCTTCTCTCTGTGCTGGAGATTGATTTTCGACGTCTTCACCCGTGAAATGTTTGCTTGTACCTCTCACACCCCGGTCACGTCACCCAACCCCTTCTGATAAGAAATTATAAATTTCTCTGTCTAGCTGCTTTCTTGAGAATGGATGCAGCATTACATCTTGGAGTCCTGTGCATGTGGAACTGAATGAATTTTTCTAGGGTATGTACTTTTTCAGTGAGAAGGTTTCCTACAAACCATTTCACAAACTCTACTTTTGTGCTGAAAGCAGTAACAGATGTGAGTTCCAGAGAGACTTGGGAGAAGTAAGAGAGGATTTGATAGTCACAGATGGGCTTACGAGAGAAAATAAGAGAAGTGGTTGCAATAATGCAGCCTCATCTTGGGAAGCAAGCTATCGTGCGCTGGTACTTTCCCCCTCAAGTTGACTACAGGCTCTCTCTGCTGCCCAAAAACTCAAAGGGCCTTGTTCTTTGGGTCCTTGAAGCAAAGGTATTATGCATCACACTAGCTTCTTCTGTTGGCAGGTGGGGTTACTGTGAATTCATTTGCATCAGTTGGATTATTCCCCACTGCTTTGCTGTTATTTGTAGGTTTCTACAGCAGCATGAAACCTGACTACTTCAGATTTGTGAAATTTGTTCTATGACCATTTGACTTACAAAGCGAGACTGTCACATGGTAGCAGGTGTTATCAAAGACAGAGCTGCAGTATTTGGCATTGTTGCCAGCCTATCGCCCAGATGTGAAGGTGATTGCAGAGTGTGGCTCCTGGTATGACCTTGCCGCCTATATAGGCCTCTCTCTTGCTACTTCATTGAAACACGTCCTTGCCTTAAGTGTCTCCTAACATGTAGGCCCTTATGTACAAGAGGTACTAGAGCGTGGTGACTTTAGACCTTCTCATTTGCAAGAAGTGGCATAACTCTCCCATAACCCTCAGCCAGTCCCCTTTACAAGACTGAACTATTTTTGTATGTAGTCAATAAAATTGAACCCCCTCTCTCTTCTTTTCACTATGGCATTTTTAGGGCAAGGTTCTCACAGTAGCACAGCCTGCCAGCGCACCATGTAGTTGGCCACTCCAGTCAATTACAAAATGCACAATTGTGTGTGTTGCAGGCGATCATTCAGATGGAAGCCATTGAAGGAGGTGGCAGGGCTCCCAATGACAAGTGAGACCAAGGCTGTCAAGGCACCCCCTGTACCAGAGAGGCCCAAGGTTGTCTCAGAAGAAAAGAAAGAGAAGGAAAGTCCAGTTGCTGTAGGCTCATGAGAATAGTAGTTCATTAACCATTGGTAGCAGAATTGCTACTTTTCTTTATCCTTTGTCATTTCTCCCCCTTTCCTCTGTCGCTGCCTCACTGTATGTAAGAGGCACCTCGCATTCTTCAATTTTGAAGTGAAGGATTGATGCATTGCTAGATCTAGCGTCTAGAGGTTGTATCATACATAATGACTGCCACAGTCATTTGTATAGTGTACCCAAATAGTGCAACTTCTGTACCATGGAGTTTTACTCAACATGGTTCTATTTCCCAAAGTCTTCAGTATAATGGCCATTTTTTTCAGCGCTGGTGGATTCTGGCTGTCACTTTGTTGGGCCTTGTTCCTGGGCTTTGGACAACCTGGTCAAGTTTGCATTTTCTTCTACCGCCGTAGATTATCCTGGCTGCAGGAGGGAGAATCTCATCAGGTGTTGAGAGCCGTACTCTAAGTGTCACAATACAAGAGAGCACCCTTGACTGGCACCATGGTCAAATACAAGGCATTGTATTACTTGCAAGACGGAGGATCTGTTCCCATCATAGCGCTTCTGGTTGAAGTTGAGGTTATGAGTTGGTCACTGGGGCGTTCACCTGCACAATCAAGACAATATTATTCACTCTAGTAAATAAGGGTGTACCTTCATGCGGCACGAGGCCACTCTCTAGCTTGCATAAGCCTTGGGCCATAAAATTTATAAAGCCATGAACAGAATGCCTCTCTAAAGGCCTGTCAAGAAGATCACCAAGAGAAAATTTACTGAGCTGCAGCCTTACCAACGCTCTCATGAGGTGAAGAACTGTGATTATATCTCAGCTACTCTCAGATCATCCGGTAGGGTCAAGTAAGGGTCCGATATACAGGGACATTTTGGGAACCTTGGGGAACAAGAGAACATGCGAGAGGATGAGCTAGTGGGTGAGGTTTTCTCTTTGGATCTCCCTTCCTTGCAAGCCTACGTGCTCGAGTGGGTCCAAGCACTAAGTTAGCGGATGGACTATTTGAACCTTTTCGGGCTTGATGGAGGAGTTTTCTACTGGAACACATTTCATGGGCAGGACATATTTGCAAGGATAATTTTTTTTTTGGATTGGTGTGCATCATTTTCGGTGTCCGTCATGTTTCTTGTTGGAAATTTCTTGAAGGAGCTTCAATGGATCCGCTCCAAGATTAGTTCTTCTTGCTGCAAGACTGTCGTCACTAAGAGAGGACGGCATCGAGAGAGAAAAGAGAGTGATCGAATATGTTGGGTTTGAGTATGTGTGTGTGTGAACAATTGTAGAACAGCGTGCATGCGGAAATGATTTTCAAGGCCCTCCAGCCGGAGGTGGGTACGTGGGTACACCAAATGCCTGGGAGATTTCCATCATTAAATACCAGTGCCAGTTTCAAACAGGCAATCAACAAATCTATATTCCGAACCCTAAATTGTGCGTGGCTGTGGTTGTGCTTTGTGAGAATATTGAGGCTGGAGGCCTGAATTCAGGCGAATGCTACAAGAATTCGGACTGTGACAATGTCCGAAGAGTTGGATCCAGATCGGTGGGGCACGCTGCCCGATGAATTGAGGGAGAGGGTATTTGCTTGGTTGCCGCCCGACAGTTTCTGCAGATTCCGATGTGTGCATAAGAACTGGGACGAAATGTTACTTTCCCAGACTTTTATGGATGCCTACTCTCGGGCTTGTGAAGCTCGAGACCCATGGGTTCTCCTGGAATTGTACAGGCCATTCGAAAGTCCTCAACCGCAGATATGGTTTTACAATCCCGTTTCTGAAAGATGGTACAGGCACCCCTTCTCATTTCTCCCCACACCAGGAGCTGAAGTTCTAGCCACAGATGGCGGGCTGGTATGCTGTCAGACAGAGTCAGGCATCTATGTATGCAATCCATTGACGGGCTGCTGGGCAGAGATTTTCCCGATGTACGTCTTCAATTTATATTCAGACTCTGTGGCCTTAACTGTGGATTGTACCACCAAGGCTTACAAGGTGATCTTAGTTGGGCTTCAGGTAGAGATCGACACCTATGAAGTTCATATCTTTGACTCAGCAACCCAAACTTGGGAGAGGGGTGCGAGGGCACCATATGGCTATAAAGTAACAGATCTGGTTGTCACAAATGGACATCTTTACTGCGTAACCATCAACTGGGATGTGGTTGCTTACAATTTGGAAAGAAGAGAGTGGTCAAGGATCGAAGTGCCTGATGACATGAGACCTTGTCTGACAGTTTATCAGGGTTGCCTGCTTATGGGCAATGCATTCATTTCAGATGAGGGTCTCTTCTCCAATATAGTGGTCTTTGAGGTGGAGCTTCAGCGAAGGCAGGTGAGGCAGGTGGCAGCAATGCCTGAGGAGTTTCTGCAGGTTATCAATGATCATGAAGGTCATGACAACTATGGGATCGAATTTCTTGAGGGTAACACAATTTGCATCCGACTAGACACAAACAATCAGCGACTTTTGATGTACAAAGCAGCCAAAAGTTTGTGGCAATGGTTGCCAGAATGCCCAGCCGAAGGCTGCTCAGACATGATTGAGCCTTGTTATTTCTTCAAGCCCCTGCTCGATGCCTCTGTCTAGAGCTTACAATTTCAATCAACCATCCTCCTGCTAAGCATCACTGGAAAAATGACAAACTCAAGAATCCAGTGCAAATGCTGTTGATGCCAGTAGTGATGCCATATGTACAGCTGATCTTTAGAACAACAGTGTATTTCAAACATTGTGAGGAGAATTATTCAGCAAATCCTTTCTAAGAGCCATAAACCAATTTCCCCTCACTTCACCTTTGGCTATGCTCCCATTAATGTGCAAAAAGAATAGAAGGCCAAAGTGCATGTGAGAGAGAGAGAATGTACTCATAAGACATTTTTACCCATATCCCTTGTGGCCATAGACCTCACGCCCAGTTTGTATAGAACAAGAGGGAATAGACACTGCCTTTGTAAGGGGCTCACTCCAGTAGGGGGGTTTACCTTGATGTAAAGAATCCATTCAGGCTTTCCAGATTCCCTTTACATACAAGCATCAATCTGATGTGTGTGAGCTGCCCAATTAGACCCCAACAGGGCCAGGGCTTTAGGCTCAGCCTCAAGTTTTTCAAAAGTTGGTGAACACAGGTCCAAGGACTATGTTCTAGATGGTCCTGAAGAGGGTCAACTTCAGACCACCTGCACATCAGGCATTGGCAACCTCCCTTCCGCAGGCACTTGGCTGAAGGCAAACTCAACAGCCCGATTTCAGAGTTATCTATTTTAGTTTTATAGCCATGTGTTACCATAGAAATGACATAGACGGGAAAAGGCATCTTCCCGTCTTTCTGGGTTGTGTGCAGTGAGTTCTTGAGAGAAAGGTTATCATGTTTGTGTGAGACCCAAAGAGCCCAAAGGATTGAAAAAAGAGAGTGGCACAGGAATTGCTCTAGGAATCGATTCTCAATGTGTCAGACATCAGAGAATCTCACCGTGATTAAACCAACCCTCTTCCATCCCTGAATTGACATGCCATACACACAAATACTGTGCAGATAGACGGACCCACTCACCTCAAATGTAATTCCGAAGGGGCCTATTGATGAAATTGGAGATTTGGCATCAGGGTACTTCTGAACTGATCTGCAAGAACAGACCCCATCTTGGAAATGGATCATGTACAACAACTTCTCGCCCTGTAATTTTTTAGATAACCTTCGAGGCGATATGGAGTCATGCTTTAGGTCCCCAGCCCAAAGCAGTAGCCAGCTTCTCACTGTGGTGTCGAAGAGAAATTTCCTTGTGCTTTCCTCTGCATCGTGCAGTGTCAAGAACATATTCAGCCTCCTTCATTTGCACATGCAATCTCTTTAGCTCCGCCTGGATTTCCTCAATTTGTGTCATCTACAACTAATAGTGAAGGTCCTACCCTGGCCGCCAGTCTCATGGTCACCAGATACTTGCACCTGATTCACCCTGCTGACCCCAAACACCAGGGTGAAACTTTTGTTCAACAAATCTAGACACTTGCAGAAAATCCTCACGAAAAATTAGTAAACCTCGTTCAGGAACCAATCCCTGAAGACAGTCGCACCAGCAGCCAACCCACAGTTGTGGCAGGAAAAGTGGTGTTATCATAATCCCTTTGAAGAGGAAGGCAATTCGTCAATTGTCAAGGACCTCTTGCTGATTTCCTCTGCTGATAAACATTTCGAGAGGATTTTATTGTAACTTTGCATACACTTTGACAGAACTTATGAGTTCAGGAAAGTTTGGGAAGTGAAGTAATCATGACTGTGCAGTTTTAGTTTGTACACTTCCCTTTTCTTCCATCCAAGAAATGTCGGGAAGGGTGTATGTGGCCACACAGAAAGTATGTTACATCTCCCCTCCTTCGGACCCTTTTGACCTCTTGCAAAAGCAATGAGATTCATCCGCAAAAAAAGAAGAGGAAGTTCAACAGAGCAATCGTGGTTACAGCTCTATGCAGATAGAGAGTGAATCACTTTCTTTACAGAGCTGTAATCTTGAATTGTTTGTGTTAAACTTCCTCTCTTTCTTTGCAGACATAATCACTTTCTCCCTCTCTTTACAGCACTGTAACCTTGTATGCTCTGCAAATTGCTGACAGACTTCTCACTGAATTTTGACAAAATCACAGTGATGTAAGTCGCATTTAACATCATCCACCGAGACCTATTGTACTCCGGGCTTGAAGGTCCATGCTGAATACCACAATGGTACCATCACCAGATTGTGCTCCACCCCGTGTCATAGCTGCTTGCACCCATTGGTGTCTGACTGACTCTCAATCCATCGGGCCTTTTTTCCTCTCTTGTCTTCAAAGTCTTGACATTTAGAATTTCTGTGTGAAAAACATTATGGCAAACCCACCCAAGCTCCCAAGCATTCAAAACACAGGACACAACTTCGAAACACTCAACTTCAAAAGTCTTTGCGATTACAACCTTTGATCCAACAATACAAACAACTGTGGAATGCATGAAACCCAGAGAAAACATCATAATCATCATAAATCGATGCAACTAACTACAGTAGTCCAAATCTACATGCATCATGATACCAGCTTCTGAAGGAACAAACTCACAGGTTCAGGGAAGATATTTTGCATAACTTCATTGTCAGCAGACAATTTCCTGCCATCAGATGACTTTGGATCCCCTTCAACCTCACAGCCCATAGGATGCATGCATTTCTTAGTCTCACAATATCAAACCTGTGGTCCCTCCAGTCCACAGTGATCGGTCTGACATGAACTCCTGCCAAATCTCTTCTCTGCTCGTTGCTGAGCTTTTCTCCAAGTCGACCTTTTAACCGCCCATAACATCACTCCAATGACTCTCTCTCTCCCTCTCCCTCTTCCCCACTCCTTTTGTATGAGGGTGAAATCTTCAAATTAAACCTAGTCAAATCCTTGTAATTTTATTCATAGTAAATAGCTTCTAGATTCTCTAAAGAGTAGAAAACATTAGACAGTAAATCCTAACCGTTCATATGGCCATGTGGCAGGTGAGAAAGATATCCAGAAACTCCAGCTTGAAAAAGCCCTAATTCTCATCCGCACGTGCCAAACTGTAGGGAGGTGTTAGTGGGGAAGGGAGTGGTTTTATTAGTCCCGTTAACTCGCAGACTGATCAGCTTCAATCGTGTTCGATCTTCTACTCTTGTGTCGGAATTTGGAGTGAAGGGTTTGTCTTTTGTTTTGTATTTGTACTGAAGAGATTGAATCATCTTCGTTGCGCTCTCGAGGTGTGTGTTGGGAGCTGGAGTCTCTCCCATTTGCTTTCCTTCCTTTTTCTGAAAGACCCAAAGTCTTAATTCCAGTAGCGGGGAGGTATGGAAGAAGCAGGACATGCAAGCACTGCGCGCTGGGCGATATATGACCGCCTCAAGAATCTCCCCATTCTTTACTCAACCAATGACTCCGGCATTTCCCCAGCACGGACCTTTAAGTGTACTCCTTTTCCCTGCTTGTTTGAAAGCTCACTGTATACTGAGTGTTTCGCCCTCTGACCTGCGTTCCTTCTTTCGTTGGTTCCGTGAGTGGATGGTTAGTGACTGTTTTAGGCCGGGCCGGAATATTTTTGGCTTTTGCCCGCAATTTTTTATGTTCTTTTGGTGGTTTAAGTATTTTAACTGAGTAGATTAGGTTTGTGTTAAGGTTTCGCGCAACTTGCCCTTGAACCTCCAGCTATGGCTTTGAATTAATTGCCGGAAAATTCACGTCTTACAATGAAGATGCTGTCTGAGGATGTGGGTGGGTCAGTTTGCGAAGATCAGCCTCTGTCGAAGTAGCTTTTCCTGCGTTCACTTGTCTGACCAATTGTTAGCGAAATCAATGTCGTCACATAGTTGTGGTGATTTGATTACAGTGGAAACAACAAAGAGCTTGGTGGAGAAGGAAGTGCAGACGGAGGTTGATGATCCGCCTGATCCAGAGGTCTCTCTCTCTCTGTGGCTGTTATACAGTTTCTTTCTTTCTTTCTTCTCTCATCCCTTGGGTCTTCTTTTTTGCGCTGACCAGCTCTGTGACAGACATGTCCAGGTATAGTAGAGCTAAGCCCTGTAAAGCGAAGTCCTGAACTGGATCATTCCTTGATGATTAAATAGACACATGACTAATTGCTTTTCTGCTCCAGCATCGACTTAGGGAAATCAAGAAGATTTCACATGACCTCCATGTGTCCTCTCTCTTTGGATTTTACAGGAGCACAAATGGGAGATGCTCTCACAGTACTCGAGCATTCCTCGCAACGAATTCGTGCAGAGAGAGTGGGTGTTTCTTGTATTGGACTTCTAGGCTCATTCTCCATATCGTGGTAGATGTGCATTAAATCTTTGGAATGGGTGATGCCTTGCTTATGCATCAGATTTGCATATTTCTAATGATTCCCATTGAGCAGATGCCACCGTTCCCTTCGGCCCCCGGAATAGAACCCTTCCTGGTTGGTTGCCAATCTCAGTATGGAACTGAACTGCCATCACTCTCTCATCGTCAATGGTGTCCTGTTTGCAAGATACAGGTCCACAATGACTGGTCAAACTCAATTTCAACATTGAGTGTGAGTGGTGCAACCACTAATACAATACTTCCTGATATTACACCAATGATATTGATTGGAACTGATAACACCACCATTGTACGGAAGAAAGGAATAGAGTTCGCTGAAAGCCTGTAAGCCCAGGGTGGCAAAGGAAGGTTTAGAATGAGATTTCGAAAACGAGATACCCCTAAATACAAGCAGACTCAGTAAGTTCCTTCCCAGCAGTACTTTGATGGAGTGCCTCTGTGAGAACCTGGTTTGGATATGGGTTCCACTTTGAAATGGTTATATTGCCCCAACCCAAAGAGACAGAAGTTGATGGTGACATCCTGTGACAATGTTTGGTGAGATTGTAATTCTTCTGGAGGTTGTTTGCTTACTCTTGGGGGGGAGAGAGGGACACAGAAATTCATCATGTCCACAAGAGGTCTTCTAGTGTAGTTTGATCTGGGTCTTGACAATTCTTCCCTAGAAAGTTAAGATAAGATAGACACAATATGGTGATCTCAAGACCATATAATTGCATGCTGTTCTGTGATGTGGTGGCACATCTGAACCGAAATCTCTGATACAGAGTACATCGATGACTTCTCCCTTCTGAGCTTTCAAACAGGGCCTATCTGCATTGTGTTCCTCATCTCTCACAACCTATTGACTCTTGGCCTTGGCTTGATTGGCCTGCTGCATGAAGGCATGTGACTCAGAAGGAGGATGACATAGCAGTGTGTAACTGCAAATGCGAGGAGGGTCACCCAGAGAGTGTGTGTGGAGAACGCTGTTTGAATCTGTTGACCAGTACAGAATGTACACCTGGACATTGCCCCTGTGGTGCTCTGTGCAAAAACCAGGTAGGTTTTAAACTGGTCCCTAAGTAGCCCCATCCTGGCTAGTTCGGCCAAGGTAACTTATGATCAGCCAGAAAGGTAGTGCTTTAGTTTGGAGGTGAGTCTGGTGTTATCGTCCATCACCACAGGTGTAGATACATGGTAATATTTTCGGAGTCCAAGAACCATAAGAGAAGCACTGCAAGTGCAGTCAGTGTGTCAGATTTTCATCCATTCCGGTTTTGAAGCTCCGTTGTGTGCAGCGTTTTCAACGCTGTGAGTGTGCGAAGGTGAAGCTGGTGAGGACTGCTTCACGAGGCTGGGGTCTCTTGGCAGACCAGGACATCAAGGTTTGGACAACATCACTCTTCACCCCTCCAGTCTTGACCCACCTGGGCTTTCTGTCTCTCTATCTTATGTCACATTCTTCTCTCCCAGCTGTCTATCTCTCCCACCTCTTGCTTGGCACTTCCCTTGAAGCAGTTACCGTGTCGTATCTTGGTAAACATGACACAAAGTCTTAGACTGAAAGTGATGGGGTTGGAGAGTGGAGGGAAGTAGGAAGGGGAGTTTGTGATGGAGTACTGCGGGGAGGTGATATCTGACAAAGTGGCGCAATCACGCGTCCATGTTTATGAGGCGGCAGGTTAGACAACATTGCCTGCTCCAATGATTTGATTTCTCTCTTACTCTCTCAAGCGCAATGAAATTTTGTTTTCTGCAGGTAGAGCATGTCTTGACAGTAGTCCTGGGTTCAAACCCACTTGTGACCTTGTTAGAGACTATGGCATGTAGTCCCTTGTCATATTGTCAAGGGCTGTCAGCTCTTGAAGTGAAAGAATTGTGCACAGTTTGCCCAGTCACTGTCCAAGACACCGTAAAGAGGTGCCCACCACTGGACAAGCCTAAGGTGTACAGGGAGCTCGTGTCACTGTTTTGAAGCTAAAGGGACTTGGATGCATGAGTAGGACTGTGGATGTGTCCCAGTCCACTTGTTTGTATTGCATGGATGCAAACATGTGCATGAAGGTGAAAGAAAGCGTTTATATGCCAGGTGTCAAGGACAAGTACATTATAGCCTTGGATGGGTCAGAGTTCATTGATGCCACCAGGAAAGGCAGCCTTGCTCGCTTCATCAATCATTCGTGGTGAGTAGTTTCTGACCTCCATTTTAACAACGGTGGAGTACTCGAGATGCATTGAAAAACTGGAGGATACTTGAAATATATCAGAGTTGTTTACTAAATTTCGTTCGATACACTGTTACTGCCTTCTTAGCCTCAGAGGCTACATCTTGGAATTTGTTCAGGTATCGTCCACGAAAAGTACATGCATCTTGTTAGAATAATTTTGATTGGTTAGTTTTATACATAGATATCCAAATGTGAGTCAGCCTTGGAATTGTTGTGTATGTAACACAACTTATTTGTTTCTATTGATTCTGACGTAGTCAGTACCTGAGCTCATATTGTTTATGTCATGGCATTAGACCTGTGACAAGGTTCTTTATGTGGTCAATTGATGAATGAATGGAGATAGTTTATTAGGCACTGTCCTGGTGGGTTGATATAATTGAGACATTCATGGACGATGGAGGTAATTTATTTCTGAATGTGTAGTTGGCCAAAGCTAAAGCCCATGTCAATTTTACCCTGTTTGGGTGGATGACCTGCAAAGATCGTTGGATTACAGCTCCTGTGACTGGAAAGGACTTTGCTGTTGTGAACGTGAACTCTTATCCTTTTGTTTGCACCAGTATAAACTTTTTCATCTGGGAAGTGTACACTGAGTACGTGATTTTCTAATATGAGTCACTTTCTTTGCCCTGGGCTGTACAGTGAACCCAACTGCGTGACAAGGAAGTGGACAGTATTGGGGGAGGTCCGCATTGGTATATTTGCCATTGAAGATATCAATGCCGGAACTGAGCTTTCTTACAACTACAACTTCCAGTGGTATGGGGGTGACAAAGTTCGCTGTAGGTGTGGGGCTCCTTCATGTGCAGGGTTTCTTGGTGCCAGGTCGCGAGGTTTTCAGGTACATTTTAATTCTTCGATATGCCTGTTTACTAAAGGCTTGTGTTCAGGGTGTGTTTGGCTCTATTGTTGCCCTTGTGGTTTCCCTTTGTGGTTTCGTACCCTTTGTGGCTTCTTAACCTTTGTGGTGCCCCACTTTGCTGAGGTGTTAGATGAAGGGGTTGTTCTAGTAGACTGAAATGGAAATTTTTGACAAGAAACCAATTTATCTAGTATGTTCTAGTGTTTCTAGGAAGTGGTTATTGACAAAAAGAGAAGAAACAGAGAGACAGAAAGATGGAGAGAGGTATACTGATGGATATTATATTTCTGTGTACGCAGAAAGATGCTCTTGCATTTGTGGAGGAGGAATATAGGTGGGTGCCTTGTGTACTTGCAAATGTGTGTGTGGCAATATTGCAATGATGTTTTCTGGGAGGAAGTTGGTAAGCTTTGATCATTTTGAGGGTTGAAAGGGCCTGCCGTATTTGATTGGATGGTAAGTAGTGCGTGTGTGATCTCAAACAGGGGTACTCCAGAGAGGCCAAAAGACGAAGATCCACCCCTGGAGCTGAGCTCCAGCAATCTTACACCACTACATCAGGGCTCCAGCAGTCGTGAGCTGCCTTTCAGTCTCTTTGATATAGCGGTAGGTCTCAGAGATTTCAAGGTACCTGATCCAAAGCCTAGGTCGAAAAGCACACAAACTGTTGCTCAATCTCTGGGCGATATCAGGCGAGGACCTGGTCGTCCAAGGAAGTCCACTGACAAATCGAAAGCATTGCAAAGTGAGGTAGTAATGGGTGCAGAGAAAGTATCCCTACCAGCTCTCAAGAAAGGTATGATAGCTGTAGGGGGGGAAAAAGAGAAGATACAAGCAGCCAAACTCCAAATCGAGAGAACAGATGGGACTAGCAAGAATCAAATGCCTTCTACTGCAAAGCAACTTGATGTCGTCAAAAGTCTGAAACACTCGCCAGGGACAGACTCCGTGAGGAAGATTGCAAAACCAAAGATTTTGAGAGCAGAGAGTTCGAAATTTCAGCCTCCTGTGTCTGCTTTGGAGGATGAGGAGATAAAGATGGCAAAGAAACAAGCAAGGAAAGCAGAGGAAGCTGGGTTTGGGAGACAGAGAGCCACATCTGAGGAACATTTAGTATCTAGGAAAAAGGCAAGATTTGCTGCCTTCCAGCAGTCAAAGAACATGGTGAATCAATTCATCCATGCCCTCTCCCTCAACCAACAGTTGCTCCCTGAGGCAGTCTCTGCTGAGGTTGCTGCTGCACAGGTAAGCTCTTTCCTCATTCCAGGTCTACCAAAGTTATCAATGATCAGGGAAGTTTTATGCCTAACTTCATTTTCATCAGACAGTCTTTGGGCATTTGACATGGCATTAGACACTGCAACCTCCAGGTCAGCTGCATCCAGCAGGGTCAATTCTTCTGGGCTAATATTCAGATACTTGAAAATCTCTTCTACCTGTTTCCACCAGGACTTATCCTGTTTAACACGACGGTATTGCTTCCAAGAAATATCCAATATCCAAAATCTTGGGTATCTGCAACTGTGTATCAAATTCTTTGTTTGTCAGTCTGTTGTTCTTAAAGAGGAACAAGCTGTCAATCTTTGTGTTTGTCATTAGCCTTAATGCACTGCTATTATTGAGCGCCTAGACCACAATAAATGCACCTTGAAGATCCTACAACCAGGAGAAGCTTTGAACAAGGTGGTTGAGGTCCTTCCATACACTTTCCATACACCTCGTATTCATGGTTCTTAGGGGTTGATGCTACTCTCCTTAAATTTGTTATCAGGAGGAGGAGGTAGCAGCAGCAGCTGAGATGGCCAAAGTGTTTGATGAGATTCGGCCAATCCTGAAAGAACATGAGAAAGCTGGTAATGATTCTTTCCCAGCTGAGCTAACAGAGCGTTGGATTGCGGCAACATCTAAGCAGCTGCGCACTGCATTTGACTTCCATTTTACAGTGGTCCGACATCTGGCAGGGCCTACGCAGGCCTTAAGTGGGGCAGGGGTTTCATTCCCGGAAGTGAGCAGATTTTTTCCCAACCCTTAATGGGAATCTGCTTTCTAGAAAGATACCTGGGTTTGCAGCAAGGTTCTGTTACATACTTGCCAGTGAGATTCTCCCATTTGCTCCCACCTACCTCAGGCATTTTCTAGAGAATCTGACGAGGTGGTCTGTTCACATCCTGAAAGGTAGTTCCTGCTGTCCTCGTGAGTCCGCAGTGGTAGCCAAACTTGGATGGCTATTTAATCAGTGTATCTCGAGCCCCATTTGTCATATCCCATCCACACTGGCAGTTCTTCCTTGTATATCACATTCTTGCTGGACTTGAACAGTTTTTGGACATAATTTCAAGGTTTTGTCGAGTGGCTAGATATTTGGTTGGCACCTGCAGGTTCCAAACTGGATGAAAGAACAAACCAGTATGTACACTTTTCGCAAAATGTGTTTGGCCATTGAGGTTCTTCCAACTTCCCAACACTTCATTGTAACCAATTATGCACCGATAGGGAGTTTTGTGATGTGTTATCCCTTTGAGGTCTCTTTCATGACCCTCGTTTGATAAAATTGAGAGAATATTCACCTTGAGCCATTCAGCACAACTTCTTTTCTGGTCTTCACTAGCACTGCAGGCTTCCACATTTTGGTGCCATTACTGTTGAGTTTGTGAATGAGGACTGTCTGATGCACTGATCATGAGATTGTTTATCAAAGCGGCTCTATTTTGGAATAGAAGAGGTAAGCTCTCATCTACTGCTCCAATCTGAACCACATTGTCCAAGACTAAAAATCTACAAAACTATGTGTCATCTATAAGTCCCGACTCTTAGAGAACTCTTCACCTTCGGTCCATCTGTGGTGCTTTCAGCCTTGACGTCGCAGCACCTGCCATGGACCAATTATGCATAAGAGTTACCGAATGCGCTCTGGCTCTAGTCAGATACTGATTCAGCAACATCTTCACTAGCAGTTTCCTTCCTGAAGTTGTACTCTTCAATTAGATTCAAGTTGTCCACCAGTTGGTGGTATGCCTCGCACCCTGCACACTGTCACCCAACCCTCTCACTTCCATCAGATTGTAGGGAACACACATGCTTGCTTTTCAAACCTTACAAATGGTGATCTTTTCTCACCTATCATCAAGTTGAATCTGAGCAAATCAAAGCCAATGGGGATCTATTCACCAGGGCCATTACCACATACACTAATGAGGGTAAGGTTTTGCCATAACAAGATGCCACTCACTATCTGCATCATAAGCCCCAGTTACCCAGTTGCGTGAAACTATTAGTAAGGAGCTGCCACATCTCTCATTTTATCCAGCTTGCCAGAGCTCCCAATCTCCACCCAGGTATAAATCTTGTGGGAGAAAAATTTACATCAGTGTTGATGTAGTGCGACCTTGCAAAGGAATGAAATATACCTGAACAAAGACCGTGCCATTGCGATAGGCTTCTGGGTTAATCAGTCGCTGAGAGCGTGTCTGGCATACATTGCATGTGAACTCCACTTGCTGTGACCTCCGGGGTAGACCCAAGTCAATTTGGATCCCCTGTCCCCAACTCCCATCATCCATTTCACTGGTGAGCAAGACGTGGTAAGAGAGGCATGGAAATAGTGGTAGATTCCAACTGTCATAGGCAGTTTGGTCAGGGACTAACTTCATGCCATCAACTTCACCCTACATTTCAACTGATAAGGGAAAATGCCACACATTAAAACCTGGCAAACCTGTGCTGATGAAGGCTTCTCATCTAAGCTGCTCTCCCCCGAGCTGCTGCTGCTCTCTTCCTCACTCGTTGACGACACAGACAATGATGGTGATGATGATGATGATAATGATGACACCGATTGGGAAACATTATTTGCTGCAGAGCCATTTCCCAACATCACAAGAGGTTACAGGACAGCCAATAATGTAAGGTTGTTGGGTTCACACAAATCTGAGTTGACATACATATCAACGAATTGCCAGTAAGATAAAGATTAAAACCAAACTTTGAAGCTCTCTCTCTCACACACATCCTAATTTCCTACCTTCTAGTCTCTATCAAGAGTACTCAACAAAAGTACCATTTTATCACACGTACATTCTTCGGAGCTCCTGCACTTCACGCCTTGAATTGCCTTGCCTTTTGCAGATTGATGGAAGAAAGCCATGCTTGACCACCTGTTGAGAAACAAACAACAAAACCCCAAATTAGTACACACGCAAATGTCCAGAACCTGCCACTGATGTTAGAAAGAACCGATAAATTTTGAGTGACTCCCCTTCGGTCCTTTGCTACTCACAAATTGCAACTCAAAAGTCAACAACCTGAAAGCTTATAAATTACACTGAGGCTCAAGGACACCTAGCAACATCCCATATATTTTTTAGAGTTGTGGCAGTATAACCTCAGTCGTCAAACAACATACTACTGATGACCAATTTCAACCGGCGAAATGTTGAGCCCATCGGAACAATGCAATAGAGATAATAGCAACCAAAATCTCACCGGCACTGGAGCTGAGTTCCACAAAAAGCTCTTGTAGCAGAGTTCCTCCAAACACCCACAGACACAATCCCAGAAGGAGGAGACTTGGCAATGGCAACTGAGGGACACGCCATGCTTGATGTCGTTGGAAGAGATGCAACTCTCATGGTGAACATAGCTAGTATGCACAAGCGATCAAGTTTGAAAAACGCTCAGAAGAATACCAAAGTAACTGCGCCTAAGTGTGATGTAATGAATCCCAATTCTGAATGTGTGGAAAACTTTCCGAGAAGGTTTCCTGGAATTCACTAGATAACTGCAGCTTATTTATCACGAAACGCTCCCGTTGCGCCCTTCAGATTTATCCCTGTTCGAGCGAGTAACCAAAGTTATACCTTGCATATCAGGAATGAATTTCAAGCCACAAAGTTGAATACCAACTATTCTACATGACCAGGACAAAATAAGACCAGCGACAGCATGCCGGATTGGAAATGGAGAGTCAAGCAAAAAACTCCTGAGCTCGAGGATATTATAACTGCGAGGATAAAGTCAAGTAAGTGGGTATGTAGGGATTCCCACTGCTGGATTCGTACATCTGGAAATGGAGGGAGAGACACCCTAGGGATGATTGACGGATATGAGACGCAACTCCCAAACAAAAAGATCAGTTTCTTCTGCGTGCTTTGCCACCTTATTACTGACAAGGAAAGTTAGGGTTGGACCGGGCCAAAAATTGCTTCCTGAAGCAGGATAGATATGTAGAGCTCTCCAGGATGAGTTGAGTGATGCAACCTTAGTTCTACATGCTTGAGCTATTCTGTGATGCATCTTGTGGGGTTGCAGTGTTATTTGAGCTGACTTTCAAGTAGGGGCTGCCACAGCATGGAAGCTCATGGAATTTCTTCGATCAGCAGCTGCCTGGCCAGTGTGTCAAGGCAGGCTTTTTGCGAGTGCCAAGCCACAGCTTCGAGAACTGGCAGCTATGCGCATCCGAGAAAATTAATGCCTAATCACCGTGGGAGCACAGTTGGTCTGCCATGCGTGCATGAGATTATTTCCCCTCTCGCTCAAAAGAGATTTTTTGAATTTAGTGTAGTACCTGAGCCATTTACATGTGGGAATACTTCAGGTAGACAACAGCAAACAGGGGGCCTTGTGAGGGCCAGCAGCCGTCAGCCCAAGCCCCCTCTGTTTGTGCTGCATGACAATCCCAACAGAAAACGACTGGACAACGCAGATAGCAGCAATGTCCCTCCGTCCTCTCAGCCGGACTTCGATATGAACGACTTGCAGGTGGACCCTGACCACCGAAGCGGTTCGCTCCCATGCTCTTTTCTTCCAATGCTGCAATTGAAAATTTTGGCCCAGCAGAAACAACGGATTTTGATAGGGGAGGGATAGTGATATATAAGAAAGAAATGCGCATGTCTTTCTAGAATGTATTATATCAGTTTGTGTCACCATAAAGAAAACCAGCAAAGAACGATGTGGCTCACACACCTCACCCACTAAGTCGAGCTATCTGACTCAATGAATGCGAAGGGAGGGGGGAAATTTTAGTTCTCACAGCAGGTCGTTGGGTAATTGGTTGGTGGCGGAATGTGTTGATTGACACGATGGAAGGTTGGTAATACGCTAATTGGAGGTGGACAATGCAGGTTATATAGCTCTGGTGGGGAAGCCCAATGTCGGCAAGAGCACGCTGCTGAATCAGATGTTAGGTCAGAAACTGTCTATTGTGACCGACAAGCCTCAGACCACACGGCACCGGATTCTGGGAATTTGCTCGAGTTCGGACTATCAGGTGCCCAGATAGACAGTTCTTAACACCAAAGATATAAGAGGGGATAACATCTAGCGATTGGCTAGAGTTGTTTGCACTATTCAAGTGGGTTTAGCTGATGCTGCAGCTGGAAGGCTGTGGATGTCTGGTATTGGGGAACTACTCAATGTGGTAGAATAGTATGACTACAACAGATGGTGGAGCATGGGAAGCGTTCTCCCATATGATGATCATCAGTTAGAAATTGGTTAATCTTAGAGGCGTATATCAAAGAAGCGCATTGCATCTGCAGATCACACACTTTATACAGTACTTTTGAAGGATGAAAGCTGAGATAAAAATTGGAGGTGGAAGTGACTAGAGTGGATGGTCCTAACAGATGATATTGTACGATACGCCTGGAGTAATCCGAAAGAAAATCCGGAAGCTGGATGAGATGATGATGCAAAATGTGCGCACTGCCACTCTCAATGCTGACTGTGTGCTGGTGGTAGTGGACGCCTGCGATGCCCGTGAACAGGTTTTGTTTTCATAATCTCTGATTTAACACTTATCCGATACTTCTTGGTAAAATACCTGTATCTAGTACCTGATGAGAATTTCACAGTTCCTCTATTAGAGGTGCTTTGCAGATTGTTGCTAGGTATGAAGTTTGTGCAGTGAGGTTAACCAGATGGTCCAGGTGTCAGAGATGTTAGAGGAAGCTGTCACAGACCGACGACCCAGTCTGTTGGTGCTGAATAAGAAGGATCTGCTGAGACCTGATGAAATTGCAGAGAAGAAGGAGGTACTTATGCAGGAGTCCTTTGCACCTTCGCCAATTTTTGGAGCATTAGTTGAACCCAAGAGGGTCCCACAATATACTATTGAAGAAATATTCTTTATTATTTGCTATCCTTAAAATTGTGAGACAGGCTTTAGGGGAGAGCCCTAGCTGTGCATGGAGTCTGTTTGTAGGAGGAGGTTTGAGCATGTTACTTCTCTGGGATCCCTAGGATGTTTACCTGACATGGAGAGTATTTGGGGTGCTTTGTAGTGGTACGAGAAATTCGGCGGTGTAGATGAAGTGATTGCTGTGAGTGCGAAGCTAGGTCATGGGGTGGAAGAGGTGAAAAACTGGCTTGTAGGTCGACTTCCGTATGGGCCTGCCTACTATCCCAAGGTACCCAGGTGCATGAGTGGCACTTTGTTGCTCCTTTCAGTAACACTTTACTGTCAGTGACATGCATATGTTCCATGCTTATGTTGTAAAAGATTTTCCCTTGAATACTTGATCAACTATTAATGTAGCATTGATGGCTTGCAGCCTCAATTCAGATTCATTTGGGCAGATTGTGGCCTGAAACAGCATATACTGAGAGTGAGATAAACCAATTTGTAAATGCATGCCCAATGGCAACAAGTATGGACTGTTGTCCCAATTTCAGGGTTCTACGCTGCTTGTCTTCACAAAGGATGGGAAATGTTTTCAAAATGGTAGACATGTCAAACAATTGCATCAGATCGGTGTCCTGAATTTTTAAAGAGCTACCTGTTGTCTAAAGGAAGAGAGCACATCTCTTCATTCCAGTGGGAGGTTTCATTGTTGCAGGATATTGTTAGCGAGCACCCAGAACGGTTCTTTGTTGCTGAGATTGTGAGGGAGAAGATATTTCTACAGTACCGGCAAGAAATACCTTATGTGTGCCAAGTATGTTCATCTCAAAGTGAAGATCTTGTGTTCATGCTGATTAGTACTTTCGCATTTCCAGCTTTCAAAATGGGGTTCTCCCAGCAGCCAGATTAGTTATCTTTGTACTGCCATGGCATGCTAGCCTGAGTGTGGTTTGCCGGTCTGTGATTCTGGTTGCTTACCTCAGCAAGGGTGACAGGTGAACGTAGTAAATTATATGGAGAGGAGAGCAGCCAAGGACTTCATTGAGCTGGAGATTTTGGTTGAAAAGGATTCACAAAAGGGTGTTCTGATTGGGAAGGTGTGCTCCTCGTCACTTCCTTACAATCCCACAGAGATGGTCTATATGGTAGCAGTATGCCAGATGTTCTTTCATTGTTGAACATCCTCTTAAGGAACGTCTGGCCGTCATCTTATGGAAGCTTAATTCTATTTCAAAAATGAGCAACCCATACTTTGTTTATTTTTGAAGTATGAGTAATGTTACATTAGACTTTTAGGGACCTGGCTGGGACTACAGCACGCTTGAACACTTGCAAAGTAGTGCATGAACTTAAGCTCATAAAGATTGTGCATACATTATGTTTAGGGACCTGGCCAGGACTGCACGCTTGAACACTTGCAAAGTAGTACTTCAGCTCATAAAATGAAAGGAAAAGAAAGAGAACCCACTAATTCGCTGGGAACTTGCACACAGGAGGGGCATGCTCTGAAGTTGCTTGCAACTGCATCAAGACTGGATATTGAGGATTTTGTGGGGAGAGAAGTCTATGTAGAGGTATTTTGCTGTCACCTGTCTCCGATTGTTTGACATTTTTGCTTTCAACAACCATTTGGCTTAACAAGAGTCCCGAATGAATTGCTCCTTTACATAGGAGACATTGGTGTGCAATGAAGTTAGGTAGACGGGGCAAGCTGTGCTCATGGATGTCTTTGTGCCTTATCAAGGATTCAACTTTGAATAAGCTTCTTGGGTAGTAGTATTGTCTTGGCCTGTCATTGCACTTCGTCTACACTCATGGCCAAGTAAAGATTGGCACGCTTGTAACAGCTGAAAGTGAAGGTAAGGGAGAACTGGCGCGAAAACGAGGAACTTCTGGACAACTATGGTTACAGTGGCAAGATGCCATATGGAACGTGAAGCTGGCCAACTTTTAGGGTACTCAGATTACATTCAAGGAGAAGAGTCTCTGCTGACCCAGCTGTTTGCAAAGTTAACTCTCGCTTTGTAAATGCCGGTTTATTGCAATTGCATGGTCATGTGGATTCTTGACATGTACAGGAAAAATTTGCAATCTCATCTAGTTGAGTCGGAAGCCACTCTAGTGGTCATTTGTTGAGCTTGGAGTGCATGTGATTATCTCATACCGTATCTTCAAGAGGGATTAACCAGATTGAGACCAGATTATTTCCCAGGATAATGTATAGCAGCACCTGTTAGGATGGGGGTTGTATCTACAGGAAACCGGTTGCACAATCCTTCAATTATCCCATATTGCTTTTGCACCCACTTGGGTATAAAGGAGGGGCCAGGTTGCTGGTGGTGCTTTTATAACAAACTTTTGAGGCAGGCATAGAGCTATCTAGAGATGTGTCGTGACATCTACCATCTATCACAAGTCAGTCCAACTACACAATAATAGTGGGTGTTATAAGTCAGTGTACCTCAGCTCTACTCTGCAATGACAGGCCATTGACCAGTTTCAAGGAATATAACAAGGACCTTGCTCTACACCTGCAGTAAGGCATCTTGAAAGCTTTTGCACAATACACAGCATAAGCTCTACCTCCTTCCTAGATGTGCAGTTACCTTCCACTGACAGGCCTGGAAAGGGTGCTAAAAGAATCTTGTCAGTGAATGTTAATGCTGGCAAAGCTGTCAGAGCTAGGTAGGCTCCCAGTATTGCAAATGCCTCTAAAATCTGGACGCAGAATGCATTACCAGAACAGGAGCATTCCCATCAATGTTTCTTCTCCTTGCTTGCAAATGCTTCACTAATTTTGGCCCAGGAACGGAGCAGGATAAGTGCAGGAATCACAACCCAAAGGCCATTCAAGAAGACGAAGTAGAACCAGAAGTAGAAAGCACCAGGTACTCTAACCTCCTTGCCTTCTAAGGGAATTGTTGAGAAGTACACAATATCTCCATAAAGCTGCCCCAACGACACTGCCAGCTGCAGTGTGTGCTCGTATGTTGTATGTGCTGAAATTGCGTAGCTGCACCCACCATCAGCACTGCCACAAGTCAACCTCTTTCTCCCTACCAAGGCCTGTTTCCTCTCTTTCTTTCTTAAGCTCTATGAGCTTTCCGCGGACATTATAAAGCACCGTTTCATTTCATTTCATTTCATTTCTGTCAGTCTAGGAGGTCAGAATTCACATCAAGTTCAACAACGGTAGTGTTTCCCCCCTCACCCATACCTTAACCATTCCCCAAGTTACAGTCCACATTCATCCTCTATCAAACCAGAGTGCTGGGGAAGGCTAGAACAAGTTACAGGGTGTAAGACTCTACTCCTTCCTCCAAGCATACTTGAGCTGTACTCTTTGTCGTCTGCATCTATCAGTGCCTAGACGTACCTCTTTTAATGAGACATTCCACTGTTCTCTCACTCCATTTTCTAAAGGCGTGACGTGTGTTGATCTGACAACATGAAAGTATCTAGAGTGCATGTATCTGTGGATCAGGAGAATTGAGTGTTTGCTTACATAGCAACAATACAGCCCGGGCCTGCCAGAACTGCAGTGATCCCTTCTACAATCACAACAGTTGGGTCCCGAGCTACATAGCGAGAGTCGGCCAAGCTGTACTCCTTCCCTGCAAACCGCACCCAACTAAATATCAACCAAAAATGATAAAGTTGGCGGTGACGAAATCAATGTATGGTCAAGGTAGCTCGAATGTTTGAGCCAGAAACCATTATCTCCACGATAATTTTTTGGTTGAGAGAGAGAGAGAGAGAGAGAGGGCCGTACAGCATTCCGCCAAGATATTAGGTGTATCGAACTTGAAGAAGTCGGGAGTGAACACAAAGTAGCCCTCAAGCACTATGTGAGTGACTCCCGAGAACACAAACCAGCACATTAAGAGTCTGTCCAATGGCGTCACCTTCTTGTTTCTCGCTGCGGTCACACATCCAAACAGTGTAAAACAATCACGTCCAATTGCTCCTCACACCCTTTGCCCCGCCGATGCTATATTGTAAACATGTTTAATCGTATCACTGCCAAAGACTTACTAAATGCAGCCTCATTCTCCCAAGCACACACACACAATTCCCTGATCGGTCTGCCCTGACGAGTTTCCAATCATTTATGCGGCCGTAAGAGCAAAGTCTGCTCTTAGCAGCAAATCAAACAAACTCTAGTGCTAGGCAAGCTGACATATACTCTGGCATTCAAATGTCTGGCTCCTAACTAGAACGATGACTGGAATGTCGCAGCGAACCCACCTAGGCAATTGCTGAAGGGAGGGTCTAGCACCGGCTGTACCAAATGATACCGTGCATGTATTTAATTGGGGGAAAAAAAAAGACGAGGTGTGGAGGTCGGGAGGGACCTGAGAAGAGCCAGACTGCAAGAGTGACAAAGACAGAAGCAGCCCCGTAGGTAGACAGCACGTAGACATCTGACAGAAGCCGCGGTGTAAACCCTTCAAGCACCAAGTCCCTAGGATAGTAGGGATGGGGCGCTCCAGTGCTCGCCATTGCTTGTCCCCTCTCTCTCACACACACACTCCGTCCTGATCTCTTCTCTCCTCTCCTCTCGTCTCCTATGAGAACAAATAGATTCCAAGGTGGCAACTGCCAGATAATTTATACCGTGGATTGAAAGCATAACACAACAACAAACGGCTTGTTGAGGCCACCTTACTATTATCGTATGTATTCCAAGTTACATATGTAGCTTCGCCTGAGGATAGAGCAGGGGAACAGTCTGCGGGGGAGAGGACCTGATTAAGCAAAATCCCCCACTAGAACATGACAACGTTATTATTACTAGGATCACAGATCAGGCTGTAATTCTTTCTCCTTATCGCATCTAAGACTCGGGTCGATTGATTGGGTGAAATTCCTCTGAGCATCTTTGCATTTGCAGAGCCAGACTTTTATTGAGCCTGGACCCAACCATTTCAGATCCAGAATGCATACGACGGAGTAGAAAGAAGAGAGGGGCTGAAAGGATTGCCTCCCCATGCAATCTAGCGTCGATTTCTCCCTCTTGCTCAAACTGGGCGAGGACAGTCATCTTGGTTGAATTGATTCCGGGTGCAAGGAATGACGCCAGATTACCTACCAAGATCTTCTACGAGACCATTGCAGCTCCAGAGGAATCGAGGATTTGGACTGTTGCGAAGCGGGAATCAATTCAGGTGTTTTGGACTCACCTGCGCCCAATTCATGACCCTATTATTAAAAAATGAGGCGTTAGAAAAGTGGCTATATTACAGGTGTCATATTTTTAACATGTCCACGTATGACAAATCTGGCTCCTGATACTTGACATTGGCACTTTCTGGCGATTTTTTAAACTTTTCACTCCCGTAATTCCTTAGTAAAAGTAGCTGACCCATTTCCCAGGTCAAAATCTGGCGGTTTTTCGCCAGATTAAAAAACACTGGCGACTGCTCACAATTCAGGCCCTTGAGGAGGGCGGGAATCTTCATCATCACAGGTGGCTTACCAGGAATAGTAAAAAGAAAAAAAGAAAAACAACTTCATTAAACAAAGAGAAATTAAATTAAATTAAACTGAGAGAAAGAAACAATGTTTGTGTGCCACAAAGATATCCATCCAGCAACAAGCCACATATCAAATGAGGACATGCGTCAGCTATCATACTCGGCCCGTTTGGTGTCTCTCTTGTGGGCTGCCCCCCTCCCAAAAGCAATAAAAGACCATTCTAAGATCTATTACATGATTAATTTGCAAGTTCTTTGGCAGGATATGAGAATGAAACACTATTTTAACTAATTCTGGACTTTTGTTTGGTCCAGAAATAATATGAGAAATATGAATAAACAAAATTTATTATTGAAAAAATAATATATATGATTATTTTGGTTATTTTATATACAATATAATCCTCCAAACATTTTTTGGAGACAATATAAGTATGTATTGTGGTTTTAGAAGAACATCCACTGCCAAGTTGACGTTCACGAAAAAATTGGGATGATGCAATAAATTACATCATGATGTGAGGTTAGATATGTAAAACTTTTTGCAGAATATGGTTGCCATATCAGATGACATACAAAACCAAACATAGAACAATCATGGCATGTGATGAAGATGATGATATGAAAGAATGTGTCCGCATACATTGATGATAAACATTCATATTTTATTAGAGATTGCAACTTTGGCGTTGCAGTCAGACCTAATGTAACATCAACTGTACATCCGTTGGACTTAATGTTATCCAGCGGCTCGAAGCCATACAACGGCTTACACTAACCCATTAATATTACAAAGCCTCCTCCCAAACAGCTCGCAGTCAAGGCATGTGTTGGAAGACGCCTCCGGTTACCACAACCACTTGCAACGGTCTCCGCACCAGATGAAACAGAAATACTTTCGGAGAACTCGAACCTAGTAGTAACATTATCATCCAAAATGTTACTTGGAACTCTACTTGTTGAATCTCTTGATGCCCTTGAAGCCTGTCGGGAAGCCCGCCAGCCAATCACGAAGCTCTTCTTCTTCTTTTCGAATTCGCTCCTTGAATGTGACTGGGCAAAACAATTTTTCATATGACAAATGTCAGCTGAAATGTGGAACATTTGTAGAAAAAATGATAAAGTGCAAGTGCAAGTGGAAGACACTTTCAAGATCAAATTCTCTATAAACAATAAACAGTGGGATAAGTACATACCAAGGTAATCGGGTTCCTTTTGTTGTGGGATCCAAATACGAGGATCAACATATCTTCCATACCAAGCCCAATAGGCATGGTCACGACCAATAGACTTACGAGAACACTTGGCAGGGTTCTCGCTGATGTAATCTACGACTGTTGAAGCTGCAGTCATTTTCAATATATATGGCCACACAGCTTTTGTGCAAAAGCACATTGAAAGCCTGGACATATCCCCGAATGTCGTATGTTTGCTTCAAATTCCTCATCTTGTCCCGGGCAAGCCAGGACGCGTTGAGGGGCACAAACTGTCTCTTCATCAATTCCTTGAACCCACTCCAGTTCAAGGTTTCCGGGCTTGGACCTCGGTCGTGAAGGCGTTTCTGCCACCATTGTTGAGCATAGCCCCTCAAATAGGTGGGAGCCACTTCCACCCGATCCTTGTCATTCAACTTGGCCGCCCGGAAGTACTGCTCTAGCTCCAAGAGCCAGGTGTTGAGTGCCTTCCGATTTCGGACGCCCTCGAAGATGCTGGGTTCCTTAGGCTTCACCTTAAACTTTGCCTTAGTGGAAGTAGCATTAGCCGCCTTCAACACGTCTTTCAACGTCCTGCCAAACTGCGCCAACAACCCTTCCCAAAAAGCTGCCGGCATGGGAGACATCTATTGGTCTGTCGGAGCTCTCAGGGATTCCTCGGGCTCCGACTCCTCGGATTCCTCCCGCTCATGAGCGGCCTCGTTTTCAGAAACCTGCGTCGCTTCCTCAAACGGCCGCTTCGGTGACACGTCGCCCCCATCGGGCTCACCAGGTTCATCATCTTTTGGGCCGTTCCGCTTTCGCTTTGGCTTGCCAACCCCATGATGAGGCCAATCCCAAGGACGATCACGTACTGAACTCTAAGCTCTGATACCAAGTGTCGCGCACCTCACTTCGGTAAGCTTCCCTTCAAGTCATAGCTCGATGCGCGTGCCTAACTCCCAACCTAGCCGCCGGGCCAACTTGGAGCTTCGGCTGCTCACCGGGGCATAACGGTCCCCCTTTGATCTCCCAAAGAACCCTCCACCGATTTGGGCCAGCGGGAATTCCCTTTGGTAGTTGGCAGTCCGGAACAGCTCCCCACTCTTTGGTCGCTTTCCGGCTCGCTCGCTTACTCACTAGTTTTTGGTCACCAACAGGCTTGCACCGTTCTCGGGGTTACTACTCCCTATATATACTTCTGTAGTTGTCCGCGGGGGTTTCACAAACAACCATGCCATTTTATGGCGAACCACCACGAAAACCCTCGACTCCCGGTGGTGAGTCGCGGTGAATCTTGGCCCACTCACCACGGCCCCATTGGGCCGTGATGAGTCCCGAGACTCCCCACGACTCCCACCACGAGGTCTCCACCCCATGGTGAGTCCTATGTCACCCCCACTAAGTCCCGCTAAGCTACCACCACCCCTTGTGGAGCCACCCCCACCGCAACCCGGTGTGCGGGGCTCCGCCTAGTGAGCGCCTCTGCCTCCTTGAGTGCCTTGGGCACTCAAGGGTGCTTCAGACCCCGTACCTATCGCTGCTACTGCCCCCACCACAGGGGCAGCCCCTTCTGTGTCCCGACCCCTTGCTCTCAAGGCAAAGGGCCGCGACACAGAGGGTAACATTATGTCCATTGTCAACGGAAATACTGACCTCATGCCCCGGGGGGTGCACTCCAGCCAATATGTATCAGCCACGTGCGTGCACAAGAGGGGGTATTTTAAACCCCTCCATGTACAACATTATAAATATAGAGGGGGTTTTATATCACCTTAAATATAATCTTACAGGAGGGGATTACTAAGTTTTAGGAGTAGTCTAGTGGTAAGGGCATAGAATGATGTGTGACACATCGCGGGATCAAATCGCGATGCAATGTTTTTTGCTTTTCTTTTTTTCTTTTCCCCGCGATCTGTCTCCCGCGGGCTCTCTTTTCCCTCCTCCCCCGCACCCCTTCCGTGTCAGCATGGTCTTAGCATTCCATGAGCTTTCTTTCTTGTTTCTTTTTTCCTCTTATCCCATAAGATCTTTGAGCTTCCTGCAGCCATTGTGAAGTACAATCGCATTCTACCAAGATTTGGCGTTTGCGGAATAGTGGCACCCTTCCATGGCCTAAGGCCTGGCTCCGGAGGCTGAGACAGAAGCTTAAGTTCATCTTGTGGCTCCTGAGAAACCTGGTCGCTATCTCTCATTGGCGTCTGGTAGCACCTGCTGGTCCTAAGTTTGGTCATCGGGTTTGGGTTTTGATTCAGGTATGTCCAAACTGATTGTTTTTTTCGTTCTGTTCCTCTGCGCCTCTCCACCTATCCTCAGCCTCGAGACTTTCAAAGTTGGTAAACAGGGGTATAGGCACAATTCCCTTGATAGAATTGAAGAGAGCGTCTCTTTGGTGAGAGAACCCCGGACAGTGTATCAGAAAACGAATACTGTCTTCAGGTTGCCCACACAACGGACAATTGCACTCTCCCTTTCCTCTCTGCTTTTGTTTGCTGTTCAAAGGTAGGCTTCCTTCCCTCAGTTTAAATTTCAGTCTAGTGCCGAGAGTGGGTAGACCCTTGAGGTCATCCAAGATGTCCACCCCCATGTCACTGACTGGAACAAGTTCAGGGAAGTTCTCTACCTAACTTCATTTTCATCAGACAATCTCATGGCAACAGACATGGCTTCAGACACTACAGCCTCTAAGTCAGATTTATCCAGCAGGGTCAAGACTTGCGGATCCAGGTCAAGGTCCTTGAGAATCTTTTCTACTCTCTTCTGCCAGGACTTCGCCTGTTTGACAGGGTTTAGGGTTTCCAAGATATAGAGTCGATTAACTTAGGATATCTGGTGTTGGGCATATGTTGCAGCTGACCCCACCATCTGACCTTGATTTCATCTCGTCGGGAGCTTAATGATGGAATGCCAAACTCACCCCGAACAGCCACATTGGCTGTTTTGGAGCATGCTGACATACACTCCTTAAGCGCCCCACTTGAATGGATTCTAGAGACTTAGCCTGGTTGGAGTTATCAACCCATATAGCAGATCCGTACTCCAAGGCAGGTCTAATAACGCGAGAAAGCATGGTTTTCTTAACCTCAGAGTTGACCCCTGTGCAGTGGAAAATTTAGTGAGCCCCAGAGCTTTGCCCATTTGGTGAGAGAACCCCAGACAGTGTATCAGAAAATGAATATTGTCTCCAGATTGCCCACACAATGGGCAGTGCACTCCCCCTTTCCTCTCTGCTTCTGTTTGTTGTTCAAAGGTAAGCTTCCTGCCCTGAGTTTATATTTCAGTCTAGTGTCGAGAGTGGGTGGACCCTTGAGGTCATCCAAGATGTCCACCCCCATGTCACTGACTGGAACAAGTTCAGGGAAGTTCTCTACCTAACTTCATTTTCATCAGACAATCTCATGGCAACAGACATGGCTTCAGACACTACAGCCTCTAAGTCAGATTTATCCAGCAGGGTCAAGACTTGCGGATCCAGGTCAAGGTCCTTGAGAATCTTTTCTACTCTGGTGTTGGGAAAACACCTTTTGATCTCAGTCCAAACCAGGAAGTGGTCAGAGGTACCAATATCAGTTCTGTCGATCATCGAAGAGAAACACTCGGGGAACAAATTTTTGTCCATTATGATATAGTCCACAATGGAACGTTCCCATTTTGGGATTTCTCACGAGTCCACTACACTTGGTCACCTCTTGTCTTGTTATTCAAGGTCAAAAGCTGAAGCTCTTCCAGACAGTTAATTAACCGTCTGCCATTAGAATTCAGCTCGTCCTCACCAGAAGACCCAATGATATCGTCCTGATGGAGCCCTTTGCCCACTTGCGCATTGAAGTCACCTTGCAATAGCACCACAAACATGAAGAGAAACTTTGGAATCTGACACTTTTCTGCCCCCAGTCAATGGTGGGACAATGTGGGTGGATGGTCAACTGGAAACTGCAACGGCAACAGCGCAATTGATAGAGCAAGGCATTGCTGATGAAGGTACCTTCTTCAACACATTTCAGCCTGAGGGCACCTTCTGGTTAGACCTGTTTCAGCCTGTTTTTCCTCTCATCCTCCTCAGCCCTAAAGCATATGTATTGAATTCTGTAAGTTAGCTCGTGGGTGGATTTGCGGTGCGTTGGAGTGACTTTGCAAGTTTAGGGCCGAGGTGGCAGCATGACAGGGAGGGGTAGCTGTTGATGCAGGGAGAGGATCGCGGGTGCAAAATCATCCAAGAGGGCCAGATTTGGAGCAAGGAACAGCGCTGGCAGGAGTTCTATAAATATGATCCACAACGGTGGGACAATATTGTCAACAAGGTGAACTTTCTTCATGCAATCGTAGGGAGTTTGACAGAACTTGTATTTAAATATGTTAGTGTGGAGGGAGGGGTAGCCGCTGATGCAAGGATGGACTGTGGGTTCAGGATCACCCAAGAGGGCTACCAGCAGTGGAAGTAGCAGCATTTGGTCAATAGCAGCAGCAAGAATTAGCAACGTCAAACTCATCAATCAGGTACTTGCTTCTGTATACATTTTATCATCTTATCAACGTAGTCCCTGCTTGGACAGCCTATAGGGTTGTATAAAACAGGACTTTGGAACCTTCCAACCCGGGTGCTTTGTTATTGGTCTATCAAGGTCTGATTTGAAATGTTTTCATTGCATTTTGCAGTGTGAACTCATCATGGAAGAAGAGTTGGAAGTAAAAGTCCTGCTCGTTGGAGGAGATGCATCACCAAATAGGCTTGGTTCTGTGTTCACTATGCAAGGTGTCACATACAAATGCATCCGAGCAGAAATTATAGGTGATGAGCTTGTCTCAGCAAAATTTCATTTCATTTCCATGGGGGGTAGTGTCCTTTCAGCCAAGCAAGAAGAGAGGATGGTTCTGAAAGGGGATACTGTACACATTAAGATTTCAGAAAACGATGGGGACCAAGGATTGAAAAGACCTCTATCTTCCAGTGGTTCTACGATCTTGCATGAGGACAGACCAGGCAAGGACCCGGCACCAGTGTCTACCAAGATGAGGATGGACCCTGATACACCCTTTGCTGGCGATGGTGGAAATGAAGACCATGCACATGAGCATGCACTTCAGCAGAGATCTGGTAGATTGTGCAGCACGTTGGCTACATCCAACGATATTCAAAAATGGCAGAAAGAGATTAGAGCCGTTGAAAGGAAAATCTCTGCAGAAGGACGATGTGACAAGTTTGAGCTGATGACAAAGGATCAAGAAGGACAAGCAATGTTCCACATATGGTGTGTTGAGTGTGAGGATGTTTATGCACGGTCTGGGAAAAGCAAACCATATGATGCATGTGCAAACTTTATGAGATCTCATTTGAGAGTGAGGGGCATCGCATAGCCTATGAGAGGCGTCATGGGAAGGGTTCATCACAATGTGTCATCAGCCCTGTAAATGCAGATGAAGCATTAGACGCAAAGAAGAACAGGGTGAAGGAGGCATTAGAGGAAGTCGCTCGGTTTTGTGAGGACAATCCTGGAAACAGATTTGAGATTGTGGAAGCCACAATTGGAGACTATTCGTAGTTGGGTTCCATAAGGATTAGGTGCCACTTGATTCGAAGTGGCTACTCTTGTTTCCAAGGACAGGTTCTTTGCAATCTTCTTTGACAGAGCATGTGAAAGGAAAAACTCATGTCGATGCAGAGATTTGCCAGAAGGTTGAAAGTAGTGAAGGACCTTGCAAAAAGAGAGGAAGGCCTCCAAAGCCTATGATTGCCAAAGATGTAAAGCAACCGGATCTAAGCTCTTTCTTGGTCAGTCAAACCTGTGTTGCCGTCCCCACCACTTGACAATCCAATGTGGCATCAAAATGGGAGCATCCTCGTCACAAACTCCATACGCTTTGTTGACGCTGCCCAACGGGGAGATCTGATCGAGGATTGACAATTACAGCAAAGGTCCCAATGCAACAAAGGAAGAGACAGTTTGTGTTGGG
This sequence comes from Takakia lepidozioides, assembly GCA_030704615.1. Classification (NCBI taxonomy): domain Eukaryota; kingdom Viridiplantae; phylum Streptophyta; class Takakiopsida; order Takakiales; family Takakiaceae; genus Takakia; species Takakia lepidozioides. The sequence goes on from CM060734.1 coordinate 43,185,959, forward strand.
GCCTATGGGATGAATGGTGGGAGTACAACCAGAAGAGAATAAGTCTGAAACCATTCCTTCAAGATAGCAAGGGAGGAAAGAAGTGGTATGTCGAGCCGTTGACAAATGCAACCATCACTCTAAACAATCAAGAGCATAAGGGTTGGTACGTTTGGCACGCGGATTGTTTTAGAGTGTCATTGGATGGGGAGCCATTTCCAAACTTGAGATGTTCAGCATGTTCTTCCATTCCCTTGGAAAATGACTTCAGAATGAGGGTATATAGAGAAAGAGGTGCATGGAATGTGAGGGGAGAGAGATACTGGCAAGGGAAGAAGGTTGTCATATCTTGGAAATGCGAGATTGTCAAACAGTTTACAAAAACAGACAGGAGTTGAGGCAGTTGAGGTTCAAATTGTGGGAGGCCAGGACCAAAGTGGCATCCTTGTCTGTGCGATGTAGGAGTTTGAAGGAGTCTGGGATTGAGGCAATTGAAAGAGGAGATGTTCTCAAATTTTGTCGTGATATTGTTGATGCACATAGGAGGGGGATTTTGAAGGAAAAGAAAGTTTGTGGGATTTCTTGTTGATATGGGCAAGAATATTGACAGGTCTCCACAAGGGAAGAGGTATGGTACTAGCACAAAAACAATGTTTGAGACTGTGCAGCTTTGGGGGGGTCCGAGATTGCATCATTTTTTGGCTTCAAATGTGGGGGGTCCTTTATTGATACTACAAGACGGTCTTTGAGGAAAGGTTTGAAGTATAGAGCGGGAGAAACGGATGATATATTTCAGCATGTGGCTGGAATTTACAGAGATGTGATGGAAGATGCAAATATTCCATTAGGAAGCATCCCAGTGATGGTGGCCGAAGATGAAACTGTTGTGAAACGATTGGTACGTTGGATTGCTAGGGATGACACCCTTCTCGGTTTTGTGGGCTTCAAGACAACCATGTATGTATTTCAAATTTTGTGGTGCAAGTGGGAGAAGGGGAATCAGGGTACAAACATATTGTGGAGGCATTCAAAAACAATGTGGTTGCCCATTATGCTAGAGTGTTGATAGCAAATCCTCTACATGTACGGTTAACTCGATTGGTATTGGTAATCCAGCTCACTTGCAATAGATTTGACAACAATTTTGTGAGATCACAATGGGAAGTGGTGAGACAATTGTGGGACAAATATGTGAGGGACGTGGTTGGGCCTATAATTGGGCATGCTTCAGACGGAGAAGATTATGCCAATGGGGCTGAAAGTAGATTTTGCATCCCTTGGGAAGGATGGTTGTTTACAGGTCGAGTGTGCAACGGGGGATATATACGGACTCCATGATCAGGACTTCATCCACAATGGGAAAAATTTGGTAAATCCCTTGGACAGTGCATCACGGACTTTGTGTTGGGTGATGAGGTTGCTACATTGAATCATGTGTTATTGGTCTACCATTCATTTTCAGTGGACAAGCATGGACTTCGGGAATGTGATATCAAAAGAGAAGATCGACAGAATTGGCAGCAGCTCAACGACTGGCATCTCGGAAGGTGCAAGCTTGTTTGAGGGAGTTACAATCAACTGTGAATCATCGAAGAGAGAGGACCAAAGGTACTGAAATTTACCTATACATCATTTCATGCTACATCGACATTTTTTTGTCTCCTCACATGTCATTGTGTGAGAGGGTACAATCTGCTGCGAAGGTATCATTTTTTTCAGATTGTGGAAGTTGTGGCTATTCCACCACGAGGTGTATAATCTGAAATCCTTCTTCATTAGCAGGGAAGCATACTTGGATTTACAAATTTCATGCCACTACGTGGTTTTACTTATCAAATTGTTCAAGGATAAGTTTAATCATGTGCAAGTTCCTTTGAGCCTTGTTGGTTCAGATGTGTGTGAAATATTCTTCAGCAAAGTGGGAGGTATGTTACGGAATGAGAGGACATATGACGGGTGTGATTTGATTGAGAATGCGGGAGCATTAACACGCATATCCGAGTTCGAGGCGAATCCAAAAGGACCCAAGTTCTCAAGAGCTCACAAGAAAACAAGAACACATATGGTCTTCTTTGGAGAAGAAGCCAGGTATCCCCCTTGCTGATTTGTCCGACTTTTCTACTGTCCAATCGGATGATTGCATTGTGGAGGCTTTGAAAACTGGATTTCTAGAAGCGCAACTTTTATGCCATAAACTTGGGATGAAACCAAACAAAGCAACAAACTTGGATTGGTGGAATGAGCCATGGACAATTGAGAGACAAATGGAGGCGAGCTATTCAAAAGCATGGAAGAGGAGGGTGATGATGTCGATGCCATAGATTCTATTTGTCCTCTTAATGCAGACACACATATTCAAAATGAGGTCGTGGAAGATGAATTGGTGTGCGGGCCTTCGAATTCAATGGAGGATGTTTGAGCCAACCTTTGGATGATCATGCAGAAGAGGTACTTGTTCAAAGTGAATTGAGACATACTCTGGATGCTGTCATTGATGAGTTTGAACAAGAGAAAGATGGATCGAAGGCAGTGGTTCCATTTGTCAAAGTAGACGGAAGACCATATTCAAAAACACTTTGGTTAGCCAACTCAATGGCAACCCTACTCTATCCAAGGATAGACACGAGTAAGAAGTGCATCGATGTTGTTTTGCCGAGAAAACAAACCAACTACCAACAACAAAGCCACGAGCTTGGGATTGGGTTCGGATTGTGCTGTATTTTTGTTGATGGGGGACTGCGATCCAAATTACAAACAGGAAAGGTAGACCAGGGAAAACCTGCAGAGGAGCAACCAAAGGCACTTGGTATTTGGGCAGGGGGTTCAAAGAATGCGGAAGAAAATCAATAAGCGGTTTGTAGAATGTAGGGATTCTGTTGATTTATTGGAGCGTCCTTCTCATATGGAGATTGGGTTAGCATGGTACCAAAAAATTCGAGGAGGGGTCTATACGTACGATTTGACGGATAACATGATGGTTGATTTGGATTCCATTATCGCGTTAGCATGTTTAAAGTACAATGTCAAGTCAAACACATATGTTCTTGATGCAAATGACCGAAAAGTATTTGACAACTTTATCAAAGATAAATAATTTTTTTAATTAATTTGTTAGATTTTATTATGTTTTAAATGAATAAATTCGATATAATATAAAAACATACATATATATTGGAGGGTTATTTTTAATGATGAAAAATGAGAATATACATACAGAAGGGGGTACTTTCCAAAAATTGTAAATTTTTGTATATTTACAGGAGGGGATTTTATAATCTTCAAAAAGTATGTACAGAGGGGGTATAAATTATCCAAGGACCCGTATACAGGGGGTTTTTTTATTAGGCGACGAACGCACGTGATACGCACAGTTTATAAAGAGTGCACCCCCCGGGCCTCATGCCCCATAAGACAAGATGCATTGGGGAGGGAAGAAATGATACTTTGAGAGTCTTACCACCTAAAATGAACTGGATGCGAATACAAGACGAGTCCAACGAGGTATGAAATCTCCATTCTTCAATTTCTTTCCTGGAAGATTTTTCTGATTCAATGTGGATGATCCTCCCTTCGATTTTGACTCTTTCGACTGTGGTTCCAGCTTCATGAACCTCCACTGTCCAGTGGACGTTCCTATCCTGACCCTGCCTTATTGTAACAGACCAACAGACTTTTCGGGTTGGAAGGAGTCTCGCAGTCGGCTGTTAGCCGCATCCGGAGTCGGATTTTTCCTAACGTGGAGGTTCGTAAAACTGGGAGTACATTGGCGAAGTGCACGGAGTGTGAGATGTTCAAGGACCTGATCAGAAAGTCTGTCAAGAGAAGTGCGGAACAGGTGACATACAAACGAGCGCTTGATAAACATTTGAGGCACCAAGAGTCGTGCAGAAGACTGTACCATAGCTGGAGGAATGAGTCTGTTATGATTCCGGAGGAGTTTCTCTGTATTATTCACGACAAAATGGATCATAAGAAAATAGCTGTTCCAAGGCTACAGACTCCAAATAAGATGATTTCTGGATTGGGTCAGCTTCCAGTTTCACTAACGGGAATGGTCACGCACGGACACGGTGGTGGAGCTTACGGTCAGTATTCTCTTGAGTTCTGGAAGGGAAATTCAAACTTTACAATTGGTTCTTTGGCACGTTGCCTGCGCCAGCTGAAGAAGCCAACCTGTCGCGAGTCCAGGAACATTTTCGATTACCGACTTCAAAACGAGTTCTTCGAATCACTTTTAAGAGGTAAATCGAGATGTTTGGATGCTCTTAAACCCTGCAGGCCGGAAGACAAACATGGTGCTCGTCCACTTCCGAGAAGACTGTACTTGCGAATGGACAACTTTGCGAAGGACAATAAGAACAGATGGATGCTTGCTTTTCTATCCCTCCTGACCGCCAAAGATGTTTTTGAAGAAATCCAGCTAGGGTTCCTAATGGTCGGACACACCCATAAGGACATCGACGGGTTCTTCAGCTACCTTTCGAAGAAGCTGAAGGAACGAAGCACCTACATTCTTTCGGATTTGATGAGGTCTTTTATGACCTCGCAAGATCTGCATTTCATTCCACAGATTATTCAGGAGATTCTCGACTTCAAGAATTTTGTTAAGGGCTGTATTCTGGATGGAAAGGAGGCGTTGGTCGCGATTTCGGAGATGCACGTCTTCCGTTTTTTTAAGGATGCGGAGGGCTGGCCCGTCATGAAGTACAAGAAGTCCGCTACTGATTCGGATTGGCTTCCAATAAACAATAGCGTGAAGATGTGGAAGTCCAATCCTGACGGGACTCTGAAGCTCCTTGAAGGAGACCCAGACGCCGTTCCAAGGAGACCTATCTGGGGCGTCGGGGACGACTCCTCTGAAAAACAGTCATTCATTAAGAATGGAATAAAAAAATACAGGGATTTTTGGACGAAAGGAATGATGCTTGACGATCATTACAGAGGTCGAATGGAACAATACGACCAGTACTGGGGAAAGATTCTCGCCAAGCTGGATAAGCCAATTCCAGAAGCTCCCGACCGTATTCAGCTTCTTGAGGGATTTTGGCCGAAAACAATTTGGTCCAAGAATCATCACAAAGATGGAATCCATCCACATATATTGCCAGATGTGGAAGAAGAGGATGAAATCCTAGAACCTTATTGTGGCTCGAGGTGTGAGCGACCAAGAATATCCCTGAATCCGTTCAAGGATATTGAGAAAGGGTTTTTTGTGCTCGTTCGCCCTTATGACCCAAGTACGTGCCCGGTCTGGATAGGGGTGGCAATATCTGACGTGATCCGCGAAAAGGAGGATCCTAATTTTAAGAAGGTGAAGGTGGAGTGGTGGAGACAGAGAAAAGGTGGTAACCCAATAGACTTGGAAAGGTACAGGGACTATTGGTCAAAACTTTGGGAGTATAACTCGTCAGATCCTTCTCAATGGATCCATGTGAACAATGTTGTGTGGACAATGCCTCCACGAAAAAATACGACAAGGAATAGCACTAAGAGAATTACTGCCGCCGAAGCAGTGAAGGCGCGCGCTAATTTGGAGGAGGCTAATTGTCAATCAGAAAACGAGTCGTGCGAGCGAGTTCCAGACCAAGGACATATTGTTGAGCTCAACTCCAGTACTTCGATTTAAGAAATAAATTTTTCTTCTCTACATGGCCCTTCTTGTTTGCGTTGGGGGATCTTTTTTCTTATCTTCTTATGTCGCACTGAACCTCGAATGTCCAATGGACGTTCTCGTCCTTTGTTTCTGGTTTGCTGGATGCTGGCCTGCTATACGTCCTGGTCAACAAAGATGACCTTGTGGGGGAGTTTCGCCTACATAACATATGGATCACAAGAACAAAATGGGCGGGCACGACCACTGGAGTCTTCAAATTCTGTCAAAGAGGTTTTTAACAACGGAAGAAAATAGCCCCATTTCCAGTCATTCTCTGAAACATTGGACTTGCTTTTCGCATAACCAATTCTCCCACTGAAGTCTCCCACTAGGAGGAGCCTTACTCAATCGTTGTTGACATACAGTTCTTCAATTTGCCAGTCCTCAAGTTTTCCTATGAGGTTTCCCTCTTTTTTCCCTCTAAGCTCTACGACTTTTCTGCACCAAATTTTCATTTCATTTCATTTTCATACTTCTCATCTTTGGCCCTGGTTTAAGATGGAATTTCACATGTCCTTTGCCGTTGTTCAAATTTTAAGCAAATTTTATTTCTCATAGTTTTTATTTGGTGGTCTGACTTTTTATCCTCTCTCATGTTTTCTTCAAATCCATTTTTCCCATGAGATCCAGGCGCTTCCCAAAAGTTGTTATATAACGCCATTTTCTTTCCAAATCTATTCATACCATAACCATAGCCATAACCATAACCATTATGGTTATTGAAATGTCTTCTCCCTTCACATTTGCGCTAGCTTTTTTCTTTGTTTTGGATTGACATGCATTTAGGCATGTTATAGTTTGCTTTCTATGTTACATCTTAATACTAGATCTAGGTTCCAACGACGAGTCTTTCATTTAAATACTTGTCCATAATATTAGGTTCTTCATTTTTTTTTTGCTTACTAGTACCCTACTAACAACACTAAGTTCTAGCAAAGTCTGGAGTTTTCCATAAGTTTGTCTATTTTGTAACTTTAAACAAAAACCCTAAACCCTTACCCTAAACCCTTACTAGAAAACCCTAAACATTTACCCTTAATCCAATACCCCAGAACCCTTTCCCTTCCCTTTGCAAATGGCAACCAACTATCCGTACCATAATTATAACCATTTTGGTTATCCAAATCTCTTCAATGTAACCAAATTTCTATTTTTGTACCATACTAACACACACTAAGTTGTAGCGAGTGCGAGTCTTCCGGCATGTATATTCACCATTTCTGCCTTCAACCCAAGCCCTAAACCCTCGTCGAAAACCCTACGCCATTGTTACATCTAAACCCTTACCCTTCCCCTGTGTAACTGGGAATAAAGTATCCATACCATAACTATTTATGGTTATTCAAATCTCTTCGCCCTTCACCTTGCGCAAGGTTTTGCCTTTGGTTTGGATTGACATGCACTTACCTTTTTTATCGAACTTTGCTTTCTATGTATCTTAATACCATGTTCCAAGGACGAGTCTTTCATTTAAATACTTGTCCGATGCAATGACTACACTTCCATAATATTAGGTTCTTCATTTTTATTTTGCTTAGTACTACCTTACTAACAACACTAAGTTGTAGCGAGTGCGAGTCTTCCGGCATGTATGCTCATCATTTTTGCCTTCAACCCAAACCCTAAACCCTCGTCGGGAACCCTAAACAAAACCCTACGCCATTGTTACGTCTAAACCCTTACCCTTCCCTTGCAAATGGGAATGAAGTATCCATACCATAACCATATATATCTTAATACCAGGTTCCAAGGACGAATCCTCAATCTAAATACTTCTCCGGCCCAATGACTATTCCATACTATTTGTTTCTCCATTTTTATTTTTATTTTTTATCCTTCTAACACACACCAAGTTCTAGCGACTGTGAGTCTTCCATATTTGTTTGTCCAATAGTGTTTTTAAACCCAAACCGAAAACCCTATCTTTACCATCACCCCTAAACCATTAATCTTACCATAAATCAATAACTTTAGTGTACTACCCTAGTTACACTCCAAACCTTATTGTACTACCATGTTACATCTTCTCAATGTTTCATGCTCTTTTAATATTTTCTTTTGTTGGATAAGGTATGATAGAATGATTACAGGGATATCAAATTCCTCAACCATTTCTTTAATTCTACCGAGTGTGAGTCCATCATATTTGTTTGTCTTTTTGTACCCTAAATCCAAACCCTAAACCCTTACCCTTACTGTAAACCCAAACCTTGTTACACTTCTCTCTAGTTACACCCCAAACCTTATTGTACTACCCTAGTACCTCTTCCAAATGTTTCATGTTATTCTAATATTTTACTGCCCTTGTCACATCCAAAACATGATTCATTCCAATGGCGTGGTATGTGAACATTGTGCTTCATATGAAGATTCAATCAATAAAATTACTAGCAAGTTGTATCGAGTATGGTAGAGTACGAGTTTGGCCCATGTTCGATGCGACCCATTTGTTTATCATGATGACCTGCAATGGAATATTACTTTATTCGACTTCCAAGTGGACGTTCAATGAATTGTTCAATACTGCTACTTCACATTGAGCACTTCAATGTCAAATGGACCTCTTCTATGACACATTTTGAAACAAGTATGACATCACCTGAAATTTTGCAAAGTTCAATCACACATTACACCATGATATTATTAATATTTCAATTAAATTTAATACAAATATATATTAAGTTTAGTCCGGATTTAAGCCAAAAGTCCAGAATGAATTAAAATAGGGTTATGATCTGACCACACAAAAGATCACTACTGGAATTATTTAAAAAATTGCCAATGACAAACAAAGCATGCCAAGCGCACTACTTTCAAATTAGCATTGATAACTGTGGATACTGGAACTCACAGGGAGGTGGGAAAGGGCTGGGCCATGAGTCGGGGGGCAAGAGCACAGGGACATTCTCAAAGGGGTGCCCTGATGTCTTTTGCTCCAATATTTCTACAAACCTTGAGAGGAAAAAAAAATCCAATCTCAGTACTGCAGCAAAACCCCACAGCATAATCGTTTTAATTGCTCCAAACTTCTTAGACACAGCAGCCCACACCGGTGCGTTTAAGGAGAAGACATAAACAGAGAATACAAAACAATCATACCATCCAGATTGATAATTCCAAGCTTGATTCATCTTCCAGTAAGCCCACATCATGAAGCTGGTGCCAAGTGAAGACTATATGTATTTCTTGCTACAGAAACCAATCAGAAAAACAATACTAATTATCCAAACAACAGTTACTGGCATACATGTCCATGAGGGTATTGTTCAGAATGACATCTAGTACAATTCCAACTTTCGCGATGCAACCATGCACATCTTTGCCCTTTTCCAGGGCTGCCAGGCTTGCACATGTATTGCAAATGCACAAAAACGTGATGTGGTTGGGCTTCACCCCTTCCCCCATCATTTGATCTCAGATCTTTCATCTTGATGCACTTAAGCAAGAGAGAGACATACGTATCTAAATCTGCTGAAATGCCTCCTTGGTTTAAAGTCTGTAGAGCCTCTTTCAGTTTGTCTGCCTCACAAACATCTTCACATGCCCAGAAGTGCCAGAAGAGGCATTGTGGAGTACTCCCTCTCTTGATCCTCTTTCAGAAGCTGTGGTCATGGTTGAGGTGCTTGATTTTATCAACTGTGCCGCTGCAGCACCTGCCTTTAGTTGACCATCTACCCATGCAGGTTTCTTGTAGCTATTGATGCACATGGAATCATAGATAATCTTGTGCTTGAAATCTGGCCCTCTTGGATGAATCTGGACCCAAATTCTATCCCTGCCCCTTCAGCTATCACTGCCTCTACACAAATCATGCATACATCATTGCCTTGCAGCTGATAATGACAGCCTATATTTGTTCTAGTTAACACCCAACTCAGCTTATCACACTAGTTCCTATGTTGAATTACGCCTGCTACTCTGTGTAATCTAACATGCATTCACCTTTCTGCCAAGTGGTTGTCCCACCATTGACTGGGATCAGAAAAGTATTCATTCCGCAGCTATACCTCATCTCTGTTACATGTTTTTGGATATTTTCTTGTTGTCATGTTGGCAGTATCATGTCAAAGTCACTCCAAACTGTCAAAGATTCACTCAACCAGCTAACTTGCAGAACTCAACATGGAATTTTAGGGCCGATTCTGATAAGAGGGGAAAACAAGGTGAAATGTGTTGAAGAAGGTACCTTCATTAGCAGTGCCTGATTTTATCAAATTATGCCGCTGTTGCTGCGGCTTCCAGTTGACCATCTACCCATGCAGGTTTTTTGCAGCAATGGATCCACAGGGTATCATATGTAATCTTGAGCTTGAAATCCGGCACTCTTGGATGAATCTAGACCCAAACTCTACCCCTGCTCCTTAAGCTATCCATGCTCTGCACAAATCATGCATACATCCTTGCCTTGCTGCTAGCAACTGACAATGACGGCCTACATTTGTTCTAGCAAACACCCCAACCGTGTTCTAGCAAACGCCCCAATCGTACATTAAGAAAAAGTCTCACCTTGCGATTGTCCCACCATCGTGAAGGATCTTTAAAAAACTCATGTCAGCTCTGCTCCGTGCTGCAAATTCAGGGCTGAGTCTGATGAGAGGGCTGAAATAGGTTGAAGAAGAAGGTGCCCTCACCACATTGTCCTCGACCTTGTGTCATGACCCATGGAGGATTTGACTGACCACCTCTGCTTGTGTCTGTAGTCAGGTAATGTCGGATTGGTCTATGAGAAAAACCACGGTGCAGCTGATTGGGCAGAGATTGAAACACGGCCTGCTAAGACCAAGCTGACTCTCCCAAAAACCTTGTAAACATCAGGAAGAATACCAAATCATGGTACTAACACGAGCCAAGAGCCCACATGTGTAGGATGGACAAACTTCTTCACATCCTACTAACGAAAAAGCCACACCTTGCGATTGCGGTTGTCCACCCAAGCTATGCATATCATGCAGATCAACAAGACCATCTACCGTGTTTTGGCTCTAAGAAGACGCAGACCCCAAAAAACACTAAGTCCCAGCCCCTGCAACACTGCGACCTAACAACCCTAAACTCGAGCACATTCATCCATCCATCCATCCATTCATATTTTACATGTATAAGATTCACCTATGGGTCTTATCCAATCAGGTACATTCAAGTTAGCATTTGAGTGGGGGAGGATTATGTGCTTCATGTAGGTACTATCTAGTGGAGGTATATCAGGATCTTACTCATTTTTTGCACCAATGCGTGGTCTCTCCCAGTGTTGGGAGGGTATATTTATTTTTCCTACCCTCAGGGTAAGGGTATATATGATTTTGGGGGTCAAACTTATCCTCAGGGTAAGGGTATAAGCTATTTTTTGAAAATATTTACCCTCCGGGTAAGTGTATATATAAATTTTAGATAAACACCCTCAGGGTAAGGGTATTGGGTGCCACATATACCATGAGGGTAAGGGTAATTGCAAGATAATGGTACCATTTTTAAGGTTAATTAATTTAATTAATTTAATTTGTGAATTTTATTAAATACTTAGAATAAAACATTTCAACTGTATAACATCTCCGTTATGTAGAATTTAAAGGGCTATGCCTTTTATTTTGAAAACATAAAATATTTTTGTTTACTTTTTATGTGACTTATGAATAGCAAAATTTTAGCCCTCATTTATGCTCCTCTAATGGCCCTAAAATATAACAAGCCTAAAACGGCGATTGGCTCTCTTGCTTTAGTAAAAATAAGAGGAAGGTGAGAGAGGGGCATGACTCAGCACAACTCACCAATCGGAGCCTTGACACGGTGTAAGGTCCTTTGACCACATTTTCTCCGTTGACTTCAACATGTTGCAAAGTCTCTCTCTATAAGAGAACCAATAACAAAACAACACATTTGATCACAATGAGGTCCAAAATCACCAATGCCTGAAGTAGACGTTTTGCACGATAGAGAGAATGGCGGGACGGAGGAAGGAGAGAGTGGCAGTGGCGGGGACCGCCACTAGCATACGCTTTTTGCAAAGAGAGAGTGGCAAGGACCGGTCTTGGAGCACAAGTTACGAAGAGGAAGACCAACGAAGGGGAAAAAAAAACAAAAAAAACAAAAACAAAAAACAAAAACATGCTAGTGTTTGCCATCTCTACTAGCAAATACCACACCTAAACCTAAAACCCCTAGTAATCAAATTATTATACCCTTCCCTATTACCCGGCCATTGAACAGATTTACCCTCAGGGTAAGGGTATCCTTCAAAATTTCAAACCCCAGGGTATAATCCATTAAAGGTATAACAAAAATAATTACCCCTGACAAGGATATGATAAGGGTATTTTGGAATTTCCAGGGTAGGATATATCCATATACCCTTATTGGGTTTTATCCTCAGGGTATAATGGCAGAAAAAAGGTATCCTCCCAACACTGGTCTCTCCCTTATAGGGAGGAGCCAATAAAATTCACCGTTAAGATTGTGGTTTCTATTAATTAATTGATTCATGTTTGCTGTTTTTTTTGGGGGGCCTTGCCTTTGCAGAGCCCACTATTTACTAATTTAGTAAGTAATAAGTTAGTAGGTAGTAAGAGGGGGGCTCCCTTATATACCCTCTCAGGGCGGTGGGACCTTTCTAGAAGCCCGCCGACCCTGGGACCCTTCTAGAAGGCCCTGGACACATGTCAACCGTACAAGACTCCTTATTCTAAATTTGGCCAATTCATCCATTTTGTTTTTGGACCCCCTCATCTCATTCCTTAATACACGTGGCCTTACTACATAAGCCCCCCACTCTAATTCCTGGGCCATAGTAATTCCTAGACCACTCTAGAATCAGGGCCGGAATGAAACTGTTGTACATACAGTTCTTTAATACATATCGTGACATTATTTCTCAGTAACGATATTTCTCAGCAACGAGGAGAGTCAACTGGTTGTTGTCATTTTTTCCAAACTCGCATATTTTTCTGAATTCTAATTTTAAACAAGGGCATTCCAAATGCTGATTGGTTCAGATGACAGAAACCTTGTGACGGTTTGTGTGGCCAAAGTCGTGATATACAGGGGTCGATCATACATAGGTATGCTGCATCTTGGATAGGGGTCTGCAATGAATGTAGGAGTCACATCTTTCTTTGAAAGGGTTGCTCGTTGGATAAAGGGAGTTTCTATGAATGAATTCAATGCAAAATCTTGGAAGACCTTTACAACTGGATTGATTAGGATTGTGCAATTTAATTCTGCAAGACGGAGTGACTCTTAGTTATGTCGACTTATATAATCGCATTCCTCTCTCTTTTTCTTACAGTTTTCCAAGCAACAAAATTTCTAACTTAGCCATTTAGAAATTTTATCCATATTTGTGAATTTGTTTCTAACTTTGTATTTAAGGTTGCAAAAACTTTTCATTCCCACAATAAAACTATAAGATTCCAACTCCTAACAACAAAATGGCATAAAACTTTATTTGCAGATAAATTAAGGATGTAGAAACATTGTTGTAGATTTGAGCGTGTTTTGAGTTAGGAATAAAAAAATGGCACATGTGCAAACTTTACAATCAAAGGTGGAAAAAATTGTATGGCGCTGCATGAAGGTTCAAAATCCAACTCTATGTAATACAAAAATTGATGCTCTTATGCTCATTGTTGCATATTAAGCCAAAAGAAGGAGACCTTTGGCACACGACGCTACGGTATTTGACGAATTATTTGTTGTCACATGGAACATTGTTGGAAAGTCCGAAAACCCTACCCCAACAACCAACTGGTCAACCCAACCAATCATACGTTGAACATTGGGACATTGTTCAATCTCACTTTTTATGTAGACAAGTTGGATTAATCAGTGAAAATTCTATCATGTAAAGCATATTGGTTCCCACCACAAGCTCGTTCCAACTAACAATGCATTTGTAAGTATGAAAGGTCACACCACCTGTTTCAATATAGGGTCATTGCTTTTGCTAACAATGAGTTTTTAGCATACTATGAGACCCAAGTAGTTACAACTTTCTTTTCTTTTCGTTTTTAAAGAAAGGGGATGGAGGCCCTTTTAATCAAATTAAAATAAAAGGAGGTACATCAGTGGAAAAGTAACCATTGTAGGGGCCGTGAAGGCCTACTGCGGGGGAACTTCCCCGAGTCCTAAGCAAACTAGCTACGAAAGGCCGAAGTATGGGGTAAGTGGAGATGTGTGAGAGGCATTGGTGAGACTAGGAAGAGACTGTTGTCTTAGCTTAGCATATGGTGAAACCAAGCAAAGAAGATGTGGAAAAAGCTGTCTGGGATTTCTAAAGTGGAGATGGAGGAAATAGGTTGGTTGGTATCTCGATAAAGCTATTCTTTGTCCCTAGTCTCTGCGAGTGTGGAGGGGCCCAAGACATCTATGAAGCCCACAACAGAGGAGCCCAAGGTAACAGAGCCCAAAGATATCATAACTTTAGCTGCATTCTAAATTTCGGATCCCTCGCTTTCTTGTGGCACCAGTTGAAGTCAGCTCCTCCCCCTCACCAGGGGACTTCCCATTGAGGGGGGATGGATTTTTGCTAGGTAAAATGCATGTCGGGAATGTAGGTTCCGAGCACATCGCCTTTGCCCCAGGAGTGTTGGAAATCTTGTAGCATCTTCCTCCCCCGCTGCTCTGAAGTTCTGGGAATAGCTCGAGCACATTGGTGGAATCGGCCCGAACAAGCCCATACTTCTTCAACAAACTCCTACCTTTCGAAGCTGCCTCCACTAGGAATTAAAGGATTTCTTTCCAACTTTGCAGTTGGTGTGACCTTCACAACCGCTCTTGGCACGCAATCTCCTTCACTCCTAGGTGTGGTGGGCTCATCCACCTCACCTCTGTCTTCAACCACTTGAGCTAGACATGAACTCATGCAATGGCTGGAAGCGATCAAAGGGGTTGCATGAAATCTCCGTCAAAAGGCTTTGTGAAGGTGGGCTCGAGATGAAGATGTGCACGAGCTTGCCGCAACAAGAAGTCCTCAAGCTTTCGCCGCTACTCTTTCTTGTAGGGCTTTATGGAGTTTGAAAAGCTTACAACTAAAAGTGGACAAATAGGCAGTATCACTGGAACACAATGTTTAGATACTACTTTTTGGTATATTTGACATTGATTTAAGATTTGTGTAAATAATTTTTACTACATATGATAAACAATGAACACTGGTGTAATTAGTCTTGATTTTGCATGAATATGACAGTTCAAAATATTGTCTTTTTCATTTTGCATGGGCTATATTGAATCTTGAGTGAGAAAGATTTTTTGTTTGATTGATTAATTAAGATATCCATTCTTGAATCTCACCAATAAACCACTTGTCATCTTGCAATATTCTTCGAGTTGGGGATATTACCCATCGCACCTTCAGTCTATTTTCAAGCACTGCAAAGGTATGTCCTTTCATATTAATCATGGGAACTAGAAGGACCTCCCTGACTAGAAGACCCTCCCAACGATCTCCGAGGAACATCACCTTCATCTTGTACAGACCTAGACCTAGATCTCATCATTCCACTCCTCACCAGGAGCAAATGCTGATGATTGTTGGTCCAAGTAGCAAAGAGAGTGGCTTGAACATCAAAAGGACATCTCAGCCCAAGAAGGGCAAAGCCACCACGGAGAAAATAATCTAGCCGTAATATAAAGTCATGCATGGCTTGTGGTTGTCACCACATCTTGAACAATTGTCTCTTAAAAGAACCTCCGCAAAAAGAGGATAAGATCTTCCTCGAAGGTACTAAACGACATTGCCTCATGGTCTCGTAACATATCCCGTTCAAGATATTGGAAGACACCATAGGAAGTGGCAAGAATATCTGTCATACTACCATACTCATGAGCAACAAAATCTTTTATACGAAGGCCCTGCAAAATCAAATGCACAGATACATTTCAGTTTTTGCCTTTTGGATAGTCATAACAAATTTAGTAACACAAAAGCTGGTGCACAATATAGAATTGAAGTGTAGTCTATTTACTCACCGTGAGAGGCTATTCATGCTCCATGCCTACGAGCTCCATATCCACAAATTCTACAAACTGCAACTAGTACTATAAAGGGCCTATCCCTCTCTCCGTCTTCACCTCTGTGCTTCTTGATCCTTTTATCTTTTCACCTCAACCTCTCCTCATATATCGCATCATTCTCGCAACGGCATCAAGGGGCTCATGACTGGTTACATCATGATGTGTCTTGTTGCTACTCTTGAGAAATCATAATTCCATGAAAGTGGTTTTTCCTTTTTATAAGTGTTTTGCTTTTAATAGCCGTTGATGGTGTTATAAGCGTGGAATGCCACAAACATCATATTTTTCTTTTTGATGAGATCTAGTTCTTTATGATGTTTCTTCTTCTTCTTAGAGTTCAATCAGACGTACATGTCGGCGACGAAGCAATCAATCAGCTCCTAGAGACGAATTTAGGCTTGCGAGAAGCAAGCGATGTCAGCCGGTTATGGCGCAGTAACTTGCGAAACAAGAAGCTGGTAAGAATGCGAATCAGACTCGCATGGTGAGTAGGGTTGATTGGCCCTGCTCTTTCATGAAGATATGGACTATGCATCGGTCTGAGTCCTTAGAGTTAAGCAACTTGATCAACTCGATCATCAATTTGAGGATTTGAGGATAAAATATGTTTCAAACTTGTTGGATTCAGCTACAAGCACTTCAGATGTAGCGCCTGATATGGTGCTCTGACAAGTCCCGAAATATTACACAAAGAACATATCATGGTATTGTGGCGTGGCTTTCTAGGACTATATGCTAGGAAGTGTGGTTGGACAGCAATGTATGTTGTAGCAGGATGCTTAGGTGCATGACAAACAATCTGGTGTCAAACGTCTCGTAATATATCTATATGTATTTTTTTTCAACATCATGTCATGGAGCTCGAATCTGTCGTACTATTACGTTCATCTCTCTATTATTATCACATTTCTACCTTTCTATTCATCCGATCACTGGACTTAAATTTCACGATCGTTACTGCGAGCATTCAAGAAACTAGTAAATTTGGTCATGTGATAAGTCGAATGTACTAGTTTAAAAAAATAAATGAATTTATGTTAAGTTTGATTCAGTCTGGAGTGTTAGGTGATCTAAAAGTTGATTCGGTGTCTAGACTAGATTACTATAACTTAGATTTTTTTGTCCCTCCGCACCATTCATGGAGACTACGAAAATAAGAAGTCGTGTACATCGTCATTGAGATGCAACATTGTTGTTCAAAAGACCATTTTGTTGTACACATGTTTATAATGTATGGTTTTTTTTTATGAATTTATTTGTATTCTTGAATTCACATCAATACACTGTTTGTTGCTTCTTTTTTATAATTTGTACTTTAATTATTTTTGTTTGCGCTTGCTAAAATGAATAGACGAGGCGAGTCCATAATTACGACGATCGATACATTGATCCCTAATCTTCAAGGCGACACATTTGGATGATGTATTCTTAATTGGTACGGTTCTTTTGATCGAACTTCGGAAAGCCGTTCGCTATTTCTACACTGTGACATGACTAATGAATATCGATACATTATGGTCACTGTGACTTTGGAAGATCTTTTAGCCAATGTGCATTCTCCCTTTAGCTCCAAGTAGAAAATTATGTTCGACTTGAAATATTTTCAATTAAGCCCAAATTTAAAGTTGCACATGGTGACAGTCCATATATGCTTAGTGTTTCATTTCCCATGACCATAAGCTTGATTGAGCCCCAAACCCATCACTCTGAATTTGTTGAGTATGGATAAAATTAGGCACTATTTCGGAAAAATAGTTTCAATGGACAAATGGGCTACAACTTTTATAGCCCCAGTGGTGGTGAAAATACTCGGGGAACGTTGGCAACACTTTCGATCTACAAATAGCTGATGGTTTTGGATAGGACAACATACGAAATGTAAGTGATGATTTTCATTGTTATCTGTGTGATATTGAATTTGTACTGATGTTGTTATTATCAAATTGTGATAACCATAATAAGTTCTAATATGGATTTGTAATTGTGCATGCAGATATCTTTCTATCCAATTTTTTTTTTTCAATTCAACGAATTGGCTAACACGTACAATACTAGTGCACTAACATCCATCCATACTGTTAAAAAAAATCTTGTGCTCGAAATCAGGTGCATCGAGGTTGATCACCACACCAACACCCATGATAATAATTTCAGTTCATGATGAAAAAACTCGTGATAAGTTGACTATCATTCACAAAGTTCATACACGTTGGACTACTTTCTCATCGCAATGTAAGTATTTTCAAAAACCCATTGATATAATTCGATCACTAAATTTTCAAGTTTCTTCTCCAAAGTCATTCATTTTATTATTATTTCCTAATGAATTAATGTAATAAATCTCGAGAAACTTATGTGCGATCTCTCCGATCGTGCGACCCATCAGAATGCCATCTCTCTTTATCCATCGTAAAGTCATGGCCATCGTCATTGTCAGTTTTGTCGATTATTCATTGATTTTGAAGAAGAGTCGAGGTGGCTTGTTACATAACAACTGCAATAGGAAAGGATGTGATGTGATTGTAAGTAAAGCTCGCCGCTTAACATATAGAGCTCCTCTTGACAACCAAGTTGTAGCCCATGTGGTAATGGACACATACCACCTCGGAAGTGGTTGTGGGTTCAATCCACCAATTGGTGTCACAAAGGTGTCCACTTTCCTAACGGAAGGCAATAACCCTGCAAGGTAAGGAGACTCCATAATTTACACTCCCTTGGGGAGGCGTCAAATATATCATAAAAGGAGAGAAGACGGAGCCCCCCCCCCCCCCTCTTCTTCTGCGCGTTGCTCCATACGTGTGATTGTAGCATACTTTTCATCCCATCTTTCATCTCGAGATTTCATCCGACAGACGGACGACGACATTAAATGTTGCTTCATATAGAGAGAGGGAGAGAGAGAGAGAGAGAAATAGGTGAAGGCAACATTTTTTTTATGCGCGAAATTTCGCCACTTTTCGATCCAGAAATTGGCCTCACGAAATTTACAAATGAATTATGAGTTAAAATATGGCACTGTTTCGCATTACTGCCCTCCCTAATGCCATTATGTCGTTGCAATGAGGATGCTGCCTATACAATTGTCACACAAGGAAAGAGCCAAATGCCATTTGGGTTCGTTAGATCCAGATGATCTTGCCTATCAAGGAGCAAAGCCTTGGGTTCAAACTCTTCCCGCTTTCGCCAAGGGGTCGAGCTATAGAGGGAACTCTCATTTAGGTTTCGCTTACCCGCCTAGGGAATTCCAAAAAGGCCTTGATGTGAAATGCGTCGCAATTCACTTGATCACCCCCCTAAAAGTGCGCAATTCAATTGAATTGCTGACTACAATTCAATTGAATTGTAATCTATAATTTTTAACTTATTTCTGTATATAATATATAATATATATGTATATATATATTTAAATTATACTTATACACATATAAGAGTATAAGCTAAAAATACATGTTGCCTGTCTATTCTTGCTGGCCCTCTTTCTTGTGCCGTTGAGGAAATTGTGGAGTTGTGAAGCCACCCTCAGCCTCAGCAAGAAAGGAGAGCCAGAGACGGAGAGAGATGAGCAGCTTCCTGTGATTCACTGGCAAAAGAAACATGGCTGGCTCCGAAAGAAACAGACAAAATCAAACATGACAATTGATGAAAGGCTTCCCCTGCATCATCATGTAGTCCCCTAACACTAGTATCTGGCCCAGGACAAAGAAAGCAAAAAATATGTTCATCTTGAGAATTATAAAAAATAATATTGTTTTGATACCCTTACAAAGGTATCATGTTGAAGTTGGGATGTGTGTTCCATATAAGTTTAATATATCAAACTCTTACACGTTGATACTCTTACATTGGTATCATGTTTGGTATATGTACATAGCCATATATTGGCACCAACATCTACAAAAAGAGACAATCCCGCTTTTACAAGCGCTTCGTGACTTCCTCTCTCTCTCTCGCTCTCTCGCTCTCCCTTAGGCTTATCTCGGGCTCAAGCCTTACCACAGGCAAAGGATTGACAGACGGACAGCAAGAATAGACAGGCAACATGTATTTTTAGCTTATACTTTTGTATGCGTATATGTATAATTTAAATATATACATATATATTATATACAGAAATAAGTTAAAAATTATAGATTACAATTCAATTGATTTGCAAATTCACAATTCAATTGAATTGCAGTCAACAATTCAATTGAATTGTCAATTCACAATTCAATTGAATCGTGTGCCGACAATTCAATTGAATTGCAAAATAGGGTTGTTTCAAGCTAGTTTTAGCATGCAATTCAATTGAATTGCGCACTTTTTATGGGGGTGATCAAGTGAATTGCGATGCATTTCACATCAAGGCCTTTTTGGAATTCCCTACCCGCCTAGTATCCGTGTCATGCACCTCCATTTAAGCAGACTTGCACCGTCTTTGGCACTGGCACATGAGGCTTTGAGCAGAGTTGCTGATCTTGCACAAGATTAGTCATATTTGTCAATGGATTGTATCCATGTGACAGAGTTGTGCTAGGCTTTGCAAGATGCAATGTCGTTGTTACTTAGAAAAAATTACCTCCCTTGTCGCTCCCACAAACCGAACACTACATGAGTTGAGTTCGCATAAAACTCATCAAACATTCTTGACAGTAGCCACTGGTTCGAAATCACATGCCAGTCGCTTCCTCATAGGCCAACGAGGAGCGAAAAAATTACCTCCCTTGTCGCTCCCACAAACCGAACACTACATGAGTTGAGTTCGCATAAAACTCATCAAACATTCTTGACAGTAGCCACCGGTTCGAGATCACATGCCAGTCGCTTCCTCATAGGCCAGCGAGGAGCTAACGTGGCTCAAGTTCTTAAATGAAAAAAAAAACGTTGGTTGAAGGGGAGAACTTTTAGGGTTGTGACTTTTAGGGTTGCGTGTGCAGAAGGGTTAGGGTTTATATAGAGAGAGTAAGAGGGAGAAAGAGACATTTGAAGGGGAGAATTTTTAGGGTTGTGTGTGCAGAAGGGTTAGGGTTTAGGAAGGAAGGGTGCGTTGGGACGAGCTCGCTTCGGTCTGGGGATGGCCGGGGCGTTTGCTTCCCACATGTCTCTCTCGTGCAGTTTTGGATCTCAGATATCACCTGGCTGTGGCTACTCTGCTCGGTTTTCTAGCTCGTCTTCCACGAATTTTTTTCCTCGTCGCTCGAGCTCCACATTTGCACGAGTCTCGGTCTCCTCCGCTGTTAGTGTTACTTCCTGCTCCTTTTCAGCGCATCCTGTGCAATGCCTGGTTTCAAGGGATGGCTTTCTAGCCTCGAGTGCTGCCACAGACCGTGTCCTTGTCTCTCCGCAGGTTTGGCGGTCTGGCCTCCTTCCAGCAGTTCGTTGTTGCTCCAGTCTCACGAACAATGGATTGCCCTTCACTCAATGACGGATCTGCAGCTATGACGTTCAGATCACCGCTTGTTTTGAGTTTAAGAGTCCATGCCTGACGGTGTCTTATGAAGATTAGACCACGGCGGTCTCACTGAGAGTTTCCCGGTTGTGCTGTCTACCAGGCGGCGGAGCGGGATATAGGGCAGATAGAAGTGGAAATGGATATTGAGTTGTCAGAGTTAACAGCAATTTCTCCACTAGATGGGCGTTACGGAAACAAGCTAAAGGCGTTGAGGGCAATCTTCAGTGAATTTGGGTTGATACGGTACCGTGTTCTTGTTGAGGTACGACACTGGTTGTCTCTAGACTAGTTCCATCATGGCTACCATGTAATGACGGAAGAGACTCCTTTCGTATCTGATTTGGACTATCTCATTATATGTTCAGAGAAGTGTATGTTATACAAGAGTATATTGGAAGGAAAGATCGAACAAAGGAAAGGGGAAAGGGGCTGAGGTTTATGGTTTATGTTGCCCGCACTGTAGCATCTTCTTTGGTGCATGTTCCCGTCTTCCGTTGTTGTTAAGTTGAAGAAAGAGGAGGATGATGTGTTGATGATCCTGTCTGTGGAAGAAAAGCCTTGGTTGATTGCGATTTGTGGAAACTGGATCAGGGTTTATGGTTTTGACAGGAGCTGGCGAGGCGCCTCTGTCAGCTTCTTTTCTGAAAATTCAGCCTGACGTTGGTTGTTGGATTTTCTGCAACTTGTGCGTGCTGCATGTAGGTTCGGTGGCTACAGAAATTATCACTTCTGGCAGGAGTGGAGGAAGTTCCTGGCTTCCGAAAGGGTGCACGGTCTTTACTTGAAGACACAGTCACGAACTTTGGGGTGGCAGATGCCCATGCTGTGAAACAGTGGGAGCGCACCACCAATCATGATGTCAAAGCCATCGAGTATGTTCTCAAAGACAAGTTCCGTTCACACCCAGAACTTTCTAAGGTTTGGCCTCCATGCTGAACATAAGACACCAGTCAGTTTGGGATGACGGAGTGAGTGTTCTGAGTGTTCTGAGACGAAAGTATCTGTAAAATCTTGACCTCGTGCATGGTCAAGTTCATATCCCGGCCAGCTTGTGTAGATCTCGCTCTGAGTTATGGAAACTGTTGGCTCTTGGATTATGATAGCTGTCCCTTGAGTTTTAACCTAAACAGGAGGGATTAGATTCCTTGGGTCCATGATGGTGTAATGGCACTCCAACTTCTTGATCATGGCTAGTCACAACCTTTCGTTCATCTTGTCTGTCTCACAAATGACCGGTTTGTATGCTGTTTGTGTGTTGGTAGAGTGTGTTGTGTTCAGATTTGTGTGGCAGAGTCGCAGCCTTCCCCATATTTTTCTAGCTCAAAGCTACTTTTTAAGCAGAGATGGAGTGGAGTGTAACAGTGCAGATTTGGAATGCATTTGTGTAGGTACTGGAGTTCATCCACTTTTCCTGCACCTCTGAGGACATCAACAATCTCGCACATGCATTAATGCTGCGCAAAGCATTGCACTCTGTCCTACTGCCTACTATGGACCGGGTAATCGAAGCCATTCGCTTCCTTGCCCATGAGCATGCTGATATCCCCATGTTGGCCCGAACACATGGCCAGGTACTGCTGCAATCTCTTTCAGTCACTGTTCCAGGTTGAAGCTGGCTTTAATGAGGGTAGTGTCACTTTCCCTTCCAACAGAAGCAGGTCGTCTATGTATGTCCAGTAATGAGTTGGTCTGTGTCTATGCCATCAAATTGACTTCCAAATCCATGACCTATTTACAGGGCTCTTTGTTTGGTGAGGTCTTTCAAATGAGGAGGGTGGATTATCTTTGCTCAAACATTGCTCAGTCAGGACTGGTTGTTCCTTTGCATGCGGCAGAAACTTTCTGCCTGCATTGGATCCAACCATCCAGTGTCAGTGAGGAACTAGCAGAAAAGGTGAGATCATGAGGACTTCTTATCCGAATCCGAAGTGGCATTCAATCCAGTGTATCAAAAGAACAATTGACTGTAGCTGAGCTGGAAATGACATGGGGATGGGAATGTACCTATGGGAAAAGATAGATGAGGGATGTTTTGTTTTCTATGTCTATCTCTCTCAAAACCTACACTTGTGAACTGTTCAGCCAGCGTCACCGACCACATTGGGGAAGGAGATGGCAAATTTCTGCTACAGGTTGCAGCAGCAACGGCAGCAAGTGGCAGCTGTGCAACTGCAAGGCAAGATTGCAGGAGCAGTTGGGAATTACAATGCACATGTAGTAGCTTATCCCAACATCCACTGGCCGAATGTTGCGGAGGAGTTTGTCACCTCTTTGGGTGTCAGTTTCAATCCTTATACAACTCAGGTAGATTTTGTCTTTATTCCTTTCTCCATGCAGATTTTTGTTGCCTTAAAATTTTCCTTGTTATAGATCAGTTTCTAACCAGAAGGGTTAATGCACACAAGTTGTTATGGCATGAATAATCAACCACTGTTAATTCATGGTGGCCCTGAATAAGAGATGATTGTGGCATACTTGACTCAGGTGTGTCAGGTGAGTTTTGGTCTATTGCAAAAAGGGTCTGCACCAAAGTCCATTGTTTCAAGTTGTAACGTGGGTTTGGTTAACTCATGGTTCAGATTGAGCCACACGACTACATAGCAGAGCTGTTCGATGCCATTGCGCGTTTCAACAATGTGCTACTGGGCTTTGACCGGGATGTTTGGGGTTACATCTCCTTGGGCTACTTCAAACAGGTGCCTTACCTGCTTTTTGTGCCTCTTAGATCCACATCAATGGCCTCCAAGTTGGTTTAGTGCAGCCCAAGGCTCCACCCCCAGGCTCTCCTTCTAGCCTTTACCTTCCGTCCTTTCCCCTGTCCTTTCCCCCCAGCCTCTTCCCCGTTCCCACTCTTTCCTCCATGCTCTGCTTCGATACTTATGTCCTCACGTCTATGATTATGTTTATGTATGCTCCCAAAGTTTGTTGACTAGGACAAGGTTATTTCTGTTGCAAGTGGTGAATGTGCAGCGAATAGTGGCTGGTGAAGTGGGATCATCAACAATGCCGCACAAAGTGAATCCCATTGACTTTGAGAACAGCGAAGGCAATCTCGGCATGGCGAATGCTACCCTCAACCATTTGAGTTCAAAACTACCAGTTTCCCGCTGGCAAGTAAGACTTCTTTTGTCTGTACCTATTGGGAATGGCTTCTGTCGCTTGAGTAGCATGTGCCATGATTCTTGTTTGGTTTCTGTGGATTAACATACACACAGATTGTTCGAAGCATGGCGATCTTCTGACATCTGGGCTGACCAGGTGGGCACTCCAGTCTTTGTATGCTGACCCAGGCATGCTTGTGTGTGTATGTGAGCATGAAGCGTGATCTGACAGACTCCACAGTGCTGCGTAATCTGGGTGTCGGATTGGGCCATTCTGTTATGGCCTATGAAAGTACACTCAAGGGGATGAGTAAACTGCAGGTACAGATCTCATCTCCTTGCTTTCGTTCTCTTCTGTTTAGTTTGCTCCAACAAGGGTGGGGGAGGGGCTGTTCTACCAGCCATTCTCTTATGTGAGAGCATGTATAAAGCAGGAGTTACACAAACATGTAGCTGCTGCTGGTGTGGTTCTATGCTTATTACCTTTGGCCTTGAATATAACTGCTTGTTCTCTTTGTAGCACATTTTGTGTTTTCAGGGTACTGTTGAGGGTGGGAGCTACAGAACAGACAGGTGCAAAGTATTTGCTATAGATTGTGTATCACTGCTCATGCATGTGTGTTTGGTCTAGCAGGTAGATGAGGCTTGTATTGAGGAAGTTTTGGCCAACACCTGGGAGGTGCTTGCAGAGCCTATTCAAATGGTATAGTAATGTCTCACTTTGTAAATGTTGAGAGAGTCTGATGTCTCTTGTAAGTGAATATAAACGGTATATTTATCAATCTGTACTTATTTGCTTATGCATTATCAGCCCAATTGATTATGGCCTTGTACAGTGCCCTCTTGTTTTGCTGACCCCAGTAAGCCCCTTGGCTAAATCATCCAGGGAGGCAGATGCAATCGCACCTGCACATAAGTAGTGGCATTGCCAATTTGTGCAGAGAAATATGCCCCCCCGCACGCTCTCTCTCCCTCTCTCTTCTCTCCCCCACATGTTCCGCTCAAACTGGGTGCAGGGTCAATGGCCACAAGGCTTTGGCAAACATCTTATGAGTACAATCTCTCTCTCTCCCACACCCACACATCGTGGCCTGGTGCACATTGGCTGACAGGAACCTATTTTTGGGTGTCACAGGTGATGCGGCGGTATGGCATTGAAGAGCCTTATGAAAAGCTCAAGGCAATAACACGTGATCAAAAGGTCACAAAGGAAATATTGCACCAACTGATCCAACGTCTAGATCTGCCACACGAGGCCAAGCAGCGCCTCCTGGACCTTACACCTCGGACCTATGTTGGGCTTGCAGCCACATTGGCTATTCGCGTGTAAGTTCCCTGGTGTCCAGTAGATTACAACCACCTCTTTACTAACAAAGTGAAAGAATTGGCCGGGAGGGAGACTAACAAAATCACAATCTGTGTAGTCAAAACAGAAACTACCCAGGAAGAAATAGAAAACAATGAGAGCTTCAAGTTGCAGACCTAACCTTCGGAGGATGATATGGTGACTGTCTGTGTAGAAAGGAATCAAAGGGGCTCCATGTAAGTGTCTCATAATCATGCTTGGTGCCTAGATTTCAGCGAGATAAGCACCATGCTGACTTTCTAGTGTATGGCTAGGCAAAGCTCTTATGTGCATTCTTTTAATAAAACCAAAAGTTTTGAGTCAAATCCAGGTTTTTAGTGTGTAATCTATTGTTGCCATGTGCTGATGACATCCTGCAAGAGTGAGTCACACAGCTTCAGATGGCACAAGCTGGAAGAATACCCAAAAAAAATGGGTTCATAAGCCTCTGAACAGCAACTTTGAGGAAGCCTGCTGAAGTAAGACATGAAAATCAGTGTTTGCTGTCCAACAGCTGGTGACATCGAACAAGGATCACTTACCATCACATTATTTTTCTTGAGTAATATTACAATATATTGTGGTTTCGACATGCACAGAAAGATGTTACTATGAGAGATTACTATGATGGGGCCAACTTTCCCATTCTCAACATAAATATATGACGTCTCTTGAAGGAAGAAGAGCGCAAGGATTTTGCCACTACTCTTTGTCATTAACATCAATTAATATGAAACTAGTGCACACACATAGATAATTCTCCCAGATTTCCAAGAAAATATGGCACATTCAAATTGACGAAGCTGAAAGAACAATACGAGTGATGAACTCCACCATAGTCATAACAGTTGGCAGAACTAGAAGGTCTCAAGAATTTAGCCACCACCTTGTGTCATAAGCTTCATTTGAGATGAAACCATTGCACACATGTAAATAACGCCCCAGATTTTCAAGACAATAGGCACACTCAAATGATGAAGCTGAAAGAACAAGTGATGACCTCCACCATAGTCAAATCAGTTGGCAGACCTAGAAGGTCTCAAGAGTTTGGTCACCACCTTGTGTCATGAGCTCCAATTCAGATGAAACCACTGCACCCACAAAAATAACTTTTGTAGCTTTCCAGAATATTATGACACACTCACATTTGATGAAGCTGGAAGAACAATACAAACGATGAACTCCACCATACTCAAATCAATTGGCACAACTAGAAGGTCTCAAGAGTCTGGCCACCACCTTGTGTCATGAGCTTCAATTGAGATGAAACCATTGCACACACATAAATAACGCCTCCAGATTTTCACGACAATAGGCACACTCAGATTGATGAAGCTGAAAAAACAATACAAGCGATGAAGTCCACCATACCGTAGAGTCCTTCGATGTCCGGCGCATTGCTGCCAAATATTTAATTATTTCAGAGAAAGTAGGTCCGGCACCTAATTTAGATTTTTACAATTTTTGAACAAGCTGGTCACATACATTTAAATTACCTCTAGGGAGGTAATTAGGGTATATTCTAGAGGATAACCCTATCGTGGAATTCTTTATCGCTTCGACATTGAGGTCATTACTTTTCTGAATATTTCAGGTAAGCAAAATTTGAATTAACGACGGACATTGAAGGACTCTGCGGTAGTCAAATCAGTTGGCAGAACTAGAAGGTCTTAAGAGTTTGGCCACCACCTTTGGGTCATGAGCTTCAATTTAGATGACCACACACATAGATAACTTTCATAGCTTTCCAGAATATTATGACACACTCAGATTTGATGAAGCTGAAAGAACAATACAAGCGATGAACTCCACGATACTCAAATCAGTTGGCAGAACTAGAAGGTCTCAAGAGTTTGGCCACCACCTTGTGTCATGAGCTTCAATTAAGATGAAACCAGTTCACACATATAGATAATTCTCCTACATTTCCAAAACACTATGGCACACTCAAAGTGATGAAAATTACAATAAATTAGACGTGATCAACCGGAAGGTAGTCAAACAAGGTCGCAGAACATGAAGGGCTCTAGGAGGTGGCCACAACTCAATGGTGTCATTAGTTTCAATTGATATGAAACTAGCGTACTCACTCACGTAGACATTTAGCATAGGTTTCCAAAACAATATGTCACATTCAATTTGATGAAGTAAACAATATTAAGCATCAATTTCAAAAATGTTGAAGTTGATACATTCAATTTGATGAAGAGACAATGAGCTTCATCCTCAAATTGATGAACCTAACATTATAGGAAAACAATGCATCAATGATTCACATTCGGGGGCTACATAGCAAGTCCAATGGTTTTCAAATCATCACCAATATATATCAAGGCTGAAAGGTATCCATTGCCGATGTCCTTTGAAGCTTGGATTCGTTCTTTCAAGTTACATAGTTTCTCTATGTCGTATGTTCTCTTGGGCTCGTGTATCTATCATGGCGGAAATAACCTTCTCTTTGCTGGTCTACAGAGCAAAAGCTAAACCTTCAACAATTCGTAATGAGACCCTCCGCCGTTTTGCATTGATGGAGAATCAGATTTGTCACCACCATCCTCCTATGATAATTCCCCCCTGCCATTCTGCAACTCGTAAGTGGTTATATGTGCATGAGCATACATTTTAAAATGGACGAAGCATAAATGTAACTATTCACAAGCATTCATCTTTTCATGGAAACACATTGTACCTCCTCTTTGGGCATTGTAGACGTATCAATGGGGGCACATCTCCAGCTACACAGCCTTGGATTGCTCTACATACCACTCAGATTGTGTTGAAAATACCTCCAGGGTCATCTGAACCTTAAAACCGGGGAATGCTTGCGCGTGAGCCTGGCCGCGTGAGCCTGTGAGCCTGTGAGCCTGGCTAGGCTCACGCCACGTCAGCAAGCTTCCACGTGTTCAGGCCGTAATTCCGTGCTTACCCCCCCTATTACCGCGGATCAGCTGTCGCCTATGTCCTAATTTTTTATCCCTCTTCAAGGCCCCCACATGAATATTCTTTGTGGCCGAGAACAATGGCAGGTTTGCGGATGAATTATGATTGAGGTCATGACTTTGGAATGAGGAGATCGTCCACTAGAGAACTGAATAATAAAACCAAACATTTTTTTTGGGCAAAGCAGTACATTCATTCCAACACACAATCATTTTTCAATTCCGCAATCCGAAGACCTATTTTAGGCAATCCCCAACTGTACTTACGGGAACGCGCAAAGAACTTGAAAAACAGTTTGGAGATGGAAGCAAAACCAAAATACAATTTATTGAGCCTCGGTACTTGAACCTAAAGAAATATTGGAGGTTTCAGAGGAACCACTTCCAGAGTGTACAGCAATATCATCTATGAATACAGCAGCACATCCATGACGTTTTTTTTTTCCTCGACCTTCATGGAGATGCGAGTACAGTGTTTGTTCGGATAATACCCGTGCGCAAGCTTCCGCGTAAACCGGCAAGCGGTTCGATCTAGGGGACTCGGGGACATGTAGTATCCTTGGAAACCGAAAGGCGTCTGCTGATTCGATGACTGGTGCTGAACTCTGCAAAGCAAGAAGAGGAATGGTGGTATATGTTAACATCCAGATATAGACAACGGAAGCCACTATTTCTCGAATGGGAACGACACAAGGAAATGTAACATATTTTGCACGAGTACACAAGAACTTACTCACACTCAAAATCGGAGTCCACGTCCAGATCCTCGTCAGGCGCTTCGGGCTCCTCCAGAAGTCCCTCTGTGGATGGGGCAGAAGTAGTGCCCGACTCAAGCTGACGAAGCTCGCTTGAGAAGAGCTCTGTATCAGCTTCCATGCCGAAGAAGTGCCTTCCGGCGCTCTTGCAAGCATGAAAACATGCTCCTGCAAATCCAAGAAGAACGAGAAATAAAAACCAGGATTCCCTAAGGTCACTGCCCATATGTCAAACACAATGTGAAGGGCCCCACCTGTGCCCATAGACAAGTCAACCACTCGTCCACCATGACGGCTGCATGTCTCCACCAAAGTCTGCATGAAAGCTGGAGATTTCTCCCGTGCACCTCTCCAAGGGACACCATTCGTCCTTTTCATAGTCCGACCCGAGTCGACGTAATTGAAGATAACATCATCCTCCACAGGCTCGCAGGTGGGGTCAATGTGAGCTGCAAGGTCCCTCAACTGAAACTCAGCAACACCAGCAGGAAGAGTGTCCGTCCGCCTCACCAGGCACAAAGCTTCGAACACTCGTGTCTGTCATTAATCACGAAGAGGGAATGAGACAGAAGTCATAACCCACCATTTTGATTTACCGGAAAACCACGAAACATCAATTGAAAGGAACCAACTCACTTTCTGCCCCGGGAACTTGCCCTTCGTAAGAGGCAGAGTATTGATGCATGTCCAAGTTTTGATGACACGAAACCCGGAAGCTTTCATGTAGCTGAAAAGAGTTCTTCGAGCCGACATGTCCTTTGACTGCATGAGACGAAAGGAACTTGTTGCTGAACGAGAAAGCCCACTGCCAGTAACGAGAATCCGATTTGTTCCAAGTCGGGGTCGAATTGGAAGGAAACACATCAGGGACAGCAAAACCGTCAGGAATGTCCAGCACCACAAGGTCAGTCGCGTATGCCTGTTGAACTCCATTCACCCATTCCGGACTTTTTGTGACCTACAGCCAAAAACATGAGACATTGTAAGAAGCCCAATCCAAATCTAACAGGAGATCAATCCCCTGGACAAGCCACAACAAGCTGCCAAACACAATTATTCATACAACAGTTTAGACATAAGTTTTCACCTGAGTGAGGAATGAAACAAGCATGTCCCACGATTTCGAGGGCACCCCTTTGAATGTGGACTTCCTCGACTCCATCATTGAAAGAAAACTTTCATTCAGCACCTTACGATTGAACTGGCCCAAAACCCTGGAGGGATGTTCTCTCGCCTCGAAAACTTGCTCCCTGGACTTTGAAGTTCTCCTATCCCTCCTTGCAGGAGAAGGCTGTCTTTCAGGAACCTCTGACGGTCCCTGTCCTTGCGGAGCTGCACTTTTCCCCTTCCCCTTCGGATCCCCGACAACCTTCCCCTTTCGTTTTGGAGTAGCAGTTTTCTCGGGCTCTTTTGCAGCCAGAGCCGAAATGATTCTGTCCTGGATGTCTTTCTCAGCCAATGGGGCAATCGCTGCGGCATTGTCGTTCAGGTTTCTCAAAACAACTTCATCGAATGGGGTGTCCTGTTTTGGCAGGTCGAGGTACCACCCACAGTCTCGGAAGTGCGCCCTGCTCCAGTTTTTGGCAATACCAGCCATGTACATTGTCTTGTCATTGGAGGGGTCAGCCCATGAATAGATGAAGTCTGGGTCATCGCTAAGGTACTTTCCCGGTATGAGGATATGATACATATACCTGAATCACACACAAAAAACCCAGACAGTCATTCGATCAGAAAACGAAAAAGAACACACATCCGGAAAAAGATATTGAAATGCAGGAAGGCAACACTGAGAATTCTACTTTTGAAATCCCGAATCAACCTTGCGTTGACGCAATGTTCATTCGAGCAGAAATGGGGAACACCAAATGATAATGTTGTATTAATAGAGACAACGACTGAGAAGCGCAATTCAACATTGCTTCAACGCAAGGTTGTTTTCAATCAGAGAGGAAATGGAAAACACTGCCTGAAAACTACCATCAGACTATGTACTGGTGCGGATATTCAACATTGCGTTGGCGCAATGTTGAAATCCTCTGTTGGAACACATGTCAATGCTATCTCATAATCATAAGTTTCCTACAATTGTATTAAATCGGGGGATGGCTACGGGAAATTTCCAGCAATCCATACCGCCAAACAACCTTGCGTCAACGCAAGGCTGTTTGTTGGTACAGTGAAAGTTGTAAATAGCATTTCAAACCGACTCCAAACAGTCTTATGTTCATCTTGGCAGCATTGGAACTGGATTTGAACTACCCAAAACAACAGGAAAAGCTACATAGCCTGCCACTTCATCAACCTTGCGTTGACGCAAGGCTGATTTTCCTATCAGTTTATCCCCTTTCACATTCAGAAAAACGGCATTATGGGATACTTAGGTATAGGTAAGGGAAACCAGGACAAAGGGAAACAACCTTGCGTTAACGCAATGTTGCTCGACTGCACATGCAGAGCCCTCAGAGATCTCGCAAAGCACTGCAAATTCGCAATTCTTTATGGAAAGAACGACACAAGATTGCAGAAACATCCCTTCAAGCACCAATTTTGATTCAAGGAGGTCACACCTGTACAACACTCGCTTCATTGCTTGCTCGCTGTTGTACTGGTTTTTGAATTCGTAAGACCTGGAGATTCCTTTCTCTTTCTCAAACTCCCTGAAGAAGCAGTTGTTCCAGACAGCGAGCTTCCATCTCCTGATATAGGCCTCCAGTGTGATCCGGGGGCAAGCCATCTGGATTTTGTAGTCTGCCATCGACTCAGCAAGTGCAGCCACTGCGCGTTTTTCTAACTGCAACAAGAAAGCTCGTAAGAATTTTCAAGAGGTTACGGAGCATCAAAAATGTCTGAAAATGGTTTGGTTCAAACCTTACCTGGCTCCAGAATGTGGCTTTGTGTAGCCACTGGTCGAATGTATGGTCGCTAACAACTCTTATTGCTTGTGTCTTCGGGTCCCTCTCTGGAGTTGGGAACATGTTCGTGTCTCTCACAAGAGGATCCGAATTCCATATCTCCAACCACCTGATTTTGGTTGCATTGTCCACCATTGAAATGGAAAGGCGATGTAGTTTCTCTTGAGTCATTTCTGGCTTGGAGCCATACTTATCATAGTGTGCTTTCACCTGTTCCAGAAATTCCGTGCCAAGACCTGGGTCTGCTATCCGGATCTGTTTGTCGAATGCACTCATGAGGTTCTTCCTTTGATTTTTCATCTCGAACTTCATAATGTCCTCAAGCCCAGTTGCAGACCGCTGCTCTTCTGTGTGGGAATCATAGTACTCTGCTTTCGCCTTCAATCCAGTTTCTGCTATTTCTTGCTGCATACATAACAGGTAAAAAGAATCAAAGACTGCAATTTCATCACAAAATTTGCAGTATTAACAGGCAAAAGGTGTCAAAAAGCTTACAGTGTACATGTACTCAAGAAAAGCCTCCCTTGTCAAGCTGTACCATGTGCTTGTCTTCTTCTCAGCACACCTCTTCATCTGCTGAGGACTGAGCACGTTCGTGAATGACTCCAGTGGCATCAGCCCTACCTTCTGGATGCGGAATAGAGTGTGGCACAGATTGGTCGTCACATGAGATGTTTCATTGGACCTGGAAAAACCTTCAACTCATAAGATGATTTCAAATTGTCGAAACAAGTAACAGACACAAAGTTGGAAACTTACTTGTTTATGTCGTGCATGGCTGTCAAGAGCTGCGTGACACGTCCTTTGTGATCGAGAACCATGGAAACCACGCTCCAGTGCCATTCGATGTCGTCCGAGTGCAAGCTTGAAATGTAATCCATCCAGGCAAGCAGTCTGTGGTTCCCATCCCAGACAAAAAACATCTTTCCCATGAATGCTTTTGTGGAGGCCTTTTTGGACAGCTTGAACTCGAACTCCCTGTTTACATCCCGCCAGCATGCATCCCAACCTTGCTCAATGTCCTCTGTTACAAGACACTCCTCTCCTTTCGTGTTCATAGTGGATACGTAGAACACTGCTGATCCCTTGACATAGCCGTGAACAAAGTCGTTCTTCAACTTCGTTATATCGTTCCTCAAAGCCGGTCGAACAGCGGGCATGGAGATCATCCTGCACAGCGAATGACCAGGTTTCCGCCCGGAACCTCCATCGACAGAATCACCTTCGACGAGTTCACTTTTTGCCCACCAATTATCTCCTCGGCCTTGTCTTCATAGTTTCCCTCCAATGCATCTTCCTCACCTTCACCTTCGGACCCGGCCAAATCTTCCCCCTCGGATTTCTTTTTTCTTTTCCTCTGCACAGAATGAATTATCTATGAGTGACAGATTGAGCACCCATGGATCAACATTGCTTTGACGCAAGGTTGATTGATGGGGATGTAGTTTAGACTGAAAAGCATACTGGAAAAACTTTTCAAGCAAAAAAGTGCTTTGCGTTGACGCAGGGTTCTTTTGGGAGCTTCAACTAATCAACTTTCCCTACCTTACATTTCAGGATATGAGAGATCGGACGCCTCCATTGAACAAAAAACTCATCAAAACCAGCCTTGCGTCAACGCAATGTTGATTCCTGTGCGGCATCTGTTCGTTTCACTATAAGTTCTATCATACACAATGGAGGTAGGCATCAACCTTGCGTTGACGCAAGGTTGATTGCGAGCTCTCGGATCGGTGTTGAACACACACAAAAGCTACAGGAAAAGTTGATTGTTGTGTCTTCTTCTTCTTCGAACTTGATGATGCGTCGCAAGCATCCATGTCTGTCTAGCTTGATTGTAGAGCAGCATCTGCACTGTTTTCATGCACAATATATACACTTGGGAGGTCGACTTCAACCTTGCGTTGACGCAAGGTTGATGTCGACCTCAATGCTTAGCAAGAACCAGAAAGAATCAGAGAGAGAGAAAGAGAGTTCATAGCCACCTCCGGTTTCTTCTTTGCACTTGATGATGCTCCTGACGCATTCAATCTTTCCATTTCGTCTGGAGGTAGCATGCTTCCAAGGAGGTCCCGATGGTGCGAAACAAGGGCAGACGGCATCGTTTCCGCGTCCGTTTGTTCTCCCTGCTCTTTGAAGACCTGTTTCTCTACTCGCAGTGCTTCCTCCCTAGCCCAGCTCACTTCCTCGTCCTCCCCCCCTTCTATTGGAGGTTGCTCATCGGTCGCCTCCGGGATCACTTCAAGACCTTCCTCTCCACACTGCGGTTGCAAAATCCTGTTCTGCCCTTCGTCTTCCTCTACGCCGGATGTTTCTTCTCCCATTCTAAGTTCCCGTCTCGCCTTCCTCATCCTCTCCTTAGCGCGTGCCCTTTGCTTCTTTGATGTGAAATAAAGTGTTCTTCGACGCTTGCTTCTCCCTCGGAATGGGGTCACCGTCTCTGCAGAATCCAGGGTTGCAAAGACAATAACGAGAAGAGGGAAAAAAGAGGACTATGGGAGGTTCATCGCAAGGCCTTCAACGCCAAGATGTTCGCTCGCAATGTTCAGTGCGCCACTGACTCATTCCACATGCATGGCGAACACGTGTCCATCTAATCGTTATGAAATATCGGCGGAGATCATTGGATCCTCATCCATTAAAAAACCGTTGGGGTCTAATCACCTCCCATCTGAAAAAGTTCGTTATTCTGGCATGTTCCAGAGGAATGTCAAGTGTGTACAGTTGTATAGCGGTGTAGGTGCCGTTAAAATTAAATGGAAATGGGCATCTCTTCTGGCCTCTCTGACATGACAACCAAACGGCGGCTCTGTCAGTCAATCTGTCAACGAATGCACTGGTGGGGCACTTGTGAAAAAACAGTTGGATTCTAGGATTAGGGCTGACATAATGACCATGCGCTTGGTTTTCATGGGGAGACATTTCACAGAAGTGGAAACCCGCGTTAGGAGATCTGCAAGCCGGAGCGATACCTGTAATTCTCTGTGAGGACTGCAAAAACTCCGCTCCCACACAATTTGCATTCACAAGCACGGTCGGACTGTGAACTCTACTTTCTGAAGCAACATCGACATATGGCCTCCCAAGCCATGGGCTGCCTTGACGCGGACTTCTTCAGTGAGGACCACCCTGTGCCATTTTCTTACGAGGTGGAAGATGATGGTTTTGCGCTGGTGCATGAACACGTCCTCGCAACGCAGTTTCGGTTGGAAAATGGAACTCTATTTCTTCAAAGGGAAGTGTACGATGGCAATGGAAAACTTCTCAAGTACGTGTTCCAGAAACCTTCGCATACTGCACCAGCCACACAATGGAGAGTGCCTCCAGGCAGATACAGGGTGCTCAGTGCCCCTCTGAGACAGTCTGCAGGATCTTTCCTTACTCCTGGCATGGCAGCATCAGTGGCCCAGGAGAAAACACCCGTGGTTGTCAAGAAGGAGATGAGTACCGTTAACACTGTAGTTGAGCTTTTGGACTCATCCTCTGATGACACATGTGCAATACCGCCCGTGGATCAGTGGAGGAGATCACCAGTGTCATTCCTAAACTGAAAGCCATGGGAGGGATGGCAGGTTTCAAGAGTGAGTTGAGGGGGATAGACTGGAGCACTTTCAATATTCAGAGGGTGGCATTCTTGCCGGAATCTTTTGATGGTAATACTGTTTTCGAGCTGCCTCCTCCTGGTCGCTTGGGGGGCATTTCTAGTCTCCTGGAAGGAATGGACAAAAAGCACGATGGGCACCCTTGGTGCCGCACAAAAACCTCCAATATTCACAACAACGACAAACTCATATTCAGGCGAACAGTCTGTAATGGGCACCTGAAATGCGAGAACATGAAATGCAGACACTTCGCATTGTCAGGGGATTATAGGGAGAGCGTTGACACAGTCTCGCGTCTGATAAGGCAAGAGTTGGATACCAATCCAACTGGAACCATATCTGCAATTGCCATGGGGGCGAGCAAGTCCTTTCTGGAAAGCCGTATTCTGTGTGCATCAAATTCGGTTGGAGGAATACTGGAGGGATCGGCTTTGGACACTGTTATGGACCATTTCTCAACTTTGACTTCTCCAAACATTAGGAATCAGGTGAACGCTTTAAGAATGGGCTCTGGGAGCCGAGGTTATATGGACAATATTATGGATTTGAAGAAAAGGAGCATGTATGACTACATCCAAAACAGCGTTTTCCCGGGACAAGGAGCCAGGAAAGTGTTCTTGTTCAAAATGTCCACAAAAGGTGAGGGCAGCGGGGTCAGCCTGGTTAAACGTATGCAGAAGGGTGGTGATCTTGGCAACTGCTTCCTTATGTTCGATCATGTCAAGAGGGTTAAAGACTGGACCACAATGGCATGTCATGTTTACGACCCTGTGTACCAGCGGGTCATGACAATTGCAGTGTGTGACATGCAGTCAGAGGACACAGATTCACAACAGCTCATGTGGGAAGCTCTCATTCGAGTTATGGCCTCCAATGGTCTCCCATCTCCCAATTTCGTTGGTTTCATGGCCGATAGTGCTCAAGCTAACTTCAACGCTGTCCGCATTGTGTTCGGGACGGGAGACCCAAAAGTGCCAATGCCTGGAAGAGAACGTACATGTCTTTTCCATTGGACACAATCCCTGGACAAACACACAAAGACATACATCAAGCCAGATATGCAGACTATGCATCGCCAACTGTGCAACCAGTACAAGGACGCCAAAACTATGGGGGAAGCGAATACATTGTTCCGGACAATTCGTGCCTGGTGGTACTCATTGGAGCGGCATCGGAGGACAGCATGAGGGCACTGCAAGACTGGTTCGCATTTTGGCACTTCCGTTACCGACAGTGGGGAGCGGCCATGACAACGGTGAGTGGTTTGTATTCACCTTCGTTTGGGTGCTTCAGATATATCTTTCAGGGTCCAATCCTAATATCGGGTTTCTGTTTTTTTTCCTTGCAGCATATGTCCATTGAGGAGATGGCGGACATGCCTTCTTGCAATCTTGCAGAGACAGTGCACAATGCCTGGTTGCAACAATCCGGCAAAAAAGGGAGAGATTTGTATGCGGCGACGGCCGATGACCTCATTCGTGCTCTGCAGCAGCAAACCAGATATAGGTCATTCTTGAGGGGTGGCCTTGGTGGCAAAGGTCCGGACAGGAGCGAGTTGATGTTGCGGGCAGCTGGAAGATCAGGGGATCCCAGCAAAATAGCGCGGGCAGTGAGCATATGTGCAGATGGCACCCCTCTCGTGGGAAGAGTTCCCCATCTGGAAGGCGAAGAGAGATTCGGGTCTTGCAAACGGAAATTGGACACCCCTCCCGGATCGGATGCAGATTCCCATAGGCCGGACAGGGTGAACTTCTCGACGCCACGTGTTCACTTGGATCAGAGATGGAATTGCGGAACATCCACAGGTGAGGGCTACTCTGGCCCAAACCGGACCCCTGCATCAAGCATTGTCACTGCAATGGTTGAAGACCACAACGTGGTGCCGCATATAATCGAGTCCATGGGCTTGGACGAGGTTTGGCATATAGAACGCACAAGTGCTGGATCTCGTGTGAAATGC
Organism: Takakia lepidozioides; assembly: GCA_030704615.1. Taxonomy (NCBI): domain Eukaryota; kingdom Viridiplantae; phylum Streptophyta; class Takakiopsida; order Takakiales; family Takakiaceae; genus Takakia; species Takakia lepidozioides. The sequence goes on from CM060734.1 coordinate 43,223,647, forward strand.
GTGGCGATCAGGGCCACCAATCATGAAAAATGTACATCATTAATCTCCAGAGGGAAAGAACGCACTGCAGCTCCTACATTCACGGGTTTGTTTCTCCCTTACGGACAAGGCGAGGCAAAGAACCACAAGTTTTGGTTCTGCGCTGACGATTGTGGGAGATGTGTGCATGGTACAGTGAGGCCTTCCGTGGTAAGGAAGCCTACTCCACCAACCGTGTGGCCTGTGAAGATGGGCACAGGTCTCACTCACCGAGAGATTGCAATGCTGGAAGAGGCGGGTTTCTCCCTAGCCAGACATTCCATTGCACGTGAAGGTGCTTCAAGTGGAAGCGGTTCACGGGTACCTCCGCCTGACGCTCACTTGTGGCCAACCAGACGGAACGGGAAGCTTGTTCGACGATTCCCTCCAACCGCAGAACACTACGGCAAAATTGAGTCCGCCAGAATGCTTCACGCTCGTGTTGCGGGAACAATGGAAGTGCCTGATCCAGGGTATGGTCGGGTCTTCACCATGATCTCATCCGCATCTGCGCTGCAGGACAGGACGCACGAAATCACTGTTTCCAATTTTCCCAATTGTACATGTCCAGATTTTGTTGGTATGCTTTCAAGTAGTTTGGGAAAGAGAGGGAAGTTCATACCGTGCAAACACCTTTACTTTGTCTTCTTGAGAAGGATGATTTGTGATCCAAAGCGCGACTTCTTCATTCACCAAGCCACTATGAGTTTCAACGAAGTCAACACACTTCTACAGCGGGATACAAGCCCATAAAAATCGGTGTTTTCCTTGACTACAACTTGTAATGGAATGACTATTCAAGTCCAGTGACTCTCAATGTATGACGTCAAACATCTTTGCTATGCGTGGGTCAATGCATTTGTCGCATTGGTTTGTCATTCTCTTTTCATTAGAAAACACAAGAAACTACCTTCAGATAGACAGATGATCAAATCAACCTCGTCTCAACACGAGGTTTACTTGAAGTTCTCCAAATCCTCCTTGTGTTGACACAAGGATGATTTTAGTTCTCAGAAAACAACATCGTGTCAACACGAAGTTCATTTTTGTTCCAGGAAAACAACCTTGTGTTAACACGAGGTTTTGTTGAAGTTCTCCAAATCCCCCTTGTGTCGACACGAGGTTCATTTCAGTTCTACGAAATGAAGCTCCTGTTAACAGAAGGTTGAACTCCAGAAGCCCAAAACCCTTCATCCGTTTCACCTTCATGTGGTGAAATCAGCAGTTCGGGGCTCCACGGTTATAGGCCCACCTTCTTTGTGGTGACGTGGCATGACCTGGACCAGGCTCACGCCACGTCAGCATCAGCGCCATGTCAGCAGCGTGAGCGTAGGCTCACGCCACGTCATCATTGTGTGAGCGTACGCTCACACGCTCACGCGCCAGGCTCACGCGGTAGCGTCGTTGCTTAAAACCCATCCTCTCCTGAGGACTCATTTGGAAGTACAATTGTTTTCACTATGGATTCTTTTCTCATAGTCCCAAATCATGCACATGGAAATACCTGTGCAAACCCATGCTCCTTCTATGTGATATTAGCAGCACGGAAACTGGTTCACATGGAAAGTGATCCTCATAGGGAGGATACTTTGAACTCTTCTCAATATATAATAAACTGAAAGGGGTCTGATTTGTCAGTGGTTGCTCTCGCATATTTCAAAAAGGAAAAAAAACCTCCACATGTATTTGCTTTTAAAAAAAAAAAAACATTCTTTTGTGGTTTTGTGGCTTCTCACTTCCTCCTTGAAATTCTTTATCAAACCTGGCAAGCCTTCAAATCCCATTCAAAGAGAAATTGTATGACTCTTCTTCTATTTGAGTGTCTCTCTTTACTTAGGCTCCTCCCAAGCCTAAATTCCTCGCAATCCTTCTCACAACTTCTCATTGTTGGGCAGATATTGGTGGATTCTTGTGCTTCCTGACAAGCTGGTGCAGTGATCCATGTGAATCTTTCTTCATGCCATTGCAAGGGGAAGAGGCTCTTATTTACACTAGCTCCAGCTGGCGTCATATATATATATATATATATATATATATATAGTCTACATGCACCTTGAAAGAAACATAAATTGAAATGGACAGAGCTGCAGAGACACTCCATATGTTTTGCTCCGCTTCTGGATTCAAAGTAAACTGGAGCACTCGTAGGTGATCTCTCTAACTCGGACCTTGGTGCCAATCCAACCTGGGGTCACCAACAGGGGCTTAAATGGCTGAAACCAGGACAGACCACGAAGCTTTTGGCCTACACTTTTGGCATAGATCTCACTGACCAACAGAGATTTGAGCCTATTCTCTCAACCCTCAAACACAGGATGGCTCACTGGGGGTCAAAGCATCCCTCACCGCTAACCAAATTCTCTCGGCTGGAATTTGGTTCTATGCAAGCTCATGGAGGCCGAACAAGCAACAGATTGGACAAATTAAAAAGTTGCTCAGGAACTATGTCTGGGGGGCTGAATCGTCATCGCATCAAAGAAGGCCCCAAGTTTCCTGGAACCAAATATGCCTTTTTAAAAAACAGGTGGGGGGGTGGGGGTGATTGATCCAGAAACCCATCTAACAGCTCTTTTGGGCAAATGGATTCCGCGCTTCATGGGTCCTGAGGGGGGCTGGTGGAAGTTCCTTGTGGCAGACAATATTTTACTGGCTTCCCCGCTGAAGAGTGCATCATGGTCCCCTTCCTTTCGTTGGATTGTCAATGGCTTCAAACATAAAAAGCCTCAATCCCCTCTGTGGAGTGCCATCTGGTATGCAGGGTAAACTCAGGGCCTTTCTTACAAAAGCCCAACCCTCCACCTACTATGAAACCCTCAGACAATACCTTTTCCTCAATACGAATAGCCCAAGCCCTAAGCAACGAAAGACCTCCAGTAGATGGTCAATTCAGCCTCGGGATTTCGCAGGTAGGGCATCTCTGGCAAAACGGAGGCCTGGCATCAGTCAATACTGTTGCGCTGAAAATAGGGACAACAGGGCTAATAGATCTTACACTGAGCTTACTCAAATGATAGACCAACAATGGCTGGGGTGCTTGCAAAGAGGGACACAGAACTCATCAGCACATTACTAGGCCCTCACTATTTTAGGCTCAGAATTATCAGTCCTGTTTGTCAAAGAGACCAATGTACACAATCATGTGGCATATCCTTTCACCATAGATACAGTCACATTGGTACTGCACCTGCAATCGATTCAGCCAATGCTTCTCCCTCTTACCCCACTAACCCCAATTAGAGCATGCTGCTGGTCTACCATTCCCAAAGAAATGGATCCCCAGCCCAACATGCTCATTGATTTCATTACCTGGTTGAAAGCAAACACGTTTGTCTGGATCCTGGGAAGACCTCTAGCAGAGCTGCAGTTCAATCCTTCTGAATGGACTTGGAAATTTGATGCGCAGTCAAAACCCTTCTTCTCATACACGACAAAGAATGGATACAAAGCTTTGTCCACCGCCGAGCCCTTAAAAACAAATTGGAAAGCTAAGTGGGATCTCTATAACTTCCGGGATGAAAACTGGAGAGTAATCTGGGCCTCAGTTTGGCGTAGGTCTAGACCAGCAAAAATGTCAGCGTTTCTTTGGCAAGTGGTCAACAGATGCCTTAAAGTGGGAGGATGGTTGCAGTTTCATGAAGCCCTCCTCTGTGCTTGTTGCGCAACTGGGATCATGGAAAGTCCAGAACATTATCTGCTGCACTGTCATGCCCCAGCCACTGTTTGGCCTTTGGTAAAAACCTTTGAACCCCAGGCAGCTCTTGGCACTTGACCTGCTGCTCAACTATGACCCAAGTACAAAGTCTTCAGCACTCTCTTGTCCTGTCTTTGAAACTCTTAGAAGTAGCACTATGTGGCATTTGTGGAAAGCAAGATGCACCAAGACTTTCTTCGGGGAGACTACCTCTACCTCTTTTCTCCTCACTTGCGTCTTCTATGATCTTGGTACTGAAGCTAGGAAAGCTTGGGCAAAGTTATGTGTAGAGATCAAACGAAAACCCCTGCTCCACCTGGGGGAATCGGGGGCTCATTTGCTCCAGCGAAACACCAGACTCTTGTGTCTGGACCGAGCTGCCTCCCCCTTCCTGGAGAGGGCTCCGAGCGACACTTCACCGTACCTACCGTATCCGCAAAGTTTGAAAGGGATGTTAATTGGAAACATCTTAAGGGCTCCACAAAAGCCTCACGGCTTCACTACACTCAGGGCTAGACTACTTAGACAAAACCAAGCCCTTCAAGTAATCAAGGTGCCTTGATTTCCTCTTCACTTCTTGGATCATGGTCCAGACAAAGAACGTCCATTGCAAGTTCGGGAAGAACCGGAGGTCAACTCACTCTAGGGGGGAAAAACCTGTTTTCAGGGGTCAAGATCTTTATTTACTGAATACGGTGTGTGTGCCGCATGGCGTAAGTTAAAAGGGGTTTTAGTTTTTTTCCCCGAATAATTCGGAATAACTTGTAAGGTGGTTTTTTCGCCGAAACAATTTTTTTAATAATAAAGTTAAACAGGGATACACTCCCCCTGTTGTGTAAGAAGAAAAAAGAAAAAATAGAAAAATGATAAAAAGATACAGATAATATTGCAAGCTTGAGGCTGCAAGTGTTGCATGGTAGTGGGTGTTGCTAAAATATCAGCCAGTAATCAGCCATCAGTTGGAAGTGGACAGATGATAACTTGCCATGTGTCTGGGAAATTTAAATTTATAATGGTTAATAAATTACAGACGGCCCCAAATGTAAAGTGGTCCTTGTAAAAGCAAAAAGTAACCATAGACTGGTATGACATATTCATTGGCAATGAAGGCCTAATGCTGGCTGAATTGCATATAAAGCATATGCCACATGTTAGAATTTTTGAGCATCTTTGGACGGAGAAGGTGCCCCTTCAAATAGCAATATCGACACGAATCAACTGAAAATGTCTTAAATTACTAAGACACCTTCAATTGCCTCAGGTGCAGGTATGAATGATTGAAGTCCTTCAAATAATTTGAAAATGCAGGCACTTGGCACCTTCTGGATGAGCTGAAAATGCGATCATCGAACATCATCTTCAATGGGAATTTATTTATTTATAAATTATATTTCCGATCATCACCTTCGTAAACGTTTCTTCATATTTCCGGGCAACTTGAATGAGTAGATAAAAAAAAACCCCACCTTCCAACAAAAATCCACTGATGGAATCTGGATATTCTAGTCACATGCCATACTCGCCGGTCTATGGCTATTGTCATTTTTTTTTTCTTTTCTTTTTTAAGAAGTTTATTGTCACTTTTCCAAGACGATAAGGTTGAATTCAAGCACATTGAATCTAATTACGTGGCAAATAAGTAAGCAACTCCATGATCGGACGCCAGTTGTGGTCCCAGTGTGAAAATGATTTTATTTAAGCCAGTGGCATATGCTAACCAGTCGTATGGCATCCAATTTGTGCCACCAGATGTCATTCCACGATCGGACGATGTGACAAACCCCCAATCACGATCATTCATGAATGGTTTATTTTATTTTATTTTATTTATAAATAAAAGGGGCCAGTTAATAAAATTAATAAAAGGACGGGAAAAAATAACCCGTTACAAAAGCCGTCAAGGGGATACCAATGGTTTACTTATCGATGTGATGGAACGCAGATGAATTAAAGCAGGATCAATTCATTGCCCCACCCTAGGGAAGAAAAAAGCCAAACCCTCGTGCCACAGGCCGTTCGAAAGGTTGAACCCAGGATCACCCCGTTCCTGGCACCCCGGGAAGAAAAACAGAAAAAACAGCCAAATCCTCGTCCGACCGGCCGTTCGAGAGGTCGAACCCAGGATCACCACGTCCTGGAACCCTGGGCGTTGAACCCAGGATGAGCGTGGTTAAGTTAGGGGGGGTGCGCAAGAAAGGAAGTAGGGATAAAATAAAGAGAGGGGCGAGGCGGGGGAGGGGGGAAGGTGAAAAGTAAAAGGGGCGGGGTTTGAAAAGGGCGCCACAAAGGAGCGCTCCCGCCATGGGGGCAGGGTGCCGTTAGGCGGGGGGGGGGCGTAACCATCAACTAATGTATTTTAAGCGGATGTATTTGAACGCAGATGGCAAGCGCGCGCGACGGTCCGGGGAGAGGCAGAGCGGCGCTGCGGCCAAATGTAGCGGGGGGCCAGCGGTTAGCGGGCCGTCTCTACCTTGGCTTTGCGCAGGGCCTCGCCTGTGCGTGTGTGCGTGCCTGCCAGAGCAGCATGGTCGTGCAGCAATCAAAGCAGCAAAGCAAACAGGGTTTGATTTAGTCGCGACTAACCTTGGTTGCTCACCTCCTGCTCTTTCAGATTGTACTGCCTTACGGTCTCTCATCACTCGATGATGCTGGCCATCATTCAGATTTGAGTACTTCGTCTGTGTTTATCACTTGCTGTGCGATGGAGATGGAGAGAGGCGAGAGCGGGAAATGTGCGGGAAGCGGAGGTGCTTCTTTGAAGGGGCATAAAGTGAATTTCTGATTGACGATGGCGGAGTCTTTCCGGTGGTTTTGAAGCGGCTATTTGTTTGGAGGACGTAGGGTGAGGCGGTATTCGTTGCATGTATGTTGCTTCTTTCGATTTTTTTGGTTGTACGTGGCTTCAGCGGGTTTGGTTCTTCCGACTCTGAGGCTTGGAGGCCGACTCTGGTTGTTGGCCAGCTTACGGGGTATGGTTCTTATACTGGTGTCTTGAGAAAAGAGATGGCTGTGTGGTGTAATTTCAAACTTGAGGAGTGTTTGTGAATAGAACTAGTCGCGGGCGGAAATGCACGGTGTGAAACCCCCCTCTGGTGGTGAGAATGAGCGAGCTGCTATGGAGTGTGAGCGGCTTGGAGCTCTGCTTAGTCTGTGGCTTGTACGGTGATTTCTGCTCGTTGGCGGTCAAGGGCGTCAATTATAAGCGACAGACACCTTTAGTTTCCTGACTAAGGCCTACCTAAATCTGTTCTTCTGCAACTTACAGGCATGCTTTTTGCCGGGGTGTTCTTTTTCTCATGTCTTTTTGTTGCGGGGCTTTTGATGAGATCGATTGAATATTGCTCATGTTTGCACCCCCTAAATCTAGCAGCTTAAAGCTGCGTACGCTTGTGTCCGCCCTATTTGGTTTGGTTTGGAGCTTCTCCTTGTAAGTCTCGTGTTTCCGTGTCAGTGTCTTCAATTGAGGTGGCCGTGCCACTTTTCTCGACGTTTTGGATCTTCGAGGGCCTTTCTTATTATTGCATATTTAGCTCGTCACCCTCTGCTGTTTTTCGTGATTGAGCGTTTCATCCTTTTGACTGCCGTTACCTTTTACTTGACACTTCATTTATATTCCGACTGGCTTTGTGCTGCCAATTGCAAATGCAGAACGATGTGAAGGTTCGATTGTTGATTATTCCTGGGTAGAGACTGACGAAGTAAGATATGCAAGCTAAGAAGTTGAAGGTGGGAGCTAAAATCTCTGTCTACTGGCCGGAAGACAACCTTTGGTACTGTGGCGAAGTTGTTTCTGTCAACGAGACATCTGAGACCTATGAAGTACTTTATGAGGATGGAGAGAGGGAGGAGCTAAATCTTAAGAAAGAAAGGTACAAAATCTGTAGGGATCACAGAACAGGACAAACAGAAGAGAGGGAGGTGTGGGTGGATGATGGAGACGTGTCCAGGCAGCTTGCCTGCATTTCTGCTATTCTTCACGACATAGGTATGTGAATTTTTCTCCAATGTCTGTGGTCAAATGCCTGTTGTTCTGGAATATTTGTCTATAACGTACCTGTGTCCTTTTGAATGTTCTCTATGTCTGAGCTACATTCTGTATAGTAGTTGTCTCTGCTGAATTGTCCCTGGATTGCAGGAGTATTTTTGGAAGAACTAGTCCATTCTATGAGCCTAAAACTCTTTGTCACCCTTTCTACGCAGCTCCTGAGACTGATGGGGTCTAATGTCAACTAAGAACCGTCGACCCGGACATAGAGGACGCTCTTGAGTGCAAACAAAGTAACTGCTCTGCCTCTCTTATATTCCTGAAATAAGCCACATAAAGACAGATTTTTGGGCTATTTTACAACGTGAGTCGTGTATGTAGAGGACAGGCTGCCTTCCAAAGGGGTGTGCTCCAGTAGGCAAGGGTGGTGGCAGGCATGGCGTAAGGGCACACAGTCTGCTGTGAAGGTGGGCAAAGTCCCGGCGCTGGTGCAATACACATGTGAACTTGCTTCCCAACTTAGACCCAATATCACTACTTCCTGGTGGGATTCCAAGGTCAGCACTTATGCCTCCTCACCTTCGCAGTATGCTAGTTTGTCTCTCAATCTTGAGTAAAATTGCAACCATGCCTGCATTGAAACCGTAGTGTCACCTTTGGCGTTGGGGGCATTGTTCACATTCACATGTGTTAGTGGCATATAACGTTATTCGTCCCTGGTGACTGACACTCCATTTTTGAGGAAGTGGTCTACAAAACTTCTGCCAATTGACCAATGCCAATGTTATGTTAAAATAACTCTGGACTCTATAAACTTTCTCTCCCTGTCTCTCTCCCCCCCCCTTCTCTCTCTCTCTTTGTTCCGCCAAACTGGGTGCGCGGTCTATGTCCACAAGGCTACCTTGAACAACATTCATGAGTACATTCTCCATCTTCATTCCTTTAGTCTGTTACTATCAACATAGTCTTCACAACATACCTTGTTTATTCCAAGGTAAATCATACTACCGGCGTCAGCCCCTGACAAAGGTAGTTTCTATATGTTCCGTTCAAACTGGGCGCGGGGTCAATGGCCACAAGGCTACGGCAAACAATGTCTTATGAGTACAATGTCTCTCTCTCCTCCCCCCCCCCCCTTCTTCTCTCTCTCTCTTTGTTCCGCCAAACTGGGTGCGCGGTCTATGTCCACAAGGCTACCTTGAACAACATTCATGAGTACATTCTCCATCTTCATTCCTTTAGTCTGTTATTATTAGTGAATCCTTTCTGATTGTGCTTGCTGGTGCTCTCTTTAGTAGGCCTGCCCCACTACTTGCTTCTTGGAGTTTCCTTCTCATAGCTCCTCTACGGACAAAGCAAAAAAGTGCTAGCACTGTTTGGCTGTCAGTCTGTCTCTCGTCGTTTTTGTCTTCCAACACAGAAATATCTGAAGGACAGATGGCATGCAGGGGGCAGAGTGGCGGAGACAACTGCGAGTTGTGCAAACCAGTGCTGAATTGTATCACAGTGTGACTGACTTACTGACCAAGGCAGTGGATTGGAAGTGTGCACGTCAACTGTTTCCGAAGTCTGATGGAGGTATTGGTGGGATTTTTGTGGAGATGTCTCTCTTTCTCTCTCACTTCCTCTTTTCATCGACTTATCATTCTTCCCTTTTCCCAGACCTCGTTTCCCTTAAATGAAAATAATTTACACTTCGAGTATGATTCAGGCAATTTTAATGTACGGCGCCTTTTCAATTTACTTTGCCTTGCAGGGGCCAGTTACTCCCATTATGCAGCATGCTTGAATAATTGTATATGCCCTGTTTCCACTCCCTTCTTCCAGACGCGAGGGTCTGAGACAAGATATTTGCTCTGGGCAGGTGGTGATGATAAAGAGAATCACAGAATTCAGGGGGAACAGAAGAGCAAGACGGGTAGGGTATCCTGGCGGTCAAATGATCCAGTTCAAATTGTAGAAGAGACGGCCTTCTCTGAAGGAGCAGATATGACAAACCCTGATGAGTCTCTGATAGGTCACGCAGGACAAGGTACAGAAGAGCAGGTTGCTTCACATTTGGACTTGCCAATCAAAACTGAGGTGGGGCCCTTAGGAGCTGAAAACTCGGCAATTGTCAACAATATAGAGGAGGCGGGGCAACACCTTAGTAGACCTGGGAAAAGAAAGACAGGTGCAAAGGTAGGCAGGGAGGCTGAGCTTGCAGAGGAGAAGCATGGAATAACTACTCGATGGACTAGATCGAGGAGAAAAAACAAGCAGGAGAAGCAAGAGGAAGTGGAAGCAAGTTCAGAGGAATCAGTTACCAGCAGCTCTGGAGAAAGTCTTGACTCAGATATTGACTTCAGGTTGGAACGTACTAAAGACGGACAATCTGCACGGATGTGTGACAGAACCAGGTCCAAGAGAAAGTGTGAAAATGAGAGGGGGAGGGCACAGAAAGCAATGAAACTTGAGGGAGTACAGACTCGTCTACGTGGAGGAAGATCTAGAACAGCCCATAAGCAGCGGGACGATGCTGAAAGGAGGTTAGAGGACGAGGATACTGGTGACGAGCACTCTGCAGAGGCGAGTGATGAAAGCTCTTCTAGCAGTGAAGAAGATGAGATGAGCACCGAGATAGTGGGAAACTCTGTGAAAGGAAAACCAAAACAGATGAGCCAAATGAAAGGACGAGGGGCAAAGGCAAGGCAGCAAGAATTGGAGTCTCCGGCTATTTCTACTTCCTCTGACACGGAGGAAGTTTGCTCAGTATGCAATGTATGTGCCCTCACAGGGATGCTTGGAAGTTCTGAGCGTCCATGGAGTTGTTCCAGTCTGTGTAGATCACTGGTTCATTGATGAATCTTCATTTGCACAACAACTGTCTCGGAAAGCTGTTGACATTGGCTGAGATGGTGCACTGAATTACAACCTCTGTAGTTGTGGCTTGGGTTGTGGCTTGGGTTGTGGCATTCCTGTAGCATCTACGGCCTGACATCTCTTTGCCGGGCATTCAACCTATCATCACTTTAGATCAAATGATTGTCAAGCAATTCCCATTGCTGTTGCTCCTGTGTGCAGAGTATAGGTCTTCAAGGAATGACAGTGTTCAATCAAATTCCATCCGACATGCCACCTGGAATTAGTGCACCCTTAGGCCCACAGCCTTTCCCTGTCAGTAGCCATATTTGAGATGTGCCTGTACTTCTTGGCCTCCCAGGAGTTGTCCAAATTTGCTTAGTACAACTTATTAGGCCATATCAAGTCCTTGATTGGTTATGCAACAGACAAGAGTCTGTACCCTTGAAGATTCTTGTACTGTGATGTACTGAGAAAGTTGAGGAGTTCTTTGATCATGTGCACCTTCTCAACTTTTAGTGCAGAGTGTGGAGCTCTGAGACAGTCGAGAGTTGATTGTCCAAGTAATTGTAAATGACCTTTCAGCTCAAGTTGATGTGAATCAATGAGGGAATCAACTACGCACAAGTTAACCTCGGTAGCTGCAGGGCGATGGAATTTATTCTGCTGCAAAAGTTGGATAAGTGTGCATCTCATACTGGGTTTCTTTGCAGTTTGCAGGGGCAGCAGAGTTGATGCTGCTGTGTGATGGGCATGAGTGTGAGGAAGCTTTTCACTCCTTCTGCCTTCGACTTCCTCTCCAAACTATTCCTGAGGGTGACTGGTTGTGCCCTGTCTGTCTGGATCAAAAGTCCTCAGCAACTCGCACCGGGAAGTCGACCAGTAAGAAGAGCAAGACACTGTTTGAATTGATCCCTCCTCTCAAGAAGATAGAGGCCATTATAGGATGGCGAGACGATCCTTCCAGGGGAGAAAATGGCGTCGCAAGAGAAAGGAAGCTCCAGTATCTTGTGAAATGGAGCTCTCTTTCACATCGACATGACACTTGGGTGTGTGGCATCTCTATCATGGAGACCTCCTTAGTTAGGACACGCAGCTCTTGTAACTGGTTTTGTGGAGTCACCTTACTTTTCTTACTTGTCACTTTCCTCACTCATAAAAGATGAAATTGTGCACAGAGAAGGTTGAGAAGAAGAGGTGGACCCCAGGAGTGGGGTTTAGGAATGATGCAAGATCTGGGGGAGATAGGAGTGATTTGCTAATCTGCTTGTGATTACTGATGGAAGTATGTGAATCCTCTGATGTGTACTTTGATAGGTCCCTGAAGATTGGCTCATCTTCTTTGATCGTGTGCGCCTTCTGAACTTTCAGCGCAAATACCCGTAAGTTGTTTGAATCTCCAATTTCCTGTTGGTCAATGGATCACTCTCTATGTGTCTCCACAAACATCAAACTGTTTGTTCATCATCATTAAAGAGTTCAGCTTTGTTGAGTAGAATGGGAGACTGAAGGTTGTCTATTGACTGGCAGGTTGACTACTGGAGATGGTCTAGGGTCTCTTGATGAGAGGAGACCTGAATGGCTACAGATTGATCGCATTATTGGCTGCCGCACCTATGAAGGAAAAGCTGAAACTCTCCCATCTCAAGCAATGGATATGGCTCAAGGAACAAAGCTTACTAAAAGTAGACTTGAATACCTAGTCAAATGGACAGACATAGACTACAATGGTGCCACTTGGGAAGAAGAGAGTGATGAACGAGACATGCAAGATGCCATCAAGAAGTTCTTTGAGAGACATTTGATGGCAAAGAATCGTGGATGTGCTGAGCCACGGGAAACTTCTTTAGCACCTATGATAAAACATCAACCGATATATCTAAATGGGGGAGAGTTGCATGAATACCAGCTTCAGGGCCTAATTTGGCTTGTTACAAACTTTGAGCAGCGCAAGAGTGTTATACTTGCTGGTATGTTGTCTGGTGGTGCCACCTCTACCAATTATCTGGTGTATTCAACTGTGGGTAAAGTTGTTATTGGACACATGGGGGCCACTACTATCAGTGAAAGCTTCCTCCAGTAGTAGGAAGTACATTGAAAAGTGAAGGTGATTCTGGCTTTTGAAATTTCTGACAAGAGTACATTGCCGTACCAGCAATTTGGTGGCAGTATTGGACAGTAGATGAGCGTGGAAGATGTGATTAGCCATGTGTAAATGTGTGTTCATTCTGGTGAAGTGTCTGAGTAACTTCCCTTGTATAGCATGTTCTGTCATGTGGGTGTCATGTCTAGCCTCTCTCCAGGATCTTGGGGAGTAGGTGAGGATGGAAGTTTTTGACCTCTGCTTGCTGTGACTAAAATTCGGAAACCTGAAATATGGTGGGGCAGATGAGATGGGATTGGGCAAGACTATTCAAGCTGCAAGTTTTATGATGTGTCTGAAGCTCGAGAGGCTCAGTATTAAGCCAGTCTTGGTTATTACTCCCAAGAGTACCCTTTCTGGCTGGGACCAGGTGTGTTTTTCATCTCAGAAGTTGGTGATGCTCCAAAATAAACAAAAGCTAAGCTCAAATCAAATCTGAGGATCCTTGATACAATACAATGCTTGTAACATTTTATCAATTTTCACATGACCTTGCGGTGATAGCCTTTATGCATGGAATGTGCTTAGTGACCATCGATTGACCAAATTTGACGATTTCTTAAGGGTCGCAGAACAGGAAGATTCACGGCTGGAAAACTCCTGAATAACCCATCTGCCCTCAAAATGATAGCTGAGTAGTTCTTCATTGTCGAATATGAAGCCCACATTATGAAGCATTGTTCTTGTTCAAACCTGTAAGCTGGCTATGGTTGCTTTGGTTATGCCAACAACGACAAATTCTCTGTATTGGGTGCACATTCAAGTTGGAAGTTCATGGAAAAATGCAGGAGTTACGGCAGTGGGGAGCAGATCTGAATGTGGTGATATACCAAGGTGACAAGGAAACACGAGCGTTGATCCAGAATTATGAGTTTTACACAGACGACCATACCACTCTGTTTGATGTCTTGATTACAACCTATGACTTAGCTATGCTCGACAATTCCATTCTTCAAAAATTCCAATGGGCGTGCATCATTGGTACTGTCTTACCTATCTAAGAAGCTTTTGCAAACATTGTGGGCTTCAAGTTGACAAATCCTTTATTTGCTTTCATTCATCACAGGTTTTGAAGGAAAAGGAAGTCTGAAGTACCTTGAAATAACTCCCTTGCAACTGTAACAAAATACTAGTTCTTGGTCTTCTATTCGTCTCTTGTTATGCTTATCTTCCATAGTCTAGTCTGAATAGATGCTTCTCCAATGTTGCAACCGTAGTCTTCTGAATGTTCACCCTTGTGAAAACCTCCAGAGTAGAATTTGGACATCCACACTAGGAAGAGAGGGAGGAAAGGTCATGAAAGCAAAATTCAATGGACAGGCTGGCGGATTAAGGGAGAAACTCAGTGTGGGCAGAATATTGTTTGCCTCCTGACATGAAAATATATGAAATGTGTGGCAGTGGATGAAGGTCATCGTGTGAAGAACTACCGTTCTAAACTTGGGACCTTGCTTAAACGTCAGACAGCCGACTTTCGACTCCTCCTTACTGTATGTTTCTTCTGCTCATGGTGGGGGCTTGCTAGTGGCTTCAGATCTCACTCTCCAAATTGCTACCCACTGAACCTCTGGGTATGTCAGAGTAAAGGGATATGCCGTCAATGATTTTCACCAATCTGCAAGCCTATCTACTAATAAGGTTATACCAAACCAATAGCAATGGACCTGGAAGACCACTGGTGGTTACACAGGACTGGAAATGCTTATGTAATCAACATATATATGTTGCAAGTGTGTATGATCTGGTTGTATCATGTCGCTTGTACAGCTGGTTTTCATGGGTAATTGTGTGCAATTGCACTGAAGCTGTGATGAATGACATGGCAAGTTGAAGGCGTCATGGTAGCCAGTGAATAAACCAGCATTACAGATGCCATGGCTTTTGGCAGAATTTATGCACTTTGCAAGGGACGTTATGGTATGGTTGGTGTGGTATGCAGGGCACACCAGTGCAGAATACGCTCACAGAGTTGTTTTCACTCCTTCACTTTTTGGACCCTGTTGAGTTTACGGATCCAGAACATGCAGCGCAACAGTTTCTTGATGAGGGGGTAATTCAGCAGCAAGTTTCTCGCATTCATGAACTGTTGCAGCCGCGGTGAGACTCTCTTCTTTTAAATTTTTTGTTCACTTCTTTACATTCTCTCCCTTGTAGACACAGACACATGTAACATAGGCATGTGGAGCGTCGTGGTTCCAGGGTGATTGAAGTGGGCAGAATTTCCAGGTCTGAGTGTCACTTACAGAGTTGTCATGGATTGGATGTGTTCTGTCTGTAGGATGTTAAGGAGGCTGAAGGCAGAGGTCATGCGAGACATGATACCAGGCAAGAAGTTAGTGGAAGTCAGGTGTGCTCTCACACCGCTTCAGCGGCATCTATACGGAGCCATTTTGAAGAAAAACTACAAACAGCTGAACCGGGGAAATCGCACTGGTAATCCATTTTTTCTGGCTTGTGTTATCCTGCATTCTTCATCAAAATCTTTTGAATTTTTGAATGTCAATGTTTCCGGCCAAACATGCTGCATTGATACTTACTGGTAGTAAGGGTCTATGTGGATCTGTCGGAACATGGTGACAAATCTTTTAAGGAAGACAGTTGGTTAGGCAGTTCTATTGGTAGTGATGGATTTGAACCGATATATAAAGGAAGGGTGAGATTGTAATTCTGCTTTTTAGTCTGTTTGGCTGGTCCAAGAGTGGTTCACAGGCTCAAAGGTGTTCAAGTCTACTGCAATTCATTTTTCCGCCAACTACTTGACATATGCAGTATGTTTGATCCCATTGAAAGGCATAATAATCACTTTGTGGGAAAAGGAATGTAGTACAAGTAGAAAGCGAAATTTGGGATCTCATTGCTTGTGGGCTTTGGACCCACCCTTTGGATGCACTTCCGTGTAGCTAGAACCATCAGAAAAAGTGCAGGAAGACAAAAACCTGGCGTGCTGCAGAGGTGCCTACATGCTCTGTGCTTTTGGGTGCCAACAGAAGCATCAATAAATCTTCCAAACCTGGACCAGTAGACGTGATTTCGACCTATCGGAGGGCAGGAAGATTTGCAGGAGTTCTTGCCGACGTAATCAACAATAGACTGGGCTCCAATCAAGCCAGAGAGAAAAGGCCACAAAGATTTGGTGAGGTCAACCAAATCCTCCAAATTGCACAAAATACGGGAAGCTAGCCCAGGTGGTTGCCTGTCGGGCTTCACAACTGGCATGTGTCTATGGCGGACCTCTCGAAACCGCTTTGGGCTTCCTTCGCTTTTGGCTTCTTTGTTTTTACATCCCAGTGCCCATTGGTCCCCCATTCAACGGCGACGGGTCACATGGAAAGAGGGTCTTGGAAGGCTAAGCTCAAGATTACAATGAAATCAAAAAGCTAGCCTACCCACAGCAGAATACAGTGCCAGACTGATGTCAATGGCTGGGCAGAGAAGAGATGTAGCTGTTGTCTGCTATATCTCTCTGACAGGCATGATTTCTGACTGAAATTCCTGCTGGAGAGGATATCTCGCTGCTGGTGTCGATCTTACAAGTACCCGTTGCAGCACTCTTTCACACAATACTCGAGGTTTTCTTGAATGCGGGTAGCTTTGAGGAGTGGAGAGAATGCCACTGGTATTGTACCTCAGGAGAGCTATGAGTTTTTATTAATGGAAGTCAACCCTTTGTTGCACGGCTAATCAGAATTCAGGGAACAATAAACTGAGGTTGGGCATGGAAGGCTGCTTGGCAGGTCAAACTCACGAAGTTTGGCCTCCCTCCCTACAGATTGCCCTCAGAGACTAAATAGTATCGTGCTCTGTGGCTGTATCATCGCATCAGGCGAGGTGAGCTGTTGGTGTGAGAGTGTATTATTGAAAGAGAATGTGGAATGTGGCTTGCAGGTAAAAAAAGATCACTTAACAGTATACTTGTTGACCTCAAGATGGCATGTAATCACCCGGTTAGTACTCTTTGTACTCAACACTTGCACGTCTGGTCCATTAATTAGGGGTTCTGTACTTCCTGTGCTGTGGTTTTGCACTTCAACTTGTATGAAATGGATTTCACCTCAATCTCTTGATAGGATATGTTGCTTTCTGCATGCCCTTTGGCAGTATTTGTTTCCTGGCAAGGAGCCAGATGAATTTGAGGCAGATGAGGCATTCAAGTATTTAGTACGTGCTTCTGGCAAGCTGCAACTTCTTGACAAGGTCTCTCCTTTTTGACTTTCCATCTGTTCAATATGTAAGGGTTGCACTATTTGTGGCACGATCTTGCAGAACTTTGAATGTAGTACGTGCACGACAGTGAGTCTGAGACTCTCTTGCTGATTTGCCGCTCTTTCTGCAAACCTGTCTTATTGCAGCTTCATTAAGAAAATGGTGCCTGCTGGCTGTTGAGTTAATTTGTCTTTCAGTGCAATTGTATAATGCAGGTGGTTTGGCATAGAACCTCCTGCTCACATCCTGTGCCCATACATGATTTGTTTGGCTTTCTTTCTCTTCACAAAGACAGTTTCATTCTCTCTTGTGCCCTTCCTGACCATCAGGTTTATGTAATGGTGGCAGCTGCTGCCAAGACTAAAGCAGCAAGGTCACCGGGTGCTTCTCTTCTCACAAATGACAAAAATGTTAGACATTTTGGAAGACTTTCTGAGCTATCTTGGCTACTGCTTTTGTCGGTGAGTTATTTTCATTAGTCTCCATTCTCTGGTGTTTGGAACAAATTTGAATAGTAGAAATTGCTCCCACTGATCTGAACTGGTGAGCTGCTATTGCCTTCAATTTCTCCCTCTCCTCATCACATTCTCCTTCGGTTTGTCCCTCTATAATTGATTCTTATTCCTACTGCCTGGTCTTGTTGACTTCTTTTTCTGTTGTCTCATGAGGCTACGGCAAACAACGTCTTATGAGTACAATCTGTTGTCTCATGCCATGTTCATTGTTCCATTCCATTCTGGTTGGCTCAATCAAACTGTGTGCCTTTGCCTTCTTGATCATCCGAGGTGTTGTTGTCTATCCTGCATCATTGGAAGTCCTATGAGGCATCCCTTTTTGTAACGCCCACAGCTTTCTGCCCTTTTGTGCCTCATCTGATGAAGCCTAGGTAGCAAATTCAAGCAACCCTCCTTGGGCCTCCAAACTGCCCAAGGAGCTCCAGTGTGCTTGAGGGGCATATAATTTGAAACTTTTGAGGGTCACAGCTATGGGCAATTGGAGACCAGCTTGTGGTTCTTACCTTCATTTCCTACATAATTGTTTCATATGTTGTGTTGTCAAATGAGATATAGCAAGTTGAAGTACGATAATTGGTTGCATGGTCCTTTAGTGGTTTATAGTGAAGTTTTCCTGTGGCAGGATTGATGGAAGCACACAGGCATCAGATAGGCAGATGGAAATTGCAGAATTCAACAAGCCAGATAGTAGTGCCTTTATCTTCCTTATTTCTACTCGTGCGGGAGGCCTTGGCATCAATCTGGTCAGTCCTTTGCATAGTGTGATAAGATATATTACTCTCGAAATGAAAGAGAAACTTGTGTTCAATACATTCAGGGGAAGCCAACATATGTAGTTGCAATGTGCGCTGCTTACCTATCAATGTTTTGTTATGCTGACATCTAGAGAAGACCGAGGCTCTTTCATGTATGTTGCTCTTAGTGTGCTGAATCAGTTGTTCTGTCATTTGAAATCAATTGGGACATATTGCTGAGAAAGTCTTGGACGCTTTTATGAGTTCAGTGGTTGATAGGATGAGGAGTCATTGTGGTTGGGTGTGTGACAGCCAAGTGCAGATACGGTCATCATCTATGGTAAGTAGATGACAGCTCCATTCCCCTTGCAGTAGCCAGTGGATGCATTTTGGAGTCTCTGCAGTTGTTGACCAAAACCTATGTTATGCTTGGAGGCTCATTAGGTTGTTGATGCTTGATTTGAATCTTGGTGGTGCTGCACTTTATGCAAATGTGGTGATTATGGACCTTGTAATGAAATAAGATCTTAATTCAAGTGGCATATCCCGTGTTCGAATGCAAATGGCTTTGTATTCCAATGGTGAAGTGATACCTGGCGGTTGCTTTGCTGTTTGGTGGATAGATCCCGATTTCAACCCATTTGTGGACTTGCAAGCGCAAGCACGAGCACATCGCATAGGGCAGGAGAAGGTAGTGCTGGTTTATCAGCTGATCACTAAATGCTCAGTTGAGGAAAAAATTCTGCAGCGCTCTCGACAAAAGTTGGCAATGGAGAATTTGGTCATGAGTTCCAACCGAGAAACGGCTCAGGACCTCAACACCCTCCTGTTACATGGAGCCCGCAATGTCCTCCAAGATCATGACGTAGAGTCCACAGCAGTGACTTGGACAGATGAGAGTATTACCAAGCTCTTGGACCGGAACATTGTTGGTGATGTTGATGGTAACGAAGAAGATCATGGATACCTGGGTGCAGTACAGCAACCCAAATGTGTTCTTGCAACAGTGGAGCATGAGGTTGAGGCCAGCCCCAAAGCTACAGATAGCCATGAGTGGGAAGAGCTGCTCGGAGGTATGGCAGAACAGGAGATGGAAGTAGAGCTTGGTAGGGGGAAACGTCCACGAAAGCAGATACAGTATACGTTTGAACCCGACATCGATGCTCATGGAGAAGATGATGACCCTGGCCATGGTGATGATGGTTCCTCTTGCAGCCAGGGTTCTGCGAGCTCAAGTGACTCTGATGTCAGCCTTGATTCTGAACAACATGTCCCTCGGGTTCGCACCCATGGTAGTAAGGTCAACTCCACGAGGGAACACCCTGCTGCCCCACCTACCATTGTGCCTGGAGCTGGCACCCATGGTAGTAAGGTCAACTCCACGAGGGAACACCCTGCTGTTCCACCTACCATTGTGCCTCGGGTTCGCACCCATGGTAATAAGGTCAACTCCACGAGGGAACACCCTGCTGTTCCACCTACCATTGTGCCTGGAGCTGGCACCCATGGTAGTAAGGTCAACTCCACGAGGGAACACCCTGCTGTTCCACCTACCATTGTGCCCGGAGCTGGCAACAGGAGCAGTTTGCCGCCGGCTTCTCCTGTACCAGGAACTTTGGGGCAACCTATGCTTCATCAGCTCCCTTTGTTACCTGGAAGGTATGAGCAGGCAATGGCTTTAGCTATGAAGCCTCAAGAAGGAATCCAGCTGTCTCAACCTATTATTGAAAACCCACTCGCCTTTAAGAAGAAAAATCATGTGCCTCACCAGTTTAGGTCAACAGCTATGACGTCCATGGGGTCAATTCGGCAACTAACAGACTTTGACAGGGCGAAACTTGCCAAAAGGCCAGCCAAAAGGCCTTCTGCAGCAACTGCTGCATTGCAGTCAGCCTTTGCTCATAACTACGGGTCTGGCATCGCTCTCATGCCTGTCTCTCAACCCCAAGTTATTGCTATGCCCTTTAACAACTATGCAGGTGTCTTAGACACAAGAGTTCCACCTCTTATGTCTAACTTTGCTACGCCTTTTAACAACTATGCAGGTGTCTTAGACACAAGAGCTCCACCTCTTACGTCTGACTTTGCTAGGCCTTTTAACAACTATGCAGGCGTCTTAGACACACGAGCTCCACCTCTTATGTCTGACTTGTCTATGCCTTTTAGCAACTATGGAGGTGTCTTAGACACACGAGCTCCACCTCTTACGTCTGACTTTGCTATGCCTTTTAACAACTCTGCAGGTGTCTTAGACACACGAGCCCCACCTCTTATGTCTGACTTTGTCAAATTACAGGAGGCTTTCATGACAGGGCTGGTTAGTACAATGCCCGAGCCACTAGCATTTGCAGCTCCCCTTGTTGGAGTTAACCCGCATGTGCCGAAGCGGCCTGTACCTACCCAAAGTGTCACAGATGGCACTTCTGTTGAATCAAAGCGGCTGGCTGAAGGTGGCAGTAAGGAGGTTTGTGGACGAACTTGTCCACAGGCAACCAAGGAATGCTAGCATTGAGGCTCTGGTCAAAGGCTCAGCACATATTAGAGACAATTTGTGAATACTCCTATTTGTGTTGAAACATCCCGCAGTGATTCTGAAATGAGGCTTACACCTGAGACCTAAGTTCAAACCTGCAAGGAAAATGTTGAAGGACGATGTGTCGGATGGCCTATGAATGGAATTTCATTAGCTTCCAATGCTGTTTTTAGAGGACTACGGTGTGAGCCTGCATGTGCTCATTCCCCTTGGACTGAATGAAACACATCAATTGATGGGATTTAAATTGCATAGATGTATATGATGTTTGCTCATACAGAGTCCAAATGTAATTATTTAATCAGTGCAGAGTAATTAGAGCAGACTCTTGAAAGGAAGCCTTCATTGAGAGTTTAGTGAAGCTTGGGTACTTTTCTTGCAGTGAGGAGCACAAGGCATTGCAGAAGTCTTACAATAAGGACAATGTGGCAGGCTGCAAATGGTAATATGCAACTGTAAGATGCAATAATGTTAAAGAGTCACAGTCAGTATGGTATGATAACAAGTGCAGTTCTCCAATATCCTTCAAAGACACTGTCAACATGGTTGTAACGGAGCCCTCAACCTGAGTCTAATCTCTTTGCCTTAGATAGGACATCCTTGCTACTGAAGCTGATATTGAAGTTCTTGCTTGACAGGCATTCTTGCTATTCAACGAAACTTAGAAATTAGTATTACAAATCGGCTCTCATAGTAGGCTGACATGATACTGACTAACACACTCCACAGCAACAGGATGGCACAAGACAATCCCTGCCTTCTCTCTTACGGACGGTAAACCTGATGCAGTGATGTGCGATGCCAAGAGATTGTACCACCGAACATCCTAAATCAGTTCTTCCTTCCTTCTACCAAAATGATGTGATACCCATGCCTGTTACATCCAGGAGAGCAAGATATAGAGGGTCAGTACGTAGAAAACAGCACAACAAATTACAAGATGCTCGACAATCTAAAGCCAGATCATGTTTCATGTTCATAATTGTCCAAGATAATTCCTGCAGTTCCTCCAGCATTGCACAAGCCTAGCTTAACGAGGAAAAACCCACCCTATGATGGATCATTCACACCAGAAGGTTTGAACCCACCGTACAAGTGTCATGAAATTCTTCAGCGAGACTATCCAACAAATGGCCCAGTGAGGAGGGCACAAGGCCTTGCAAGCGGTCGTGGGTTCAAAGCCACACAGGTGTAGTGTATATTGGAAGTCACATTATACTCAACCTAGCTTTAAAAGGGGGTTGACCGGTTAACTAATATGCAGGTACCTTGGGCTTTTGAGTCCTTGAGGGAAGGTTTGGGCAAGCTAGTTACCCCAGTTACAGCCCTTAGAAGGCGTCCTACGGAAGGCAATAACTCTTCAGGATGAAGAGACAGACTGATTTATGCTCGCTCCAGAACTATGGTACTCTATTTACTCTCTTTTTATTTCTTTTTATTTCTATCTTTCCCCTTTGAAGGTGAAGAGAGAGGAGCTTAGTGAATGCTATGGAAACTCAAGGTAAGCTGAAATGTAGGCTCAGCAGAAGCCTAATGTCCAAATGAGAGCTGAGGGGCTTTTGCCAAGCCAGCCAGACAGAAGAAAGACCAACATCCACAAAGGGCCCCCAGGACAAGGTAGAACAAACCAGGACCATCTTTATCATTGATGTTCCCTGCCAATGTCAGCTATGGCAGAGATGCTCCAAGATAAGAGTACCTCTTCGAGGGGGTTTTAGCTGACCGAGGTGTATGAAATTCAGCCCCAAACTGCCATGCGTAGTGCTCATGCACGGCTATTGAAATCCAGTTACAAATAGTATTGTTTTGTGGGCTCCAAGACTACATGAGTGACCTCCAGCACTCCTCTAGCTGGCAACAAGTGTGAAATATGCGGCTGTGGTTGCACAATGTTGAGACAAGAGGGTATAGCGGCAGACGAGAGCAACCAGACTACAGAAGAAGAGGATAGGTAGGCAACAAGGGGTATAACTCACGTGGATTTGAAGGGTGTACTTGTTGTTCCAACAGGTGTAGCAAAGGCAACCTCCTGGAATGGGCCTGCCATTTTCCCGCGAGGGAACCAGCCCAGATCCCCACCTTTCTTTCCTGAGGGGCACTCGGAATACTCTGCTGCTAGCTGTTGCACCCATGCATATCATTAGAGTATCCCTCCCGACTGGCTGTGGCACAGTGACCGTAAGTAGGGGCATAAAAGGGAACCACATGCCTGATATGTGGGCATCATAACAGGGATAGCATCCAGTGCAGTGAGTAACTTTTCTACTGACCCACCCTCTTTGAATATCAGATATACTCTGACTTCACCTCTGTATGCTGAATTTGAGCGGGTCAAAAGTAGACAAAAAGCTGTATTACTTGTGTTATTATATATTTTTGTAATTGTAATCGACTTGATCTGACGACAGTTCAGAAATTCCTGCATCTTTAAAAATGTAAATCCCAATGTTGAGGTAGGGCGAGCCACATGCTAATCTACTTGCACACTCAGCCCCCTTTCCTCTTAGCACCTTTCCTCCTCTTCTCTGGCCACCAGGCCCCCAACGAACTAGGTCCAATGCATTCATCCCTCCACTGCATTCTCTCCAACTAACATCATCGTAGTCTTCCATGTCTGTTTCCTGACAGATAACAGCTGTAAATCTTGTCTACTTCCATCCTCTTCTTCTTTTCCTCCACTGTATCTTCTGTGCATGAGTAATTTTCTATATATGTTCAAACCGTTGACTGCAAACAGATTGGCACAAACCTTTGCAAACTCGGCTGGGGGAACCTTGTCGCCACTGTCAAGCCAACCCTCCTGCAGCTTCTTGTAGGCCTCTGTAATTTTTCCCTGCTTCTCCGATAATATGTGCCTTGCTACACCCACCGTTGCATCGTTTGGCACATCAATTAAAGTGTCACTCGCCCAACCCACATCTAGGCACGAAGACGTAAGTAGAGCGAGAGAGAGAGAGGAGACGAAGGGGAGTTGCCTTGCTCGCAATGCCACGACCTACCCTGTCCTAGACGTAATCCTGAGTTGAAATGCGGAAAACTCAATCGTGACACATCGCTGAACTTTGCGTGTACGACTCCGCCATCCCCACTCACTCCCCCACACCCTCCTCCTCCTCCAAGAAAAATCCACGAAGCAGACCTCTCCTTGCCCTCTAACCAATTATCCACAGAGGTTTAAATCCTTCCAACCTCGCCCCCAAGGAAGTAATCCACAGAGGAAACCAGTCACCGACACCCGCACTGGTGCAGCCAGTGAGAGGTGAATTGTGATGAGCATACCAAAGTCCACAATCTATGCACTCTAACCCTGCAGTCACGCTGTGTTCATTGCGGAATGACAAGCATACCTTTCACATAAGTGCAGGTCCCAAGCCCGTCCGCCTTGGAATCTTTCTTGCCCTTGCCTTTGTCATCGCTACCTCCCGCTTGCTTGCCCTTCGCCTTGCCATCCTTGCCCTTGGCACTCGCATCCTTCCCCATTCTCTCTCTCTCTCCCCTCCTCCAACCCTCCTCACCACATCATCAACCCCTCAATCCCTCCTCACGCATGCGATGGCCAACCCGACCCGACCCGACCCGACCGGACCCGATCTGACCTGAGCCGACCGGCTGTAAAAGAGAAAATACATGAGTAATACGTATTTAATTAAATGTACGATTACACGTACGATGAGAAATACATATACGTTAATGCTACCGTGGTTTAGTCATAATCTCGGTACCGTGCTTTACTCTAGTCACGTCAATCATGAGTTGGAATGAGTCATCCAATGTTTCATCCAATGTTGATTCTTTTTCAAGCTTACCGCGCGCCGATGACGCGGCGAATTCTGCATCGGAAATGTCACATCGTCGCGGGCAAACGCTGACGTTACCTAACGTGTTGCAGTCGGATTCCGCTTGTTACGGAAAGCATCAGACGGATGAAAGTAGACGGCAGAGGGACATCCATCCAAGCTGCCCAGAACGTGAATTATTAAAATAAAAATAATAATTATTACCATCGGACAAGCCTAACTTACTTTCACAGCAATTTACTTAGTCTTCACACATTTTCACGTTTTCCCAAGGAAGCAATTACCTACAAACTGATTCTAGTCTGTCCGTTAACTAACGGAAACGAAATTTGTTGGGCGTGGTAGTAAAAGCGTGATAGAAGGTGTGTACTGTGTACTAGGCCTGTGGTCCTTGTCTGACCATACTCCATCACCATTAGTGAGCTGAGTAGACTGCATCTACGATTACCTACATGGCGGTAATAATCAGTGTACTTGTCCGACCATACTCAATCACCACTAGTGAGCTGAGTAGAATACATCTACGATTACCTGCATGGCGGTAATCACAGTGTAACTGATGGCAGGAAAAAGGGGAAGTGTGGAGAGCTCAAGTTGAGTGTAGTAGAAGCCAGAAAGGGAGGAACTGAGAAAATAGTGAGGAGATTAGTGGGGGAGGGTGAGGACTAAGTAGATTCAAAACACAAAGAAAGCAACAAGGCAGGAAAGAAAGAAAGAGAGAGTGCAGATTTGAAAAGGAGAAGAGGGGCTTGCTTGTCGGTACTACCCGGCTACCTGCTTGCTTGCTTGCTTGCTTGCTTCCCGCTGCTCTGCCACGCTGCCTGCTCTGCCTGTCGGTCTCAATCCATCTGCCATCGCCGACATGATGGAGCCGTGCTTGTGGGTCTGAGCATATCAGCCTATGTTCGGCTATGGCGATGGTGGGTTGTATTGCTGCTGCTTGGGGAGGTTCGCTTGGGGATGCCAAATTTATGTGACATTTCTGTGCTTCTCCTTGCGGGTCTGCGGGTCCGAATCTGTGGCGGGTTGGAGCTTGATGGTGTCGGCAGGGAGAGGGTAGGGTATGGCGTACTGTGGTGTTGTGGGGGCGTTGGTTTGGGAGGTTCTCAGCCGACGTTGTGACCCCTCTGCTGGCTGTCGGCGGTCTGCTCTTATTTTGCTAGCCCTGAAGTGGGTTCGTTGATTGCTGGTTGTTCTTCTGGCTCATGTTCTTTCTTCGAGCAAGTTTGATTCTCTACATTGTTGTGGGGCTGCTGCCGGACAGCAATGGGGACGGGGATGCTGCCGTCGTTCCATGACGCTTATTTGCAGATTCTTGATCAACTGGAGACGCTGAAACGGGTTCATATTTTGCAAACGCGGTCTCCTGAGCCTGCAAGATTGTTCTTGGAAGCTGGACACCAGAGTGACCAAGTTAGGAATTCTTGGGCTGTGACTGAAACCCCAGACGCTCACAATTTGGTTAATGTTTCTCGGGTTGTGGTTGACTTGGGCCGCGTGGAAAGACAGGGTGGGGATGGAGCTTTTGGAGAAACGGGCGGGTGTGAGAGGCACAGGAGAGACGGGTCTGCTACAGATTTGATGGTTGTGGAGAATCAGGGATGCGGAAATGCGGGGAATGATACTGCCACGAGTGAGAGAGATGGGAGGGAGCATTTAGTCAGAGGAATAGGCGGTGTGGCGAATGGCGCGGCTGCAAGATGTGAGAGACGCATGAAGGAGTCGCATACAAATCGTGATAACATCGAGGAGCGGGAAACACCGAGCAGGGATGTGGAATTTAAACACAAGGAGAAAGGCTTGGCCCCGTCACTAACAAGGCATTCGAATCTGAAAAGAGGCCGGAAGGAGAAGATGTATGGGCGCCTGAAGGAGGCAAATGAAGGGAGCTTTGAGGAGCAGAGGTTCTGGAAAGAAGAGGAGGGTAGAGAGGGAGATGAGGGGAAGAAACAGAGGAAGAGTGAAGGCGCAGTAAGTGTGAGTGGCGGAGAAAACAGAAAAGAGGTGGAGTGGGGGGAGAAGGATGATGAAGCGAGACAGAGGAGTGATGGAGCCTCCAAGGACGAATATCAAGATGAAGCTGTAGGGAGCGAGGATGAGGATAGCGAAGATGAGGATGACCCCCTTCTGGATGCGAGCAAAACCAATGTGCCGACTGGCAGCGAGAGGGAGACTGCCTCACGTAGTGATAAGGACTTCAGAAATTCAGTGAGGCTGGAACTGAAGAACGAGACTGTGAAGAGAGAGGCACGACGGGAGGTTTATAAAGAGCTCAAGACTGTCCTGGGTGGGTACGTTCCATTGGAGGATGGTGCGTTCGGCGACGTGCGGAAGAGCTTCATTCATCAGATTGGAAAATTCGTGCGCGACCAGGTTGACGTGCTGCAACGCGAGCAGAACCGCAGCGACGCCTTGAAAGATGCTTTAACCAGAGAGCACAAAATGAATGAGCGCTTGCACTCTGAGAAGGTCGCCCTGCAGACCAAACTGGATGCTATTCTTTCCACTTTTCAGCAAGGCAGCTTGTGAGTTCCCGCCGCCCGTCCCTCGTCTTTCTTTTCTCATCTGAGTCTGTGCTTCCGGCCCGTATCGGTTTCTGTGAATTTGGAGGGGATAACCTGTCTAGTCAATGACACCTTTGAAGGGGAAGGGAATATAATGTCCACAGCTGACAAGTAGAATATGTAAATAGGATGTGTGATCAGGTTTTATCGGATTTCCTATAAAGCCTGGTCTGCCTATGTGAGTCAAAACTTTGGGGAAGCAAACTATATGCTCGCATGCAGCCTAACTGCTAGCTGACAGTGGGGCGATATTGCGACTTGGAGGATCATGTCCACGAAATGCACCAGCCCCTTTTTCAGAGGCAGAAGGTGGTAGAGCTGTGGCCTGAAGTGGGGAGGAAATAGTCTGTATGGAGCTGCTGTGCTCCCTGTCCATGATCCACAATCATCGGTCTGTGCCCAAAACTCCGCAGATGAGAGATTGATGGCTGCGTCTGGGACAGTGAGGAGGCCGCCAGTGATAATATAAACCTGCTCCGATGAGGAATGCCTATTTACTTGGCCGGGGATCTTGTCCCTTTGGAGGGTTGGTTTTCAACTGCCAGATTTGTTTTCGGCACAAACCTTCAATTCAGCTGCCTTAAGTCTCACAAACTTTTCCCCATGTGAAGGACGAGTCAAACGTGGTGATTTTTGGTGCAGTATTCTGTATCATTTCTTCCTTTGATTTTGTCTGCATTGACCCATGTAAGCCTAGACTGAGTTAGCTACCGGGCATTGGTTTGCGATTAACCTTCTGTTTCATCTTTGCAGTTGTTTGGTCACCTTTCCTATTTTCCAATACTGGTATGGGTTTTCAAAAAGTCTGAGATATGGGTTGTGGTTGTGTTGTGCATGAGAAGAAGGTGCGAGCATTGCCAATCTCTGTTTGAAAAGTACAGCACGAAAAGACGAGAGGTTTCTGTTGCCCCTCTGAAAAGGCATAAGGTTGTGAGTCTCTCACCTGAAGTTGGGGAAGAAGTGGCTGCAGAAGTGATGCGCTCTTTGTCAATGACCCAGAACCATCAGTCTGCCGACGACAGTTCGACAGATGAGAAGGCTGGTGCAGCTTATGGGAAATTGCTAAGGCATTCGCGGGGAAACAGATTGATCAAACCTATTCAGCCAAATGGGCCTAGATTTGAAGGGGCTTTGCATGTTCCAGTTACTACAGAGAAGCTGGCTTTGGTTGGAAATTTGCTGAAGCGAAAGAGAGGACCTGAAGTTTGTGATCCGATTGAGGAAGGGAAAGAAGTGGTGGAGAAGAGCAAAAGGCTGTCTGATGTTGAAAAGGAGCTAGTGGAAAGGAACGGCGCACTCTCCCAGGTGGAGGTACGAAGGTCGTCAAGACTTTCCCAGGTTGTGAGAGGTGTTCGACGCCGGAAGCCCAGTGCTCCGCAAGATTTGGATGAGTCTCCAGTGCACTCCACCAATGACTGTGACGGGAGTGATGAGGAAGATGCCGAGGTGGCAGATAGAGGATCAAAGCAGGCAGCCCAGCGTCAAAAAATGCCAGACACTCGGGCTGAGTTAGTCGGATTGAAGGATGATGGGGACAGCAGTGGTGACAGGGGTGGAACTGAAAGTGAGAATGACACTGAGGGGGAGGCTAGTGAGAATGAGAGTGAGAATGACAGTGAGCGTAAGGGGACTCAGAATGATAGTGAGTGTGAGGAAGGGGCAGACAAACACAAAGATTTATCTCCAATGAAGTGGGAAGCCAACAGCCAGGAGGAGCCAGAGGACAAATTGTTGGAATCTACTGTAGATTGGAGAGTAAATGGGCACAGTGGAGAACCTGAAGAGGATCAAGAGCAACAGGATGAGGAAGACGTGGACGGGTATACAGAGGAGTTGGGGGTTGGCAAGTACACAGAATTTGACTGTGGGGTCACTAGCAGACTTGGGGACGAGATCACCGGTGTCCTCCGTGTCTATGAGTCGGGTGTGTTCAAAGTCTTCTGCCACTGCTCTGTGGCCGGTTGTGCCAAAGGTCTACTCTCTCTCCCTGTCTACTAGAATCCTTTGTGCTTCCAAGCAGTAAACTTGCTTCTTTCTTTCTCTCTGACTTTCCTTGCACAGTGAGCCACATTTGTCACATCTGTAGCATGGCTGGAGAAACAGTTCTGGACTGAACCTCCTTTTCTTTGAGGATGATGCAATTCCAACCCATACATCCACACACAATGCCGTGTAGCCAGATTGTTGTAGTCTTAATCTCGTAAGAGGACTAGTGTTCTCGGAGTAGTATGTCCTCAGCGTGGTACAAGGGCACATGGGGTACAATTGTTATAAGCCAGAGCATGTGCCAAGGTTTGCTGTTGATGTTATTCAGAGCTAGTAATCTAGCAGTTTAGTCCAACAAATAGCCTGCACTTGAAGTAGCCAGCTGCCTTGGATGTCAGGTCAGGTCCAAGAGGATGTTGTCGTCCAATGTCCGGTTTGCTCTTCTCATGTGGTATAGGCTGCCTCTTGCTGTGCTGTTATTCAGGAGCAGCAATGACTCCAGGGGCATTTGAAAGACATGGAGGCCGGGCAGCCTCAAGGAAATGGAAGGAGTCGATATGGGTAAAAAAGAATGGCCAAAAATTGCCTATAGCCCGCGTCAAGGAGCTTGATGCCTATCTTCAAACCCCACGAAAGTACCAGGTAAAAAAGATGCAAGTCAGTGCATTTGAACCTGTTGAAGGGAATAGGACACACCGTGATGAGTTCATGAGGTGTGTCAAGTGCAACAAGCAGCGAAGGTTTCGGTGTCGTAGTTCCAAGGAGTGCCGTCAGTATCATGAAGCTGCCCGTAATCCCAAGTGGGAGTGTGCGGATTCTCCTGATGACAAGTACTATCTACAAACCTCTTAGTGATGCTTGTTATCATGGCTTTGTGGCTTTTACTTGTCAGTGTTATTACTGATCATTCTTACTCCTGCATTATTGGATGTGCTTCCTTCCTACTCGAGAGAAAGTTGATGGATCTGGAAAGGGGATGCAGGTATACATCATGTGGGGAGGACGAAGAGAGGGAAGTTCGACGCATGCAGCGGGGGTGCCCTCGCAGTCGGACTTGCCAGGGCTGTGTGCTCTGTGTCTGCCTTGGTTGCAATAGTTGCCGGTTTACTGACTGTCATTGCTCTTCTTGCTCTGAGTTTCTGTCTCTTTCTTCATGAGCTTACAGATGGAGAGAGAAGACAAAACTGATGGCCTTCATTCTCCAACAGATCCTCCTAGGTGGCATTCATACAAGTTATTCACAGTGGCTTGTACATACATGTAAATCCAATGTCAATCTCTTGAAATACAGCACCAGGGGCTTTCTGGTCGTGGTTGATGCTGGAATGGGATGTACTAATGGTATTGATGGTTAAGGTGCTTTTTTGTCTCATGATTTTCAAATGAATGCAAGAGCTTGCTGATCCCCTTGAAAAAATCTAGGTTTGGAGTTGGATTAGTTACATCATCTACAGTCACACACTTAATGCTGTACAAGGTGTTAGCTTTTCCAGTATAGGGAAGTTCTACAGATGTCCTCCAAATTCCAACATATGGTGCACCCAAACACCTATTCCTAGCTTTTATTGGCAATGGCTATCTGGTTATTATGACAGACAAAAAATGGCTTGACACGACTATAGGACATGGATAGAGAGTATCTGGTGCACTGAGACATACCTATCAATTGAAAGCCTGGAGTTGACTATCTGACTTCGGGTGCTCTGATACTGTTCATGGCGAGTTTAGGGCTTTCTGTTTGGCTTTCTCGCGTGTCTCTGCTGATATAGCAAATGGTTGTGACCACCAATCACTCCTAGCCTAGGCTGAGTGTTCTGTCACCTGTGACTGCTATCTTGAAAGTACTTGCTTCCATCCAAACAAGCTATGGATAGAAGACAACAAAGTAGGTTAGTTATCTGGAATAATTTCCAATCAGGATTTGCATCATGAACCCTAAACTCATGAGGACAGATTTCAGCATAGTAGCAGTGACCTGATTTCCATTGAACTTGAACTTTCCCTTCCTGCTTGCAAGGATGACCCTCTTCAATGCTCATGCCTGTACATTTGAAAATCCATAGACCTCAAAGGCATCCTTCACTGGGCTGCCAACTCTTTATATCTTAGGTTGTCTGTGATTAGTGTCTGGGAGAAAGGCCCTACCACTCCCAACTCAATCAAGACGCTCAGAAGGTGTGAGTGTCTTGATTGAGTCATTAACACTATACAGGTTCTTGGTTTACTCGCTGTTCCCTGGAACTGGTAGCTATGATGCACTGTTGAGGCATTTCCCCCATGGCATATCAACCCTCCAAGAGCCAATTGTGGGGTCAGGCACTAGCCCTAATTTCTGCTAGTCTAGCATAATCGGTGGCAACCTGGATAGCATTAACTGTTGATGTGATGGTGGTTGACCTCACCAGCCTCTAGATTGCAGGCTACTTACTAAGATACCTGGAGTTCAGAATGAAGGACCAATTTGGCGATGCACACTCACAAGCCAATAAGCTGTACCTCTTCATTAGTCAAATCAATGTGGCAGATGGAACTGGAGGAATTTTCCAGAACATACAGCGAGAGCACACAAGTAAAAGTCGTCTTACACATATTCTGCCTCATCCCATGACTTCCGAATAAGTGGAATGCCATCCTTGCGCCAAAAAACACGATCCTCGCACAGTGCTGCAACTGCCTCAACATACAGAATGTGCTCCTGAAAATCCCAACCTTCTGGAACTCTCATCAAGAGCAACCAACACAAATCCAGTATATTTCCTGGACAGATGCCTTGAGGACTGTCATCTCTGCTGTTTCCTCAGTACCCTGATTGTGCTTATGCTTCATAGAGACCTCCATGCTTCCATGTATAAAAGCTGTATAATTTGACCTTGGGTGCTCTCGTACGCTAATGCGAGGTCACACCATTTTTCATTCATGCATGCATTAACTTACAGGTTATCACTCTGCTTAAGGAAAAAGGAGCCAACCTCTTTGAGGACTCGTGCAGCCAAGGCAGAGGGAGTATCGTCGGCCAGCACAGGCACCACTCTCTGGGCAAGGATAGGACCAATGTCGCACTTCTCATCCACAAAATGAATAGTAGCCCCTGAAAATCTGCCACCACATGACAGTCGTGAACAATGTGAATCAGTGCCTGCAAACAAGTAGGGAAGAGGAAGCTCAGTAATCAAGACAGGTGCAAAGACATATATAAACTCTGTAGTAGGTAATCCATCACCAATGAACATGCAACATGAACATGCAATGACTACAATACAAGACTGACTACAAGACAATAAGCTTTCAGCAAAGAGCAATTGTATTCCCATACACATTGTCTCTGAGGCAAGAGTAACTTCACTGAAAAAATCGTTGCTGTGTAACTAATAATTCCAGCAGCTCTATACATGACTTGAGATCTATGGCCTTCCACATGGCGTCAACCCCATAGACAAAATGACCTCCTGAAAGCTAAATATTTCTCACCCACCATTTAACATTCTTCTATACACAGATCAATGGTCATTACCGGGCACCGGAGTGGATGACAGCCTCGTGCACTTTTGAGCCATAGAGGCCCTCGCCACCAAATGCAGGCAGTAATGTAGGATGGATATTAAGAATCGCACGTGGGTAAGCCCGCACCAGTCCCATTGGTAGCAGCTTCCAATAACCGGCCAGCACCACATAATCAATGCCTGCATGCCTACACTCAGCAGAGTTAGGCCATTCTCTGGTCACAAGCTTTACATCTCTTTAGCATTGCCCTCTCTCCAGAATCATGTGGTTCAGATGCTTTGCCTTCATCCCCACGATCTATACCTTATAGCCTCCAGTTTCACTACTAAAAATGTTCACACCTTCATCTGGACAATCTGGAAGGCAAACCTGGCACCGTCAACAATCTGCCTAGCAAGCCCACGGGAGCACAGTAGCATAAATAACAACCAAGGGAGAGGAAGAGACTCACTTGATCTCCTACTCATAAACACTCTCACCATCCAAGATGCAATAACACTCACACTTTTATCCAGTCGTAAAGACCCAGGCAAGGCTCCAATAGGTAGAGGTACCAAAAGACACCTACTAAAGAAACAATGGGTTGAAGAAGGGACACCTGAGACGGTCTTGTAGCTCACTCGTGAAAAGGGCATCCTTTGCATTCCATGCTTTAGGAAAAGAGAGCACAGGTATGTCATGCTCCCTTGCGTACTCACAACCTTTGCAATCTTCCACACCCCCCTAACCTCAGTAACATGTAAACAGGTGAATCTTCTGTCTTCCTTCATGAGTACATACCTAGCTGGTTTCAACTCATTCTCTTTCTAGAGCACCCAGCTTCCACAACTCACGGGACAGAAAGTGAACTGGGGTGAATAGAAGGAATTATTAAAACCCCCTGCAGTTTCTCTCTTTCCTCACTCCATGTTCCTGAAACTACAATGAGCAACTTCACCAGTATAATCCTACAAGAGTACGAGTATGGCAAAGGACATTGCAGAGTTGGAAATATTCCAACATTAGTATTCTTGCCGACTACCCAGTTGATTGGAGCTTACAGAAAACAAGCCACCGAATCCACAGGTATCAACCAAATTTCTAGCAGAGAAACATTCCGAGAGCATACAGGAAGGACCGAGAAGTATACCAGGTTCATCAGAGACAACCATTACAATGTCACCATAGATTGCATTCACCAGTGTGGCTCCGTGGACGGCTCGGAGATTGGAGCCTTCCCCCGATACAAAAAATGCCAATTTTGCTCTCGTAAAACCGCCACCTTCTCTCTCTTTGTTGCGAATTTTCCTTGCTGCAACCCCTGCTCCCTCTTCTCCGCGCCTCCCATCATTCTGTGTCACGTCGACATTCGATTGTGAATCGAGTTTGCATCTCAGAGGCCATTGTTTTGTTGCAAGTCGCCGTAGATCTACACCATTGCCTCCATCTCGTTTGAGATGAGAGGAACATTTCAGTGAAAAAGATCTCGGAGAGCTGCCTTGAATAGCAGATTCAGCTGAAGGAAAAGACAAAGTAACAACTGCATGACTGTTGAAGGAGTGGGCAGGTGGTGCAGCTACGCCATATCTCACACTGCAGCTGCCACGCTGCAACAGCTTCATGGATGGTAGGGCAGTGATCCTGCACAACCTCCGAGCACCGCCCTCCCTCCCTCCCTCCCTCCCTCCCCAAGTATAATCCTGCTTAGATCCTGCTTACGTTTGTGGGTGATGGTACACTACACGATTCAGCGACCCAACGCTCCCACGCCAGCTCGAGTCGTCCATTGTGGACACGTGGAAGTTACGTGGCAGGAAGGGCGGGGAAATGTAGCGGTGAGGCTAACGGAAGTGCAATTCTGCTTCTGCTCTCCTGGATTGCAGACCGCACTTCTCCAAATTTTGTGTTTTATCTCTCACGGGGGTCAGCAATTTCCAAAACTCGCTTGCAATTGCCTGTGCATTCTTGGAATCGCGCGGGATTTTTGAGGATTGAAGCTGGTCTTGATAGAAGGCGGAAAGGCATAGAGAGAGCATGGAGGCTAGTCGGCTGGAAAAAATGGTTTCGGATACAGAGCGCAGTATACATGACAAGATGGGCACGGTGACACAGAAGCTGCAAATGGAGGAAGATTACGCAGAGGTGAAGCCCAGGATCGGTCTACAGCCCACGGAGGCCCTCAAACGTTTTTTTGATTGTATCCCCTTGTTCTCTGTTCCTGGCATCGACAACGATGCGGGTACCCACTTCCACTTTCCTGTTGTCCAGCAATTTGAGGTCGATTATCATGACTTTCGGCTTGTGATTGCTCTGTTGTTGGCAGAATTTGTGGCAATGCATTCTGGACGATGTAGCCAACACTTATCAGCTGTCCCTGTCGTTTTCAGTTGTCGCTTACAAGCAAGAACCCCTGTTGTGTTGCAACAATACTCTATGAAGGGCATTGTGCGATGGTCGTTGATTATGCAGACGGACATGGCACTGACCCTTAAATATAGTGCAACACATCACAACCACATGAAGGAGATGAAGAGATTATCGCATGCTGCGTTTTTCCGTCTAAGAATTTCAATAACTTTTGTTGCCTGTGGATTGGGCAGTTGTGGAGGTGAAGGCTGACGACACCATGTGTGATGCATTAAAACACCTGTATAAACAGAATGTGCTGGGTGCCCCAGTGCGGGATCCTCAGCAGTCTGACAAGGGGCCCTTGTCTGATCAGTATGTAGGCCTGCTTGACTTTGCTAGCATGGTCCTCTGGACCCTTGAGGTGGGCCATCCTTTTCCTCGTCCCTCCAATCTCACAATTTCTTCATAGAGAAAGCTCTCTCGGAATGTTCTAGCCTTCAGCAGGAAGATGCTCCAGTCACAATCAATTTCCACACTAGCAGGAAGCAAATTTTTCCTGTGATAGCTGAACCATTTTATTGTGTCTGATTCACAGGAGTTTGAGGACACAGAAGTTCAAGCTAAGGTTTCAGGAATGGTGGTAAGCCCCATAGATGCCCCTGCTGCAAAAGACCTTGACAACAGGACAGCAGAGCAAGTGGGTGGGGGTCCTGAAAGCACTTCCCAAGCAGCACAGAATGAATCTCATGGATTCTTTCAGCTCCTTGACAAAATTGACAGTGTCCAGTCCACAAAGGTTAGATAGTGCAGTCATATCTCGAGTTCGCTCACACATTAATTACTCTTACAAAAAGCTTCTTTGTTCCTCACATGTTCAAAACTTTGTCATAATTTCTTGTGTTGGTTGTAACTTTCAAGCATCCTTCCTTCTCTTTCTCTTTCTCTCTCTCCCTATCTCTTGACATGTTAGGTACAAGCTATATTAATTGAGAAAGTGCACTTATCAGGTGGGAGCTTTGGCGCGCTCATTTCGGTGGGGGCCCTTTCTACCAGTTCGGCCTGAGGACTCACTGTTGCATGTGCTGCTCCTGTTGTCAAAGCATCGTCTTAAGGCTGTGCCTGTGGTTGACACTGGGTCTTCTGATCCCCGAGTCAAAGGATTTATTACCCAGGTATCAACTACGATGCAGAGTTGATATTTTTGAAGGACAGAGATTACTAGTCACATAGTTGGTATTGATTGTAAATGAGGTGTCTGTGTGTTCTGGGTTGAAAAATGGGTAGCTTCCAATTTAGTGAGAGCCGCATCAGTGGTTGTTGAATGCAGGATGTTGCAGTGAAGTTGCTGCTACAGTGTGATGGATTGATCTGGTTTGATATGATTGCTGAGAAGCCCCTTCAAGAGTTCAGGTGAGCTATTTTCCAGACCTCATCCTTGCTGAGTGTAAATTCTGGATTAAAGCTGTCACTATTGAAAACAGCATGATTTCCTTGGACGCAGCCGCCTTCACCAGTAAGGAAAATCCTTGTACACTAAGGACAGGCCGAGCACCTTCTCTGTTCACTTGGGGGGATGTGACTGACAACACACGAGTAGTACATTTTACGCATTGTCAACATATTACTAATGGGTAAATGTTGAAGCATCTGTACTGCAAACAAACAGAAGAAAAGAAGGTGACAAGGGAGTTTGGCACCAGGTTTCAAGTGGACGATGCTGCAGGCCAGCTGGCGAGTGTCTATGGGGATGATACACTTTTAACAGCACTGCGTGCCATGTGGAAGCATCGCATCAGTGGTGTCCCAGTTTTGGACCGAGCTACTGGATACATCGTTGGCAACATTCGCAACCAAGACCTGCACATCTTGCTGGACCAGCCCCAATTTTTTAGTCAACGCAGGTCTGTGTAGCTTTCTCCTTGGATGATGAATATTTGATGCAATTGGCCTTTCTTTGGCTGTGAGCATGTTCCACATAGTGCTTGGAGAGGCCATAGATGCACAGCCTTTTACTGTGACTTTATCGCTTTGGTCAGAACACTCTCTCCAGAAACCTGACTTTTTTCAATGTTGTGCTTGATTCGTTTGTTGAAGTCACTGTGTATTGATTCGCAGGGTTTTGCACGCAATGGAGTTCATGCAGGCGGATTCTAGTAAGAATGAACCCCTGCCAACAGCCAGTCAGAGCTCTCTGGAGCAGGACTTTGGGGCGGCAATATCAGCAGCTGCCCTCACTCTGGGTGCAGTGTCAACACCCAGGATGCTCGATCCAGTAACCAGCAAAGCCAGTGATACGTTGAAGATGACAATGCAAAAGCTTGCGCAAGCACACAGTGATCGCAGTTTCCTGGTGGACGACGAGGGCAAAGTAATGGGCGTTATCACTCTTCGTGACATCATCATGCAGTTCGCTCCGCCCCTAGCAGAGGTTCCCAACAGTTGGGGTGGATTTTTTGAGAGTGCACTGCAGCAGACTAACGCATTCATGGAACCTGGGTGTGTGGTCGTAGCTGACCAAGGATAGGAAGTCAGGTCAATGGTTTTTCACTCATACCAGGCTGTGAGCATGTGGAGTTTCAAAGTCTGATCTCAGCTGCAGGTGCTGGGAGAATTACAAACTTCCTCACGCAGAACAATCTAGTAGGTCTCTGCAGCTCACTCCTTGTGATCGTGTTAGAGTGAGCCTGCGGTACATAAGAATGGTTCTTTGGTCACAGGAAAACCCGTAATGATGCAGTCTCGTTGGTCATGGTAGAATGCCCTTCACGGCAGAAGAGATTTCAAGTGGGTTGAAGCATATTTTGCGCTCCCCCTATTCCTTACCTCATTTCAGCTGACAGGATAGCCTCTGTTTGCATGCGGTTAGCCGTTGTGAGGATTAACGATTTTATTTTATTTTTGGGCACAAGTGAAGGCAAGTTTACTTCACTGCGAAGAGGATTAACGATTTAATGAAAGCTGAAATGCACACACTGTCAACCTAAACCAGGCATAGCAAGAGAAACCAAGACCATTCTTCATTCCATCTCCTCAAACCACAAACACGCTGAAACCCTAACCCTCAGCTGCAGGTTGCTGAGCCGAGGAAGACGACCACAGACACCTTCAATCCACAGCTTCATCTACGAACTCCGTCGAACTCAATGAACGCTCGTCTTCATCCACCCGTCGAACTCAATGAACGCTCGTCGTCATCTACGAACTCCGTCGAACTCAACGAACGCTCGTCTTCATCTCCGTCGAGCTCAACGAACGCTGGTCTTCATCTACGAAGTCTGTTGATGGATGCGCACCGTGGCTTCATCCACGAATTCTGTCCATGTGGAGAGCGCTAGCCACAGCGCAGCCAATGAGCGCGCGGCCCGCGATCGCTCGCTATCCCCGTCGCTCTCATCTCTTGTGTCTGCGCATCACAAGTCTCGCACGCCATTGCACCTCGTCTCTCCACCATCTCCAAGCTGTGTGTTTGTGTGTGAGGCGAGAGAGGAGATCGAAGCAATGGCGACTGCAATGGCGTGCACACAGCTTGCTGCGGCAGCTGCCGCACCCTGTGTGGCTCAGAAATCCCGCTTCTTTGGGAGCGTTAGCTCCGTGTCTATGGTGGCTTGCAGTAACGGCAGCCGAGTGAGCATGGGGTCGGAGTGGATGCCCGGCCAGCCTCGCCCTTCTTATCTCGATGGAAGTGCCCCCGGGTATGTGCGTCTGTTGTCGGACTCTGTTCGGATGGTCCGTGGCCCTGGTGTGTGTGTAGTTGTTATTTTCCGGGCCGAATTTGGGCTCGTCGACCTCCCTGAATGTCGTTTCTTGAGAGCACTGCAATGTGTAGTATGCATTGTCGGACTCCGTTTCGGAATATTGCGAATGAAATTCGTAGCTCTGCATTAAGCACTACTGCGATGGGAATGTGCAACATGCTGTAAAGAGATGTAGCTTTGAATCTACATCTACTCAGACTGGCGTTAACGAACGTCAAACTCGTGGATTTAAAGAGATTTTATGTCGTCGAGATTTTCTCTCGCCCTCTCTCGTAACTGCTCGATCCGTTAGCTGCATGCTAGTTGAAGTTGAAGTTCCTTCAACCGGAATCTGGAGTGAATTCCAGTCTCAGGCAGTCTTACTCATGGCCACTTACGGATGCAGAGACTTTGGATTTGATCCACTGGGATTTGGTGAAGTTCCCGAAAATTTGGAACGCTACAAGGAGTCCGAGCTCATTCACTGCCGTTGGGCCATGGTTGCTGTTGTAAGTTCTCATATTTGATCCACCAAGTATGAATGCTTGTGCTGAATTCTTGGTGACTCGCTTGCATCCAAATGCTTATAAGGTAGTGCTTGTGTGTATGTCCCAGGCTATATGAAATTTCCCGTTCCACTGTGCTGGATTAGTAAAGCTGTTACTGGAGTTGTTATTTTGTTGATTAACGCTGAAATATTCTTAATGTACACCTCCTATCATTTCCACAAATCTGTCCTCAATAGATCTAGCATGACAGCCTTTTGGGATCACAGCGGACTCGGGTATCAGTAAGGAATCTTTGCGTGGAGTTCTCAGTTTTGTCTCTAATTGGTGTCGCACATCCTGATTCATACTATGGGATGGTTGCAGCCCGGAGTGTTGATTCCGGAGATACTGGGCCTGGGCAACTGGGTTTCAGCACAGAAATGGGCAGCAGTTCCCAACGGTCAGGCCACATATTTGGGACAGCCAGTGCCATGGGGCACCCTCCCTGTCATTCTAGCAGTTGAGGCCTTGGCTCTTGCCTTTGTTGAGGCCCAAAGGAATTTGGAAGCTGATCCGGAGAAGAGGAAGTACCCAGGTGGTCCCTTTGACCCCTTGAGCTTCTCTGCCAACCCCACCAAGTTCGCAGAATACAAAGTCAAGGAGCTGAAGAATGGTGAGTCTCCTCATAAGTATCCTGTACTAATTGGTCTGCAATTTTTGGCAGTCTTTGGCCTTCCATTGGATGCTCTCCTAGCAATCTTGGTGAAACAAGGCAATGTTGTTGGACTGACACTCTCTCATAGTTGCAGACTAAAATTGGTTGCTACAGCTGGGACAACCACAGATTTCCCTACTAACTTTTGCTTGGATTCTGGCTTTGGCAGGTCGTCTCGCCCTTCTCGCCTTCGTCGGTTTCGTTGTGCAGGCTATTGCATACCCCGGAACTGGGCCAGTTGAGAATTTGTTGAGTCATCTGTCCAACCCATGGACCAATAACATTGCAAACATCGTGATCCCCCGTTCCATTCTGTAGATTTAAACTTCATTCCTCAGTTCCTAGGCTAGTGCAGGAGATGAGTATTATCAGTCTTCTCACAGTGGTGGTGGCTTGCCGCACGCCCCAAAAATGTAACCTCATCTTTGAGGATCTGCAAAAGCTCACCTCCTTTGTACACCTTTCAGACTTTCTCAATGTCTTATGTCTTTGTCTTGGTTTTATTTGCACATCTCTTCCTCTCTCTTAAGAAGATCCGCATTCAATCCAAATAACTCCTGTTTCGTCCTGGACGAGAATTAGAATTGCCCTGCCTATGATATGATGGAAATCTGTAGCATCCACCAACACTACCACTGTGAATTCACAGCAAATTATAGCTGCACAAACTGGATGCAAACACTGGCTGCTGCCCTGAGAAGGTTTATCAGATCATTCCTTACTCCATCCACCAATATCCCGCTGTTCTGTTCAGTCTTTCACCACAGCTATACCTCTAAACTGATCAAGCTTAGGATGTTAAGCAGAGGGGAGCCAACTACCCTCACCTGAAAGCTGCTATGGTGTCTCCAGGCAAGAAGGATCAAAATGAGACATACGGCAAAGAGAAAGAGAATCCTCAAAGAAAAGCACTTTTAAAACAAATTATCAACACAACAGGGTGGCAGACTGGCGAGCGGACTCACCGCATACTGGCGATTGACGAGCGGACTGACATGCGAGTGGACTAACTCCAACCTTGGACTAACTCCAACCTTCAGACCCTCCTCAAACAAAATATATATTTATAATTAACACACATTACCGCCACAATGTTACTTGCCAGGATTTGAACTACAATCCTCACTTTTGTCACAAGTTGCTCTTTACCATCACACTAGCCACTACTTTCTACAAACCCTTGAAATAATTAATTACTAGGGCTTCGCGTTGCTCCGCACTACTAGCGACGAATTCTGAGAACTATGTTCAATTTTCACAAAAAGGGGTGGGTCATCCCCATTGTTTGATTCATCTACCTCTATCTATGCCCAAGAAGTGAGGAGGAGTTGAACCCCCTTTTCTCTATTTTTCCCTTCGTTTAGCATTTGTTTTGTCTAGATCGGAAGTCGATTGTTTATATCTTTTCCGTCGCTCATCATTTAATTTCTCATTTAAAAATGATTGTCTTGATAAAAAATGATCATCTCGATAAAAAATTGTCTTGATATTGATATTTGTTTTCAATGTTTTAAGTTTACAGTTTGTTTAAAGATTTACCAAACCACGGTTTTGTACTTTCTACGTGTAAAACATGTCTTGGCAGGATCTTTTCATTACTGATTGCTTAAACTTCTCACATTCATGTTCATTTCCAAGTATAGTGCTTATAGTTCTCTTCCAAGTGGAGCCGCAGTTTGGCTCTTCAGACAGCTTCAAACTGGGTAATTGGAAGTCGAGATTCATAAGTGTCAAGTTTACAAGGGACTGTTTATTGTTGATTACATCCTAGTGGCTTCCATGTTTTGAGAGGGAGGGGCTCAAAAAGAATTTTCTCAAGGGACTACAACTTTCTGGAGCCTTTTTGCCTAAATACACTGCAAGAACATCTTTTAATTAATGCGAACTTCTCACATTCCAGAATTTCTTTGAATGCCATTACCACCATAAGTCTGAAAAGTCTGCGAAAAGATCACACCCAGGAGGGCCCATACATCCAATAATATAATACTCTCCTCTAGTGTGTGTCTCGATCTTTGAAAACCAGTTGTGTTCATGAGAAGATATGATGTGAAGAGGCAAAGGTGGAACACCTAAGCCAGACAATGATCAGCACAAAGTGCCAAGATATACATTGCTTGCTCACCCATCTGCCCCTGCTTCCGCCATACATATCAATCTATATCTGGTTAAGGAAATCAACATGTCATTGGATGAAAACTAGGGCATATTACTTCACAACCCAGACTCCAGCTTTTTGTCATGGTCCCCTCCTCCACCCAGACCACTGAATCTGATGGTCTTGACAATATTCAATCAATTCATCCCCACTTGTAAAGGACCATTGTACACTTAGAATGACTGCATTCATCAACAGATAAAAAATCTTAAGCCTTTGTACAAAGTAGCTAGAGGGTTTGATCAAAGGCGCGTAATCCTATATCTCAACCTCCCTTCCTCAATAGAGACAAAGGAACTGAAGTATGATGCCAAAATGTACCTGCAAGGCAAAACGACTTGTGGCCGAGATGAGAGTGGCCAGTGACACCACTGTAGCCCCATAATATTCCTTGATCAATTGTTGGAGTGCCATTGACCTTTGTGTCCTGCTCCCCACCACGGATCCCTGAACCATGTGGCATCCCCAATGTCCATATCCAATTTTAAATACACTTGTGTAGCATTTTCCTCAAGAGCTTTGACAACATAGTTTACATGACCATTCGTTCAGCCATCTGCACATTGCCATGGATTCTGCAGGCACAAGCAAGGCCTTCCAACACCACAACATCTGGATTGATTGGCATTTTATGAATCAGGTCCACTGCCTCATCCAGTTGTCCCGCACGTCCAAGAAGGTGTGGCTGCAGGCAGAGAGAACACATATAAAGGTGATACTGTCCGGCTTCAAGCCTTTCTTTTGCATTCCTTCAAATAGTTGCAGGACCTCCCTATGACAACCATGCTGGGCATATCCTGCGATCATCGCATTCCACGACACCACATTTCATTCAGCCATATTGTCAAATATTCCCTTTGCATCCTCATTGCAGTCACATTTCGCATACAAGTGAACCAGGGCAATGTCCAGAATGACATTTGGTACAATTCCAGCTTTGATGATGTCACCATGAACCTCTTTGCCCTTTTCCAGGGCTGCCAGGCTTGCACACGCATTGCAAACGCACACAAACGTGATGTGGTCAGGCTTCACCCCTTCCCCCAGGCCTCCATCCCTCACCCATGCTGTGCATATCCTACAAGCATGGCGTTCCATGACACCAAATCTCGTTCAGCCATATTGTTGAACACTCCCTCCACATCCTCGATGTTCCCACATTTGGCATACATGTCTACGAGGGTATTGTTCAGAATCACATCTGGTACAATTCCAGCTTTGG
Organism: Takakia lepidozioides; assembly: GCA_030704615.1. NCBI lineage: Eukaryota > Viridiplantae > Streptophyta > Takakiopsida > Takakiales > Takakiaceae > Takakia > Takakia lepidozioides. Next base: position 43,266,803 of record CM060734.1, read on the forward strand.
CGATGCAACCATGCACCTCTTTGCCCTTTTCCAGGGCTGCCAGGCTTGCACACGCATTGCAAACACAAACAAATCTGATGTGGTTGGGCTTCACCCCTTCCCCATCATTTGCTCATAGGTCTCCAAGGCCTCCATCCCGCGCCCCTGCTGTGCATATCCTGCAACATGGCGTTCCATGATACCACGTCTCGTTCAGCCATATTGTTGAACACTCCCTCCGCATCCTCCATGCTCCAACATTTGGCATACATGTCAAAGATGGTATTGTTCAAAATCACATCTAGTACAATTCCAGCTTTGGCAATGCAACCATGCACCTCTTTGCCCTTTTCCAGGGCTGCCAGGCTTGCACACAAACGTTATGTGGTCGGGCTTCGCCCCTTCCCCCATCATTTGCTAATAGGTCTCCAAAGCCTCCATCTTGCGCCCCTACTGTGCATAACCTGCAAGCATTGCGTTCCATGACACCACGTGTTGAACACTCCTTTCGCATCCTCAATCCTATATGTCCACCAGAGCAGTGTTTAGGATGACATCTGGTACAATTGCAGATTTGATGATGTCACCATGGATCTCTTTGCCCTTTTCCAGGGCTGCCAGGCTCGCACACGCATTGCAAACGCATACAAACGATATGTGGTCAGGCTTCACCCCTTCCCCCATCATTTGCTCATAGGTCTCCAAAGCCTCCATCCCACGCCCCTGCTGTGCATACCCTGCAAGCATCACACTCCACGACACCACATCTCGTTCACCCATAGTATTAAACACTCTCTTGACATCCAAAGATTGAAAGATTGTAGATATTGGGAAGTGGCTGGTTTTGTTTTGTAGTAGCCTGAAGTCTGCTTTTGGATGTATCTCTTGGACTCGGTGTTCAGTGATGTTTTGTCTCTCGTCCTACATTTTGACTCCAGCCAAAGATGAAAACTGAGCATAGACATAGCCAGGACTAGACTTGAAGGAACAAAATCAGAGTTTAGATTAAACAGGAAAGCACTACTGAAGGACCCAGTAAGTAGACCACTTCTTGCATGCTTGAGCTCCAGCAACTGGATCAACCGCACGATCTGTAGTTGCCGCTCCGCTGCTTGCTCTTATATAAATTTAGGCAACTTCGATTCTTTTGCATGATCTCTGTCACATTGGCGAGAGATGTCAGGGGTCCCTGAGAATGGATGCCATCCACATTTGGCATACATGTCCACCAGGGCAGTGTTCAGAATGACATCTGGTAATCTGACAGGCATCCACCTTTTTGCCTCGGTTGTCCAACCATTGACTGGGGTCAGAAAAGTATTCATTCCACAGCTTCTCCTCGTCTGAGTTACCTGTTTCTGGATACTTTCCTGTTGTCACATTGGCAGTATTATGTCAAAATCACTCCAAACTAGATTCACTCAACCAGCTAACTTGCAGAATTCAACATGGAAATGTAGGGCCGGTTCTGATAAGAGGGAAAAACAGGGTGAAATGTGTTGAAGAAGGTGCCTTCATTAGCAGTGCCTGATTTTGTCAATTGTGGCGCTGCTGCTGCAGCTTCCAGTTGACCATCTACCCATGCAGGTTTCTTGTAGCTATTGATCCACATGGAATCAAAAGGTAATCTTGTGCTTGAAATATGGCCTTCTTGGATGAATCTGGACCCACACTCTATCCCTGCTCCTTCAGCTATCCATGCCTCTGCACAAATCATGCGTACATCCTTGCCTTGCTGCTAGAATCTGACAGTGACAGCCTACAATTGTTCCATCAAACACCCCAACCCTACTTTGACTCCAAACTATCAAAGATTCACTCAACCAGCTAACTTGCAGAATTCAACATGGAAATTTAGGGCAGATTCTGATAAGAGGGGAAAACAGGGTGAAACCTTGTCTTGCTGCTAGCAGACGCATCCAACAAGCATTCACATTTTTGCCTCGATTGCTAAGACCAAGCTGAATCTCCCAAGAACCTTGTAAACGCGCTCAAGGACGCGGAAAATCTGAATTGCATCTGCTTCTCTCTGTAGTCCAACAGGCATTCACCTTTTTGTCTCCATTATCCCACCAATGACTGGGGTCGGAAAAGTGTTCATTCCATCTTTCTCCTCATCTCTGTTATCTGTTTTTGGATACCTTCCTGCTGCCACAACGGCAGTAACTTGTCAGGGCTGAGTCCGATGAGAGGGCAAAACAGGCTGAAATAGGTCGAAGAAGAAGGTGCCCTCACCACATTGTCCTTGACCTTGTGTCATGACCCATGGAGGATTTGGCCACCATCAACCCAGAAGGACCTCTGTGTGTACTAAGAGCCCACATTTGCAGAATGGACAAACATCTTCACATCGTACATTAAGAAAAGCCACACCTTGCGATTGCGGTTGTCCCACCATCGTGCAAATTCCAGCTCTAATGCGGTGTACTCAAAATCTGCAAATGTCTCCCTCCGCGCTCAAGCATCCCGTGCTGCAAGACGTCTCTTCCGGTTATTTTCGGGCATTTCGGGCAGGTTTCAAAGAAATTGACGACGACGATGACGTGTCTACGATGACGTGGCACTATGGCACCCTATTCCTGCTCTACGCTAAACTAGCTTCCGACCTTCGGTCGTCGCTAGAACTAGGGCTTCGCATTGCTCCGCAATACTAGCGACGAATTCTGAGAAATACGTTCAATTTTTCAAAAAAAAAGGGTGGGCCATCCCCCACTCTGTCACATGCATAGATCCCGTGTTTCTTTTTTTCTAGAAGAAAAATGATCTGCATTTCAATGTTCAATTTTCACAAGCCGCATCAATCAATATCAATATACCCAAATACCCTTACATTCACTATATGAACTTTCAAGCATCCACCGTGGGATTGGATCTTGGTGGGTTAACGCTAGCTTTTGACAATATTCATGTAAGTTCATCAAGGGCTCCATCCAAAGCCACACCACGAGAAACAAACAAACATGTCCAAATTTAAGATGTTAAACAAACTTGTGCACAGGGCTGCCCCTCTCATCAAGCTCATTAAAATTCGTATTCAATTCCATCTTCAAGCTTTGGAGAAGCTCCACCACCCAAACCCAGAATTAGGACAGCACTCTGATTTCCATCCACTGTCACCAGAAATCAGTTAAAAATCACCCCTTCAGTCAAGTGCAATTGTGGGCTGACTTCCTACCTATGCCGGGTAGACCCCACTATCAGGAAATGGTGGATGGTCTGAGTAGCTATACAGATCAATGAATGAAGCAAGACAGTAGCATCTTTCCAAGAAAACATCATTTCACCAGTAATCACCACAAGAACAAATCTCATCTTCAAAGTGGTGGAAAGTAGTTAGCGTCCCATACAACAATTGTTCGGCCAACAATCTTTGAGATGAATTTGGTGGAGGTGTGGCAGTCTCCACACACTCGAAGATTCTTGATAAGTCGTGCTGATCAGCCCTAAACCAATGGCCAGCTTCTCACTATGGTGACAAAGAGAAAATTCATTTTTCTCTTCTCCCACACCATGCAATACAAAGCGTATGTCAGACACATACCCCTCCCCCCCTTTTCATCTGCCCAGACAATCTTCTCACTGCTCGGCTCAGCATGGACTTCCTCAATTCTGGGATGCAACTTGTCATCTACAGCAAAGGTGTGCATCATGTTGCCAACCTTTATGCTGCAACGACCTGACTCCTTTCTAACCCCTCTGACCTTCATCATTTTTTTCACCTTTGCACTATTGCCTTAGCCAGCTGCGGCATGGATGTTTGATAGTAGCACATTAGTCGCGACATCATGTTCATCCCACTTGAGGATAGATGTTGCCGCACGTTCAGCCATCTCCACATTGTCATGGATTCTGCAGGCTCCTAACAAGGCCTTTCACACCACAACATCTGGAATATTGATTGGCATTTCTTAATCAGGTCCATTGCCCCATCCAGTTGTCCCGCAAGTCCAAGAATATCCACCGTGCAGCCAAAGTGCTTTACTGTCGGAGTAACACCATGATCTTGACTCAGGGAATCAAAGTAGCGTCTTCCTTCATTCAGTAGGCCAGTGTGGCTACATGCAGAGAAAACACATATACGAAGGTGATATTGTCCAGTTTCAAGCCGTTCTTTTGCATTCCTTCAAATAGTTGCAGGACCTCCCTATGACAACCATGACACCACATTTCGTTCAGCCATATTGTCAAGTACTCATTTTGCGTCCTCAATGCACGCACATTTTGCATACATGTCCACCAGGGCAGTGTCCAGAATGACATTTGGTACAATTCCAGCTTTGATGATATCACCATGCACCTCTTTGCCCTTTTCCAGGGCTGCCAGGCTTGCACAAGCGTTGCACACACACACAAACGTGATGTGGTTGCACTTCACCCCTTCCCCATTATTTGCTCATAGGTCTCCAAGGCCTCCATCCTGCGCCTCTGTTGTGTATATCCTGAAAGCATGTCGTTCCATGACACCAAATCTCGTTCAGCCATACTGTTGAACACTCCCGCATTCTCAATGCTCCTACATTTGGCATACATGTCCACGAGTGTATTGTTCAGAATCACATCTGGTACAATTCCAGCTTTGGCGATGCAACCATGCATCTCTTTGCCTTTTTCCAGGGATGCCAGGCTTATACACGCCCTGCAAACGCACACAAACGTGATGTGGTTGGGCTTCACCCCTTCCCCCATCATTTGCTCATAGGTCTCCAAAGCCTCCATCCCGCACCCTTGCTGTGCATTGATGGTTTGTCGCTTTGATTCACGACATATTTGATTTGCTCTGTTACAGCAGAGACCATCCCTGGTGTGTTCATTGGTCCATCATTTCCTTCCCTCCCCCTCCTCTCTTTCCCTTACACTTCTAGGAATTCAGATGCGAACCCTGAAAAGAAACAATCCGTTCTAATTAATTTCCATTGAAATCCCCCAAAAGAGGGCAGATCGGCCAATTACTCCTTGAAGTTCAAATAAAGGATCACAATTTCTAGGGTTTATAGGGAGGTTATGGCAGACAAACAGTAGTCAATGTAAGATTAGGTTTGAAACTTGGGTTTAGCTTCAAGCAGATGTGGGACTTTTGCAACCAGACACAACCTGACATACCCTTCGTGCTCATGGGAAATCAATCACGGAGACTCACTGTGCGGGTTTGAAACAAGGAAGTAAGGTATAATCTAAGCTGCACTTTTCTTCTTTCCCACCCAATCACGAGTGAAAGCTTCTGATTCCGTCTGCAAGAAACTCCTCCCCATTTGTTGTCTTTTCGAATCATAGATAATCTGCAGCTTGAAATCCGGCCCTTTTGGATGAATCTGGACCCACACTCGATCCCTGCTCCTTCGGCTATCCATGCCTGTGCTTGCAAGGTGAACGATGGTGGAAAACGCCGAGCTCCCGCAGTTCAAGAAGATCAAGATCCGGGCATTGCGGGCAGTTCCAAAAACTTTGGCGCGGCGATTTCTCTTGGCCTATTTCGTGCGGGCCGTCCGGGCAGATTCCAAAGAAATTGACGACGACGATGATCTGGCTACGATGATGTGTCTACGATGACGTGGCGATGAAACGTGGCAATGATGACATGGCACTATGGCACCCTATTCCTGCTCCACGCTAAACTAGCTTCCAACCTTCGGTCGTCGCTAGAATTGATCTACAGGTATTTTGTGGGCCCAACAGACTCGCTCCCCTCTTGCTTCCCTGCGCGCGCCCCGGGGCGGCTCACCCGAGCGTACTGACCCGAGCGTACTGACCCGCCGGGTAGGGGTCGCCCCACCCTGCGACCCCTGTGCCACCCGCGGCCCCCGCCACAACCACACGTTCCGCATTCAAGTCCCAATTATCGAACAATGAGAAGCGATATACACATGGTCCGTTTTCAAACATGTGTTCCCTGAGGAATTATGTCCTGGAAAACATGAGCCATGTTCTGCAGAAACCCTAATGCAGATGCATGATGGGCTGGCATGGTGGGAGGCATTCAAGAAGGGTACTGTAGGGAACTGAACTGATGAGGGTTGCAAGACAGAGATCGTGAGCGGATCGATTGGGAAGGGTGCGTAGATGCGGCGAGAAGAAGACGAGAATTCAGATGAGATGCGGGTCTTTGATGCCTGTAAGCTGTGACAACTTGCGGAGCAGAGGTTCTCAAATTTTCTTTCAAGGATTTTGCATTTTGAGCACATCATATCTGCTTCGCAAGTAAGTTGCTTCGCACAACAACATCATGATTGGGGCTGGTAGCAGAAGGCATCATGTGTGAGTTGCCTGTGAAGGCCGGGTTCTGCCACAATTGGTAGATTGCGGTAAAGTCATGGAGAAGGTGCAGACACGCACCAGTGTTTAGGTGAGGTCGACAGAGAAGATTCAAGAGGAGGAGACTCGCGGAGCGTTTCACATGTGCCTATAGGTGAAGGCGGAGGGAAAGGGAGTGCGATGGCGGGCCCGGCTGCGGCCGGAGGAGGCAGCGGGCCTGGTAAGAGAGGGAGGCCTTCGAATTCAGGTTCCGTGGCGAATACGGATGGGGCGGCAGCGGGGGGGGCGACACTGGCCTCTCTGCCAAGTCTGGGTCCCTCTCTCCAAGTGCACAGCAATTTTGCAGGTATTTAATCTGAAAAGGACGTTTTTGCTTAGTCATTTGCCCAACGATAATAGTTGAAGATTGGAGCTGAAAAAATAACCAAGACTGTGTGTGACAAGTTGGCGGGGAAGAATCTCGAGCAGTTTTCGTGGTCAGAAGGGAAACTGATAACTGGGACTTCAGAGGTTTTTGTGGGACAAAATAGATGTTCAGGTCGGATCGACGTATTTCAACTTGCACAAGAGCTATCCAGTGCCGGGGGTGTAACTTCAGACCGTTGGAAATTGGTCCAATAAGGTGTCCGAGAAATTACTGCTGCTACTCCAGACTTTAATTTTGCTTTGTGTGGCCATTGCCTGGGAAGAACGATTGACCATGGTCTCATCCTTGGCCAGGTCATAGTCTGGCTGGGAATTGAGGAGCATGTGAACCTGAATGCTTTCATGCCTGTCGTACAGCCCTGCTTAGTTGGTTTGTGGGGTGTTGCTATTGCAAGTATGTCTTAGGACCTGGGGAGCCTAACAGAAGATACTTCCAGTCTTACCTTGGAAGGCAGACACTGGAGCTAAGGTACTTGGGCCCAGCACTGGACTCGTCCTTCCCACAATTGTTCGCCTCACACTGTGAACCACCCAAGCTCACACTTTCTGCCATATTAGCCTTTTAATTTCATGAGTCAAATCTTACTGGATTGGATGGGCGTGTGTGCAGAACAACAAAACAGGAGAATTGTACTTGCTCTGCAAAGTGGGCTGAAAGGGGAGCTGGCATGGGCCATCAACTCCCTAACGATTTTGTCCTTCAAGGAGAAGGATGATTCCCGTAAAGATTCGACTCCACTGGCCAAAGTACCCGGTTTGCTGGACGCTCTTTTGCACGTGGTAGGCCCATATTACATTTACCTGCACAGTTTGAGATTGCTTCAGTTTCTTAAGAGATCAAGGAACAAATTCATTTTTCTGCAGGAGTTGTGAAGAAGGGCTTACAGACCCAGAAGAATGTTCCAAATGAGATCTTTCGATAGACTTAATTTCTGATGACCACACGGATTAATGGCCAACTTACGATTGTATCTCAATGAACAAACCATGGTGTTGATAACTGGAGACCTCTGATCTCATAGTAAACTGGGCAAGAGAAATAAGAATGATGTTGAGATAATAGCTGTTATGCTGCTTGCTCTAGGCTTTCTGGTCGTGGCCCCGTGGCATATATGCCGTAGCCTTGTGGCCATAGACCCCTCGTGCAGTTTGGGCGGGTATAGATTGTACTCATAAGACGTTGTTTGCCGTAGCCTTGTGGCCATTGACCCCACGCCCAGTTTGAGCGGGAACAAAAGGGACAGAACCTACCTCTGTCAGGGGCTGACGTTGGTAGTAAGACTTACCTCCATATAAAGAATTAATCCGGGTTTTCCAGATATCCTCTAGAAATCCCTTCACACAAGCATCAATCTGCTGTGTGTGATTTGCCCAAAAACTAGGCCTCAGAAGGGCCTGGGCTTTTGGCTCAGCCTCGAGACTTTCAAAGTTGGTAAACAGGGGTACAGGCACAATTCCCTTGATAGATTTGAAGAGAGCGTCTCTTTGGTGAGAGAACCCCGGACAGTGTATCAGAAAATGAATACTGTCTTCAGATTGCCCACACAACGGGCAATTGCACTTTCCCTTTCCTCTCTGCTTCTGTTTGCTGTTCAAAGGTAGGCTTCCTGCCCTGAGTTTAAATTTCAGTCTAGTGCCGAGAGTGGGTAGACCCTTGAGGTCATCCAAGATGTCCTCCCCCACGTCACAGACTGGGCGGGTATAGAATGAGAGGGAGAGAATGTACTCATAAGACGTTGTTTGCCGTAGCCTTGTGGCCAATGAGAGGGAGAGAGATTGTACTCATAAGACGTTGTTTGCCGTAGCCTTGTGCCCATTGACCCCGCGCCCAGTTTGAGCGGGAACAAAAGGGACAGAACCTACCTCTGTCACGGGCTGACGTTGGTAGTAAGACTTACCTTCATATATAGAATTAGTCCGGGTTTTCCAGATATCCTCTAGAAATTCCTTCACACAAGCATCAATCTGCTGTGTGTGATTTGCCCAAAAACTAGGCCTCAGGAGGGCCTGGGCTTTTGGCTCAGCCTCGAGACTTTCAAAGTTGGTAAACAGGGGTACAGGCACAATTCCCTTGATAGATTTGAAGAGAGCGTCTCTTTGGTGAGAGAACCCCGGACAGTGTATCAGAAAATGAATACTGTCTTCAGATTGCCCACACAACGGGCAATTGCACTCTCCCTTTCCTCTCGGCTTCTGTTTGCTGTTCAAAGGTAGGCTTCCTGCCCTGAGTTTAAATTTCAGTCTAGTGCCAAGAGTGGGTAGACCCTTGAGGTCATCCAAGATGTCCTCCCCCATGTCACAGACTGGAAACAAGTTCAGGGAAGTTTTCTGCCTAACTTCACTTTCATCAGACAATCTCATGGCAACAGACATGGCTTTGGACACTACAGCCTCTAAGTCAGATTTATCCAGCAGGGTCAAGACTTGCGGATCCAGGTCCAGGTCCTTGAGAATCTCTTCTACTCTCTTCTGCCAGGACTTAGCCTGTTTGACAGGGCGGTCCTGTTTCCAAGATATAGAGTCGATTAACTTAGGATATCTGGTGTTGGGCATATGTTGCAGCTGACCCCACCATCTGACCTTGAATTCATCTCGTCAGGAGTTTAAGGACGGAATGCCAAACTCACCCCGAACAGCCACATTGGCTGTTTTGGATGACATACACTCCTTAAGCACCCCCACTTGAATGGATTCTAGAGACTTAGCCTGGTTGGAGTTATCAACCCATATAGCAGATCCGTACTCCAAGGCAGGTCTAATAACGCGACAAAGCATGGTTTTCTTAACCTCAGAGTTGACCCCTCTGCAGTGGAAAAATTTAGTGAGCCCCAGAGCTTTGCCCTTGCCAGTTTGAACAACTTTCCGGATATGTGCATCCCAATTACAATTGGAGGAGAACTCAACGCCCAGGTAAGTGTAGGAAGGGAGGACCGGGATCTCTTGGCTACCCCACTGCCACTTAAGATCACTTCCTCCCTCTCCTCTGTCGTTGAATGCTACCACTGCACAGCCTCTAGCCCCCAAAGATCAAAGTATCTCTTCGCGCAATCAATCAACTCCTGGAGATTGGTTGGAGTCTCCCCTATGCCTGCGAAGTCATCCGCAAACATAAGGGCTGGTATGGTGGTATCACCCACCCTTAACCCAAATCCCTCACGTTCCACATCCTCGAGGAGTTGATTGATGAAAACATTGAAGAGCAGAGGGGAGAGAGTACATCCTTGAGCTACACCTTGGTCTATGTCAAAGAAGTTGGACTTCTGTCCGTTAACAGTGACACAGCTTTTGGTGTGAGCATACAAGTTGTGGACAACTCTCCACATCTTTCCCTTGATCCCACAAGACCAGAGGCGGAACCATAGGCCATCTCTCCACACTGTGTCATAACCCTTTTTGACATCCAGGAAAAAAACATAAGTGGGTTTCCCTTCTTTTTTCCTTCCCTGGATAATCTGGCTTAGAGTGAAGATATGATCCACACAGCCCCTGTTTCGCCGAAAGCCAGCTTGGCCTTCTTGGAAACAACCTCTAGACTCCAGATCAACCTCGAGACGAGTACTTATAACTCTGCAGAATGTCTTGCCAACAGCATTGAGGAGCGTGATGCCATGGTAGTTCCCTGGTTCTTCTCTGTCACCCTTCTTGTATAGATTGACAATGACCCCCTGTCGCCAGCGAAAGGGGATCATTTCAGTCTTCCAGATAAGGTTAAAGAGGAGAACTAGGGCCTCTATCATGGGATCGCCACCGTGCTTGATAAGCTCGTTGACAATACCATCAGGTCCACCAGCTTTATATCCATTTAAATGTTCAATTGCTTCCACAATCTCAGAAGAACTAATGGGAGCATTATAAGCCATTGAAATATACTCCAGTTCATCAGGGCTGTTTTGAACCATAGGAACAGTTTTTCCAACTGTGTCCCTCCATTCAGCAGAAGACCCCTCACTGTTAGACCTAGAAGTTCTGCCAAGGATACTATAGTGAATTTCAAAGGTTTTGACAATGTCAACCGATGAAGTCACCACTGCACCTTTAGTAGTCTTCAGCGCTTGTACTTGCTGACCGTTTTTCGGCTTGTACAAACGTTGAAGGGCCAACCAGAATTTCTTGTCATTACCACCATGGTGGTTTGAGTTTATTTCACTGTATAACTTGTCCCAGTATAATTTCTTCGGAGACCTAACAAGCTGATTGATATCTTTACGGAGCTGGTAGTACCTTGCCCACAATTCTCTGTTGGTTTCCAAATTGCAGCACTCTTTATAGAGGGCTCGTCTCTCAGCTATCTTGAGTTTAATCTCATTAGTCCACCAATTAACTGCTCTACCGCAGACAATTAGTTTCGTCCCAATGATCTTGTCAGCCACGGAGGAAACGAAACTCTCCCAAGAGTCCACTGCTCTTTCGACTTCATTTCTTGCGTTAACAGAGCGTGACTGAAGTTCTTGGAGCGATTGGACAAAATGAGGGAGAGCCTCTTGCAAGGCCTGGACGTACTCAGCCTTGACCTCCTCATTGTGGAATTTTTCTATGCGCCACTTCCGAATCGAACGTTTCACAGATCTCTTGGTGGTGGGAAAACACCTTTTGATCTCAGTCCAAACCAGGAAGTGGTCAGAGGTACCAATATCAGTTCTGTCGATCAACACATTGGCACACTGGGGGAACAAAATTTTGTCCATTATGATATAGTCCACAATGGAACGTTCCCCAGTTTGGGATTTCTCACGAGTCCACTGCACTTGGTCACCACTTGTCCTGTTATTCAAGGTCAAAAGCTGAAGCTCTTCTAGACAGTTAATTAACCGTCTGCCATTAGAATTCAGCTCGTCCACACCAAAAGGTCGAATGATATCGTCCTGATGGATCCCTTTGCCCACCCGGGCATTGAAGTCCCCCAATAGTACCACCTGACCTTTGGCAAGGAACAAAGCACAGTCCAGCTTTACATCGTCGAAGGCCTTGTCTGCGTCAGCACTAAGGGTCCCCTCTGTGGGCATGTAAACACAACCAACAAAGAGGTCCTTTGTACTCATGCTGCCCTTCAAATTCAGTTTTAGCCAGATACTATGCTCGTACCTCAAACCCTTGTTGATAATTTCACAATTGTCAAACAAGAAATCACGGACAAAGAATCCGACCCCTTTTTGACCGGGTTTGGCAGAGGCTGCCTTGAGAGTACACATCTTACCTCCCCATTTATAACCAATGACATCTCCAACCAGTTTATCCGACGTTTCCCATGTTTCTTGCCCAGCACAGATATGAATATCATTAGTCCGAAGAACTTGTCCCACTTCAAGTTGTTTCCTTTGGTTGGTCAACCCTGAGAAGTTGAAAGTGGCCAGCCGCAAGCCAGCCCTTTGCATGTGAATTGTTTGTCGTCTAGGTAGCTTGTGATTGCTCCTGGACGGCCAACCGTTCTGCAAAGGGGGGACAGTTACCCCATGTGTAGATTTTGCTCGTCTTGTGTAAACTTTGAGAATTGGTAAACCATTCAGGGTACCAAATCTTTCAGTTACACGACGCACAGGCTCCGCACACATAGGGGCAGATTGTCCGTCAGACTGCTTGGGGACAATTACCCCGTGTATAGATTTTGCTCATCTTGTGTAGACTTTGAGGATTGGTAAACCATTTAGAGTACCAAATCCTTCAGTTACACGACGTTCAGGCTCTGCACACTTAGGGACAGATTGTCCATCTGACGGCTTGGGGACAATTACCCGGTGTATAGAATTTGTTCGTCTTGTGTAAACCTTGAGGATTGGTAAACCATTCAGAGTACCAAATCCTTCAGATTCAGGACGTTCAGGTTCCGTACACTTAGGGGCATCTTGTCTTTCTGGCTGTTTGGATTCAACCTCACCCAGAGCATCAAACCAATTAGAAACTCTCAAGTTGAAGTTGTTGCCCTTGGTTGTCTTCCTAGAGCCCCCCATTGAATCACCAATGTCTAAGACCGCTCTCCAGCCAGTCAAGGGATGAACTTCTTTGAGATTGAATTGATGCGGGACTCTATTAGAAGCACTTTTGGTCATTGCAACCTTCAACGTACCCCTGTTATCAAGTCTCGAGATGGTACCATTAGCCATGAAATCCAAGCCTAAGCTAGAGCATGTAGTTTTAAAGGACACATCGTCCATCCTGGGATTCACCCCAAAAACTACACATGAAGCCCTAGATTTGGCATAAGTAACCAATTCCCAGGGATCAGCCTGAGGAGTGTTGATGTTGATAGGAGCTAAATTTTTGATTGTTTTCGCAGGCCATAAGTTTAAGCACAGTAACCAACCCGAGCCCAAGTGCCGAGTATGCTAGACAGAGCATACGACTGTCCAATTTGGGCGGAGGGGCTGCCCCCAAGCAGTAGGAGTCCGCTTGTTACCATTCAGAGATCACACTCCAGGGAGTTGCAGGGAATGGCCTGTGTAGGCATATTCTAAAGAGGGAAAGGCCCCAAGCTTTCCAACTAAATCCAATGCACTACCTTACCTGAAGCAAAGCGCTTCAGGTCGAAACAAACAAGGACACGAGGTCACAAGGCCGGCATTTAGTCGCAGAGACATTAATGTACTCCCGTTTCAAGTCCACCCAATGTCAATAGGCTTCCTAGAGGACAGGGAGATTCTCATGGCAACAGACATGGCTTTGGACACTACAGCCTCTAAGTCAGATTTATCCAGCAGGGTCAAGACTTGCGGATCCAGGTCCAGGTCCGAGAATCTCTTCTACTCTCTTCTGCCAGGACTTAGCCTGTTTGACAGGGCGGTCCTGTTTCCAAGATATAGAGTCGATTAACTTAGGATATCTGGTGTTGGGCATATGTTGCAGCTGACCCCACCATCTGACCTTGAATTCATCTCGTCGGGAGCTTAAGGACGGAATGCCAAACTCACCCCGAACAGCCACATTGGCTGTTTTGGATGACATACACTCCTTAAGCACCCCCACTTGAATGGATTCTAGAGACTTAGCCTGGTTGGAGTTATCAACCCATATAGCAGATCCGTACTCCAAGGCAGGTCTAATAACGTGACAAAGCATGGTTTTCTTAACCTCAGAGTTGACCCCTCTGCAGGGGAAAAATTTAGTGAGCCCCAGAGCTTTGCCCTTGCCAGTTTGAACAACTTTCCGGATATGTGCATCCCAATTACAATTGGAGGAAAACTCAACGCCCAGGTAAGTGTAGGAAGGGAGGACCGGGATCTCTTGGCTATCCCACTGCCACGTACGATCACTTCCTCCCTCTCCTCTGTCGTTGAATGCTACCACTGCACATTTGCTGACATTAGCCTCTAGCCCCCAAAGATCAAAGTATCTCTTCGTGCAATCAATCAACTCCTGGAGATTGGTTGGAGTCTCCCCTATGCTTTCGAAGTCATCCGCAAACATAAGGGCTGGTATGGTGGTATCACCCACCCTTAACCCAAATCCCTCACTTTCCGCATCCTCGAGGAGTTGATTGATGAAAACATTGAAGAGCAGAGGGGAGAGAGTACATCCTTGAGCTACACCTTGGTCTATGTCAAAGAAGTTGGACTTCTGTCCGTTAACAGTGACACAGCTTTTGGTGTGAGCATACAAGTTGTGGACAACTCTCCACATCTTTCCCTTGATCCCACAAGCCCACAGGCGGAACCATAGGCCATCTCTCCACACTGTGTCATAACCCTTTTTGACATCCAGGAAAAAAACATAAGTGGGTTTCCCTTCTTTTTTCCTTCCCTGGATAATCTGGCTTAGAGTGAAGATATGATCCACACAGCCCCTGTTTCGCCGAAAGCCAGCTTGGCCTTCTTGGAAACAACCTCTAGACTCCAGATCAACCTCGAGACGAGTACTTATAACTCTGCAGAATGTCTTGCCAACAGCATTGAGGAGCGTGATGCCACGGTAGTTCCCCGGTTCTTCTCTGTCACCCTTCTTGTATAGACTGACAATGACCCCCTGTCGCCAGCGAAAGGGGATCATTTCAGTCTTCCGGATAAGGTTAAAGAGGAGAACTAGGGCCTCTATCATGGGATCGCCACCGTGCTTGATAAGCTCGTTGACAATACCATCAGGTCCACCAGCTTTATATCCATTTAAATGATCAATTGCTTCCACAATCTCAGAAGAACTAATGGGAGCATTATAAGCCATTGAAATATACTCCAGTTCATCAGGGCTGTTTTTGAATCATAGGAACAGTTTTTCCAACTGTGTCCCTCCATTCAGCAGAAGACCCCTCACTGTTAGACCTAGAAGTTCTGCCAAGGATACTATAGTGAGTTTCAAAGGTTTTGACAATGTCAACCGATGAAGTCACCACTGCACCTTTAGTAGTCTTCAGCGCTTGTACTTGCTGAACGTTTTTCGGCTTGTACAAACGCTGAAGGGCCAACCAGAATTTCTTGTCATTACCACCATGGTGGTTTGAGTTTATTTCACTGTATAACTTGTCCCAGTATAATTTCTTCGGAGTCCTAACAAGCTGATTGATATCTTTACGGAGCTGGTAGTACCTTGCCCACAATTCTCTGTTGGTTTTCAAATTGCAGCACTCTTTATAGAGGGTTCGTCTCTCAGCTATCTTGAGTTTAATCTTGGTCCACCAATTAACAGCTCTATCGCAGACAATTAGTTTCGTCCCAATGATCTTGTCAGCCACGGAGGAAACGAAACTCTCCCAAGAGTCCACTGCTCTTTCGACTTCATTTCTTGCGTTAACAGAGCGTGACTGAAGTTCTTGGAGCGATTGGACAAAATGAGGGAGAGCCTCTTGCAAGGCCTGGACGTACTCAGCCTTGACCTCCTCATTGTGGAATTTTTCTATGCGCCACTTCCGAATCGAACGTTTCACAGATCTCTTGGTGTTGGGAAAACACCTTTTGATCTCAGTCCAAACCAGGAAGTGGTCAGAGGTACCAATATCAGTTCTGTCGATCAACACATTGGCACACTGGGGAGACAAATTTTTGTCCATTATGATATAGTCCACAATGGAACGTTCCCCAGTTTGGGATTTCTCACGAGTCCACTGCACTTGGTCACCTATTGTCCTGTTATTCAAGGTCAAAAGCTGAAGCTCTTCTAGACAGTTAATTAACCGTCTGCCATTAGAATTCAGCTCGTCCTCACCAAAAGGCCCAATGATATCGTCCTGATGGAGCCCTTTGCCCACCCGGGCATTGAAGTCACCCAATAACACCACCTGACCTTTGGCAAGGAACGAAGCACAGTCCTGCTTTACAACTTCGAAGGCTTTGTCTGCGTCAACACTAAGGGTCCCCTCTGTGGACATGTATACACAACCCACAAAGAGGTCCTTCGTATTCACGCCCTTCAGATTCAGTTTTAGCCAGATACTATGCTCATACCTCAAACCCTTGTTGATAATTTCACAATTATCAAACAAGAAATCGCGGACAAAGAATCCAACCCCTTTTTGGCCGCGTTTGGCAGAGGCTGCCTTGAGAGTACACATCTTACCCGTCCAGTTATACCCTGACATCTCCAACCAATTTATCCGGAGTTT
This sequence comes from Takakia lepidozioides, assembly GCA_030704615.1. Taxonomy (NCBI): domain Eukaryota; kingdom Viridiplantae; phylum Streptophyta; class Takakiopsida; order Takakiales; family Takakiaceae; genus Takakia; species Takakia lepidozioides. Next base: position 43,282,980 of record CM060734.1, read on the forward strand.
CCCATGTCTCGTGACCAGCACAAATATGAATGTTATTGGCCTGAAGAACTTGTGCCACTTCGAGTTGTTTCCTTTGGTTAGTCAGCCCTGAGAAATTGAAAGTACCCAGCCGCAAGCCAGCCCTTTAGGACATCAATGCAGAGCCTAACCATTTCTAATAGCTGTCCATGGTGTGGTGTTTTTTGAAGTGAAGATCAATGAGTGGCGAGACATAGCACATGAAAGAGTTTTCGCAAAGCTGGCCAGGCCACGGGGACTTGGGGCGGATCGCCCATACTCAGGTTTCGGTCTCGAGTACGAGATTACCAGCCCCGACGATCCTTTATGGCGTTTGAGGTCTGTGCTGGTTTGTGCCTGATCCGACATGAGGGTGGAAGAGGGTCCAATTTACCTAGTATGCTTGTGAACCCATTTCTGTGCTGTCTTGATAGAAACAAGGATACCGTAGGCAGGGGGTGCTGTGGCCAGCTGCTGTCAGGAAATTTCCTTAACATTTTGGAACTGGCGGCAGTATTTTTTGTGATCTCCCTGAATTTTCTCTATGTAAGCTCAGCAGAAGTTTGTGCAGATGCTGAGCAATGCAGGCCTACTGATTCTGATTTTCCAACTTTCCTGCAGAGGACAAAATATATTCATATTCTGGCTTTTTTTAGGGATATTTCTGGCACAACCCCAGCAGAATACTTTTCCACTGAAGTGCCCCTCATGTCTACAATAGTTTTTGAGGTCAAGCCAGTGTGATGGATTTTCCAATTTTAAGCATGCTATGTTGAGAGCACCTCAATTGTAGTTAGTTGGTGTAATCTACTCCTAGTCACCACCTCTCAACATGTGGCTTTTGTTTGTCTCTTGCTCGAAGGATTGCTTGAAGCTTTTCTTGAATCTGTTAGAATTGTACTGGGACCTGTTGTGAATCAGGTCATTCACAAAGGTTGTGAAAGCCTCAAAGGCTAATGCAGGCTAGTTGATTCTGCAAGCACTTGATGGGAACTGTCTTGTTGGATTTCAAAAATGAATAACCGAAACCTGATTGCAGTTAATGGCTTCTGCTTTCAGCTGTTCTAATTGTACCGAGAATGGAATATCAGTGGTGTGATGTTAAGAGGCTCAGGGGTATCTGGAAGATATCATACCAAGAACTTAAGCATATTCTCTGGCAGGGCAGCAGGGGATGATTTGCAGTCAGAGAATGTGGCTCCCAAGGAAGACAAGGAGATAAAACAAGAGGAGTGGTGTTGGGATGAAGAAGGTCTTTTTAATCTAGATGAAGTGGGGCGCCATGAGAGACAACAGTGTGCAGTGGCTGTATCGAATGTCTTACGCAATTTCTCCTTCATGCCTGACAATGAGACATGCATGGCGCAGCACTACCGCTGCCTTCAAACTCTAGTGCAATGCATGGAAGACCATGAAACTGGTATATCCTTCCATGCTTTGGTGAATATGTGCATTCCCCTCCTCTCCCCTCTCTCTTTCTTTTGCATACATTTGAGAGGTGTTCAGTGATGCTGTATTCTTTGACAACTTCGTCCACAAATGAGGGATATTGTTCACCAACAAATGTAGGGTAGGTGCTGATGTGTACGCCAAACCCATTTGGTGGTCTTTATGCCTAAAAATGACAAGCTGTCACAAACTAGGATCAGGTGATGTGTTTGGTTTGGTTTGGAGGAACAAATGACTACTGTCCCAGCCTGCTTTCTGTGCGTGCAGATATCCTTAGGTATAGTAGGCTAGCGAGGAGGTGCATGTTGGCAGAGGAAGTCTGCTGACTCTCACTAATGTGCTGCAATGTCAAATGTGGCAAATGGCAGTAGTGAAATTGGGTCTGGTGGTGTCTAAGTACTTATCAAACACCCTTTTCAAAGTGTGACCTGTCTATTTTTTTGGTAGCATACTTCTCAAAGGGCACTTGGTGTGTGATAATGTCTTGCAGAGGATGAGGAACTCGTGACAAATTCGATAGAGACTATGCTGAATTTGGCGCCGTTTCTTTGTCTGAAGATCTTCTCTGATCAGCAGAATGCAGATGGAAAAGCCCGAAGCTCCATCACGTAGGTAACTTAGGCTTCCTTTCTTAGATCAAGTAGCTGGACAAGCTCTATCAGTAACAATTTAATCAAAGCTTGCTACAGGACACTGGTGTACTATAACTAAATGGACTTGGAATCAGAGCCAATGAGGCCTCCAGGCACTCCTCAACACCTCGTTGTGAAATGCCGAGAAGATGGCCAGAGAAGATCATGCTGTGTAGCTGTATCTTTTGAGATGCATTTCATCTTGGGTTTAAAAGCTCTACAGTGACTGCTCTAGAAGGTTTCTTGTCCCAGTCATAGGCACTTCAAAATCCTACCTATCCCTTTCTGCATGACTTGTTAGTACTCTTGCTTCCAGGCAATCAACGTCATTGTTTATTGTATCTGAGTTTACTTATTACCAGTAATTCATTCATCTTTCAGAATCAACATGGGCGCAATTGTTTGGATGTAGTAGATACCCAGCTGTTCTGAACACCGCCTAGGGTTCCTGTTTTCCTGTAATGCCATAGAAAGTGTATTCCTTTTGATGAATTTGTGGAGGGCGTTGGTCGTGGGGTTCAGAGAGAATAGAGCTGTGGATGCAATAATAGAAATGCTGGAGTCGCCAGTGAGGGTGTGGCACTGCACTGCAGCGGAGCTGCTGGGGCGCCTTGTTGTCAACCCAGACAATGAGCCAATCCTTCTGCCGTATGTCCCTCAGGTGGGTCATGTGTTTGATTCTCTCTCTCTCTCTCTCTCTGTGATGACGGATGACCTCAAGGATTTACCCACTCTCGGCACTAGACTGAAATCTAAACTCAGGGCGGGAAGCCTACCTTTGAACAGCAAACAGAAGCAGAGAGGAAAGGGGGATTGCAAATGCCCGTTGTGTGGGCAACCTGAAGACAATATTCATTTTCCGATTCATTGTCCTGGGTACTCTCACCAGAGAGACGCCCTCTTCAAATCCATCAAGTGATTTGTGCTTGTACCTCTGTTTACCAACTTTAAAAGTCTCAATGCTGAGCCAAAAGCCCAGGCCCTAGTTATTGGGCAAATCACACAGCAGATCGATGCGTGTGTAAAGGGATTTCTAGAGGATATCTGGAAAACTTGAACTTGTGTGAAGGGCTTTCTAGAGGAAATCTAGAAAGCCAGAACCAAATGTTTATATCATGGTAAGTCACTACTGGAGTGAGCCCCTCACAAAGGTAGTTTCTGTTCCCTCTTATTCTGCACAAACTGGGCACAGGGTCTTTGGTCACAAGGCTATGGCAAATGTCGTCTCGTGAGTATATTCTCTCTCTCTCTTTGGTATGTGTATGTATCGGTGCCTTCAAGATTTGCAAGCCAGTGGCCTCGGGATTAGGGTAGGTGACACTACAATCCCTGCCCTGATGTTCGCAGATGATTTTGAGGGATAACCCAGAAAGTCTACCAGGTATGGTAGACAGCCTCAAGAGATACTTTTGGATAATGATACTTGAAGCCAACATAAGCATGCACAGGATTGTGGTTTCTAACAACAAGTTCTCAGGGAGGAGTGAGGAAGGGATTCCAGTCCTCGACTTCCGCTTGTTCTGTGTCTCTATCTTCATGGCAGGGCCCATACCGATAGGATGAACGTTATCCTTGCAACTTTTGTCCTGGCATAGGAATTTCATGGGATATGTGGTTTGGACTTCAGAGTAGGTATAGCAGTTTGCCAAATTTTCCAAAAAGAGTTGTAGACTTCGCACAGAGTCGTATCTTGTAATGTCTGATATGATCTTTTGGCATTGTAATGGACTGACTTAGATCTCCGGTGATGGATGTTGGGGCCAGGTATACAAGCGGCTGGTGGAGCTGTTAGTTATGGTAACCCCTGATGCACAGGCTGCAGCTGTTGCAGCGCTGTACAACTTTGCAGAGATCAATTCGGACTGCAGACTGCGCCTAGCTAGTGAGCGCTGGTATGTAATTCAGTTGGTGGTGTGTGAGGTTCTGACAATTACAAAAAATGTTGTTTTGTGATGATGAGGAAGAATGGACCACATGGATGATTGGATGACCTTTGGCACATTTACTGGAAAGACCTTACCCACACTTTCAGCCTGGTTAGTGCTAGGCCTCTTTGTCCAATCTACCACCCAAAGGACCAGCATTAGGAGCTTCACTAAGGTTTTTCATCAGCCACCAGCATCCAGCACCTATCCCAGCACTTAGGTACTGTGACTACACAGTTTGTTTGAGACTGCTTTCTGGTCAATCCAGCTTCAGCTGAGGGTGACCTTAAGAATGGGTGCCTTGGGGACTTCTACAAATACGAACAAGTTATCCAGTGGCCACTTGAAGTGCCCACCTCCCCTGCATGGTCAAAGGCACTATATTCTCCATGTTCTTTTTGTTCTGACATTGGGCTTTTAGCTGGAGTTAAGCCTTTGGATGGCCACTCCCCTCCTCTATTTCTCTCCATCCCCACTTGTTAGCAAGCTTGGTTGTAATTTACCCTCTTCGGTATGCTGTTTTTGCAGGGCCATAGGAAGGCTGCTGAGGGTGGTACAAGCTCCTCATCCAACGCCAGAGGTGTGCCGGAAGGCAGCACTCACGTTGGAAAGTTTGGCTTCAGAACCTCAGAATAGGGGGCTTATGCTATCCTATGAGAGCAATTTTGCAGAGCTTGCTGTGATGGACCAGCGTACGTCAGATATATTTGCCCGTATTCTGTGGGAGCTTAGTTCAGGGACAAATTCCAAGGTGGGATCAGTTCGTGGTGTTTGGGGATCTTCATAATTCTTCCAGCATGTCTGTGATTATTGGACTTATTAGTGTCAATTTTTGCTACTTTAATCTATTCATTTTCACCAGTGAGCTCATTTCTTGTGTGTTTTTTCCCTTTAAGTGGAAGGTCGGTACTGGACTGTGGAGGTAAAGCTTGTTTCTGGATTTAAATAGAAGTGTCCATTCTGTCTTCCCCCTGTTTTTAAGGGTAGAGGTTTAACAGAAATGCAGGTTTATGGTCCACTTTAGCAGGCTATTCCACAGGCTTGTAGACATATGGAAAGATGTGCTCATAAGTCTTTCCTTGAGCACTTGAATCACAACCTTCCATACAACCGTTAGCTGAATACGATCTATGTATTGGTGCACAAACTGTTCAGAGCTCGATGAAGCCAGTTACGGTATTCTGGTCCAGCAAGGGTATGAAAACTGACTTGATCTCAGGAGCCTCACATGGGGCCTCACATGGGCCTCACATGCCCACTTGGTCATATGCTGACTCTCGAAGTAGTTAGCACAAGGAACATGTTTGATTTACACGGACCTCTTTCACCTTCCCTCCTTAGAAGCGTTACTCTTCGAATAGCTCCCTTTCATCTGAAGCAATCTTTGCTCTTTGCCCAGACCATGAACAAGTTATGAGCCATATCATCTTATCCCTAGACCTCCACCACTTTACTGCCTAAATGTCCATGTGCACTTACCTGATGGGATCACTAAAGCATTGTCTGTATATTCCTGTGCCAGTCTCCTTAAGAGCTTTTTATTCATGCTGAAACCTCCTGTGTTTCCTGATTCAAATGAACATTATGAAGTTCAGGATTCTCACTATTTCTCCTTTCTTTGGTCTCTTCTCTCCTACAATGAAAAACCGTTACTCGTTGGGGAAGTGAGGTCAGAAGAGGCAATCCCATGCGACATCGAATCTCTGTTTCTCAATGGTTTGGTCATTGTGATCGTAACCGCGTAGCAATCTTTTAGGAGGACTATAACTGAACCAATAGCCATATCAACAGCGCAGAAGAAAGTGACATTCCCCTTCGGTTGAACTTCAACAAGGAGTAGTGTCCTCTTTACCATTGCAAATTACTGGGCCTGGTCAAAACAATGTTCACAATTTTCAATTTCCTATACAAAAGTCACAAACTGCTGCAGCAATAGAAGAACAGTACAATGCTCTACAAATGAAGGCTTTTGCAATTTGCATACTGTCCGTTCTCTGGTGTGTTACAATGCCATGCTGTTGTTGTGAACATTCCTGCAAACAGCAAAGCAGTGGCAATTAATTAGTGCACCGCTTAGTCTAAGCTGCTCATGAAAGACAATTGACACCTGGTAAGATGGATTGTACTCAGCCTGCCATAGACAGTGAAGTGATGGCAATCAAGGTGACGGACCTTGTCTTCGGACAAGGCTGGAGATAGCAGATATTTGATCCCATAGCCTCCAGAACCGAACGCACGTGCTCTACCATTTCTACAGCCCCTGTGCAAACATACAGTTAGAAGAAGGTGATCTGAAGAACAATCCCGTTCCAGAAAAGCTGCTTCCCGACGTTGAAGCTGAAAGACTATCTGGGGAAGCAAAAAAATGTTTAATGCATCGAGTATCAATTTGATGTTCACCACTTTAAACCAAGTTATAATGTTCATCAAGTTTTGGATCCCTTGCTGCAGGATCCTGATAAATTGGGTAGTGTGCCTGTCCAACCAGGTGTGGAATCTGCAAGCAACCTAAGCAGAAACACCCAAGTCAAACGACTTTTCTTAGTAGTTCTTTGCTACAGGTATCTCCACTCTGTGAAGGCGGTGCAAAAGGAACAATTATTTTGATACATCTGTGGAGCTGGTTATCTGCAGCGAAACTGAGAGAGGAGATACAGGGTGGGGAGAGTACTTGATGCACTACGGTTGTTATAGCCTTGCGGGGTAGACCCTGCGCCCAGTTTGCACGGAGCAGAACCGCAACAAGAGAGAAGGGTGAGGACAAGAAGATGTTCAGGAGCTCTGGATGATTCCACTTGTCCTCAGCATCTCAACAACCTCACGCATTGAAGGCCTGTCAGAAGGCAGCTCTTTGGTGCAAAGGACAGCCACTTTCAGCACATGCAGCATCTGAGTCTTCTGCACATTTGTGGCTACTTGGAGGAGCTTGGGATCCAGAACCACATTACTAAGATTTCCTGCATTTTGCTGAATGGAAGCGCACACCCATGCCACAATATGCATTGATTCTCCAAAGCTGGGGTCACACGGTTGCTTCCCTGTGAGAAGCTCAAGTAATACTACCCCAAAACTGTAAGTGTCAACTTTCTCTGTAACTTGTGTTGCATAGCCATACTCTGCAGCAATCAAACGGGATACAATACTCCGTTAGTACACCACATTAACATCTAGAAGAGAAAAGGTGCCAGCTGAAACCGTGACCATAATAGCCTTCATGACAACAACACACCTCTATTTTGCTTGGTACCACTAAATATTGAAACGGCCCACTAGCAACAGAGGATTTCATGGAGAGTTAACAGAGTAACATTGATATAAGAAAATCACGTTAGCAAAGTGTAGTCTTGACCCAAGAGAGGAAACAGTCTAATAACTTCGCTAATTACCAAACTCTCCAGTCAGGAGAGTATATTGACAAGGGTGGGATGGTAACACAAAGCACAGTGATTTTGCGTTTCCCATTGATCTAAACCAATGCTTAATAAAGGAGCATGGTCACTATAACCTGAGACTTTCTCTGGCAATGAAAAGTGGTGGTCTATGAACAACAATTACTTAACTCCCTCAAATATGTGAATGGAGACGAGTGGCCCATAGGAGTTCATTCTGTCAGCAGACCAAACTCAGTGATGTATATTGCTTGTGAACTCTCAGAGAAATGCACACTTCATGCAAAACATGAAGCCAAAACATGTAACTCACCAGGAGCGATGTACCCATATGTGCCGGCAACAATAGATGTGGATGTTGCATACTTGTCTTTAGGTGTGATCGCCATGATCTTCGCAATACCAAAGTCTGCAATATGGGGCTCCAAGTCCGAATCCAGAAGAATGTTACTGCACTTGATGTCACGATGAATTATGGGAGGGACGTAGTCATGATGTAGATATGCTAAACCGTGTGCTGTACCCAGAGCAATTCGGAACCTTGCATCCCAATCCAGAATCAAATCTGTCTCCTTTCCATGCAATGCATTGCCCAAGTCTCCATTCGGAATGTAATCATACAAGAGTAAACCAGTTTCTCCCCACTTGCAAAAACCCAGAAGCTTCACTAGATTCCGATGCTTTGCACTCCCTATTGTGTCAATTTCCCTCAAAAAACTCTTGTGTACCTGCTGTTCTTTATCTAAGGAGGCTATTTTCTTGACAACAACTATGCTCCCTGATGGCATGATAGCCTTGTAGACAGTACCCTGGCCCCCCTTCCCAATAATGAAGTCAGCACTGAAGTTCTGAGTGGCCTCCATGATTTCATAGAATGACAATTCACTGCCTGGTGCTGAAGTGACTTGAATTGTGATGTCTGCAGCTAATGCATCTCGTGCTCTCTTTTGTAGAACCCAGTAAGCCACAACACCTAAGGCCAGCACAAACATGACACAGCTTATGACTATTGCAATGACTACACCGTCAGCAAGTTTCTTTTCTCCTTTATCATGAGTGACAGAGGATATGGGTGGCATGCACTGGCCATTTGAAGAGTATGGCAGACACAACTCAGGGTTGGCAATAAAGGAATTTGGAGACTCGTTGAAGAAACGGTCCCATGAGGTTGGCAGAGGACCCACAAGATTGTTGTAGGAGACATTCACCGCCATCAAAGCCCCCATTTGGGCTAACTGCGAAGATATGTCACCAGAGAGTTGATTGTGTGACACATCCAGAATTTGCAGTTGTGACAAGCTGCCCAGAGACGATGGTATTTGCCCTGAAAATTCATTACAGCTCAGGTTAAGCTGCTCAAGGTATGACAGACTTCCGAGCTCTGTAGGAATGGATCCTTGAAATTTATTGCTTCCTAGATTCAGAAACAGTACGTTTTGAAGATTGGTAACAATGCCTGGGACAACGCCTGCCAACTGGTTCCCTTCCAAGTACATATACTGTAACGCTGTCAGGTTCCCAAGCTCCAAGGGGATAGAGCCATTGAGCAAGTTGTCGCTCAAGTCGAGTTTGAAGAGTTTCTGAGAGCTTCCAAGAGTCGAAGGAATAGCACCAGTGAAAAAATTTGATGACAGATTCAAGACATGAAGCTGTGGGAGCTGGCCAAATTCCAGGGGAAACAGATCTCCAGACAACTCATTTTCCCCAAGTTCCAGCAAGCTGAGATTGCTTCCAGCACCAAGCCCAGGAGGTATAGTACCTCGCAACTTGTTGGAAGTCAACTCAAGATAGTTCAGCGCTGAATTCTTCCCAAAGCCACTTGGAAAACTTGTGAATAGGTTGTAACCAGCACGCATTCTTTGCAGAGTAGTACAGTTTGCGAGTTCCTGTGGAATGCTCCCTTCCAGCTGGTTGAACTGAATGTCTAAAAACAACAAATGTCCTCCATGACAGATCCCTGAGGGAAGGGAACCGTTGAGAGAGTTGTTCCGCACATCAAAAGTGTTGAAAGTTAAACTAAATCTGCCGAAGTCCGATGGTATCTCTCCAGAAAAGTGGTTATCATACAGATAGATCTGTTGTAGCTGTGACAGATTAGCTATCCCAGAGGGTAAGGTGCCAGAAAGGTTGTTGGAGTTTAGAACAATCTCCACAAGGTTGGCACAGTTCGCAATCTCAGAGGGAATAGAACCTGATAAGCCATTGGCTGACAGCCGTAAGCTTTGCAGATTCTTCAGTTGCCCGATCTCACGTGGGATATTTCCTGTAAACAGATTGGTGTCCAGGTGCAAGGCCAATAGCTGCGTGCAAGAAAATATCTGCTTGGGAATGTTTCCTGTCAGAGAGTTATTGTAGACTTCAAAGTACAAGAGGGTCTGATTCCAGTTGCCAACTGAAGGTGGAATGGTCCCATTGAGGTTGTTCACATACACTAAGAAATCCTCCAAGACAGGACAACCACTTCCTATCTCCGATGGAATCGACCCAGAAAACTGATTTTGATAGAGGTGAAGACCGATCAACTGTTGAAGTTTCCCCAACTCCGGAGGTATGAATCCTGTCAGCATATTATTTCCCAGGTACAGATACCACAAACTTGTGCAGTTTCCAAGCTCAGGGGGAATGCTGCCAGTGAAAGCACTGTCACGAAGATCAAGGTCATACAATTGCTGAAGAGAACCGAGCTCCTTGGGAATAGGGCCTCCCACAGTCTGATTATTCAAAAGAAGCTCTGAGAGATTCTGTGCATTAGCCAATCCTGGAGGTATGGAGCCCGTGAAGAAGTTACTATGCATCCATATAACAGAAAGGTTTTGAAGCTTGCCCAGCGCATCTAAGTCTGCAGAAGTGGAAAAGACAGTCCGTTAAAAGTGATTCGTGAAAGGAAAGCTACAACTTCAGTCCAAGCCAACCGATATTGTTTTTAAGCACTTGCTTTCCAAGTGTTTGAGTAAATCTTGACTCATCTGACTGCACACAATCACAGGATCCCCGGCCACTCATATTCTGAGGGTCTAGCAGGAGCTAAAATCAGTCCGGGCCATCTAGGAACCGATCAAGCGTACAGCCGACAGGGGGAGTTGCTCGGTGGCGGTCATTAGGTCGCGTGTGCGAGCCTGGGAATAAATTCCCGTGTGTTGCAGAGAGAGAATACAAACCTGATCTAACGTAATCAAAGCCTCCTGTCAGCAGCCCACTTTTGAGGGCGGAGTCTCTCGAGTACGCACACATCATTCTGGTGACCCTTGCATGGAGCTCATGCAACTGACTCCTAGCTAGAAAACTTGCAAGCAAGACTAGATAGCCTCAGTGAATTACCCCATGTGATGTCGCCTGTCAGGTTGTTGAGGTAGACATAGAACTCCTCGAGATATGTGAGGTTGTAGAGCTCTGGAGGAATGCTCCCGTTCAAGTTGTTAAATCCGAGATCCAAAATTCGCAGTTCACTGCAATTACCCAACTCTTTTGGGATGCCTCCGGAGAGACTGTTCAATCCCAAGTCGAGGTTGAGAAGTTGACTACAATTACCCAACTCTTTCGGGATAGCTCCATATAAACTGTTGTTTCTCAAATGCAGCTCCTCCAAGCCTTGCAGCCTTCCAAGGCTGGGGGAGATAGTGCCCGAAAGGCCTGCATCGCTCAAGTTTAGAGTCTTGACCGTGAGGTTATCCTTGAGGCAGACAACACCTCCCCAATTACACGGCGATGGATCGGACCCACGCCAGTTTCCGAGAATAGGAGACGAAATGTTCAGAGCATTCTTGAACTCCAAAAGCGCCTCCCCGTCGTTGGAAATCCCGTGAGCTCCGATGAAGAGAACACTCAAGAGAGCCGCCATAGCAACAATTCTGGAAGCGACATCACCAAAACCTCCCAGAAATGTTCTCATGGCTGCAGATGGGGATTGTCGCAGGAGAGAGAGTTGAACGGAACTAGGGAAACAGGGCCTAGGAGCTTCCAGGAACCAGCACACACCGTATATCAAGCAAACTGACAGCCGTGTACCAAAAAAATGCCAACATTTCCAATGGCCTCAGATGAGTTCTAGGCGAATCGTCTTCTCCAGGGCGAAGGGGATGAGGAGAGTAGAAGCGGAACTTGGAAGAAGAAAAGGGAAGAGGTCAATTGTTGATGGAAGATCTCAACGCAGCTGAAAGCCATTTACAACCGAAGGCCAGCATTGTATGGTCTCAAATGGTACTACTTGTCTTCTCAATGGCGAAGAAAGGAAGAAGGACGAAGGACTCAGAGGAAGAAGGACTCGGTTAGGTCTGAGCTATCCCAGAGCAGACGAGGTTAGGAAGTCCAAGGCACCATAAAGAGAAGAATGCTGCAACCTTCGAGGAGAAGACAACATTCTCTTCAGAAGCAACATTTCACTATCTAAATCTAGGTTCCCTTTCGTCTATCTGGAGAGAGAAGGAAAGGGACGACGATGGGCGGTGCAGTAGGTGGGATAGGGATGGATTATCAGTGCTTGAACGCTCGCATCCGCCACTAGAGTCAACGCCTGTCACCTGTTTTATGACCCCTACACTTTCCACTGCACCTCCTCCACACCTATAACAAAATTTTCTATATTAGAAGCGGATGGGAACAAGGAAGACATGAAAATATAAAGCACGACAACTGGATTGGGAATCAATTCTCCACCCCACCGGCCTGTCAGAAAACCCACAACTTTCGATCACTCTCAGCACCACTTTTCTGCAGAACTTTGAAGTGGGTTTCCAACCGCATCAACCCCACCACAGCCTCACCTGGTATCATTCTTAATGTCATGATCTGGAATGTGTATTCGGAACGTGCACGGGAATGTCCATGATCATCACATATGGAAAGTCCGGATGCTGCCCAGAGTGGGGTGAACTAGGCAGACAACACCTTATTATGTGATAACCTGAGCTGGGCTTACTAGCTTACTCCTCAAAAAGGAAAGGAGTAAGTTTTGGTGAAGGAATTAGTTGACCTGCGTCGTTTTCAATGACAGCACAGGAAACAGTGTGGAAGCAGAGGGAGGAAGAGTGGGCGATGGTGGGCACCACCATTGCCTGCTGCATCCAACTTCCAAGAGACGGCTCTGCTCTTTGGGCTACCTACCTACCTAGGCATGTGAAATTGGACCTCCATGTTTTTCAGCTGGGTTGCCATGCAATCAGAGAGGGGCATTGTTGCAGAACTGGGACCCACAGCAGACATGATGCTTGGCAAGGTCAAGGAGAGGGATGCAGTCAAACTTGGATTGCAACTGCTACACGTTGGTGGGCTCATAAGGCCGGCCCCTTATTTATAGTGAGAGGAAAAAAATAGAATCCAACTCTTTTGGAAACCTGCCCAGAGGACACAGATGAGAACTGCTGAGAACCAAGTAGTGGTTCCGCAAGTTTACATCTTGATAAAATCTTTGTTTCTTCAGTGTAGACTGTTGCCATACTCTCCTCCAATCATGCTTTGCTTCTACCTCTGCTATAATCAGTAAGAGGGGGATGAAGACTCAAATGTAACTTATGGTATCACTTCAGTCAGCTGATGCTTAGGTTGATGCCCTAAAGTCGGCAAAATTCCCCAGTGACTTGAAAGTCCTCAAAAGACCCACATATTAGGTAGATAGTTGACCAAGTACCCCCTTTTTAAGTATAGTTAGATTGTCTCTGACATCCACTATGATGCACATATGTGGCCTTGTTACACATTGGCAACCTGCTAGATTTTTATTTATTTTTAATTCTAAATAGATTCATATGCTAGATTCATATTGTTGCTATTAAGCTAATAAAACAGCACATTTTTAATTTCATTTCTTTTATATCTTGTTTGGCGTGTCAGCTTGGTTGTTTACTTTTTGCAACTATTTATCCAAATGTTCGAACCACTGTTGTACTGGTATCAGTTTCAGGACATACCAGACTGGTCCTACCAGACGTATCACCAAACTTTCATACCAGTTTGGTCTATATAATGGTGGATGTATTTTTTCCAGATACTGGTATGAGTATCATGACCACAATACCAGCTGGTATGAGATAGCAATTCTGGTATCAATCCAAAGCCATCTTGAATTACAAGTTTATCAAATAGCAAGTATCAAGTGAAAACAAATACAGTGCAGATAAAGAACTAAATATACATAATGAGGAAGACGGTGGGGAGTACTGGTATTGTGGCTGGTATGAAAAAACTGATACCAGCCTGGTCTGGTATATGACCAAGTATTCTCCCAAATGATACCAGACTGGTCTGGTATCTATATGTACATACCAGTCCTTCACCTATTATACCAGTCCAACACAGGTTCGAACCACCATACTTAGAACCGCAAGTTCTAGAATGCGGTTTTTATTTTATGTTGGGTGAAACACACTTTGCGTCCAAAATGTGCATTTCTTGGGTGTTTGATATGGAGTGACCACAAGCTAGCATAAGCTGGAAAATAAGTTCGCGTAAGTACAATCCACTAAATATGTTTGCAAATGGCTTTGTCATTTTCCTGTAGCAGGCCCCGCAGCCTGCAGAACGCCATTGCATTTCATCCAAGAGTAGAAGACATGTTTACAAGAGGGAAGAGAAAGAAAGAAAATGAAATGATGTTCGTTGAAGGAAAAAACCCAAGCGTGAGTTGGTTGGTGAAGCCAGGGATTCTGCTGTTCGTGAGCAGATATTGGGAAGGTACGTTTGTGATTCTCAAACATTGTGATGTTGTTTCATTCACATTCTAGGCGATATGCTAGCCTTGTAGCCCAACTTGAGCACAACCATTTCCTAGATTCACCTTGTGTAGCATTTGCGCATGCTTCTCTTTGTCAACATATTTAATCTTGCAATGTCATACGGCTGTGGAGAGCTACTTCACATGCGGACATCAAATAGAGAGGTCAGATTATAACTTTTTGTCACCACCTTTGATTTGAATGAAACTTGAAAATAGAGGTAGAAAATGAAGTTGGCTTTTCAAAGACATATTACACATTACAATTGATTGAGTTGACAAGAAATGGGAGGCACAAATGCACAACAAGGTCGTGCAGCTAAATACAAACAAGATGAAATGGAAGGGGCTCAGCTTTTTGGACATAACTTTTTCTCACCACCTTGGAGTTGAATGAAACTTGAAAACAGAGGTAGGAAATGAAGTTAGCTTTCCAAAACCATATCACACACTACAATTGATTGAGCTGACAAGAAATGGGAGGCAAAAATACACACTAAGGGCATGCAGCCAAATATTACAAACAAGATGAAATGGAAGGGGCTCAGCTTTTTGGACATAACTTTTTCTCACCACCTTGGATTTGAATGAAACTTTAACATAGAGTTAGGAAATGAAGTTAGTTTTACAAAGACATATCAAACACTACAATTCATGGAGTTGACAAGAAATGGGAGTTATAGCATGAATTGGGCTTCACAAGGAAAGCTCTTAAATGAAAAAGGATCATGTTGACAATGACTCAATATCCAGACTTGCGGCATGCTATTTGTGGTACCACGTTCTTCCTCTAATTTGTCCTTTCCCTAGCATTAAGTAAGTCTGATAGGCCCCACCCCCGAAAGGGGGCAGTAGCCATGAGGCGAAGTGGCTCTTAGTTACGTCGGTTTTGGCTAGAGTCTTCTGGCTCTCTTATGTGTGTCTGCGAGAGTGTTTACACGTCATGCAAGATTCTTTGCTCTTTCTCTTCTTCCCCTCACATTGTGCTCCCTCACAACCTGATCATGGCCTTGTCAAAACTTCAGACACATATCATTGTTTTATCAATATGGATTATTGTGATGCAAGCCATGAAGGACATTATCATGCCAATGGAACTTTACGGTGGTCTGCCAATATCCAGTAATTATCATTTGTACAGTTCTTTCCCATTTTCTCACAAATGCTTACTGCATTACAGCTTTCAAAGCATCGACGTATTAGTTGTCCATGGTATATTGAAGATATACCCTATTCTGATCCCTTACGATTCAAACAATTTTTTTCATGTGAGCCCTAGTACATTTGAGTATATATGTGATTCTTTTAGAGAAGATTTAAGTGCATGCCCTCCTGCTCCATTGGATACTTTGCCAAATATAAATTCTTAGTTGAGAGACAGGTGGTTGTTGCTCTTAGAAGATTTGCCACTAGGGATTTGCTTTTAGGGATTGGTGAATTATTTGGTTTGGCCAAACTAATATTTATCCACATTATTTGGAGATTTGTGGAATCACTGAATAGAAGAGCCCAACACCAGTTGACATGGCCTACTGGTCAGCGAATGGAGAAGATCAAGAAAAACTTTCAGCAATTCCGTGGTTTACCAAATTGTTGTGGGGCAATTGATGCAACTCATTTTCTTGTTGAATTACCCCTTGGTTGTAATTCAACTGCATATAGAGATTACAGAAATGGACAAAGTGTTTCAATGCAGGCAATAGTGGATTCAGAGTTGCGATTTCAAAATGTTTTTGCAGGATGACCAGGTAGCATCCATGCTAGCCGTTTATTCAAAAACTCTGGTTTCTATAGAAATGTTGTTTGTAGAAAGGGAACATAGGCCCCGTTACTCAAATTAAAATAGAAACGAATATCCTCGATAAACAATTAGGCGATATAATCTGGGGATCCTCCTATGGCTGCCATCATTAGCCTTACCGTCACTCAAAGAAACCAACTGAACTTAGCAGATTCTCTAGTTCGCCTAGTTCACTCTTCGTTGGATTATCCTTCACGGTTTTTCCTGAGTCTGTGCCTCATGGCAGCCTTCCTGCTTCAAAGGGTTTTAAATTTTCCCTTCAATAATCATAAATAAAGCTCTCAAGGCCTGTAATGGCTAGATTCCACCTACCTTCTTTTTCGACATCCGGATGAACGTCAGACAATGAGAAAAGTGGATGAATGACCGTTATGAAAAAGGCTTGGATGAATCTAGTGGGATCTATTTTTAGACTTGTTTTATGTTAACAGCTAGCTTATCCCAAGATTAGGCTATGTGGCATCCCATTTGGATGAACACCTGGGTGTAATATGGTAAACCAATCATGTATGTTCAGTGTGATAATCCCTAGTGAGTGTATGTGCTGAATGAACTGTGTGTGAACGGATGTACTCACAAATTACATGTTACGCTCTGAGTCCTCTACGAATGATCCTGTCTACCTCGCTTGCCTGCTTTGCCGAGCTCACATCCCCGTGCTAGCTCAATACCCGTAGAGGAAGAGGAATAACCGGGTGCGCGATAATCTGGTTTCACAAGCCTTCCTCCCCTTTTTCCATTATAGATTTTCTTTTAAAGGGAACATGGGATCGACAGCCCACAATTCAGGCCCTTGCTTGAGGAAGGGGGAAAACTGACCTCCTTTCATTTATGGGCCATGAGACCTACAGGACGAACCCCAGACAGACCGTCACAGGAACAATCCACACACAGACGGAGCAGGGCAGCTGGTTTGAACCCCAAACCACCAAGGTGACACACTGTGCCCTTACCAGCTGAGCTACCAACTGATCTAGCCCATTTCCATTTATTTTTTCAAAAAAAAGAGAAAGAGCACTGAGTGCCACCCAAGTGACTCTGGGCTCAAAATCCTGCGATGGTGATCAGGCATCGTCGTCTCCCTACCCCTCTCCCTGCCATGCACCGGCACCCCCTTCACACCTCTGATGGCTGCTGTTAAGTATTCGCATCAAATGCCGACGGACGAGCAGGAAAATGTCTTGTTTCTCACAGTCATGGATGATGCACGGGACGAGATTCTAACATGTGAACGCTGCATAACTTATTTAGTGTGGGAGAGTGTGCATTGCTGACACAGTAGAGCGTCCCTTGTTATCACCTTCCCCTTTGCTTATGTCGGTAGGTAGCAGGCTGCAGCTCACAGGGCCCACTGCATCTCACACAGTGCATCCCAAAGAACCCAGTTTTTATTGTAGTGGGGTGATCTGCTTAGGGGCCTGATTACTGGGTGGTGAAGAGGTTGGTCCTCAACACATTTGCCTTTTAGTCACAGTCCTTGTAGGATCCACGAGATGGTAGGGAGATGGGCGCTTGCAGCAAACATCGGTCTTGTGCTGTGTCTGCATCTGCTTCTATGGGAAGTGGAGGTAGCAAGTGCGGCGAAGAGAGTGCATATACCAGATCAGCTGGACGACGTGGTGGATAATGAAGAAGATGAGGCGTGGAAGGCGTGGGGCAAGCCCAAGCCCAAACCGATTGTGTTTGACCCACCTCCGGATTTCGATGGGAAGGATCTGGAGAAGTATCAGCTGGAGATGTTGAAGCGTCAAACGGGACCTTCCATGGGCTTCGTTAAGCTCCGTCTTGGTGTTTCTCGCAAGCCGGTACGGTATGTGTTGTCTCTGCATTGCGTGTGTGTTAGAGAGACGGATGGATAAGTTGTCTATACTCAGGCCGCACTAAGACTGAAATCACGCCCTGTTAGGAGTGAGCTCAAAGTGGAGTTGAGGGGATAAGGCGGGGTGAGGGAGCTGGTTCGATTGCTGGGTTCCATGCACCTGATTCAGAGGTGAAGTTGCATGTGTACCATTGCGAGAGCTCTTGCAAAGGAGCATCTACTTGCAAGGTAGGAATATAGATTGGCTCTGCGGCGATAGACAATATGAACCAGGATACCAGCATAGCATGCGAGGGTTGGGTTGGAGATCCATGCTAATGAGGGTTAAACTCAGGGTTGTGCACTGGTTCCTGATTGAGAATCAACCAGGAATGCGTGAAGAATCTCTGCTCTTAGGAGAGCCATAGTGCCATATCCAAGGTCAGGGTTTTGGTATTTGGCTAGACGATAGTACACAAAAGTCATATTGTGATGTGGAAACCAACCAGGGATGAGGTCAGGTTTAGTGTGAGGACAGACACACGTAAATTGTCAAACTATTATCTTGGTGTGAACTGCTGTGAGTTGGCCATGCAGGAAGAAGCCAGCATGATTGCAAGGAAATGGTCAGAACTATTGAAGACAGGATCTATTGCAGCTAAAATCTATGCGGTAGACAAGAACACTATCATGTTTGCTATTGAAAATGGGCAGGACACACTCGAGGTACGAGTTTTCCAATGTTATAAACTGTTTTACTTCGATTGACAATACCTACTTTCCTTGAGCTCTAAGTGGTATGTTTTTCGGCCTTACTTATTGATCAGGATAAAGTTGTTGAAGATGTAGGTGGGTGTTGCTGGGATTTCCATGAAGGATTGACTGCATGTGTGATAGAAAGAGTGATCATTATGAGACTCTGCTTGGCACAACCTTTTAACCCTGAACCAGACACCTCATTTGGATGGGAAAGAGATGGAGGGGGCTAATAGAGGGTGACAGGATTTATTTGCTCGGAGAGGTTGGATGGAAGTTTCTGGTTTATATATAATGTGTTCTGGTTTGTTTGGCCTTTCCTAATAAAAGCCTTTTACTCCGAAGTAAAGCTTGTCATTCAGTTACTCTTGGAGTCAACGAGACTTGCTCCTGTTGGTTTGACATCGGTGGGGAGCCTAGTTCTGAATGCTCTGATATCTCATTCTGATCAGCTATCAGGAGTTGAAGGGGTTGTAAATTGAATGGTTACCAAGGCTCTGTATACACTGTCAACTAGCATCGACATTTCCATCAATGCAAAATTGTTCACATGGAGTGTTTAGTTGAGTTCTCTCATATACCCTAATGAGCATTCCATGAGACAAAAATAAGACTCCATTTTACTCAAGTGGCCAAAGAGATTGACTTTTTTTGGCTGATGGGTTGTAACAGGTGAAAGACTTTGTGCTTAGCCAGTCTGAAGCATATGAATTTAAACTTGGGAACAACGCATTTCGGCGGCCGGGTGACCCTCCCTTGGAAGTGGTAGTGGAGAGACTAAGGTCTCAAGAGGCCAACAAGAAAGCACAGTCGGCAGAAGCAGACAAAGAAGAGCTTTGATTTGTAACAGATGCCCTCTTCGACACTCGGATGATTGAACTCCAAGACAGTTTCCTTGCAACTGATGGCCGCCTCACCGTCTCATCCACAGGAATTTACGTAAGCGAGGCTTGAGGAGTTCTCAACCAGACATTTGCAGTCACGACTTCCAGTTGTATCTTGTGGCAGGAGACGGGGTTTTCTTAAAGTCTTTTAGTTTTCTTGTCAGTAAACCCTTGTCAAAAGCTGAGCCTTAGGACAGTACATCAGTGTTCATTGGGCTTTTATTGGTGGCCATGCAATTTTTAAAGCTATTCCGGTTGAACTCTTTGTATCATACATCGGCGAGGCATGTTTTGAGAGTTAGGAATGTGAAGTTGGCTGTTGTGGTACCTCAAATCCTTGAGCACTCACCAGCCTGAGGCATCTTCAGGAGCTAGAGCTTTTCTGCAACTGCCTCCAACTTTCCAGACCTGCACAGTGACTATGGTGAAGCCACCCTATAGTGCACAGTTCCCAATACCATCAGAAATGCTCCCACATCTATGTCATCCCTTATGTTGAAGCATGCTGCAGACTCTGTGATGAGAATAAGTGGTTAAAGTGCAGGATTCACAGAAACAGGGAAGAGGCCAGTTTTCAGTACCCAAGACAAGGGAAAGATGTGGCTCTCTAGGACGTTCTGGTTGAGGAAAGTAGTCTGGATCCTATCCCTCTTATTTCAACCTCAAGAAAAAATTCTAGCTGCACAGTTTGTGACAGAATTGGCGATGGGGCTGCGTAGCTGTATACACATAACCACATCAAAAGTCCTTTACTTTGAGACCCCCTTTATCAATTCAAGTACATACTAATAACTTTGCAGGTCTGGAAAGTTGGAGAAAGGCTAAATGACATGATATGTCTGGTTTTCTCGTCCAGTGTGGATGGCGCTTTGGCCAGAGGGTGGCTTGGGCACCCACGAGGGCTTGGTGTTCAATTCCTGGTCCAGAAACAATGTTCTAGAGAGGCTTTCAGCTTATTATCATAAGCAGCAACGCATTCCAGAGAGTATTCGAAGCTATACCCACATGACATGAAACTCGCAGGGGAAATTTTGAAGCAAGAGATGCATATATGCAGATATTGAATTTAGCTCCAAGACTTGTAATGGATTGCAGGACTACCTAAGACTCCCCCTACAGAGCAAGTAATCCAGGTAGCCCCATAGGCAAACCTTCCAGAGAAGGTGATTGAGATGTTCAGGAGAGATTTGACAACTACAACTGGGAAAAATCTCATGGAATTCCTGAAAGACCTTCCCCAGTATATATGTGCATACTATACATGTGCATACAATACCAGACTCTGCAACAATTCATCAAAGACTGTCTGAAGGACTGTACTCCTGGTTGACAATGATAGAACCAACATCATACCATGCAAAGATGTCAAACAACAAGCCTGTGCCTAGTTGAAACCCTTAACAACCAATCCCGTATTTTCAAGGGATGTTTTGATTCTCACCACAGATAATTTACCAACTCCAGCAGGTGGGTAGATGTGTACTTACAACCTCTAGCAACCAGCCACATCAGTGTGCAGTGGCTGTAGTGTTATGCAGACAACTTACCATGTGAAGAGTCCAACATCCCAGAGTACAAATGCCAACACTGTACTTGCATTGAAACGCAGTGGACCACAATTTTCACACATGTAAGTAAAGGGATAAGCAGTCTTTGTTAGGTGGTGTCTTTTTAGTGACACCAATCTGTTTCATTCGAAGAACCAGTATGGTTGCCGCCTATCATGTACAGCACACTGCCCAACACCCAGTGTATCAAAGAATCTGAGTGCTTGCTCCTTGAGAATTAGTCTAGCTGATTCAACCCCCCGGTGGAAGGAATGATGACAGCATATACTTTCTTTGTAATGGTCTGCGTTGTATGGGATGATGAAGCCTTTAGCAACAGCTGTATCAGATCCACGCAGTGGTCCCATCCAACAGCCTCCAACAGCAAATGGGCTCACATCTTACCAGAATGGCCCACCATGGATGCAATAGTCTGTGAGAACCATTTAATACAGGATGGCTGCGGTATCTTCAGTTGAGCAGCAAGTCTGAATCAGGAAGCCCCATGCTGATGCAAGATTGCGCAGTACTGAAGGGGATCCTTGTTTTGTTGTGTTGAGCAAAGACAGCAGAAGAACAACTGCAGAATTCAAATGAGTGGAATGATCAATGGGTAGCAGCTAATAGCTCTGAAGTGACCAGTTGCTGCTGCCCAGGGGTTCCAGGAAACTGGCCAATGTCTTGGCCCTCAACAACTTCAAAGCCCTTCTGCAATCCAATGCTGAACTCGTCCGGATTGAGCTCCCCCCTGTCACGGTAGTCAGCGATCTGTGATGCCAAGACAATGATCTCATTAGATAGTGCAGGCCGTAGCCGTGTGGACTTTTGCAAATGTCTAACCCATAGATTAGGAACCCACTGTTTACTGTCTGCTGCAACACACCTACACAAGTACCAACAAATCATACGTAGGATCCTTGCCTACCACATGAATAGGATACACATGAATAGGATCCTTGCCTTCTCAATCATCTACACCATTTGAGAGGACAAATGAAGATCTTAGCACCACATGAAATGGACGTGAGCAAACTTGAGCTAGTAGCCTCTGCCAAGCAAGGCCAAGCATGGTTGTCAAGAAAAGACAGTCATTCTTGTATTGTTGTGGAAAGCTGTACTTTCTTGGTTGAAAATCCAAGGGGCTTACATGCTGACCGAGGGCAATGCCACTCAAAGCTGCAGCCTCCAGGCTGGAGCCCAAGAGCCAATCACCACAGATACCCACCCTCCCATGCGCGTCAAATATGCAGGGCACATCTGGTGTATTTGTTGGAAGTGCTGCACCCCTGACAAATTGATCAAACAACCCTTGTCAAATTCTTCTAGAAACAGATAAAGAAGAACACACAGGACAGACATTCCTCGTGGTAAACTTGTGGCTATCCACCCCACTGGTCATATACAGAAACAAACATATTATCTATGGGGAGATAAGTCTGAAGGGTCTGTTTGGAGCATTATAGTATCCAACAGAAGCGGTTAGGGCACAAGGCCGCCTTACAAGCAATCGTGGTGTACGTAGGATGTCACCGTTATAGCCGACCCAAGTATAAAAGGGAATCGCGAGGTCAACTGGCCACCTAATGTGTGGGTATCTGGGGACTTCCTAGCCCTTGGGGGAGGTTTGGGCAACTGCATTGCCCTAGTTACAGCAGTTAAAAGTTACCAACTTCCAAACGGCAGTAACCCTTTGGGATGAAGTGACACCATAATTTACACTTGCTTCAGCTGGAGTCAACCTTTTGGAACAGTATAGCAAGAAGAAACAAAGTGACAAATGGACCAGAAAGAATGGTCGCCCGCAGCCACTGACCAAGCATAAACGAGCTTGTACTGGATGTCCTGTCCTTCCAGGAACAGGATGGCCTTACTAGACTTGAATCTCTAAATACTTAGATTAAAAAAAAAAATGTACTCGTGAGACGTTGTTTGCCGTAGCCTCTAGATACATAGGTGAAGAAGAATAGAAAGAACAGACCTGGCATACTGTAGACCTGTGGCTATAAACCCCACTGGACAAGATAGATGACCAAACAGAATGATAGCCAGCAGACACTGCCAAGCATAAACCAGCTTGCACTAGATGTCCTGTCAATCCACGAACAGGATGGGCTTACCAGAGTTGAACCCGGGTGTAGAAGGGGGCAGGCATGGAGCCCTCAGATAGCCCAAGTGCAGTTTCTGCCCCCTGCAACATTTCCCTTTTCACCCTTTCTGCCTTCACCACTGGTATGCTCTCCTGCAGTCCATCCACTTATCTACTTGGGATCATCTTTATTTATGTTTTTGGTGGTTGCATGCTTCCAAACTGCATCAGACTGATCCATCATTCACACTACAAATAAAAACCAGAGGATTTACTATTTTTTATTTTTTTTTCCCAAAGCCTTCTTTTTTCAGTTTTTTTCCCATAGACCCCGCACATGTTTTGGGGCAAGAAAGACAGAAAGAAAGCAAAAAAAAAGAGAAACACTACATTGTCCACGCAGGACAGAGAGAGCAAGAGAGGGGCATACCTGGGGAACCTTGTTCTTTTTACCGTAGGCAGCTGTGCTGAAGAGGGTCCAACAGTGAAGTTCTTTCTCCTCTGAGAGAGAGAGCTTGCTTGCATTGTTAGCCATCCATGAAACAGCCTTAACACCTTCTACGAATGCACCATCTAGAGGACGGTCAGCCTTAACACCCACGGGGGAGGGGAGAGGCTCCTGAAAGGCAGCCATCAGGGCCCAGATAGAGCTCAACTCCAACCTCTGCAAAGAAGATCATTTGCATCTTGTAAAGGTTCTCCAAGCAAACCACAGGGGATATTCACATTGTGAGATATTAAACCATCATGAGACCACCCATTTTGACGGCGAACAACCAATGACTGAGAATGCTAAGTCAGTACTAACCTCTTCATTGAACATATGAAGGACCCTTCTACTGCAGTGGGTCCATATCAACTTCAAGGACATGGTCTTGAATTAACATGTGCTCCTTGGAAATTGATAGACTAACAATTTTTGTCTAACTGTGCGAGAGCTCCAGGAGCAGAAAGCACATAGAGGATGCCACATTCTCAACAACACACAAGCCTGTCCAACCTTGACACATGTGTGAACTGGATTACTAAGCAATTCATCTTTGTTTTAGTGAAGAACTAGTATCCATAAAAGTAGTCTCTGTTCTTTTTTAAAAACGAACCCTGAAGATAGGATTGCAGAGGCATAAAAAGTGAAAGACCTTCATTTGCTTGTACACAAGAGGTACACCTGATGGGCGCAGCAAACGGTTGGCACATTTACCTACAAACATCCAATAAAACTTCAGGAATGGCCACAGTAATTTCCTGTAGACTGAACAGAGATTTAAATGGAGCTCACACTGAAATTCAGTATTTTGAAAAACGTTTCTGATGACATAGAAAAATTATTCCCTTTAGCAGCCATTGCCTGTTCATCTGTCTGTCAACCTAGCCTGTCTCTTCATCGACAGCTGCGAGTATTAACTCAGCAAAATAAACCAATTTTCTACAGCAACAGAATGCCTCGACATAATAGGTATCATTCTCCTCTGCTTATGGACAATCTACCCTCATTTTGATGTCGTAATGCCCGAGCTACAATAAGAGAGGATTAAGCAAAGCTTCTGTACTGCCATTTATAACTGAATTTACAAAGAAAGGGTCTCTTGTCAGATTTAGACAAACTGTTCAGCAGAGAAAAACAAGGGATGAAAAAAGGAGGATAGTGGGGGGATGCCGTCACCATTGTGGGCGATAACAACTGCATCAAAACTGCCATGAGGCGTCCCATTTTCACTCAACTGCCAGCGGTCACCACGAGGATCCATTCGGCTGATCCAGACAGGCCTTCGCACTTCAATCAACCGGCTCTGTCCTCCATCTCAATGCAATGGCAAAATGCATATGAGAGAAGCATAACAACATTGCCAATGCTCAATTGTATTCCTGTGTCCCTCTTGGTGTTGTCATGTAGATCAAGAAAAGATTCATATAACTCCCTCCCACCCAAAGAAAAGGAACTCACACGTGACACAATGTGATCTGCCAAAGTACGCATCCCATGTGTTCCAATATACCGAGGCACGGCTGGCAGTTCTACAAACTGCCCACCAGGTTGTAAAGTCCCCACCACCCCAGTCCACTCCTTCACTGCCCCCTCTTTGATCCATTGGTCGACGATCGTGCGGAAACGGGGATCTGACACAGTGAAATACTGAGCAGCATGATCAAAAACTAAGGATAACCCCTCACGTAGTTCCACATGTCTTGTTCCCATTCGTCCTCCTAGCCCATGCTTCCCCTGCAGACATACCCATAGTCCACAATGTTGATCAATGTGTTCAGGGTTTAACAAGGGGTTTCAATTTTGCAAGCTTTAACCCAGAAGCAATCATATTAGAATAAGACATGCTGCACATCAATATCCCTCCACTTATAACAGGTTGGCTGTGGTGACTGGTAGGAAAGAGAATGAGTGTACTCATAAGAGATATAGAGAGCTCAAACATGCTTGCACAGCTTCATGGCCACAAAACCCAGCACCCACATCCCAGAAAATAATGCAGGTGATTTGGAAAGAGGACGTATGTATGTGCGACTGCGAAGAATTGTGAAACTTATATTCAGGATTCGGAATGCTTGCCGTATCGAAGACAGTGGAGCGAATTCCACGCTCTTCAAGTTCGAGGGCGCACAGAAGGCCCGACATGCCCCCTCCGAGAATAGCGATATGGGGGTCCTTGCGCATTGGAGTAGTAAAGTGCACCTGCTCAGCTAAGGCAGGCTCCTTTCTCCTCTTCCTCTCCAATCCCGGATCTTCCTTCTCTTGATCACCTCTCTCTTGCCTGCTAAACCCTTCATTGCTTACATTCTCTCCCTCCCCCATGTCACTCTGTCCTGCTCCACGCCGCCTCTCTCCAAACCTTTCGCTTGCCCCATTTACTCTGCTATCTCCATCTCTGTCTCTCCCCCCAAGTTTAATTCCTGGTCGCTCACTGCCTTCTGACCTCCCTCTCTCCCGCTGCAAAAAGCTGCCGGTATCGCCCCCTTTGAATTCATCCTTTCCTTTCTTCTCCCTCCCAGAACGTGCTTCATCATTCTTCCTCGTAGAGTTTCTCTGAGAGGGACCAGGTTTAGCTTCTTCTTCGTTGGAAAAGTCCTCTCTCCCTTCTCTTCTGTCTATACCGAAAGTCTCCCGGGAAATTTTTCTGCCATTCCCAACATTTTGAGTGGGTTTGCCGACCTCTCTCGCAAAGCCCATTTCGCGCTCCAAATCCTGCCCCCGGCCTTTCCTCTCCCCCTTAAACCCTGGTCGCTCTCCCGATGAACTCGTGGGCACTTTGTGATAGCTGCTGCTCCTCTCTCCTCTCTCCTCAGAATTGCGGACCTTCTTTTGAGGGCCATCTCTCACCTCTCTGTCACCAAAAAGGCGTTCTCGTTCCCCCTTGTTGCCAGTAAAACTCTTCACATATACCTCATCATCTTCGTTTCTCCCATTCTTCGGGTTCCCTTTCGAGTTGACAGAAGCTCTGAATTGTACACACAATCCTCCAGGTATTGAACGTACCACTTGCCCGAAGCCCAATGTTATTCGCGAATCCACCACTCCTTGCAACGAAAGAGACGAGAGGAAACTAGGGAGAGGGCAACTTGGGAGTGATTGTGATTTGAGAGTACAGAATTTGGGAGCTGGCCGATGCCCATACAATGCGAGATTGGAAAGGGACGAACAGAGCTGATTTGAATGTTGCAGCTGAAGTGCATGGGAGATCAAAGGCTGGAAAGATAACGATGATGGACACAGCATCTGCTGAGCAGCTGTGAATGTGTACATTGCATTTAAAGATAAACCCACAATTACAAACGGTGAATACAAACGCTCAGGGAGAGATAGAGGCTGCCCTCATGAGAACAGAGAACCGGGACCCCATCTGACGACAACTGAGCTTTCGTGAACTGAGAGAACTTAAAAGTATGGGTTCCTCAACCTAATAAACAAAGAAGCTTATCCATACATGTAAGACGTGTCAGCCCATCCATCAGTGTTGATCGTCGTCCTGTTCACCACTTGGGTTTGTCGGAGAGAATCGATTCTCTGTAGCAGAGGCTGCAGTGCGAGACAGATATGTGGGGGCCGGTGGAGAGTGTATCTACATCACGGGCCTCCTGGTCTCCATCATTCTACGGTCGTGTACACCTTTGGTAAGCTGGGTCCCCATCTCTCACTTGGAATGGAACACCAGTGGACGAGAATTTCAGAATCAGTTGTGAATCGCAATCTGCAATTTTTTTACCGAGAGAGGGGTAGATCTCCACCTCTGGCCCTCTCGCCAATTAGCATTGATTAAGGATGTTATTTGTTTGATGTTGTCGCTGGAATGTTGCAGGGAGACGGTGCAAGCTAAAGACCGTCAAGATGTTCCCTGGCTATGGGATCCTTCGGAAAAGGTCGTATTGCGCGTGGTGGACAGAAATTTGGCGAGCTTTACTGGAGAGGCTACTTGCACTAGTATATCCCTGACCAATGTGACAGGTAGTTTGAGAATTCTCAAGAAGAACAAAAGCTGGGCAAGCTGCTTGCTGCAAGAGAAGACTAAAGCTGAAGACGTCAGAGCT
Organism: Takakia lepidozioides; assembly: GCA_030704615.1. Taxonomy (NCBI): domain Eukaryota; kingdom Viridiplantae; phylum Streptophyta; class Takakiopsida; order Takakiales; family Takakiaceae; genus Takakia; species Takakia lepidozioides. Next base: position 43,310,486 of record CM060734.1, read on the forward strand.
GTGTCAATAGCTTCTCTAAGCCCAAAAGATCTGCACACCGAGGGTATGGCCAGACGTAGCCTCTCATCTCTGACCCTAGGCGTGGTGGTTGAGCACGGCAGTGAACATAGGCCTTGGACAATTAGGTTACATCCAGTGGACTCTGATAACAATGATTCATGATTTTCCTAGCTCCGTCCCGGTCTGATCAATATCATCCTGACAGGGGCATGTTTCAGAAAATGCAGGTGAAAGGAGAGATGGACCAAGTGGGAATGAAACTGACCTGCGGCGCATGTTGAGAGAGAGACAAGACAGGGTAGGCTCTTCAAGCCCCACAAAAAAATCTCTCGCAAGGACCCGTCTCAGAAATGAGGATGAGAGATGGGGGAAAGATGGAAAGATTTCGCGAGAGCAGGGGGAAGACACGGGTGTTAACATGTCAAACATTGATGCTGAAGATGATCCTTCTATGAAGATAAGAGTGGAAAAAGCACGGTCTTTTTATGAGGATCAACTTGCACTTAGAAAAGCCCTGAAAATCAGGAGAAGCGACACAGAGAAAACTTTGCAAGAAGCTTTTCAGGCTGTGAAATTGAGCACCGGATATTCAAAAGAGGTGGTGGCCAACATGCCAGAATTTGTGGACCAATTAATGGTTGAAGCTGTTGCCCTCAAAACCGAATCCAAATATGTGACATCATCCTTCGTGGCACGAGCAAGAGCTTGCATTGATCGCAGCAAAGTGGTGCACATAGTCAAGTAAGTGTCTTTCCCAGCATTGAAACTTGTGTGAGAGGTTAGAGTGTAGTTGTAACCGGTTTTGATCACAAATAAAGGGAGGCACTGGTTATTTTCAAACTACAGTTTTCCTCTGATTCCGTTTTACTACTCAAGACTTAAGTCGATGTGTCTAATGTAAGGTGGGGATGTGAAGATGGATGAAACACAACAACGTGACTATTCCTCGAGTGGGCAAACTGGTGTGTATGACAAGCCCTCACTTGGACAAACTCCAGCAGCGAATCACATGGCTCAAGAAAATTTATGTCAGAGGAAGGGACCTAGGGGTGGTCCTCACGAGACAAGGCTGCATTTTAGAACGTCCTCTAAAAGACCTCGACGAAATTGTTAACTCACTGGAGGGAGCTGGACTTAGAAGAGAGTGGTTGGGTTTTGTGGTCAGCCGGTCACCAGGGGTGTTATCTCTTAGCAGCCAAGAGCTCCATGGGAAACTCGCCTTTTTCAATGAGCTGGGTTTAACACCAGAACAATTTGGAGTAATGACATTCAACTTTCCAGCAAGCATCGGCCACTTTTCCATCAATGAGATGCAGACTAAGGTGCCATTTTCTTCATTCAAATTTCTGTCAATCCATGAATATCTAGGTGTACCCATCCACAGGTTGAAGTCATTTGCAGTTCCCCAGAACTGATGATGGGTTTTTCTATCTACGGGGAAATCAGCAGAGTGCTTGCACATATCCAAGAACAAACCTTTTTAGCACAGTTGTGACACCTTTTGCCCAGGTTGTACGCTTCCCATGGTAGGGACACGGGGGGAGAGAAGAAAGAGAAAGAAAGTCATGAACTTCAGAGAGAGAGAGAGACAGCTTTTGGCCAGTGGTTGGTAGGACCTGCACCTTTCGTCTCAAACTCGTGTTTTTGGTTCATACAGGTGGACTATATGAAACTTCTTGGGCTGCATGAATTGACTATTGGAAAAGCCATAGCCAGACGTCCCCAGTTACTTGCTTGCAGTGTTGATGAAGCTTGGCGACCACTGGTCAAGTATTTCCAGTGCTTGGGCATACAGAGGCCAGGCATACAGCGTATAATGGCGGTGCACCCTGCTGTATTTTGTCTCAATCTTGAGTTCAACATTGCACCAAAGGTATCTCCATGGTAGATATGATCCCCATATGTGTTGGAGCCTGAGTCTGGTCTGACTCGAAAGATCAATGGGAACATCTAGTAAAATGGTGGATGTAAACCCTGCTTACTGCTTCTTCGATATCAGACTGCTCACTTTTGCAAGTAGGCAATGCACAGGGATGCTCAGTAAGTCGAAGACAGAAAAAGCTCAACATTGGTTCTGCTGTACGACTCTGATTTTTGAGAATTTTGTTAAATTGGTGCATCATTGCATCAAGATCGCAACATGTGAACTCAATTTGGCCCCATGAACACCAGAGGGACCTGACCAAAAGCATGGGGGACGGGAAAGGTACGGTTCTTGCGGGCAATAGGTGTACATGAGGAAGTGATTGGCCAGGTGCTTGTTGACTTCCCACCTCTTCTCAGCTACAGCCTTGACAAGAAGATTCGACCAGTGGTATGGATAACTGCCCCTTCTCTGACATACACAGTTTTCCCTTCTGTCTATCAGCCCACTATGCATACCCTTTGAGAAGTGGCTCTCTGTGTCATCTTGTCAAGCCATGGTTGAGTTAATACAGTGGGAGTGCATCTGGTCCCTTGTCAATGTGTTGGAGTTAGTCTAAACTTTATATCGTTGAGTTACTTGCTCTCGCATTGTCATGTTTCATTTTTACCTGGGCACGCTGATGTGTTATAGGAGTTTATTGACAGTTTTGTGTACTTGTGGGTGGCAAAACTAGGTGAGGTTGCTACTGGAGAAAGCAGGGGTAGCTGAAGAGAATGTGGGGAAAGTGATTGGGCTACAGCCAGAGTTGATCGGGTGCAGCCTTTCCAATAAGCTGGAGCCAATCATCGAGTATCTTCTTAATCAGAAGCTTAGCCGTAGCCAGTTAGGAGCTATGGTGACAGACTTCCCCATGCTGCTGAAGTACAATATTCCAGTGATTCAACCCAAGTTCAAATATTTTAAGCGTGTAATGGCCCGACCCTTCGAAGACCTCGTTGTTTTTCCAAGGTGAGGGCTGGGTCTCAGTACAGTTTGAGGAGGCTGAGATAGTTGCTTTTGGAGCTTGTGGCATCAAAGTACCCCAGGTATTGTCTGTTTTTGTTATCTAAGGAAGACAGGATCCCTTTCCCTCTAATGTATGCTCAAATGGTGTGCATGGGCAAATTCCAATGACTTCAACTTTGAGGTGAGGGCCAGCTGATTTATGGCAAGAGGTGGCCAGAGCTGGCTCTGAGGCTTCAAGGTGTGCAGGGAAGGATCTAATAAGAGGAGAAAGTCTGTGGGGATTCTTTGGACCTAACCTGGGCCAGGTGGCCACTCAAAATTGCTTGACCACTGACCTCATTCTAAACTTGAGCATATGCATCATGACTATTCAAGGGACTGTGTTAGCATTTTTCCGTTTGTTTATCATTAACAGGATTTACCTGGTGGTCTGTCAGGTACTTCAGCTACTCATTACAGGGAAGAATAGTCCCAAGACATCAAATTGTGAATTCGAAGGGGTTGAATTTTAGCTTGAGGTACATGCTGGCATGCAGCGACGATTTGTTTGATCAGAGAGTGGTGGCAGCATTGGCTGCCCCAGATTTTCAGATGGAGGAGACAGAAGAGGACGGAACTGCTTATACAAATGCAGAGATGGAAGATATTCGAGATGTCAATGATGAGACAGAATATGACGAGACAGAAGAGGATGGAAATGCTTATCCTACAGATGCAGAGGAGATGGAACAGATGGAAGATATATCTGAAAGTGATGTATTTGACCGTTTGGAACAATTGTGAATGACTAAGTGATTTGAATGTAGTATTAGGACATCTAGTGAACAGAATAACATGTAATGGCAAGCCTAGAAACCATGGCTGGAGGTTGCCTTTCATATATGCTTAGCAGTCTGATTGCACAACAAGAGCAAATAGATTGCAACATGGCCTGACACACTCACCACCTGCATGGAAGGGAAGTCTGCATTTGCTCTGCAGGAAACTGAGGTCTATTCTGTACCCCAGGGTTTCAAATAGTATAAGGAGTCTATCCCCAGGGGGATGACAACAGAGAACCCATCAGCCAAGTCCAACAAATACTGTTGGGGACTTTATTGCAAAGCTCAAGGTATGCCTAACGCAACAGCCACCATCCTCCGATCTCCATAAGGTCTGAAGTCAACCTGCCATCGAACCTCGGTGTCTTCCAACCCTCTCCCCACGGCACACAAGATACCAGAATGTATTGAGACAAGAGTCGACAAAGTTTGTTCCGGATACAAACCACTTCCATTAACGATCATCACTCTGTACCTAAGTCTGGGGCCCAGAAAGATGAACCAACAGATGATCAAAACCGAACCAACTTCGGTGTTTGCAAAGGAAAGGCCAAGATAAACCATCGAGATACTAGCCTGTGTGAAGCATGTGAGGTGACAAAGATATGCGAGTCGTTTACAATTTGAAAAATTCAAACTTGTTGAGGCAAGCCCTAAATGCTTGAGCGGGATGTTAAGGTTTGGGATCGAGAGAAAGACTGGATACCGTCTTGAGATCGAGAGAGAGATCAGGCTGCCATGATCAAGCGGCAGTTCTACGCAATCGATCATCCTGCGGGGAATGATGCAGATGCGTCATCCTCCTCATCGTCCTCGTTGGACACTGGATCCGATGGCGCCGCCTCTGATCAAGAGGATGATGCCGCTTGGCCAGGTATGTATGCAGCGGTGTGTGTTTGCCAATAAGCAAGAGATTATTTTGTGGAAATGTATCATGTGTCCAGGTTTGAATTCCATTTCAGGTTGCTGAATGGTACTGCTGATTGCTGGATGTCGCAGCGTCCAGCCATGAGAGCGACGAAAGCTCGGAGGAGGTAGAAGACGAAGTTGTTTCAGGTGAACACAGCAAACCAGAGCTTTTTGTCATATGCCCCTGCCTGTGCCTTCTGGAGTAATGGAATCTGGTTGTCATTAGGGCCTCTGAAGGACGAGCTATTTCTGTTGGGATATGCATATTAGCAGGCACTGGGCCAAAAGTCACTTTCGTTCTGCAAAGAAGGAACTTGCATGAACGAAGATGGGTTAGTTCCATTATTTTGTCGTAAAAGAAGCAAGGAACAGTACTCACATGAGATCTCTCCAAAAGGACGTCCTCCAGCAAGGAGTCTCGCATACAGTCAAACTGTAGACAACACACAGGTTTTCTTCTGGCTTTGCCAAATAATCTGTCAAGACCTACAGTCCCATCAGGTGAAAGACTGCAGCCTGAGGATCAATCTGAGGATGAAGAGGGTGGTCGGCGCGCATGGGGGCCCGGGAAGAAGGAAAAGGGGGTTGACAGTAGGGGAAATCAACAAGTACTGCCAAATCAGTGGGCAGAGGCTGTGGACGAAACAGAAAAGGAGCGAGTGGAAGATGGTCTGAAAGACTCAATGGTGATACGTCTGGGTGGAGTCCTCAAATGTCGGCTATGTGTAAAAATTGTTTGTTTGTCAGAAGACACTATGAGAGCCCATCTGAGCTCCAAGGTAATTGGCAGGGAACATATCGTAAATATACCAAGTTACTCTTCTTAAGTGTATGATTCTTGAGAATGTTTATGAAGGTTTAGGGAGTCCATAAGGCATTGTCCCAAACACTTGGGTTGAGAGAGAGATAAAACAAACTCAAACTGTGATTCTTGGCCATTACATGGATTCAGAGAGTTGGGACCATGATATAACCCATCTGTGTTGGTTGGCTGTAGATCTCTTGAGGCCAGCAATGTCTGGTAATTGATTTTTACTCTAGGTAGCGGCAATCATGAAGGTTGAATTGATTGTTCAGCAGGAGGATATCACTGTGGTGTCGCAATGAGCAACTCAGTGGTATTTTAACACATATGTCTGCTTTTCATGCCGAAAGTAACCTGCCCCTAGAGAGGTTTAGGGTTTAGGATTTAGGAGCTGGAGGGGAGCGGGGAAGTACAGCATACATAAGGCAACTGCTTGAGTGTGGCGCGTGGGTGTGATGAGTTTACCTTTTGTCACTTGGAATTGGCTAGGGCCACAGCCGATCTCTGAGGCAGCTGGCAGAAGGAAAGCTAAGAGTTACACTGGACAGTGATGGAGACGAAGCAGAGGAAGAAGAGGATGGCGAAACTCATGCTGAGCGTTACGCTCGCGTTCTTGCAACCGCGCAGGTTTTTACTGGGCTCTTCATCCATTATTTCTTACACTGTTGAAAAGGGCAAAAATTTCCTCTTGCTGTTGGTTAGTTAGTATTGCCAAAGCAAGATTGTCTCATTATTGGCGACATCTATTTCAGCTGAAATCCTTAGGGCCTATTGTTGGCTGACAATACTGGGTTTTTATTGAGCATGTCCACAGGCTTGTCCCACATTAAAATGCAGATAGCTGCAATAATCAGGTCGTTGATGCCGCAACCGTAAACTTTTCCTGGGTATCATCTCCAATTGGGTCGATTGGGTAGTGAAGCTTCCATGTTGCAACTGCCTTGGATAGTGATTTGTAGAATAAATGGACCTTCAATATTGCTACGTAAAGCCAGTTTTAGTAACACAAAAATGCAAAATTCCAGCACTAGTGATAAATTGGACTCAGACATGATAAATAAGTTACAGCAATTTGTCTTTGTTAAACATGCAGACACCATCCATCCTCTAAATCATGGTCACAATAACGGACACCTGTGTGCTGCAGCAAGAGCCGAAGCCTAAGAAGAGAAAACAAGATTCTGGACGTCAACGCCAGAGAAAACGTGCGAAGCGAAAGGTATGAAGGTTCTTATCTACACCCTTAAGGTGGACTTGTAAATGATGGATTCATGCTACTGAGCAGCAGCCATCAGGGATCCATTTCAAAGGTCAGTCTGATGTAATATTACTGTCGAATCTTAGTAAGGCTGCAACACTAGGTGTCTGCAGACCTATCAGGGCAAGAACTAGTTCTCCGGCCGGTAAATAGCCATCTTGAAGGGCTAGCACAGGATTGCAAGCTTTTTGTCTGACGATTACCCCGCAGGCTGCATTGGAACTAGCATTTTGGCAAACTGGCAGGGTGGTAGGTATCTTTGTCAACACACTGAGAGCAATGGATCGATTGTGGACTGAAATTTGGAGTTAGCTACAAAGAGAGAGTGACCTCCGGTAATTATGCTGATGTGTAATATATAGCAGGCTCTTTTAGCTGCAAAGAAAGAGGAGCCAGAGTTACCCAAAGTTGAGAAGGGTCCAGAGAAGACTGGTGCTGTGGGCAAGGTGTTGAAGCCCGGAAAAAAGCCTATATCAGCAGGTACTCAAAAGAAGGGTGGTGCTGCAAAGAAAGAGGAGCCAGAGTTACCCAAAGTTGAGAAGGGATCAGAGAAGACTGGTGCTGTAGGCAAGGTGTTGAAGCCCGGAAAAAAACCTATATCAGCAGGTACTCAAAAGAAGGGTGGTGTGGAAGTTAATGGCAAAAGCAAGGAAGTGAGAGTGAAGCCGCCCAAGTCCCGGACGAGGCCTGTGCATTAGTGTGGTTGGTCTTTTAATGTTAAGGTTGAATTGCGAGTAGGTTACCTGGCAAGGCTTCCTTAACAGATCAGAAACTAGGAGAAAGGTTTGCACCCAAGGACTCTAGTGTGAACACTCAGCATGCAGTCTGACCATGCAACTTTCCAACCCTTGACTACAGTTAGATGCTTGATTCCCTTATCTCAATTCTGAAGAGCTGGCCATGTCCCTTACATATGCTCAGTGAAAGGTGACTGTATATCTGTTTTGAATATGCATGCTGTGGGGTCACTCTCTCACAATTATGGCCCATTTTCCAATGTTCTCCCATCCCATAATTCCCCAGAGGCTGTAATCTTCTGTTCCTGTGACTGGAGTCCTACAACGCAGTAATATCATACCCCAGTAACTGTTCCTGCCTTCCATGCACCGGCTGCATGATGCATGCAACAAGCTTAAGATTCTTGTTTTGCAGCCTGTGGCGGCATTGGTCTTCCAAAGAACATATAGAATTGTAGTCAAATCCATCTCTCACATTTCTTACATACTACCCATGTGTTCTGCATACACTGGATGGATAAAGATCTCCGGCTAAACATGGCTATTGGGTGGCGAAATCTGGCCATACGCCTGATCTGGATAGCGAGAGTCTGGCTGTCAGCGCACAAGGACGGTGCCTGCACCTGACCTGTGCATGCATGGATATGCACGGGACGAAGCTGGGCTTGGAGATTTGTGGGTCTGTAAGATTTGCTTGTGCGAGGCCCTACAGATTGAGAGTGGGTTGGAGTTGAGATCCGTATGAATTCGAAATGGTGGCTCAGCGTCATCTTTTGAGATTGCTAGGAGCTAGACTACATCATCTTCTTTGCAGGTTTTAGTGATGACGATGGGGAGGAAGAAGGACTACCTCGACCGGTTGGTAGTTTTTCTCGCCAAAAGGGATGGAATTGATAAGCTGGTCAAGACATTTCAGTACACTGGTAAACTTGCACACTGGCGTTTGCAAAGTCGGGATCCGTCCCTTGCTGATCGATTCAAGAAACTTGAAATAGCTTCTGGATTAAGCAGGAAGGCGTTTCGCACGGGAAGATTTCTGACGGGATTCAATGCCCTCCGCACTACTCCCAATCCCGATCGGGCGCTTCAAACACTTGCAATTCTTGGAAATGCCGGGGAGATGGTGTATTTCTTCTTTGACCATTTTTTGTGGTTGGCAAGGCTCGGTGTCCTTGACTCTCATCTTGCACGTAGATTCTGTTACATTTCTGCTTTCGGTGAGGGCTTTGGCTATATCTTCTTCATCATAGCTGACTTGATTTTGATCAAGCGAGGAATGGAGACAGAGATGAGACTTGCGAGAGAGCTTGCACAGCTTCTGGAGACCGAGAAGCTGGGAGTTTCACCCAAGGCTGTCCCCCTGACAGAGCAGCGACAGGAGCTGAAGGCTAAGATTGCAGGGATCAGGTTGCAAAGGGTGATGCAAGTCATGGCAATCGTTGCCAATGTGTCTGATTTCCTGATTGCTCTGAATGATGTGGATCCCAATCCTTTTGTGAGCCACACCATCACCTTGGGTCTCAGCGGGCTTGCATCAGCGTGGGCTGGCTGGTATAGGAACTGGCCAGCTCCTGAATGAAGAGTCTGAAGAGACTGGCTACTTGCAAGTTGTGAAGCATGAATGGGCTGCAGACACACCCAGAAATCCTGTCAGTTTCATTTGCTTTGTACACTGAAAGCTACAGACAGCATTTGAGAGGTAGCTCAACTCTTCAACATCATGTGGATGGAGGGTGTCTGCACTCTTGGTTAGGAATTTGGAATCTTTAAAGCACAATCTGTTAGATGGATGGATGAGTTAGCATTGAGGTCTTGGGATTTACAGTATGACCTTTGAATTGGCTCATTTCTTACATTCTATTTTCTCCCATCAAATTATGGGAAGTTGGTACATGAGAAGTGTACTTGAAGGATGGAAGGGAAGGAAGGGAGACTCTTGCTGCCGGTGTTACTTCATCCGGTAGGGTAGAATTCACATGTGCGATTTTGGAAAAATGAGAAAAAGAAAAAACATCGGTCAAATCCTCCCCACCTCTTCACTATGGGATATTGGTGTAGCGTCCAATAGTCTATTGGTAAGGCAATGATGATAGTAGAATGAGAGGTGCAAGGTTTGATTTTTGTTGGATTGTTTGTCACCCCCAATCCATATCATCTACGAAAGTGATGAACGGCAAGGTGGATATCACCTTGGCCCAACATATATCGCCCTAGCTACAAAGGGATGTACGGGCGTATCTAGACAAGGTGGAGACCCATGACAAGTGGAGGACGAAGGGCCATGGACCTTCAACAAGCCCACGAAGCACAAAGCACCCGCGTACCAAGGAGATGGCCGTGGAGTTTCGGCTTCATCGGTGACGGCAGACATAACATACTGGAAGATGTAATGCCAGTAGTCCAAGTGACAATTGGGAAAACCAAAGTACCAAACCTACTGTTGGATGGAGGGGCAGGCATTAATATCATGGCGGGAGGGCTTATGGAAGCAATTAGGCTTACCCAAGCCGACATCACCCCGTTCCGTGTCACTCTCGTGTTGGATGTCACTTCGAACTCTTCGTATTTTTGTACATCGTCAAATTTCGTGATACCAAATGGGAGTTTCACCAATTGGAGTGACGCTCCCTCCTGTGTCAATCCGGTGTCGAATGTCACTCCGGTGTCACTCAAACTATTGTGTCACTCCAATCTATGTCACTCTTGAGAAGTGGTGGGGAAGATTTGACATGCTGGAAATCTGTCAGAGACCCCATGTTTTATATCTTATATATATTTTCAATACTCTATCCTTCCAAGGTGTTCTTTTCAGAGTTATGTACTTCAATGGAATTTGTATTTTCAGCCGCTCCACTCATATTATAAATATAAACACCAGTAAGTGGCTCAATTGGATAGGCTCAATCTGCCCACCAGAGCTGCATATGGGGATGGATCAGAGGGTCAAACCGGGCGGGACTTAATGGATAACTTTATTGAGTGCCACATGATTTTGGGTGCAAATGACGCTGCCTTGTTGAGTGTGGTATAATCTGACAACCAAGTTGTAGCCTAGTGGTAATGGGCAATACCACCTCGGAAGTGGTTGTGGGTTCAATCCACCGATTGGTGTCACGTTAAAAGCAGGTGTGGCGGATTCTGCCACTTTTTCAGCCTAATTCTCAGGCCGTATCGGCCACCCAAGGCATAATTGGCAGGGATGGCCGATTGCGCACAGAGGACAGCAGACCTACCACCGAGGCCCATGTCATCGGCCAGCAACCCACCCGCCTTCCCTTGAGGCTCGCCCCCTTTATATCCTCTCCGGGGCTCTGAATCTGGGCAATCGATATGGGATAATCGAACCTCAATCATATTGCGCCACGTAGCGGCGAGAATCCGCCACACCTGCTTTTAACGCTAGTGGCCGCGTTTGGCCGACTCTGCCCTGTGCGCGGCCATAGGGCTCGCCCAAGGTAGAATCGGCCAAACACGGCCCGTTCTCTAGTTACAAAGGTGTGTCCTAGCGGAAAGCAGTAATCCTTCCGGGTGAAGAGACCAGTGGTGAACACACAAGAGACACCATAATTTACGCTTCCTTTGAGAGGCGTCAAATATTATTATTGCTATTATTATTATTGGTATAATCTTCTTCCCCTTCCCTCGGGCAGTGTCCCTTGAGCCTCGTGCCCGGCTCTTCATGGCGAGGCTATTTTGAAAAAGATTACTTTCTGTCAAGCGGACTGAACGGAATGGTCGAAAACCTATAGAATTGTCAAGGGAGATCGGTTCGTAAACCACTTCAAATATTATCTCAATTACTTCATTTTAGTTGGAACTGCCGAGAGAACTTTTCCTAGTGGGTTTCATGTATCCAGGTTTTTGGGATGCCGTCTAATGTTTTTGTTTCACCATCAGGGCCGCCTAGTGGGTTTCATGTATCCAGGTTTTTGGGATGCCGTCTAATGTTTTTGTTTCACCATCAGGGCCGCGTGCTTCGCCCTGGGATGGACTTAGACGTTCGTACGCCAACTTGATTAGGTTCTCTTTCAGTAATCCTCTGGAATCATGTAACTATCAGAAGTTAGTAATAACTATCATCAGAACTGTTATAGTCTGAATACTCATAAGGTTGCCAGTCCTTATTCCCAAGGCTATGAACAGTGCTATTAATTGGGGAGGATTTGACAGGGGACCTGTCGGAGGAGCTAACGTTGTTCCCAAGGGTCCCACCATAATGTGACAAGTCGTTATTAGTTGGGGAGGATTTGACATGGGACCTGTGGGAGGAGCTGACGTTGCTGGTGGACACCAGCGAAAGTACCATCTCAACTCAGATCTCAGATCTGATCTGATCTCAGATCAGGGTGTCACAATGCCACGTTATCGTCTTGGATTTTTTTGAAATTGAAAAGAAATCTGATGAAAACTGTCATTTTCATTATTTCTTAAGCTGCCCGGGAAGGGGAAAAACAAATTGTATTTAGATTTGTTTTTTCGCAAATGTGCTCTACATAGTAATATTACAGTACTTTATTCTTTTCTTTTGTTTCTTCGCACATTCAATCTGAATTTTAGGGCACTTATATATATATATATTAATTAGGATAAAACCACGAAACAGAAATCAATGGTTTACCCACTTATTAAAACCTCACAAGTTCAACCCTTTGGTTTCGAGCACCATACGTAAATTAATGAAACTGGCCACGTTTTTTCAGCAAGATTATTTTTATTTTCTCCTCATTTTCCTTACTTGAGTAAAAGGGCTTCTCTCCCCTTTCTTTTGTTGAAAAAATAAAAATAAAAACCATTCACATGCATCAAGCCCATCAATAGACCGTAAGGCTGGGGCGGTTCCAAATAAATCCGAGGGCCTTCTAAAATCAAATCAAATCAAATCGAAAAGGAAAAAGAAAAGAAAAAGAAGACAGGCATCGATACTATGTCCGATGCCCAGTACAGCTGGCATAGACAAAATCATTCGTTAAAGTCATCCATCCAAGAGGTGTGGTGGACAGACGGATGCTGCTCATGTCGTCCATTTATCCATCCATCCATACCCTCCGACATGGTGGTGCACCCAAGTTACCGAATCGAGGCACGCCATGTGGCGCCCACAATGTATGTTTCCAAAGTGAGGACTCGCAGAGTTTTCTTGCCGGCGAATTTTCGCCAAATTTCGACCTTAGAAAATAAAATGGAATATTCTGTCTCAAATTCCCTGTTTTTTCATGGTGAAATCGCCAAATTTCTCCAAATGAAAAATAATTTATGGATGAATTCACCAAATATGGATGATATGAATGGATTTAAGTACGGAAGTGGATGATTCTGTCCTAATTTCAGTGGATGAACAGAATGTATGGCTATTTCTGTGCCAAACTCTGTAGCCACTCCGGCTATTTCCAAATTCCAGATAGAAAACACTGGTGAGGAGGGTAATAAATGGCGAAACTCGGGCGAGCAGGCGATGCAGGGCTGCTCTCGCACATTCTGGTTTGCGTGAGAGAGAGAGAGATACAGACACATGGCTGCGCAGAGCTTGCATGCCCGTACCTCGCCTCTCCGTCTTGGGGTCGCCTGCTCCTCGCTGCTTTCATGTGATGTAAGGCTCTTGTTTCTGTCCATAATGCGGAGAAGATGAGGTGCGTTTTTCGCTCCATTTCTGCTAAGGTACTGTTATCGGTTGTCTAATATTATTTGCGATCGGTGTGTCTGTTATGGTTGGAGTTAGTACGAGGAGGAAGCGGTCCATCATTTTTACGAAAAAGAAAATATGTGGAGTGCGAAATCTTTGTTTTAGCGTGTTCTCGGGCACATCCCGTTGGGGCTTGGTGACTGGATTTTTCCCCAAGCTTCCGGAAGCTTGGCGATGTGGATTTGTGTTGCGGGAGGACGTCACAGCCATCCTGTCATGCACTCTGTGGTTTTCCCCTCCTGAGCGTGCACTGCAAAAAGCAGTAATCTAGTCGCTTAGATCTTCCGAGGGTTGCAGTTCCCCTCTGTCGAAGGTTAGCACTTTGAGCTTGGAGAGTTTGCGTACTTTGCGGGTAAACATGGCCTGTGCCATGTGTGGCAATTGCTTCAGTAGGCTGGACCGTTGAGGGTGGCACGTGAATTTGCGTCTATTTTGTTGCTCTATGTCCCAGCTGCGCGACTACAGTTAGTGTAGGAGACGAAGGGACAAATTCACGTGAGCATTTGAGCTGAGAAGTTCGTCATGTCATGTTGCAGATTGTGGTGAAGCCTGATATATCAGATCGAGCAAATTGTGTTTGGTTTGGCCAAGAGCTTGTCTTGATAAGGTAATTTCGTGACTGTGTCTCTAGTTGTCTCTAGACCGAGTGTCGAAAGGACTATATGGTGAATGGCCACTTGGTTTGGTTAATTGAAAATCGAACCTCTCCAATACCACAGAATCCATGTTGAAAGGAAGTTTATGCTCTTTATGCTGTACTAAAATCCTGGAGATGTCATGATCCCCTCTCCTGAGACTCCGGCTTATGAGAGGGGAACCTCTAATGTCGCAGCAGAGAAAGTTAAAGACATTAAAAGTAACTCTCTATTTAGAGAGGCTTTGGTCTTAAATTAAAGCTAGTCCATTATGGGACTACTTAACATATATAGTAAAAGTAGGTCTAAAAGGCAAGTCTTTAGTGATTGCTTCTAGCCTAGCTAGAACTATATAAGAAGCTCGGGGTGGAAGCCACAGATCAATTGTTCCACTGTGTGCTTCTACGGTTGGGTGGAGAGCTTCTATACAATCCTTATTATTGTTCTATCTACGTTTTTCAACAATGATGACAACCGATGGGAGTCAGGGGACACATACACACCTCCGGAACAAGAATGGACTCCGCACAATACTCATAACTCTACTGCTTAAGGTTGTGGACGCCATTGGTAATTACTTTGTTACTCCCTCACTCTAGGTCACAACATTACTTCTGCAGATATTTGATTCTGGCATCTTGGGGTCTCCCAAACAGTATTAAATTGGGAATATGCAATTCATAATAGAACTTGTTTTTTGGTGCTTATGTTACCAGCTGAAGTGTATAGGACTCCAGCACAAAGAAAGAGACACGTGGAGGTTGGATTGACAAGAATTAGCTTCACAATGCCAATTAAATACTGACAGCCCCTGATGGGTCCTCTTACCCTCCCCCTGCTCCCTGCTTTTCTGCTTCCTCATCTTTTTCTCCCTCATCTTCTTCATGATGTCTGCCAACTCAACAAGTTCATCATCTTTGTCTCCTCTGCAATTTCTAAAAGTAAGGCAAATTTATGACCTGCATGGAAGCCCCGTTGCACTTCCACCAGCCTCTCTTGGCCTGCCACCACCAATTTCTTCTCTCCTTCCAACATCCCTAGACATTGGCACAATGCAAAGTACTTTGAAAGACCTGTCCTCACCTGATTCCACTTGTAGTACTCCAAGTCACTCTTCTTCTTTCTCTCAACATCAGTCGTCGTGTGTTGCTTCAACACTCCCTACCACCTGCCTGGCATCAAGAGATCATCCAGACAAAGCAGTTCATGGGGGTAATGCTATTGGCAATGATAATGGACATTTCTTTGCAGGCAAGACTTCAGAAAATTGTGCGCATGTGCTGGCAAAGATGGCCACTGTAGACCATGCCCAGGGGAAAGCTCTGGGTGGAACAGGCCAAGGGTCCAAATTTGAAGATACCTGTACACGTACTGAAAGTAGACCAGGCCGCCTTCAAATGGATGACTCTTTATCTGAGAATGGTCATGCATATGACAACAGAAAGTTGCAAAACAGGGCTTGCACTTCTGACACAAGGTTTGTTTTCCCACTTTTCATGGGGTTTCTAGTGAAGAGCACATGGAAATAGTTGATTTTTAAGGATACGTCTTGGAATTGTGTGATATGTAAATACTACCAACCACGAGCCGGTGGTGTGCATGTCTGTGTGTATGAGTTTTCATGAGCGAAAGAAAGAGGGAGATAGACATGCGGCCCATCTTTCTTTGGCTTTTCTGGTAGTTACTCTGTGGCCAGGTTGAAGGAGAAAGAGGAAATTTCTTGAAAATAGTAAGTTTTGGATGCACTCACACACCCTAGCCCATGGACTTCCACACAACTCCATGCACATGCCTTCTCGTCCTTGGAGAGCCTGGTGATGATGTCCTACCATGAAGAGGAGTCAAGTGTACATGTGTGTGTGTGTCTTTTATCAGTGGGATAGAGAGAGACAGAGAGAATTGAAATTTCTCTTTGCCTTCTGTAAGTTTCTCTATGTCCACATTGGGGGCAGAGAGATTTTTTTAAACGACATTGTCGGATGTATTCACAGGTCTTATTTAGCCAATGGACTTTCACACAACTCCATTCATGGCGCTGACTCAGGAAATGAGCCGACGATGAATTTTCACTCTGTGGAAGCACAATCTTTCTCCATCAATGTCAATAGGCTAGAAGAAAATATGGTTGGCGCTCCTAAAACTAGGATTACCGCCGCGGTCAGCGAACCGGATCTCCCTATACACGCTCTGGGCACACGGCAACAGCATCAGGCTCATCCTTTTCGTTTGTCAAAGTCTGAGCTTCATGACAACAAGATTGAAAAAGCATTGGCTATGGAGGATGGGCCAGCAAACCTTGACGATGGGGGGGTGTTGCACGCCACACAATCGATGCCAGTGTGGATGCCATCCGTTGTATCCTCAACAATTACTGAGAGAGCAGATGAGGAACCTCTGAAAATTGTAAACAAAGGCCCCTTACTGCAGGCACCAGAATGTGGCACAGTGGATAGTCATCATTCCAACAAAGATTCCACGACTGCAGGTCTTTCTTTCACAGATTCCTATTGTGTGACAGCTTACAAGATATTTCTAATTGTCTGGCCTTTCTCACCCTCTTTGTCTGGCTTTTGGTTTGTTTCCCTTATCTAGACTGCAGTTTCCAACATTAAACGAGGTGGTGATCACTGGGTTGCTTTCCAATGTCATCTACCAGCAGACTAGTTGCTTAGTGGCTCATTGGTACATTCATATGCACCAGTTTGCTCATAGAAAAGGTTTTTTATATTTATCTGTCACATGCGCATGGCAATTGTGGCTGGTAACTGGTTGTGAAACTAAAAGACAAACATGGAAGTGAGGATGAATTTCCATGTCACTTCAATATCTCCTTGCTGTTGGAGTGGGGGATACAGAAAGGTGGGCTTTGGCAGCCTTGGGGCTCTGATGTCTTGTCCTACACCTGAAGGATCTGATTGCACCGAGCTGTTCATCAGCCTTCAGTAGGTCACTCTTGTGAGGAGTAAGGGAGATCACAAGGGATTGAGGGGTTGAACCACTTCGATGGCATTTTGATCACCCTCAACTTACTTTCACAACCTGGATTCCTAGTTATGGACTCGTTGGTTATATGGATTTCAAGAGCAGGGGTAAAGGTGGTGTAATCTATTTGCTAAGTCTCTCCAAACAATGCCTGCTTCCAAATATCAGAGTCCTAATGTGGTTTCTATGTGCTTTGTCCAGAAGTGCCACTGGCTCGAACAAAATCAATGCCCAGCAATTCATCCCCCAGTGCTGATGAAGGGCACTTGCCCCGGTCCAACACTGAGAAGCGTCGCAGTAAGAAAAACCTTGACAATGCAAATCTTCGCGTCGTAGCGGATGCAAAGCTGTCTAATCGCCAAAAGGTTTTCCATTTCTTCCCGCATTGATGTCCATCTGTCCCTTCCCCCCTACCTTATGTCAGCTTCTCTCTCCCTTTACAACTCAAATTTAACTCGCCATGGTTGGTCCAGGTTGGGCAATGGCGTGAGTCATTCCATCAGTACCCATCCACCTGCCTTACCTTTTCTTAAACTCTTTGTCCCTGCTTCAGATCTAAACCCCACAAACGACACCCCCCCCCCCCCACCACCACCACCACATGGAGAGAGGAGGTGATGGTTTCCGAATAGCTGTATTACAGACACTTTTTTGGGTAGAAGTGATGTCTAAGATCTAAGGTATGCTGTCTGTGTTGAGGGATGGTTGAATCAGCACAGCTTACTACTGAAGATGACTTTTTTGTACTGTGACAGAAAAAGCTCATGAGGAAACTCGCAACTGTACAAACAGATGGAGCAGTTGAATTTGATGTAGGACGAAGTGCCCGTCTGGCTAAAGACTTGTTTGGGTCCAATATCTTGGAGCAAGGAAACAATGTACCTGTGATGGAGGAAGATGACGAATTTGCCCAGCAGCAAATTCCTCCCCTCACAATTGTGATGCTCATTGTGGGAACTCGTGGTGACGTACAGCCATTCATTGCCATCGGCAAAAGATTGCAGGTTCTGTCTGTCAATCTCTGCCTCCACCTCCTTTTTCCTTTCTCATCCCAGCATCATCAATGGGTCTGTGTAGGTAAGTCTCAAGTGGAGGAGCTTTCTTCAGCCCATTTCTTTTAGTTATCTTCTCTCTCTCTCTTGGAGTACACATCTGCTGTGTGGGTTGATAACTCCAACCAGGCTAAGTCCAAGTGGGGGTGCTCAAGGAGTGCCTAGCTTTGAACAGCAAGCAGACGCAGAGAGGAAAGACCGAGTTTTCCAGATATCCTCTAGAAATCTCTTCACACCAACATCATTCTGCTGTGTGTGATTCGCCCAATAACTAGACCCCGAAAGAGCCTGGGCTTTTAGCTCAGCCTCGAGATTTTCAAAGTTGGTAAACAGAGGTACAGGAAATTCCCTTGATGGATTTGAAGAGGGTGTCTCTCTGGTGGGAGTACCCAGGACAACGAATCAGAATGTCGATAGTCTCCAGGTTGCCCACACAACGGGCATTTGCAATCCATTGTAAGGTAAGTCATACTACCGGCGTCAACCCCTGACAAAGGTAGTTTCTGTCCCTTTGTGTTCCGCTCAAACTGGGCGTGGGATCAATGGCCACAAGGCTATGGCAAACAAATGTCTTACGAGTACATTCTCCCTCTCTATGGCCAGAAGGCTATGACAAAAAAAGTTTTATGAGTACATGTCTCTCTCTCCCTGGCGGATGTGAACCCCACAAAAGTCTCCGGGAGGGTTGGTTTCCCGGGCTGTCAATGGCGGTAAGGCTATGGCAAAGCAACGTTCGCAGGGAACACATTCTCTTGTTCCGCCCAAACTGGGCGTGGGGTCTATGGCCACAAGGCTATGGCAAATAATGTCTAAATAAGGACATTTTCTTTCGGAGTCCTCACTGATTTGAATGCTAAAACTATGCCTCGGCTGAGTCTGCCCATGTTTATACTGAAACTTAGTATGTTTCACCCTCTGTCATGAACTAATGAAGTCAGTGGGGGGTTACAACAGCTTGCCATTTTTACACAAGATATAGGTGATTCGTGTTGTACTCTTATATTGACTGCTAAGTTATTTGACAGCAATCTTTTTGGTTGTCTTCGTCTTTACGTCTTTTCTTTTCCTTGTGTCTTTATTTGGTTGTTTGTCCTCTCTTCTTTTGTTGCTATCCTTGTGCCTTTGTTTGAAATTATCCTTTCTTGGATGTGGTTTTCACCTTTGTGCCTTTCATCTTTGGGTCCCTCTCTGATTTGAATTCAGAATTTCCTAGGCTCTCACATAGATATGTTTTAGGACTTAACGCAAGTTCCATGGATGATGGTGCATGTGCAGGAGTATGGGCATCAGGTGAGATTGGCATCACATGCCAACTTCCGTGAATTTGTGAAGAGGGAAGGCCTGGAATTTTACCCACTAGGAGGCGACCCGAAGGTTCTTGCTGGATGTGGGTTTGCTTCTTTATGCTGTTATTTAACTCAGTGTACTCCGGTGTGTTTTGCGTTGTTGCTTTGTGGGCCTGGGCTGCTGTATGTCTGTTCTGCTTCTTGTCTCACAAGTTCCGCTTTTTTGGCCCACAGATATGGTGAAAAACAAGGGGTTCTTGCCTTCCGGACCCTCTGAAATTTCAATACAAAGGAAGCAAATAAAGTCGATTGTCCACTCTTTGTTACCAGCTTGTACTGAACCAGATGATTCTGGTGTTCCATTTCGTGCCCAGGCCATAATTGCAAACCCTCCTGCCTACGGTATTTTCTCTCCCTCTTTCTATAACCTGGTTACCTGTCTCTGTCCATCACTAGTTTCTCAGCTCGTTAACCTCTTTTGATGAATGGATTCAAAGAGAGAGGCTTATTTGTGCTGATTGTTTCTGTGGAGCGATATGGTTTTTAATGTTTTTTTGGTTATGCCTTTTTGTCCCTGAAGGTCTTTGTGATTTTCATGGATGCTATGGAAGTTCAGAAGGAATGCTCATCTTTAACAGCAGAGCCCACTTCTGGAGCTAGTCTTCTCTTTGCTGCATTGTTCAATGGTTGTATGTGAGCACTTCGGCAATTCTGGGCCCAAGTGTTGTATGCGCTAGGCGTAGACCCCTTTGACTGGCTGTGGGAGGGTAGTGTCATGCAAGGGGCGTCCTGCCAATGTTGCAAAAATGGTCAAGGACTAATACATCCTGACCTCATAAAGGAAAACTCATCATTTATATCTTTTGTAGGCTACCTAGGAGTGTTAGCTTACCTGCATACTACGTTTGGGCTTCAATTTGTTTTTCTGGGTGCTTCTTGTTTTGTTCTACTGTCCCATGGCCCTCTGGACCTCCTCTGGACGCAGTGAATTTCTAATTTTGCTTCTCACTTTCCCTCTCACTGACGTGCACAATTGTTCTCTGTTCTATCACAATTGAGTGGATTTATCTCTCCCATTCAGTTGCCTTCTTCTCCTGGCTGGCCCATCAAAGCTTAGTGTGGGGTCCAATCTAAGGAGTCTATCTTCCTCCTTTCTATTATATGTTGTCTCCCCCACCTCAGAATGCTCCAAGATTACATCAGTCCTTGTTTTCACATTATAGTCTTCAACCACAGGCACAGCACCATATGTGTCTTGTATTTCTCTATGTTATTGCCGCAGCCTGTCTGGAGTTTGGCAGCAGAGATTGGATTGTAACTTTTTCCGTGGGGTTGTGTGGGCACAGGGCACGTTCATGTGGCAGAGTATCTCAAGGTGCCACTACATATTTTTTTTACAATGCCATGGACGTATGCTTTCTATCCTCCCTCTTGTCTAGCTTAGAGGATAGGTTGATTGTTTAGGAACTGAAACTGCTCTATGGTAGGTTAGACCTTCTCCTGCTGAAGTCAGTGAATGGTATGAACCTCCTCCAAAAACATAATTTTCCCTTTCATAGAACTTTATGATGATAGTACTTGCTCATATGCGAAACTATTACCAGTATGTTGTTTGCGTTCTTTCTGTTCCTCACTGGTGTGGAGCCCGTTATCTCTTTTTTAGTAAGTGCAGGCATTTTTTACATGCTCTCCTCCTTATGTATGGACCCCAATGTGTGGAACCTGTGTGCTGTACCATATCTGGCTTGGGCAGACCCACCAATGCATTTCCACATCCGCTAGCTCGCGTGAAAAATTCAGCTGGCAATCGAGTAAGTGAAATTTGCCCAGTTACTAACCGTATTTTGTCATTTACATGCTGGTAAGACTGAAACCTTGTCAGAGGTTAGTTATATTCTATCCGGCCGTGGTGTTAACTTGTCAATGCAATAGATGTGCAACGAAAAAGTCAGTTCAGTTGGACCATGGTTCTCTCTTGATTGCAACTGCTTAGGATTCTCCCAGTGTAGTGTGATTATCTCCTTGGCACATACACTGGTGTGGCTGCACCATTTCCAGAGCTCTTGGGAAATGGTACAGGATTTACAGCTAGTAGAACAGCAGCCTTACGTATCTGCTCACAAACATCACTTGAGCAGTGTTGACAAGGTGAAGTGACAGGAAAGTTGGTTTTTATTCACTAGAGAGTTTACCGATTGGGATCTGGTGAGGGCATTCTCATCTGTATGCTTCTGCTATCAGATAAAGTATCACTAAAATCTATCTCAAATTTCAACTGTAAGAGTATTTCATTTCTTGTGGTTCATCAGCTGTCATACCAAGTGGTCGACTCGCTTATATGGTTCGGCATCCGGGGCATCATAAACGATTATCGGAAAAAGAAGCTGAAGCTAAGGCCCATCACGTACTTGAGTGGCTCACAAGGCTCTATTTCTGAATTACCAACTGGCTACATCTGGAGTCCACACCTGGTTCCAAAGCCTAGAGGTGTGTTCTCCTCTAGAAACGAACAGGGATAGGCCATTGGAATGATTGGAAAGGAAATCAATGTAGCATTCTATTTTCTGTACATGGACTTCGAGAATCGAAATGTACTGTAGGTACTGTAGGTTGTGGGTAGCATCTGCATTTACTGTTTTTGATGATCACCTCCACCATTATCTTCATGTATTAGGCATTTATTGAGTCTCGCCTGGGTGATAAATGTAGTTGAGGAGCTAAAAACCTGTGGCCTGCGTTTATACAGATTGGGGACCGCTGATTGACGTGGTCGGATTTTGCTTCCTGAACCTAGCCTCGGATTACAAGCCTCCTGACGATTTATTGAAGTGGTTACAAGCTGGGAAGCCACCAATATATATTGGTTTCGGCAGCCTTGTAAGTTCATACTCACTGCCAAGCAGGGACCTGGGATGTGGTACATTGAGTGGCCTGTAGAATCACATTTATGCAACCGCTTGTACATCTAATATTTCTGGTCAATTTCTGTCAATACTTGTTAAAGCTGTTTCCCCTAGTGTAAAGGCATTTTGAAAAAGGGACCACAATTCTGTACTAGGTGTGAGTGCTTGGATACTTCCTCTCTTTTCCTTTTTCTTTTTGTTCATGGGCGATGGCAGTGATTCTGGAGTTAACCCTCATACTCTCTACTTTAAGTCTGTGGTAGGATGTACATTATACCCAATATCATATAACAAGTGCTCAGGCACGATCATTTGCTAAGGCATGATCATTTGTAGGCCAATGGAAAATGTGCCCTTGGGGGTATGTAAGAGCCACCCTTTGCAGACCTCAAAGTAAGTACCTTAAACTTGTTCTCTTGTTAAGGAAATGGGCCACGGTTATAAAAAGAGTCCAAGATGATCTGATCAGCAAGTTGTTTGGTATGGCATCAATTGCCTTTTGTGGGTGAACACTGGTGAAGCCTGTTGAAGATCCAGATGGCATGACAAAGATCATAATAGAAACCCTCAAGAGGACACAACAACGCGGCATCATTGGCAAGGGCTGGGGTGGAATTGGCAATTGTATGTCATCTTTATTCCACCTTTCCACACTCTTTTAAGTACCACTTTGTTGGTGTGCCTGACACTCCGCATGCTTGGTATACGCATGCAAGGTTTGGAACCAAAAAAAGGGGTCAAGCAGGAATTTGTTGTTACTTTTACCACTTTTATTAGTAGGTGCTCTTCAGGTCTCAAATCCCTCGTTGGGGATAATGTACAATTTTGGACTTGACACTTAGAATATGTTTTGTTAACCCTTGTGAGATTGCTAATTGGTCATGTCTCAATGTAGCTTTTGGACTCATTACAGAGCATTATGTTTCATGGATTTTCAAAGCTGCCAATCATTTGATACTAACTGGACATGGAGTCATGTTGGCAGTGTCTGAGACCCCTGATTTTGTGTACCTCATCAACGACTGTCCCCATGACTGGCTCTTCCCTCAGTGTGCTGCAGTGGTATGTTCCACTGGTCCTCGTGTCTTTCAATAACTAGGGCATTTTGTATGCAATAGTCATCTGTATGATTCCCTTGTCCATATGGCAAAATTGTGTGGGCCGAGGTAGCACATGTGATACCTCTTTTTCTCCTCCTCCCCAATATATAAAAGATTCTGTCCTGTACATGAGGTATTTCATCAGTAATGTACAATGTGGTGATTATTTTGTGGGCAAAGAACTATGGGTAATGGGATGACTTAATGGGGTGTTCAATTTGACTAAATGTACAGGTGATATTGCTTTGAGACACTGGTGACTGTGGCTGATTGCTGACAGGTGCATCATGGTGGAGCCGGCACCACAGCTGCGGGCCTCAAGGCTGCGGTACTCTCTCTGTCTCTCTGTGGGCCCCAAGAGGACTCGATACATTTTTCTTTGCAAGCTTTTTTTTCTCTTTTCCCCAGCTGGGTGAAGAGCTGGTAACTTCCTGCCAGGTCAAGACCCGTTCTGCAATTGATCCCCACCAGTAATAGCTGGGGGAATGGGTCCACTTGTCCATCTGATGTTGGCGGGCTGGGGATTGTGTAGACCCCACCTACTACTGTGTTGGATACTGGAGTTTCAAAAGACTTCCTATGCTAAAGCTCAGTGAACAGGGACAGATTGTGTTTGCGTTATCTAATAAATCTAGTTGAGAGAGTTACATCCATGGTGGTCAAGGATATGTGACAAATTTGGTGTATCAGGTGGACTTTACTGGTTTGAATAGCCTACTTGTGTTTTCAATCTAGTTATGACTCACATTCTTCAAAATAGCAGCCTTTGGCTGGATATATATTTCAGTTCACAGCATCTTGGCTGAGTCACTGAAGAAAACCAGCTAGAAAATCTGAAAGAAAGGAATTTGAATTTTCTCACAGAACTTTTGTGCTGGTCTTGTTCTTTTACCCCAAATGTTTTCCAGAGAGGTAGGTCATCCTGAATGGTTGCTCAAAAAATGGGTGCTGTATACACTTGTTTATTTTAATTTTTAGTCATTACAGCTAGATATTATCTTCATCTGATATGAATGTGGTAAGGTTCTATCAGACGTTGTATTTTTAGCAATTGACATATCTTGGTGGCATGGGGAATGCAGTGCCCGACAACTATAGTACCATTCTTTGGGGACCAGCCATTCTGGGGAGACCGTGTACACGAAAAGGCTGTTGGACCTGTCCCAATCCCAGTGTCCCACTTCTCTCTGGAAAAGCTTGTTCATGCCTTCAAATACATGCTGGACCCTGAGGTATGTATGTACATTTGCAAACTTTAACAAGACGAATACTGGAATTGGGAATTTGCAAGAAAAGTCTCTTATGGACGAGGACTGCTGTGTTCCTCGCCTACTTTTTGTTGCTGCCATCTTTAGCTTGTCCCTTTCTTACCTTGTTCTCATTGAGAACAAAGAGAACAGTAAGCAATCAGTGCCCGTGGCTAGATTGCGTAGTCCATAGTGGGAGGTCCAAATGATTGCAACTGAAGGAGGAGCCAGGGGGAATCCTTGTTGCCCCTCTATCTAAGTATACACATCTCAGCAGTGCCATTAGCTTATGTGTCACCCTGCAAATTTTGAATTTGCAGTTATATATCCAGAAAGAATAATGGAGGGATTCCCAATTAGGGATGCTTCTGTGAGCATTGAAATGTCTTCCTTAATAATGATTGCATCAATGGCCTGTGCAGGTGAAAAAGAGAGCTACTGAATTAGCCAAAGCCATGGAGACAGAAAATGGCATTGAGGGTGCCGTTTCTGCCTTTCATAAACACATTCAGAAGCACTTGCCAGAACTCATGCGAGATAAATTTCCAGAATCCCCTCAACCTAGTGCGGTTCGTAAAACTCTTATCAAATTTGGTAGGTCATCGTGTTGGACTTTCAAGACGAGCTGATTCGCATATTGTTTGGGCAGTTGGTCATGCCTGATCCTTTCGATTCGGTTGGGGATGTGAAGTAGTATCCTCAGACATTCTCATATCAACATTGTATATTTAGTATCACTCTGCCATTTAAGTAAAGCTTACTACAGGGGCAGTCAACCTACCAACCTTGTTTTTCAAGGATCAAGGAAGGTTGACTGGAGGTTTCAGGAGAGAAACATGGAATGTTTGAATGTGCTTACATAGCGCGCATAGAAAGAAGCTCCCAACTCCTGGGTATAGGGTACTCCAGCATTCAGTTGATTGTCAACTAAGTGTTTCATGTGTAGAAGACGAAGGGAATTCCCCAAGTCAATGGTACTGGAGCAGCTCCAACTTATTCTTCTGTTGCTCCATGTGAGTTCATCAACACAATTAGTGGCAGTGTCCAAAGGAGATGATCTTTTTTCCGCTTATGTAGTGCTCTGCCACAGCAAGCTATTTTGACAGCTTCTCTACGACAGTGCCTCATTATTTTCCCCAAGATCACCTGAGGGTTTGACCCTAGAGACTGTAGAGTGGATGGAGGTTTCTCTGAAAGAGTAGTGGGTTTCCCCCATCACATCTTTCTTGTTATTTATATGCCCATCATAATGTGGATTGTAGATTCAACCCCGGTCTTGTGTGAAAACTGCAGTGGTCAGTTTTGATTTGAATGTTGAAGAGGTTAATGAGCATCTACTCCTGGACGAAGTACTCGGGGTGTCTGTGGGGAGGAAGATTGTGTGAAATCTTCATATCTGGGGGGTTGGTGGCATGATGCAGCGCAGCAGCATTTACCTTTCAGCTTCACAGAGTGGGTTGTTCCTGATCAACTACGTCAATGACACTTTCTCCAAAGCCTGCGGTCTATTTTTGCAAGTCATACGTCTCTCGAGTTTTTGTTTCTCCACTTCGAAACTGCAAGTCTATTCTAGCCAATCTTGGATGCAAGTGGACACTATAAAACAATCTTGCATTTCTTCCTCATCGAAATGATCTCTCACACTTACCATGTTATCATTTAATATTTGTAGATGCTACATTGGGTAGTCTGATTGATTCTTGGTAGTACCTTGTCTCTTATAATCTAACTTACATGGTTGCCTTTTCTAATCTACAAGATTGTCTTTTCCACCCAATGCGTTCTTTCTCTGTGTCGTAGACAACGAGGAGATCCTTGAATGCTTGAGCTGCCATACAGAAGTCATGTACTGTAAAAGTTAGATACTGATGTGTGCTAATACGGATGTCACTTCAATATGGCATTACACGGCCAATCTTATGCAAAAATCAACTATGTGGAATGATTGAAGGAGCGATAGAGATAGTACCACCAACAGTGCTAAATGGAAACTGAGTCTCCTTTACAGCCGAAAGACACATTTTTTCTCCGCGGGCCTGCGATAAAGTGTACACCCGACCTTTTAACACATTGGTCTGTACACAATACATTGGTTTTACATAACATACGCAATTGTATTGCAACAAGCCAACGATCATTGAAAATGAGATCAAAATCATAGCATCATGTATACAAAAACCAAGTCGTATATTGGATATTATAAATATGCTAGAGAAATTATGGATCTAAAACTTACAGCCACCATTAGATATCCGCTAGGTGCAATTGTCAAAGGTGAGATGCTTTTGAAGCGCAATAAGCTGCTAACACTCACTCCACCCTTGAACTCCAGCGTTAACGATTTTGATCTCATATCTTTTAGTGGGTTGAATAACCCATTCAAACTGTCCAACAAAACTCATCTATTAGTACTCCACCACGCCGCGGCGCCTCAGCCCCGGCCACCAGCCCCCCCCCCCCACTCTAATGTTATTTTTACATTTTAATGTAAAGCAGCCAAAAAAATAAAGTAAAGTGAAGTTTCTAGAGAGTATTTCGCCACGTTATAGCTTCTTGGGGCTTTAATTGTATAATAAAAAATCAGATATAAGATCAATTCATAAGTTTGTGAAATTGCACTACTCGTTTTTTCCCTCTTTTTATAAAATTAAATGGCTATGCCTGTAAGGGTGGGGGATAATGAAAAAGGTATATATAATTGTGAATGGGTTATGAAATAGACACACTTTATACATGTGAGATTAGAGCTCCTAAGTTTGCCAAAACAAGCAAATGGATGGTGCATGATCTGATAGTCACCGGGGTGCAGTCTGCCAACAAATGTTGTTCGACACATTCTGATTATGACCCAGCCGGGTATAATGAAGTCGGTCAGCTTCCTTTTGTACCTAAGCCCATGAAGCCAATTAACGAATTTTCTGGTTGATACACAAATGCAGTCTATTCAATACTCTTCTTGCGCGACATGGCCCATATACTTACAGCATCAACAAGAGCATCGAAAAGTTTTGCAACCAAATATGTGAGGACGCAGCCGCTATCAAATAAAAAATATCGATCCTTTTCTTCATTCATATCCGTCATTAGAGTTGATCCGTATTTTACATTTTTAATTTCCGTATAGTATCCATGTAAAACCCTGCCTTTATATCATTCACATGTAATCCCGCATCCCCACATAAGAATACTCAGATGTATTAGAAAGTACTTTTTTTAATACATTTTAATAAACGTCTATTCTATATTTATGATTCTTGTATTCCAATGTAAATTTGATCTAAATTGATATTGCATAAACATGAATGAATAAATGAATATTTCATCTTTAGATTCATGTGTAGAAATTGTTTAGACTATTGTGTGTGTGTGTGTATATATATATATATATATGAGAGAAACAGCGGGGACTCGGAGCGACCTCTCACAAATCACTGTTATATAGTAATTAACCGTCGGTTTTATTTTATTTTTATTTTTTAATCAAATGATGATTGATCTGTTGATTTACATATGATTAAAGAACTTACGGGGAACCACTTATACTGTGTATCATCTTGGTCCATACCATGCCCAATGCTGGAATACTTGCTTCTCCAAAGCAAAGATAACCTGCTAGAATTGTATTATCACTGCGTTTTTCACCGATCAAACAATGACCCATAATATTTTGAACAAAGCCATTTTTGGATAATTGTGCTGGTAGTGCCATTTGGCTTCTGCTCAAGCCCAATAATCCATCCTGTGCAAGCATTGCGCCTCCTCCTTGTTTGTATTCACAATTCCTTTGCTCAAATGCACACCTATATGTAATTGGTGATTAATATAATTTAGTCTATCATTTTCCTTTTCCCTGAAGATCACACCCAGCACACTAGCCACATGGGGAAAGTAGTTGTAAATTAAACTATTACAATGACAAAACGATGTAAGGCTAAGTTTGTAATCACTTTATGTAATATATTTTATAGTACTTTAATTATTACTTAAACATGTTTTATATTTTGGTCATATTTCATCAAATATTACCACCGTCTTTCTCAATCATATTGTAATCATAAACTTAAGATTCAAGTTTCAATGTCATAACATACCCAAATATTATGTTGGTTTGAACGTAAGCCTTATCATTTAGTTGGACAGTAAGAGTATCATTGAGGAGAATCCCATTAACTTGCAAACCATCTGCATAATTCATTTCAAAATAACAGTAATAATTGTTTTCTTCGTTACATGGCTTATTCACATCTTGAATGCTAGGTGTACAAATGGAATGTCTACAATCTACAATTTGAGATTGTTCCCGATCGGGTCTGTATAATCCATTTGGTCCCTATATCAGCAAACAAAAGACATTAGACTTGTATGTATTAAACTCGTTTTTGTCCGAAAGGGGTAGTACCGCAAGGGAAAGAGGCTCTTATTTACACTAACTTCGGCTGGCGTCATATATATGTATATACTCATTTTTGTTCGCATTCTAGATCAGTTTTGCTATAATATTGAATTTTGGATAGATATTAAATTACCTTCAAGATATGGTGGACTATCATATGATATTGACATTTATCTATATGATGCAAAAGATGTACCGTTTTGCAACTTCGGGCTCGCTGAAAGTGACAATGTACCCAGGTGAGGCGACTACCCGTGTCCACATCCACATAAAATGAAGACCGAGATTGACCTAATTTTATTTCAGTATAATATAGCCTACATGCATGCATCCACATTGTTTAATTATAAATCTCTTAAGACACACTAAGAACAGGCCCAATAAATCAGATCCGTCAGATTTGTATATTGAACTGCTACTAATGTTCCATCATTCATATTTGTTGTCCACCGAAACTTGAAGTGCACCTCTGCAAAGATGTGAACTTATGTTTTAAATAAATATAAATTAGTTCAATATGATACAATACACTATCAATAAATTAAAACATACAGTAAAATGTTATTTGAAAATTGACTATGCTCAGTCGGAGACGGTCATGAACATAGAGACTATATCTAACAGTAACTTAGATTGAGAATTGAGCCTTTCTTAGTTTTATACCTATGCACTCTGTCTTTCACAATAACACAATCTTCTATATATATCTCTAGTAGCTGGATCTTCCCAAAACACAAGCTTGTTTGATGCAACCAAAAGGCTTTTTCAACTGTCAACTCACATTGTTCTAGACTTTTTCACACGACCAAAAATGCATATCAACAACGATGGATTTTACACAGTCTTTAGAAACTAACATTGGATGTTGTTGTGTGTGTGTGTGTGGGTGTTATAGTACTATGTGACATATATTAATGAAAAAATTTGGAGCTTTATATATGTTCAACCAACATCCGACTTGCAATATGAATATTTGACAATAACGTGAGCTTCAAAAACTGTAGGGGCGCCTAAAGTGAAGGGTCTATGTACCACCATTAATGACAACCTAGTGAAGTAGGGTAGTTTATGATTTATTTTATAGTAAGTAAAATTGATTTAAAAAATACATAATAAAGTCAACATAGCAACAACATGTAGTTTATCTAATAAGCAAGTTAAATGTCATACTTATAACGATTTGGTGACTCTCATTTTGAAAATATCTACGGTAAACAGTAGACCTAATGGACACCAACATATATATCTGGTGTGTGTGTGTGTGTGTATTATAGAGAACAGGGATGGAGGCCCTGGAAATATAATAAAAAGATAACGGGAAAAAATAACCCTTGAGATACAGCCGTAAAGCGTATTAAGGGGATGCCACCCCATGACCAGCAAACAACTAAGAAGGCCACAGCCAGGAAGGAAGGGCCGAGGGAGAGCAGAGGGAGATGAAAGCCTGCCAGCTACAAATCATAGAAAGCAGGGGCACTTCTTCTTATTTGACCTTGACGAGATGGGTTCTCTTATACATTTATAAATACCCATTGCAAATCAATATTTTAAAGTTATAAGAATATTAGATAAAAGGTTCATACCTCTGACCAGATCCGCCATACATGTTCCATACAGGATATTTTGACTTTTCAATAAATGTATGTTCTAATAATTTACGTCGCAATATTGTATCTTGATCTAACATTATGTCTTGTAATTGCATATTTGGATACCTTAGATATAATGGTGCATATAGAAGAGCTTGTTGTTCTTCTGATACATTTAAGAATACTTCCGTTTTAAACCAAAATAAAATAAAAATAAAAATAATCAATATCACACCAGTTATCTGCTTTAATCGCACCCTTGGTCGAGATTGAGATTGGACAACATTGTACTGAGAGGGCATTGAGACATCCTGTTATTTTATATTGATTGAGTTCAAACTTCAAACTTTCAAAAAAAAAGAAAAAGAAAAACTATATTGGTTGAATCAATGATTTCTATATTTGTAATTTGTATAGGTAGCAAAATTGACATATATAAGCATTCAGTCCAATTATGATTAGCTTTAACCCTTAAGTTCCCAAGCGACCTGAATCGGGTCACTTTGAATTTGCAGGTAGACCTAATTTTTGCAGATCTAATCTGATGGGGCCCACTCCTGAAGCTTTAATGACAAGGGATTTGTCTCCAGTATGATGCAAAAACAAAAAAATTAAAAAAAAACAAAAGCTTCGACCTACAAAAAATATCTTAGATCTTTTACGTTTTGGGGCCTGAAAAGGGCTTGTTGACCGCTGACGTGGCAGGTAAACAAGCCCAAAACAGATTGCAACTCCAAAGGCCATTTTTGGCATAAAATTAGCAATTTTGGAAAAAGCGCTTCACTTGTGGTGTGTGAGCATTACATACACACATCCACCATTGGCTTTTAAAAAATTGTAGAAAAAAAAAAGTACTTCATTTGGAGGCACATTTTCTCTTGTCAATTTTGAGATTTCAACCCCCACGTAATTGCATGAATAGCAACCATAGGTGAAAAAATCAGTTGGACCTGCAATTTAGTGGGGTCATAGCCACTCCACTATTGATTTGGATATGGTGGGTCTTGGGGCAAGCAAAATTGGATAAAGCTAGGTTTTGATTTGGTCAAACCAATTTCTTTCTCACTTTTTCTTTGGGACCTGATATTTGAGGTCCCGGCCAACGCTATAATCTCACAATTTCCACGGTGGACTTGGCTCCTTTTTTGGTATGTCATGCATAAATGAGTTGGGCCCATTGCTATAAGGCTGGAATCTCTGGATGATTTTCGGTAGGTTTCTAGGGGCAATTTACTGCAGCTGGGTACCCAAAATTGGTAAAAAGTCAAAAAAGGGCTTGGGAACTTGAGGGTTAAAGCAGACCAAACATCAATTGTAAGTGTCATGGGAAATGAGAAATGGTTTGTATATGGAAAATGACATTTCCTGGAAGTTACCCAAAAACCCAGGATGAGAGAGAGAGAGAGAGAGAGAGAGAGAGACTAGAGTAGTATAGACCATATGATATTATATACCAAAAGACATCATGCATTTTAAATAATATATTATAGTGTATATTATTTGTATTATATTGAGTTTGAAAAGTATGCTAGTCTTCAGGGACCAATAA
Source organism: Takakia lepidozioides (assembly GCA_030704615.1). NCBI lineage: Eukaryota > Viridiplantae > Streptophyta > Takakiopsida > Takakiales > Takakiaceae > Takakia > Takakia lepidozioides. The sequence continues at coordinate 43,342,304 of CM060734.1, forward strand.
AATCTTACACACTGATTTGTAGATGGTTGATTGGATGTATGATTATTGTCCGATGAAATGATATCGCTAGATTGTACAAATCCAACACGCTTCATCGTAAATTAAATATAGTGCTCAACTTTTGAAGCATGTGTCATCTTGAGTTGGTGGGTTTTACTTAAGTCGACTTCCACATCCTATTTCTCATATGAAAAATCATGTCTTTCCCCATTGCTGAAACTTCTAGTAAGTTGGTAAATTTTACATAAATTTTAGCATGTGGTTCTTCTCAGGATGTAATAAGCTATAACCTACATGTAAATTCTTGTGTTTGATACATATGATTATGGTTTAAATCAATAATTGAACATTCAATCGAATTGACAAATTTACTGGTTGTCACGAATCACACAAATATATAAATCGTGGTCAGAAGAGTGGCTTGAAGACACGCCCATTCAATACCCAATGTTCAAGTTCTTCTTAAGAATGTTATGTGTTTTAGAATCATAGGCATGAGACCAAGTAGGTGGTTAACACAACAGAATCTATAATAATATCTCAAAATGATTGTGAGATAATACAAAATATTTCACTTGAAATGAACACTATATTAAAAAGTTTATGGGTTGTATCATTTATACATTAGAATAGTTTTATTAAAAAATAGCAATGAATCAGATAAACAAATGTAGAGATACACTCTTTTAAAACATTGTACTCATATCCTTTGCACCTTTGCAATATTAAAGGGGCTTAAGTATGTATGCTCAAATTTCTATGGAGATGGCATCTTATCTTAACACTGATTTTGCAGAGCGTATCAAGCCAATAGTCGTACTATATGTTGAAAACCCTAGATAGCTTTCTGAACCATCTTCTATATAATAACTAGAGTTGGAAGCTTGTTAGGGAACTGATTTATGTTGGCTCCGGCTGAACTTCTCTCTCTCTCTCTCTCTCTCATATGTTTGGAGCATCCCATAACCTCTCTAATCTCTTCTTGTTTTTCTGAAAATGTAATGGATATCATCCATTTCGGATGATGTCCATGATTTATCCAATGAAAACGATCGAGACCATGGAATTCATCCATAGCTCGTTAAGAAAAACCTAATCACGCGATGCTCGTTGTATCGAGTTGCGAGATGGTGACAGGAAGGAGACGAAGGCTTCACAAATGATATCGGTGCATTACAAGTCTCTACGCTTAATGACTGTGACTTCCCTCCATGATCATTTAAAGAATTGCGACGCTTTTAATTGTGCCACTATGGGCTACAGGGTGTCCTCCTTCTTTGATAAATTGCACTATCTCTTGGGCAAACCAATTGCATTGTGTCTATGCTCGCTTATATGTGAATTGTTTGATGCCATGGCTAAGGGTCCTCTTCTTGGAGTCGACGGATTTGAACCTACACTGAAAAATATAAATAACAAACTGAAAATTGTTTTTTTTTCTTCCAAAAATGGGCTAGAGTTTCAACGGTGCCAAATTGTTGGATCTCCTTCTATTTTTGTTGCGGCATGCAGCAGAGAAGTGGGCATACATTGTGCAGTCAATCTTTTCAAATTCGCATTTTTCACCATTTTATAGGCGATTTTTGGGCTTGGGTGCCTAGTTTTAAGAGAGAGGGAAAAAAAAAAAAAAAAAAAAAAAAAAAAACCTTAACATGTGGGCACTTAAGGATTAAAAGCATTACATTGATACGTTTATTTATTTATTAAAAAGATAAATATACATTATCATCAATAACTCGATGATAGTAAAATATCTTGATCAACATAATACATGTTTCTAGTTATGTGTGAGGGCAATTTGGAGTCAGATCTGTACAAATGTGTTCAAAACTCTGCAACTTGAAATTATTATATTTATCATTAGTTCAAACGGTGAATGAAATATTATGTAGTTATAAACATGCAAAAAAACCAAATCATATTATCACTCTCGTCTCTTTTAGTTTCATTAGTTGGAAAAATAAAAGCATCCAACAGATGCCCCAATGGTTAGGTCTATGTGGCCAGGTTCAGGTATTGTAACTTTTTTTGCAAATTCACTATGTTGAGATTGATTAAACTCTATTTAATCACAGCACCACGGTACCGAGTTCCACATGTACAAACTTGCTACACTAGCCCACCAATTCCACACCTACAAAAAATAGAGGACATGTGCCAGACAAATGCCAAGTCTCTATCTTTTTGCCAAAACTCTCATTTCTCATTCTTTGAGAAATGAAAGCATTCTTTTTTTAGGACTGTTTTTTGCATTTTGTATGGTTGTTGGCCATGTTGTTGTTCGTTTCGTGTCTTGCATTGCAAGTCTTGCCAACCTGTTCTGTACCATGTTTTTTCATAAACCGTAAAGACGCTTTAGGGATTTCCTGGTGTTTGTCTGGAGAACGTCTATCAATGAAAAGTGGATGTGAATTGGGGGGACGGACCTTCGTTAGAAAAAACTCATTCTCCTTCGTGTTCATTACGCAACATGACATTGTACTCTCTGAAATATCCTGTGCCCGTGGACAAAAATCATCCACAAACCACCCGTGATTTCTCATCCGACTAAGATTTGGATGAGGGGTGAGACTTCTCGGAAATTAATGTTGGCAAATCTGGGGCGTGGTAGTCGCCTACAAGTCCGTGGAAATAGGTGGCATCCGCGGAATTAGGTCCTGCACGTGGGAAACCTTGCTGACGTGGCGTGAGCCTGGCTGGACTCACACGCTCATAGGCTCACGCGCAAGCATTCCCCTCATATTTGACAAGCTCACACATTGTATGTTGTTGTGCTCATGAATCTCCTGATCACTGAGTGGTGCAAGAGCGGTAGTGTTGTCATTATGATTCTTTTAGATCACACAAATATGAACAAAACACAGCACTCCAGAAAATAGTGTTACCACAATCGTCAACAATCGTGGTTCCCAGCACCTGCAAATATTGTTGGCTTTAAGATTATTTATTTATTTATTTTATAAATTATTTACGTCCATTTGCCTCGATCATCGACGATCGTGGATTTGCGTCTTGCAGCTAAGGCATATGTGTGTGTGTGTGTGTGTGTGTGTGTGTGTGTGTGGAATGTCGACGATCGTGGTTTTTTTTTTTTTTTTTTTTCCCGCCTTATTTATGTCCATTTGCCTCAATCGTCAACGATCATGGATTTGGCCTTATGCAGCTAAGGCTAATAATACTAATACGTCTAATAATTTTTTTTTAAATACCAAAAAATTATGCAGATGTTGGGAACCACGATCGTTGACGATATGGGGGTTTTGGTTATTTTGGGCCTTGGCATTATTTACGTCCATTTGCCTCTATTGTCAATGATCGTGGATTCGGCCTCATGCACCTAAGGCAAAAAATACAAAATATAAAATACAAAATCCAACAGTATTTGTAGGTGCTGGGAACCACAATCGTTGACAGTCGTGGTAGCATTACCTTCTGTAGTGTTGTATTTTGTTCATATTTGTGTGCATTGATAGTAGAAAAAACGAGAATCCCCCTGTTTACACCAGTGTTGGGAGGTTCTTTGATTCAACTACAAACCCCCGGAGGTTATCAAGAAGGTTATATGGATATATAACCGCGGTTCTAAAAAAAAACAAAGAACCAGCAAAGGCTCATAACCGCCGGTTATGTAGTTTTGAAATAACCAGCATGAAAACCGTCAAAGATCCGCCAAAGACCCGCCGGTTATTTGATGAAAACCGCCGGTTCTTTGAGGTTCTTACAATTAACCGGAACCGGTGGTTCTTTGGACCATTAAAAAGATCTGAAAAAACCGTAACCGGAGGTTCTTTGATCCTAAGATTTTGTAAAAACCGGAACCGGAGGTTATAAAAGAAATCAACTGGTCTACACCTTTCTGTCAGTTTACGTTTAGTCCATCATATAACATGTTGTTTCTACAACAGATATATTCGGAATGTTTTCATCCTTGAAAGAGTCTTGAGTGCTATTTTTGATTTCTTGATATCTGGTCCGACCCTGGGAATTAACATATAATGTTTACAGCAGATATTTTGCGGGACGAGAGTCCTATACATTTTCCACAGTGTGTGTGTATATTTATTTATTTATTTATTTTTCTTTTGCCTTGGGTGTAGAGGATTTCTTTGCTGTAAGGCAGTACAGACTTATATCCCGGGGCCTCAACTTCACCAACATGAGAATGAGCAGAGACCAACAGATATTGCCATGATTGTGACAAATAGATCTTAGTCCTTACCGTGATCCGCATGACATGATCGCATATTCCTATTAGGCGGAGGAATTATGCAAATTGAATGTGCAAATTGCAAAGTCCAAACTCTTATCCACCAATCCGTAATATCCACAATCGTTGACAATCGTGGAGCTCCCCTCTGCTTCACATCTGCAATGTGTCATTTGCAGATGAATGAGCTTGTGAAAAAATTGTACTTGTAGACAATCCTCATCATAGTTATTTCCCCGTTGAGTTGGCTGCCGAAGTCATTTGACTTGTTGATGACACCATCCCTAGAGAACTCTTTGTAGAAATAGTGTTGCCACACCAACCCCTTCCATTTTAAAATGTGGGCCTCTAGTGTCAACTTTGGGGCAGCCATGGTAATCCTTCAACTGTTGGGCCAAAACGAGCAACGAACTGATGCACTGTGGATACACCTTTGCAATCTAGGGTTGCCCATCTCGAAGATGAGGAGAAGTTGGTTCTTGCAAATTATTACAAAAGCTTAATACCCCTCCTGGTTAGATGGGGATGCTCATCGGCCCGACAAAGATAACTTCTTACTCCCTCGAGTTTCTCCTCTCCACATGGTGTCATCTACAAATACATCTGTTGGTGGATCATCTTCCAACCAATCCATTCCTTCATTTCCAACCAGTACAATTGATTATGTGGAAGACATTATGTAAGTTGTGGAAGAGTCCGTGTGTTCCAACTCTGTATGGCACATAAAACGAATTCAAGTTGGATCTAGAGTGGGTTATATAGCTGTTATGGAATTTTTTTTTGTCAAATGCACTTTAAATATTGGCAAAAACTCTACCGACATTCCTGTTCCAATGTCCACAGGGTTCGGGACAAGAGAATACTTGGGTTCCAGAACTTTTTTGGTCATTCTGGTCTTTTTTCGCGGTAATAGGCCCTCAAATCTATATCCTCGGGTATATGCCTTCTTTCTTTATAACAATACCATGCGTTCATGCTTAACAAGCGTGAGCCTAGCTCATAGGCTCACCGGGCTAGGCTCACACCGTAGCTACGCTGTCGTTTTAACCACTCAATCTGCGACTAGCGTTTATGAAATATTTTCATTGCAAGGTTACGTGGAATATTCAAAGAATAAAAATTAAAAATCTAATAATTTTTTTAATTTAGAATTTGTAAGTTTTTAGTTTAGAATTAGAGATGTGGTGTCGTGGCATGCTTTGATTGGAGTATGGAGTAGGGTGCGGGAATGAGAGAGATGGGAAATGCGGGAGTGTGTTAAGTGCGGGAGCACAGGAAGGGTGGGAAGGGAGCACGAAAAGCACGTAGTGTTTCAGGAAGAGGTCAAGGGAGTGGAGAAGGTGAAGCCCTTAGTGAAGCAGGCGGGGAAGGGCCACTATGTATTAGATACACTATGGAGTTTAGGCATCGGTGATGAAGGAGCCCCATCCCATGGAGCAGCACAGCATGGGCCTTGTTTTCATTCCAGCTCGCTGCGTACTTTGACGTGTTGTCATGCGCTTCAAGTGTTTGCCAAATTGGCCAAAATATATGTCCATGATCACATGAAGTCTCAGGGTCAGGTTCGGTTTATTTTTTAGTCTACTAGCCCTAGCCATGGCTTTTCAGTAATAAGAGGTGAAGGGAGGATATGATGGAGGGAGTGATTGTGCCATTGACTGCCGTTGTTCATACTTGGTAGAGAGGAATAAAGCATGCAAAGGCAATAAGCTACAGCTGGTCAAAAATGACAGGAAGTTTCAGCAATGAGTATTTGCTTAAGGTCTCATGTATACAAAGTAGCTATAAGCCCCGTGTCGTTTACTTCATGACCTCAGTCCCGACTCTTTACCTAGCTCATGTACACCAGCATAAGATGGCTGGCCAGCTCATCCATCTCCCTCTGTCTCTATAATCCAACAGAGGAGAACTCAGATTCGCAGGAGCAAGATGAAACATCTCCAAATCTAGTAAAATGCTACTACACTATATGAACTTCACTCTACAATTTGTCTAAGTGGGTACCCGCACAACACTGGTTAGTACCTTCTGTCTGCGTACTTTGCGAGCATCCATCTTAGCTTCATCCAAGGCTGGGTTTAACGTTCTTTGTGTGGGCTCCACCACCTCCCATAGGTCTTCACGTGTCAGCATGTCATGAGCTTGAAGCCCAAGGGATTGTACTTCTGGGCTCCTTCAGGGCTCCTTCCATGAGATTATAACAAAATAATCTAGCCCAATTTGAAAAATGTATTTTAAAATTGCATAGAAAAATGGTTTGACGACTAAATTCAAGTGTCGAATTGAATTTTTTGAGGTAGATGCCCTCCATAATCTGATTATATGGCACCCAAGGACCCTCTCCCCAAAAAAACAGACCAAAATTCCAAAAACTGAGATAGGCTGTTTTGTATGTGAAATATGGGGGGTTTTTGTAAATTGTCATGGTTTGGCTTCTTTTCCAAGTACACCCATGAGGTGATATTAGTTTCTAATTCCTTTGGTAAGTAGGTGCACATTAACATTACATAGTGTCTTGTCCAATTTTTCTAGCATTTGACATTTGAGCCCTAGATGTTATTTTCAAGATTGCTCACTTCACCTGTCCACATAGATGTGTGGACTTCAAAACATGTTCTGAGGTATTGAATTCTCAAACACATAACAAAGCTAATTACATCTTATGACCCAATGTAATGGCTGTGTTTCTAGGGAGATATTAATTTTCAAATATGTTAGTTTAGTACTATTATAGTGACTTAATCAGTGAGTGAGTAGTTCTTTGGCTAAGATTATGGTAAGGCATAAGCATGAGAGGAGAGTGCAAAGCTAGGTAGAGAGTTGGGACTAAGGTCATGAAGAAAATGACACGGGGTTTACAATTGTTTTCTATACATGGGGCCCTTAAGCAAATGGTATAGTCATTGCTGAAACTTTCTGTCATTTTTTATCAATTGTAGCTTATTCCCTTTACATGCTTTCTTCCTGGAATCTGGATGGACTTTTAGAGTTATGATAATCCGATAGAGGAGAACTCGGATCGTGGGAAGAGACTGTGTCTCTAAGGAGATATTAATTTTCAAAGAGTTATTTTAGTACTGTCACAATGACTAAATCAGTGAGTGAGTAGTTCTTTGGCTAGGACTATGGTGAGGGATAAGCATGAAAAGAGTGTGTCAAGCACTTATGTATTTGATGGCTACACTGACATATGTGTATGGCAGAAATTTGATCAATCAAGGCAAAGTGGTCCCCAAGACTATCAGCCCCCAATCAATCCTCTCAGAAACTGCATTCGGTGGACGTACATAAGGGCAGGGGAGCGCCCGTCTAATGGAGTATCAAAATGGCTCATTGTCCTTGCTAGGTGATGTACCGCGCGTGGCAGGTCGGCAATTAAGCAATGGCCGCAATGGCAGTAATAACATAGCCTCTAAAGGCGCAATGGCAAGCGCAATTCACAATGGGCAGCTTATTGTTGATTCTGCCAGCTCTTGGGGTCTGAACTTTTTTTGATGTTTGTTGTCCATCAATTTACTTATATTAATGATTCAGTTTGTAGCTTTGGATTTGTCGTGGTTCCCTTCACTTTTGTTGACACCATTGCTGTTTTTCTTTATAGATGCAAGAGACAGTGTATTTCTTGAACCCTCATGACAAACGCATTAAGGCGTCCATAGCGAGGGCTGAAGTGGTTGGGCTATCTAGCAGGGACAAGTACCATGGCAAGGACATACGCCCAGGTTTAAGGTGAAAGTCCTTGAATGAACCCATCTGAATGTGTCATTGTTTTCCCCATATGAATGATGATCCCCCTCAGAATAGACTTGAGCACATACTAGGCACTTACACTTTGTGGTCAACAAAGAGTCTGAGGAAGGCTGAAATTCACTAAGTACAGTGATACAAAGTTGTAGCAAATCCAGATGAACCACCCACTGTTTATTATCAAATGATGCTTTGAAATAAAGATTAGTGAAATTTTTCAAGTCAATTCCCTGGGCCGTTTTATCTTTCATGTATTACACATGTGATCTTCATTGTTCATGATTGGTAGGTAGGATGCAGCATTGTGCAACATGCTTGACATTCTACCTGATTAGGCAATTTATGTGTGTTATCATGTTATGCATTGCTAGATTTTAATAGCATGGTATAACAAGAACAAGAGTTTAGTCACAATAACAACTCTCACATTTCACTACAAGTCTTTGTTCTGACATAGAGCACTTCTGTAATAGCAGCAAATCAGTGCAATAAACATCCCATAGTTGCATATGCAACCTGAACAGCCACCACTTCCAATTGTATATACAACTGGTCAAAGATGGCTTGAGTAGTTCCTGGAGTTATATCCAGTACTCACGATAGCACGTTGCAAGTTGCAAGGCTGATTTGTCAGTACATTCCCTCACTGGCTATTTATCTACAACAATTCAATTGTTGTGTGGCACTCCAGTGTCAGTGTGGCACGTGGCTATCCAAAACAATGTATGGATGCCACGTGCGATCCCGGGGCTGTACCACGCGTGCGCGGCAACAACATTAATGATTTAGTAAAGTCGGTAACACCAGTCAAAAGTCACTAATACTATGGGTCAAAATCAAAATCAAATACCCGTGCAATCCACCTGGTTGTGCCACGTGCCCCCTCCATGAAATTCCTAAACTAGTGACACTATTCCACTCCGCTGACCGAATGAACTAGTCTCTAAGCACTGGTAGCCCCCCTAGTCGCAAAGTCCATTATGACTGGTTTTGCAGTCGTAAGTGCAGTCGTTTCGAACATACTTCCTACTAGTGTATTTTACCAGAGGTATCGTGCATGCAATATTGTAATATATATCTCTCTCTCTGCAATCTTTCCTAAATCCAAACAATAAGGAAAGTCCACTTGCACTGTCTTTACAATATCAGTGTAGTATATGTTTTTGGCAAACAAATCATATAACAACACGAGAAGTCCTGGAAAAAAATAATTCATAGTAACGATGCGGCCATTGTCCTCAAATCCAGCTAGCAACCTACTCACCACAGAGTAACCTGAGTCATGCGAAATCATCTTTTCCCAAATATACCTTAATCTTCTGCACGTACCTAGAATTGGCCCTGACCAAGCACCAAATCTTGATGCCCCACTTTATATGTTTCTTGCTCATGATATATTGTTGCAATTTAAAGTACTAATTCATTTTGTACTTCACCATCATCTAATCAATACATAAATTATGCTTTAAGAACCAGTATTGAACCGGGCAATATTTTGTGCATCTATCAACCACCGAGTCTTAGCCTATTTATCAAATCCGTAAGCAGTGTTGTCCACTTCCACCATACAGTTATCTACAAGATGTAAGCATCTCAGGATGGCCTCCCATCTATTGCGGCTCATAATGCGCATTATGGAAAGATACTTCAAGAATTCAGTTCTAGCCTTCCAATAGCACCTAGTGTTAGGCATTTTTTTTAATTCCCATTAGAATGTGAACTCCCAACCGAGCCCTTTGCATTGCCATAGTGAGACGGTACCACCATCTTCATCCCTTCATCCCTTCAACTTACCCCTCACATTGTATGTTTGAGTATATGGGTTGGTCATGATGCAGACCTTCCGCATGCAGATAGATAGATGCCAAAATAGATTAAAAAAACTGTAGGTACATGATCATTACCTATGGAATGGAGTTGAGGACCAATTTGTCCCAGTCCAATTCCCTTCTAGCAACTTAGCCGTGGAATCAGAATTCCACATGTCATCAGCATCGAGCATGTCGACTGCAGGCCACTCATGCCAATCATCTAGCAACGCATACACACCAAGCTCACGACAAGGATTACCTGTATCCACACAAAAATCCCACGAGTTGGGATCACTAAAGGTTGTAGGTTACCCTGAGCCTCTTCTATAGAATCATAATCCAAATAAGAGTCATCATCGGACTCCTCACTGTCATCCTACAAAGTGTCATTAGGTCCTAAATCCAACATCTCCTCGACTGTGCAAGGCATCTTCTCATTGAAATCAAGAAACTTACAAACATTTGAGGGAACAAAATGCATACGATACCAGAAAAAATTGAAACAAAGAAACTCTCACATACTTTCCGAATGTCCCATGACATCTCATTGACACCGGACGGTTCTATAAGCCCAATCATTGGCATTTGAGGATTTGTAGGCAATGACAAAACACTCATAACAACCTTATTGTGCAATCAACAACACCCACATCACTCTGCGATTGGCTGTGATAAACAATATTGCACTCAACAAATTTGCAAAAATCGTTCAAAATAAGCAGATGCACATTCTAGGTCTCTTCCAAAATCATGAAGAAAAGTAGGTAGTGAGTCGTGCTTACTGATCGACCTTGCTAGTCTTGCAAAATATTTCCACTCAACCCAACCGGCCAAGATCTCTGCAGTTTGCCTACGCCAAATGTACCGAAAGTTGGTAGGCTGAGGAAATTGCAGCCATGACACACGAGCATGCCTCCTCAATTACAACAAATAATCTTTGTTCAAGGCTCAAAGTAACTTTGCGATCTGCTCGTCAGAGGCGCCTAGCCCGTGCCCAGTTATCAAATGACATTTACCTCCACAGACACGTGAGTTGGTGCATTCCGGGGAGGCACATCAAGACCAGTCCCCATCTTCATATTCTCACATGTTTTCTTACACCATCGTCTTGCAATGAAAGAGATAAGTGCACAAAACTCCAGCAATCAAATAAGTAAGAAACTAGAAGAAGACGAAGACTCCGACCAAAGCCGGCGTAATTAGAAACTAGAAGTTACAAGAAAACTCAAGGACAGAAGGTTTCCACGGCCCGAGCAATACAACGCACAATACAACGGCAACCTGCAAGTTGCATCCTCACGAGCTCAACAAACGTGGAAGACTCGGGGAGAGAAAAAACTAAAGCATGGGAATTTGGAAATGAACAACCATCAAGAGAGCATACCCCACTAAACTCTAGCCCTTTTTTTGGAACCCTCAATTTTTTGTTTTGGGAGATCTACATGCAGATCCTATGCTGCCATGTGGCTAACATCATGATGAGTATATTCAAAAGGCAAATATGTGCTATCAAATCTGTCAAAGATGTTTAAAAAAAATTAAAATTAAAATCCCAAAATGGGCCTAGTGGGCGCTTAAGGGTTAAGGGATGTGAGTCATCTATCTCTTCAAGCATAAAACAAAATCTATGAATATAATGAAATTTGACATAATTATTGTATGTGCAAGGTTCACGGTTATATCATATATCCCCTTAGACACCGGGGTTGGATGTTTGAACGTACATATAGTAATTGTCATGGAGAAATGTTGACAAAAGGATTATATTCCTTTTATCTACTTACAATACCTCAACCCACCGTGCGTAGGCCCAATACGACAATTTAATTGCTGTAATTAAAATATATGAATATAGGCCAAGCTAGTGATCAAACACTATGTGGCCCATGTTCCGCTCTCACTCAACACGCAATTTTAATAAAATTGACCTTTATGTCAGCTTTGGGCAAACTCTTGCTCTTTGACCTTCACTCGTAGTTCCAATTCATTTTCTTGTGGGGTTGAATCCTTTCGCATACCTCGTCCATCTTTGATCACAGTTACCCATTGAGATGACAATGGTGGAGTATTTATTGTATTCAAATCTCTACAACTAACCTCGTCCTGATAAGTTTCGAGAAATAGATTCGATTTGTTAGAATTTGAAGCATTTGTACTAAGATTGGAAATTTGTGCCTTATGTGGAGATGAGATTGACGAAATGTCTACTTGTCTATTCAAATCCATGTTCTCATGATGTAACCCAATGTCTCTATCTAACCCTCTACTCTCATTTGCAGGTACCAAAATACCCGTTGAATTGTCTTTTGTACATGCATTTGATTTGTCAACTACTTTTTTTCCATAATCTGGGTGTGATAAAGTGTATGAGTTTGTTTCGCCTTCTTTTAATGCCTCCAATCTGAAGAAAATAAACCAATTATGAAATTAATACTATTATATTCTCATTTTGCCTATCCATCAAATTTTGAATTCAAAAATTAAAACCTATTTTTTTGTTTATAATTTTATTTATTATAAATAAAATAATAGTGAATAGCTTTTGTTTTCAAGGTTTATTTTTAAGTCTTATCTATAAGAGTTCTCTATTTGCGAGCTATTGGATTTGTGGCTATGACTTACGAAATTTTGGCTGCTTATTATAAACAAGTAAGGTGACATACACCAAATCAGCATTAACATTTTTATGTCTTCAACTTTTCATCTTGTTTTGTTAGTGGTAATCACAAACACATTGTTATGAGATGTTCTAAATTGATAATAATGCATTTGGCAAAAATGACGAAACTTTATATGATTTTGTCTAACCTTCTTGCATTATCATGAAAGTTCAAAGTTCTTGAAATAATACCGATTGATATATTATGTATGCAAGACATATGTCATATGAATATTGTTGGAATGTGTAGCTATTAGTTTTTTCTAAATATACATCAAGATACATTACAACCCGTTATGAAATTTGAAAAATGTTGTCAATCAATGCATCGTGCATAGTGGACATCCAAATTATAGATTCATGAATATACAACTTAACCACTTAGTAATATAGAAATTTATGACAATCTCAATTACATAAAAACTACCATAAATCAGAGTAAGATATCAACTAATAAATGCCTAACACATCATGTGTATGACGAGAAAAAATAATGCAAATGAGGCAAACACCTAACCTGATGAGTTGTGTCACGTGGTCAATAGGCAACATCATGGTGTTTTTTCCTTCTTCTTTTGTATTGGAATATGTCATAATTTGGCTATGTGATTCTTGATCCATTAATGGTGAATGATTCAACCGGGCTGGAAAATGTTCACCCTTTGCCTCTATATTTGGATTAGAAATTTGTACTTCGGGTTCCAATGATGAATTAGAGTTTGCAGAAAGTGGGGAAGAAGATGAACTCGCCAAATTGTCAGTAGTGTACCACATGTATCTGTGGCATGAAGGACAAGCTATGGATGCATCACTAGAAATTTGAACTAACCCCCAAAAGCCACAAGGACAATAAAGCTCTTCCCAATTGTAGGGCAAAGGTTTTGAATGATTAAAAGACAAGTTTGTAGATGAATTTGAATAGTTTGAACTAATAGGAGAAGTGTGGACCGTAGAGCCCATTAATCCGTGAACTCTATGAGAGAGTTGACGGGAAGTGTGTTCCTTACACGATGGGCAATACGAAGTTGAGCAATGTTGTGATCGAAAGTTAAGACAAGAGATGTGGCAATTATGTAGACATCCCCATGGGCTGATTGTGTTGTCGTGAGTCACATACTTTCTGCATTGAAAAGCTGCTTCACCATATATCCACACGTAGAATTATCTATGTTCTAAACAAGTTTCAAATATTTCATTGTATGTATGGTCTTTTTTCATTACACATATCATAACCTTTGAGAAAAATAATTGTGATGATGACAATATGATCAAGTTTAAGATGCAATATATCGCAAATTATATCATGTTGAACAATCGTTATCATTATTTGAGTACAAATGAAAGCTTAAACATCATATTTCATCTTAAATTACTAAAATATAATAATATGACGTCGTGAGATAATTGAAATATGACTATTAGAATATTTTGATTTGGTTACAATCATCATAAACAAATTAACTTGAATTGACAATAAAAGAAATGAGAAAAAAACGATGTCCTCAATATTGAACTCTCTAGATGATGTATAAAATAATACAATGGTACAAAGAGTGAGATATGTTTCCTATCAAATAACGCATTCCGAACATTTGGGACCATCTATTGTAGACTTAAATCCAATGAGTAGAAAAAAAAAATATATATATATATACATTTTTGATCTACCTGCAGATCACACATATAGAATTTCCAAATATGCGATAGAGTTGTCGATGTGAAAGATGCGCAGGCCTCACACACTGCACCAAAGCCTTTCCATATCCCAACTCATCGATAGTGGCTACTGTCAACATAGGTTCGGCTTGTGGTAGAGATGCAAGCTCTGATAACATTGACATCTTTAGTAGGTGTGTTTGCAACAACTCCAATGGCACATTCACCATGAGTTTTGCATCTGTTACCCATACCCTCACACCTTGGGCTGAGAGTCTTTTGATTATCCCGAACAACCATTTGTGTTGATTGCATCGGACCACCACCGCCTCTCCTGGGTTGTATTCTGACAGGTTCACCCGTCTACAAAATGTCTCATATTGAGTACTAACAATCTTCAATTTATTTATTTTATAAGCACCAAAATTAAAATATAGTAATATAAAAAACATAAAATAAATTTTGTTGAAAAATATAGCAAAATATAATCTAGATTTGATCACCTCTCACACACACAACTTTATATCTTTGAATGGATGACCATTTGAATATGAACAACTATCATATATCACTTATTCCACATCCAAGTAGATGGAACTGAACTTCTAATATATTGCTTTCTCTAAGTATTACTTATAGGAGACGATATCGATCCATTTGGATACTGTGATCATTGATTCATCAACTTGGATATATTTTAGGATAAAAAAAACAATAAAACAATAAACCATTAATATTCAATTGACCACAAGTTAAAATAGTGAGAAAAAAATATGCATGAGTTTGAAAAGATCCTATTTTCATCATTTTCTTTTGCCTTGAGTTGTATGATCCCTTAGACTTGTCATCTCCTACCTATCAAACACAATATAATAATTTTTTTATACAGACTATAAATATCTCACAGCATGATCAAGAGCAAAATGAAGTTATATAGGCTTACTTTTTTTGAGTAGATGTGTGCCAATTTGGAACCCTAACAGTGTTGCCAACTAAAAAATTCGGAGAGCTCCGAGACGCGGTCTTCCAATTTTCTTGAACACATGGCACCAATGATGGACAACTAGCACTATAATCTCTTTCCAACAAATAGTGAGATCCCGGACTGAGCTGGGGGCTGTAAAAGGCTGCCACACTCCTCGTTGGGGCAGAAACAGTCTGGTTTGACCACCACATGATTTTGAAGTATTAGGGTCTATAATAGTTTTTGTAATA
Organism: Takakia lepidozioides; assembly: GCA_030704615.1. Lineage (NCBI taxonomy): Eukaryota > Viridiplantae > Streptophyta > Takakiopsida > Takakiales > Takakiaceae > Takakia > Takakia lepidozioides. The sequence continues at coordinate 43,357,599 of CM060734.1, forward strand.
AATCAGCAAACTTAAAAAAATGAACCGTTGTGATTTTTATTTTGTCTTTATAAATCATAAGTACATATCTTCTATACTATGACTTTGTTTATTGTTTTCAAAACGTAAATCGGACATCTGATCATCATATTGCAATACAACCTTAAATTAATGAAGCTAATATAATTATCCATGGATTCAAACTTTTAATGGATTGAACTTTGTGCTTAGAATCCACTGAAATGAAGACAATAAATGCTCAAGCTCAGCTTTCAACATCTTCAATAAGTTATTATCACATTTTGGGAAAGATTAATGATAATTATTGCAGCGAACAAAAATATTTATCTCTTCATCCAAGCTTTTTACAGCATCTCAAATAATAAGTATTAGATTTATATGGACCTTAGTCACCTTATCATCTTGCAATGTGTACAACGTATTCGAACATCCAAGATTTTCTCGAGTTTCTTTTAGATTCATGAGCTATGTTTGTACTCGTTATCAAACATATCATGTTCCAAATGTTATATTGTGGATAAAGGTGATACAATCTTTGTATAACACTACCAATTATAACTAGCGACCGAGGACATGACTTGAATACATTATTCTGTATCACCCATGCAATTGAAATAATTATCAATGCATTTCAATCTAAATCTGTCTTCCAACCATATTCTAGACCTCTTTTTATTGGAAGTCTCAACTTTGTCTGTCATTAACTATGAAATGACTTAATACTTTTGGGTTTTCTTTTTCTTTTTCTTTTTTTTCTGTCTTATCCATATTCTAGGATTTTAGATTAAGTGTATGTTTTGTTTCCTCTTTAACGACACAAATTCTCTCTTTGGAAACTTCCAAAACATCACACTGACATCCAATCAGTTTCCTTGTTGTCTTCTATCCAACACTTTCAAAAGCCCTAATCAGAGCACCTCAAACAAATACCAAAATGACATGTCATTTCATATCTGACACAATATCCAATAGATGGCCTAGTAATTAGAGCAAAAGGCTGCCTTACAAATGGTCGTTGGTTCAAAGCCACATAGGTGTTTGTTGAATGTCACCCATTGTAGTCAACCCAACTATACAAAGGTGGGTAATTGGAACCAGTTGCTTAATGTGTGGGACGTACTTTGTAGAACTTCCAAGTCTTTGGGGGAGGGTTTCCCAGTTGACGAAAATGCGGTGCCGCATTTTTCCGTTCACAATCCGTGTAAAAGGTGTGACATATCCTCGCCCTTCCTGCATCATTTGCTCAAGAATAAGCTCAAGAAAGCTACATCAGTTGCTCAAGAATAGGTCGCAAAGCCTCAATCCCACGCCCCTGCATTGCATATCTTGCGATCATCGCGTTCCATGACACAAGTTCTCACTGCTTCGGCTCGATACTACGAAAACATATGGTAGTGAGGGAGACAAAAGGAGGTTAAGTCCCAGCCCTCTGTGTTCGCGGCTGAATGTGGGCAACCCTAAAGCAACTTTTTCAATTTTTTAACTTTTTGCATTTTGTGTCATTCCATGGACACAAGTGCTTCGTTAAAGATAGATGGATGAGGTCATCCAATGGATGAATCCATTCATGTATATACCTTAAGATGCCACGTGCGGTGATGTAGTCATATAAACAGAGCTGTGAAATCTTTTGTGGTCATATAGTCATAAGCTTCTATGGCATGTCATCAATGTGTAGTAGTGATGTAGTCATTTAGTCATAAGCTTATATGACATGTGTCTAACGTGTAGTATTGCGTATGACTACTAGTTATATAAACCAAGCCTATGTACTTGGTCAACAATGTTTGACCGTGGCTCTTAGTCATGTAGTAAAATGTATGACTGCATTAGATTAAAATATATTAAAATGCACCCAACAATGGGTTTCATCACTTCGTAGTCACATATATAGTTGTGGTTACCAAGGTTTATATTAAAAATGTGACAAGTCCATTCCGAAGGAGGGGTTGTGATCCGCAGATTGGACATCACACAACTCCAATGGAACTCCATTTCACACCAGTTACAGTACACAAAATCTGCCATGTCCACGTGCATACTACACACATTACAACGTACCCTCCATGCCACACTTTGGGAAGGGCTATGCTCCACTTCATAAAAACCTTAATCTGTAGTAGTGTATTGACGTGTAGCTCGGGGCTTAGCTGGCTATCGTTGATGAAACTCTTGGACTCCCACGTTCGTTCCTTGATGTCGTAGCCTTTCCAATGTATGAAATACTTAAGACGTTTATACTTGATGCGAGAGTCTAAGACTTCGTCGACTTCATACTCGATTTCCTGATTGACGTCGATTGGTGGAGGTGGTACGGAGACTCTCCCTAGAATATTCGATGGATGATACAACTCCAATAATGAAACATGAAAGACTGGATGGATGCGCATACTTCGTGGGAGTTCAAGCCGAAAACTGACCTAATTTATTTGTCGAATAATTTTGAATGGTCCCAGGCGTTGATAATCCAACTTCCTTGATGGTCGCGAGGTTTGTATGTCCCGTCGAAGAAGCCACACACGATCTCCGACCTTGAACTGGATTTAGAGTTGACGATGTTGATTTACATACTCCTTGTATTGTTTTTGAGCTTCCGCGAGGCAGAATGTAAACTCCTTGTGAATCGTAGCAAGATGAGTAGCAAGGTTTTCTACAGCAGGGCTTCCAACAGTTTTCTTGTAGAAAGGGTTTGCTCGAGGATGATGACCATAATTGGAGAAAAACGAAGTTTGTTTGGTCGAAGAATGTATAGTATTGTTGTAGGCAAACTCAGCTAATGGCAGAAGGTCCGTCCAATTATCTTGGTGATAATTTATCGTACAATGAAGATATTGCTCCAAAATCTGGTTTATGCGTTCGGTTTGACCATCAATCTGTGGATGATTAGCTGTAGAGAGGTTGATCTTAGTATCCAATATGTGAAATAATCCCCTCAAGAAATTTGATATGAACTGTGGTCCTCGATCAGATACGATGTCCTTCGGGAGTCCATGAATGCGGTAGATATTATTGAGGAAGAGTCTTGCAGTTTCCTCGCCGGTAACCGTCTTATTACATGGAATGAAATGTCATCTTCGTAAAATGATCCAGAATAACAAGGATTGAGTCGGTGGTCTTGGAAATTGGAAGGTCCGTAATAAAGTCCATAGACACGGACGACCATGGACCCTTGGAAATGGGTAATGGTTGAAAAAGGCCGCAAGGTCGATGTCGTGGTCCTTTCGCTCTAGCACAGGTGTTACAAGATTTTACAAATTCTTTCACGAGTTTCCATACGTGCGGCCACCAATAGTCCCTGGATATCAATTCCATTGTTTTGTTAAAGCCAAAATGTCCAGCAGCCGGAAGATCATGACATGTTTGAAGAATTCGAAGTCGTGTAGGTCCTGGAGGTACATAGAGAAGTCATTTGAAATAAAATAAGTCATATTTGACTTCGAAGTCGTTTGTAACATGTGGGTTGTCTCGAGGTCGATTTAGTTGACTTCGTAGTGTCATGGCAAATTGGTCGCTCTTCAGTGCTTCTTGAATCTCCTTTATGATCTCTACATTGTCATAAGTGGACGTAGATAGCATATTCAATTGGAGATTTGTTGGTTTCAAGATGATGGATTTCTGTTGGTTAAAAGCTGCATCCCTTTCTTTTGGTGCAAGATACGATTGTCGAGAAAGAGCATCTGGTTTTTCTTGAAGATGTCTGGGACGGTATGTAATAACAAAATCAAACCATGCTAGTGGCATACTCCATCTCGCTTGACGTCGATTTGTGATCGGTATAGACATTGACCTGATGTTTAGCTCCCTCCAATACATGACGTCACTCCTCAAAAACATAGGTAATCGCTAGAAGTTCTTTGTCATGGATTACATAATTGATCTCCGCAGCAGAAAATTTGCGTGAACGAAAACCAACAGGGTGAAGTCAGCCATCTGTACCGTATTGAGAAAGTATCGCGCCAAGTGCAAAGTCCGATGCATCTGCTTCCAAAAAGAATGGTTTAGATGGGTTTGAATGTACCAGTATTGGAGCCGTTGTAAATGTCTGCTTCAGCCTTTCAAATGTTTGGTCAGTTTTCTCGTCCCATACAAATTTGTCCTTCCCTGTGAGTCGTGTCAATGGTGCAGCAATTTTGGAATAATCCTTGATAAAGATTTTATAGATATTTACAAATCCTAGAAAACATTGTACATCTCGGACCGAAGTTGGTTTAATCCACTCGATGATGGTTTGTATTTTCTTCTGATCCATAAAGACTCATTTGTCGGAAATAATATAGCCCAAAAATGCGACTTCAGATTGGTGGAAAAATATTTTTCCAACTTGGCATATAGTTTTTTTTCCCTCAATTTATCAAGGACAAGGCGTTTATGACAACCATGTTCTTCTTCATTCTGTGAAAATATCAAAATGTCGTCCAAATAGATGACAAAGTTATCTAAAAATTCTCGAAAGATGTCATTCATTATGTGTCGAAAAATTGCTACAGCATTTGTAAGACCGAAAGACATAACACTGTATTCAAAATGTCCGTACCTTGTGCGAAAAGCATTATTCCATTCGTCTTCTTCTTTTATTCGTACAAGGTTGTAGGCTCATCTCAAGTTGATTTTTTAAAAAAAAATTATTCGTCCATATTGTTCGATGAATCCGGAAATCAGCGGTAGTAAATTAAATATAAATGTCTTGAGTATTTTGTACATTGGAAAGACTACGACATCAGCGAACGAACGTGAGAACCTTCATCCAATCTCGCCAATACATCTGACCAAGTCCAAGAGTTTCATCAACGATATCCAGCTAAGCCCCAAGCTACACGTCAATAAGACGTCACAACGATGATGTCAGCCAAGTTAGCTTCAAGGTGAAGACTCCACATTCAATGCACTTGATACACGCTAAGGAGAGAAGAGCACCACACATCAAGATATATAGCTACACTTCCAGCACTCTTGCATCTTGTATTGGCAGTATGGAGTCACATGAACCAGATACATTGGAGTTGTCGCTTACCTAACTACTAGATCAGCCGTTCCGACTTTCACGACCTTCAACATCACGTCGACGCTCTCAAGACGATGGGCCACCAATGCGACGCGTACTTCCTCGTCTGAACCCCGTACGACGGCAAGTGGAGCCTACTCGAAGTCTGATAATTCTGTTAGAGGTTGAGGTTTCGGACGCAGAAGGCAACGAAATCATGTTTGAAGGCAGCTTCGAGAATCAGAATGCTCAAATCACTGCGTGGTCCCAAGTTCAAGGAATTGGACACTATCGATGATTGCAGGGACCTATAAATCATTTGAGTCAAGAACGAAGAGCCGAATACTTGACAAATATCATTCGCCGGATTTTGGATTTTCTCCAACTCTAAGCAAGTCCAAGATTTTATCGCTCCTCGAGGAACTCGGCGCTAGAGGAGGGGGTGATGTCACGGACATAACCCAGAAGAATTTACCAGGAGTAAATACCAGAAGTTACCAAGTTATCATGTTATCGAAAGTTATCATGACTTACCATGACTTACCATGACTTATCATGATTTACCATTACTTATCAAGTTACCGGGAGTTTACCAAATTACCAAGAATAACTTGGGAAACTGCTCATGAAGCTTCATTCGGAGGAAACTTCTCCATCAAGATACCTCCTTTGTTTAAGGAAGCTTTTCCATCAAGAAATATTTGTTTAATCTTGGAAACTTCTCCAGCAAGAAACCTCCATAGGGGAAGCTTCTTAGGGAAGCTTCTTAGTAGCTAGTATATATAGGAGACGAGACTGGACACTCTTCAGTCTCGCCAACACCAGTTCAAACTACTCTTGTTTCCAGTTCCCATTACCCTAGCCCAGTTTCCAGTATCTGGTACTCCAGTCCAGTTTCCAGCATTCCAATATTCAAGTCGTGTTCCAATATCTTGTACCCTTGTTCATTGTTATAAAGATCACCTTGATTCCTATTTATTCATCGTGCATACGGCCACGCCGACCTTGACTTCTTGCCTAGTCTTGTATCTCTAGTCTGATCTCTTGTTTGTGTTCAGTCATGTTCTCGTCCTTGACACCTACATACTACCCATTTTTCTTTTGGGCCCATCAAACGAAAGCTGTGTCTTTGACTTTGCCTTCCTAGAGCCACTACGCTTGTGTCTCCAATTTATTTCTACGTCTTCGTTCTCCAAGGAAGTCTGTTTAGTACAAGTTGAGCTTCCAATAGGCAGGGGGTGAGTCTCCCCACACAATCCTAGTGTCATCAATTCTCCTGCCGAACACGAAATCTTTTCCCCATGATTTGTCGAAGGCGGCAAAGAGTTGAGGTCTTCGACTGCAGTGACACTTGGAAAGAGCTGCAACCAAAACAGACCAAGCTTTGCGAGCCTCAGACTTAAGGTTTGAGTGAGCCAGAAAAAGAACTTTGTTCAAACACGGCCTCTCTCTTTGATACACCACACAACATCTCATTTTCCAAATCTGCCACAATATGATACCTCTTAGTGACTCCCAAACATGTCAAGAACAATGAATTCTGCAATTCTTGACATTGAGAAGCAAGACTGAAGGAGAGGAGTCCAAGTTAGAGGACCAGAAAGAGTACAGATGAAGGGCCTTTTTCCAAACAGCACGGGCGAATGGGCAAAGCACCAAGGCATGTTCCAAATTTTCCTCTGTAGCCAGGATACAAGAGACATAGTTCAAAGATGAATCTTCAAAGTTTGCCACCACAGGCAAGATCTTATTGGCCACTTTCCATAGGAAGGCCATAACTTTCGACGACCTGTGTTTTTTCCAAATATCACGCCAAACCAGCTTCCAAAGGACCGCAGGCCAAGGCAGATGTTGCTACTTATTAGACCATTTTTGATAGAATCCTCTTTTAGGCATCAACAACTTGTACCCAAGCAAAACCGAATAATTGAAAAATGGGTCATGTCCCTTGGACATCCAAATCCACTCCCCAGGGTCAAACTGAAGTAGTTTAAGAGGGGTAGAAAGAAACCAGCAAAAGTTCCCCTCATAATGTTGCAGGTCCAAGGGAGGCATAGGGTTTGTGTTTCCTGAAAGCTTACAATAGACCCCGATCTCAAAGAATTGGCAGTCTGTAGGGGAGAGTAGGATTCCGTCCTTGCTTACCCCAAAACCAGTACCATGCATACAGGAGCTATCTCTAGCAATCGCGTAAATGGCTATGGGTTGGGAGTCACCAACAAAACCCAGCCAGCCCAGCAGCGACATGAGATTGGGGTCAGCAATAAGCCTATTCCAATTGTCAGGGAGATCCCCCATGACCGCATTCCAACCCAAATTAACCCTTCTCTTTGATAGCTGCTGCGCAGCAGATTGAGAAGAGATCAGAAACATAGAGTTACCATCCCAGAAATGCAAGAAGTGGGCCAAACCTGCATCTTCCCATTCAGCCCAACATTTAGTACATGTAATCAGAATCTCCTTATCACGATTATAATTCCCAAAAAGTGGTTGCCTCAAGACCTGGCTAAATGAAAAGGGACTTAGCTGTACCAAGAACGGGCGCAACTTGCACCAAGTCTTCCATATGGATTGCCACGCTCGAGAACCCAAACCCGGCCTTTGATTGAGCTTACCACCTTGGGTAATCCATCTCAGCGAATGAGCCCATTTGTCACTAGTAGGACATTAGATTCATGCATTTGGAGATTTGATATTTGGAGTTTGTTTGAGATTTTAGGCATTTTTTTAAGAGTTTCTGTATATTTTCACTTAATTATTAGGCAGATTTATATTTAGTGCCGGATCAGCCTTCCCACTGCGGTAGCTGGATGTCAGGCGTGCTGACTGTACTAGGCGCGGGGGCGTGGCGGGCAAGACCCGGGTGGCCGCACGCAGGCCGCTCATCATTGCAATTGAGGGCCATGTGCTGCCCACGTCCCCATCACGTGACAGCCCGTGTGCTCAGCTGATTCACCTGCCTCTTCGGCCCTCACCCCCAGGAACCTTTGATATCTTTATATGTACCTCTGTGCCTGTTGAGCACGCGCCCTTTATTACAGCGAGAGCAAAATTCACCTCGCCCAAGCTCGACACAACCCGGCGGCAGGATTCGAACCCAGTATCCGCTGGGTAGCACTCACCGGCTGGTTTCAAAAACATCACCAAACAGGAAATACTTGGCAGTAAAATTCTCCGAAAATCTCGTGAGATGCCGAATATTTCCCAAACACCGCCCCGCAGATGCCCTAAAGCCACGTGGAGCTCCGAGAACTTCATGGGAACGCTGCATGTCCGAAAAACAGTAACGATAAAAAATGATTGAACGCATTGACTTGTAATATCATAATTAAATAACAATGGTAGTAATAAAAAATGAAAAAATCAGCAACGCAGTGGGCACGGACGCACAAGACACACGTGATGGGATCAGCGTGGGGTCGAATCTGGATCCAGGCGTGGGGGGTGGAATTGAATGCCCAAATTCTGCTGCACACATTCTTTACCGCAGCCCGTAAACCGGTGGTGTTGGCGGGCATTACTGGATGGTCCGGGATATGTGCACATGTGCTATTTTAAGCACCGCGGTAGCCAGACGTTGGGATCCGGTACACGGTACAACAGAATGGGTAGTTTAATCAAGCTGCACAGAGATTTTCAGTTGGGAATTGTGTCGGAGTGCGTTGCGTCCGTCTGGATTTGAGCCCGCGATCGAGAGGACGGTGGCTTCCTGTCTCTCTCACGGCTGCATCAACTCACTGACTGTTAGTCGTCTCGCAGCTCGTCTTAAACGTATTCGCGAATGAGCAGATCGAGGCAGTGCGGTCTCGTCTGAAGCATCGGATCGATACCATAAATTGCGACTTTCTGAGAAGCAGAAGCTCGCATTGCGAGAAAGGAAGTGCATTGGAGGTAGAAGTGTGAGAGAGAGAGAGATCACAGAGAGAGAGAGAGGGAGAGATGGGGGAGCCTAAGGCGTCGGGTAGCAGCTTGGAGAGCCGGCGAGTGTTGTATGTGTCTGCGGGAGCTAGCCACACTGTGGCACTTATCTGTATGTCCTCTCACCTTCATTTTTTTTCGCACCTATCCATGAGCTTAGTGGAGTTGAGAGGCTTCTGTGTGTGGCACTAATGAGTAACCTCTAATTCTCATCCAACTCTCACTCTCTCCCTCTCTGTAGTCTCTGTGTCTCTCTCTGTCTCTCATTTATACAGAGGTGTGTATGTACATTGGGCTGATGACTTGGATCTCCTGCTTGGTATGTTGGCGAAATGACATAGATAGGTGTTAGCTTAATCTGGTGGATGTTCCAAGGCGGTGTAGTTGTTTCGGATCATCCCACTGTTGACGAGTAGAAAATGCAACCGAATTTATCTGTTGAATGGGTCTCTCCGCGTCGCTAACTTGGGTGAATGGTTCTCACTTTCTCCGTGTGGTGATCAAGGAAATGTTTGCAACTCTGGCGGTTGTAGATTTAGTCTTTTGCATTTTGTCCCCGGAAGACAATGTTTCGATATTTTCTTTCATTTTGTAGACGTTGACCTGTGCTAATTTTTGAGCGAGCAATTTTCTGCACTGTTTGTCTCCATGCCCACCCTCGCCCGGAACGGTTGAGTCTCGATGGTCTATGGTTACGGGTTTGGTATTAGTTGCATTCCCGTAAATAACTACTGAGTTCATGACATTAGTACTCAGGCAATTGGGTCCATTTTGGGCTAATTTGTACCTGCTTCCTATATTTTTAACATACTGGGAAGATGCCATCTGAATCATGTTCTTCACTGACAAATCTGATTTTTGCCGACGAATGCGAGAAGCTACCACCCGTCTTGTGACACTCTTAATGGACTCTCTTTCTGGAGCCTGCGTCTATCCTTGCAATGCGATTGAGCTTCATTCGTTACACAATCAGTGACCAGGCTCCAATGTCGGCAATGTACGATGTTAGTTATTTGTCAGAGAGAAACGGCTAAAGCGAGAGGCCTTCGGGTCCATATTGGACTGTGAAGTCAATCTATTTGCTCGTTTCTCTGGGGCTTCCTCCCATGCCTTATCTTGTGGTATTCGGAGTTCTCTGTATTTACTTCTCTCCAATCCAGCGGAATTTTCCACCTGAACTCATAGACTCGTTATCTTGCTGTTCAATTTCAGTTAGTTTGAGGTGCTGGTCCACCCTCGCGCAATGTTAATTGTACTTGGACTAGGTTGATCGAGTGCCCGGGTGCTACTTCTCTCTAAACTTGCCATTTTATACATTTTTCGATCTTTCTTCTTTTTGATTTTTTTTTTCTACCCCTCTTCTTCACAGTTAGTGTCGCAAGAAGCGTGAGCTGACTTGGAATATTGTCTCCTATCTTGCATCATCGCCACTGCTTTACTGGCATTGACATCATTTCGAGTCCGGTCTATTGTGGGCATTACTTAACCCATAAGTATGAAAGCGTTATTTAGTTTCTGACTGAGTCTGTTGATAACTGGTCCTGAATAAGAATGGAGCAGGCAACTAGGTCTTTCTGAAAATATCTTTAAGGTCTCCCCCTTGTGATCTCACCTGGCATTGGTGGCTTGGCAGCGGGTGACTTTGTGTGCTCCTGGGGCCGCGGGGAAGATGGGCAGCTTGGTCATGGAGATGCAGATGAGCGGCATCTGCCTACTATTATCAGTGCCCTGGATGCCTCTGATATTACTTCCATCACCTGTGGGGCTGACCACACCACTGCTCGCTCTGATGTTACACAATCTGTTTATAGTTGGGGTTGGTAAGTATTTTACTGGAGATGAAGGGCACAAGAATCCACTCCCCTTGTTTAGCCATCTATTTCTGTGTCCATCATGGTTGCCTTGCCTGTTCACCCCCTGCTATTCCTTGGATTCACTTGCCACTGAAAATGTCTTCAGAAGAACTAAAATTTCCTTCACCCCTGGCAGACTCGTCTGTAGGCAGGCTGTGCTCTTCTAACACGCTTTGAGTGTCCTCTCCTTTGTTTGCTCTTACTGGCCTCTGCACTTGAAAGTCCAGTGGCCTGGAGGCAAAGGAGTGACCATATTGCTACTTTTGTATTCAGGGGAGACTTTGGAAGACTTGGACACGGGAACTCTAGCGATTTGTTTATACCCCAGGTGATAAAAGCTCTGCAGGGGCTTGAGGTCAAGCAAATTGCCTGTGGTGATTGTCATTGCCTTGCTATTACTGCTGGTGGTGAAGTCCACAGGTACCGTCTCTACCCAAACACCATCTTAAACACAACCTGCCTCTTTCCCACTTAGTATCTCCTTTCTCCATCTTCATCAGAAGGCATGTTTTAAAGTCCTTTTCAAGCACCATCTAGTGATGACATTTTGTTGGAGCACTGGTTCACTTGTTGGTGAGTACAGCTATGTGCTGTGTGCAGTTTTGCTTCCCTTATTTGTTGATGGATCTGTGATGGGTGGTTTTGGTTTGTGAAGTTGGGGCCGAAATCAGAATGGGCAGCTCGGGCTTGGTCACACAGAAGACCAACTTGTGCCCCGTAAAGTGGAAGCATTTGAGGTTGTTACACGTGTCCCCAATTGCTTTTGCTTGCTGTTTATAATGCAAATGCGACCTTGTTCCTATTTAGGCTCAAAACATTCTTGGTGGCTTTAGCAATCATCACTTTGTCGGGATCTGGCTTCTGTCTCTTGAAATTACTGATTGCGTTTTTGTAAATGTGCAAACACAGGGCATACCAGTCAAGATGTTGGCAGCTGGTGCAGAGCACACAGCAGCGGTGACTGACAGTGGAAAGCTCTATGGCTGGGGCTGGGGTCGCTATGGCAACCTGGGTGTGGGTGATCGGAATGACCGCTTAGTTCCTGCTGAAGTTGCTGCAATACAGGTATGTAACCCATAATTATCCCCCCAAAATATCATTGAAATCATGGTTTTTCCTGGGAGAAATTTGGTTGTCTAGATCAGGGCTCTTCACATGACCAAGAGCGGGCTAGAAACTGTTTGTGGGTTCGGTCGTCAACTGTCAGATTCACTAAGCTCACCAAGCCTTCTCAACAATTGAGTTTGAAACAATTGAGTAGACAACAAGGGGTTTTGGCAATGCAACTGCTGAGTTCCAAGTTTTCTATTTTTTGTTGTCTTATACTCCTTGCTTAATTTAACCAACTCAAGCATGGGGTACAGGGGGAGAAAATGGGGATGGTGGCTTGTGGATGGCGACACACTATTGCAGTTTCAGAGTCTGGCCATCTCTACACCTTTGGATGGAGCAAGTATGGACAGTTAGGGCACGGTGACTTCCAAGATCATCTGGTCCCTCATCAAGTTGCTGCTTTGGAGAACAACAAAATTCAGCTTGTGGGTCTTTTAAGGCTTCCATCTCATGCTTCACTTTGTTAGTAGATCAAAATGCAGGAGGCATGATCAGAGGGCCACATGTCTTCAACTTAAGTAGTATGTGAAGATAGACCATTCCCTGTAAGTGATGGCCAGGACTTACCTTGAGGGTGTAATCCCCACTGGATAGTAAGGCTACGATGTAGTTCCCATACTGCTTCACTGATCTGAAAGCTGGCAATAGATGTGATACGTGACAGACTATCTTTATTACACTCCTGAGATCCAAGAGCCTTTGGACTAGGAACTATTCATTGACTGTTGGCTAGCTTTTTGTTGAGGAATAGTCCATATGGGACCCTTACCCTTCTGGAGCTGGATAGAACAGATATCTGTCCCACTGGAGGCCCAGCAGAAACGTCTTTCATACCTAGAGACGTAATGCTACAGTCTTGGAAGTATGCTGCTTGTTCATCTAGGAGTATACTGGCTGGGTCCAATACTGAAACATTCATGAATGTTTTTTGACACAGGTTTCTGGAGGCTGGCGGCATACTTTTGCTCAGGATTATGAAGGTCGGATTTATGGATGGGGTTGGAACAAGGTACTGTAGCTTAATGTAGCTCTTCACAACTCTTGTTGGAATCTGTTGTAGTGTGCTCCAGCTTATTGTGGGTGTCTGATGCCTACCGTTTCCTAGTATGTTAAAAGTATGCCGGTATGCAGCGGAGAATCTGTGAGTGGACTAATAATAGTAAGTCTGGGTTCTTACAGTTTGGACAAGTGGGAGTTGGGAACACGGAAGATCAAAACAGTCCCCAACTGGTGAAGGCTCTTCTGGAAGAGGTGATAATCCCTAGCAAGACATTTTCCTCTCAGATCAAAGCATTCAACTTCTGATTTCACCTTTGACATGCCTAGACATGTGTTGAGAGAGCGGCTGGTTGGTCTGTGCAGAAAGTGACTCAGGTTTCTTGTGGCTGGAGACACACAGTGGCCGTCACTGAGAGAGGCAATGTGTACAGTTGGGGCCGTGGCACCAGTGGACAGCTTGGCCATGGGGATGCTGTTGACAGGTATTTACTTTCTGGCTTTGTTGTTTTTTTTCTGAGGAAAGTGTGGCAAATAAATTTGTTCTGCTCTTTAGTGAAGGTACAAGTGAAAGTGCTAGTTGAGTAGAGCTTTTTCAATAGTAATTTTAAGAAATTGTACTGGTTGCAGGAGTGTGCCGAAGAAATTAGAAGTATTGAGTCTGGATGGGTTAGCTTGTGAACAGCTTGAAAGCTCCCGATTGGCAAACTCCACAGGTGTGTTTTTAACCCTTCCTTATACTGATATATCTGCTTGTGATTGAGACAGCTACAGAAGGCAAGTGGCCGAAGAGTTTTGGTGGCCAATTTGGGCTATTTGTGTGGTTTTCTGGTATGTGCAGCCTCCAATTGGATATCACCATCAGAGAGATATGCAGTGGTACCAGATGAAGCTGTGAGATCGCTGGCAAGACGGTTGCACCAGACAGCCAATGTAGGAACCCTTACTTATTTTCTCTCGCCTTGAGTTCATGACTTGTTCTGGGCTTTGTACCAGACTGAAATGGCTGTACTCTTACTACTCAGCACACTTCCTAGTCAGTGACCAATCATCTAGGGCACAGGGCACAGCAGTTAGTTGAGAAGGGGAACCTTGGTGGTGCTGGAAGATGACTCCGCTTACCAATAATTACCTTCTGCTTTGCATGGGCAGGTGGATGCGGCGCTGGAGGTGCCAACCACAGGTGAGGTCCCCGATGCGAGTGTGCCTGATGGAGATACAACAAAGCGATTGCGAACTCGACCACAAAACTGAGTTCTCAGATAAACTCATGCTACTGAGTCAACTCTGGTTATCTGAGTTGGAAGGAGTAAGCTGTTGGAATCATAGGCTGGTTTCTGTTTTGTAGTGTAGGAGGATTCCTGAGGGTGTAGTGCTGGGTCGGCAACGATTGGCAGCACTCGTTTTTGCTAGATACTTGGAGGTTAAGAACAAACTTTTTGCGCTATGGGCCATCAAACATGTGGTGTGTAATTTTGGTTCCTGCACGATTGCCGTATGGCTCTCAATGGGGAATAGAATTGAATGCTTCATGTCAGTTTCATTCATGAAAATCGTGAGATTCCCTATTTCCTGTTCTTGATTACATACAAGCAACCCACTTCATGCTTCATAGTTTGTATCCCTGAAAGCTGAGCAAAGCTGGATTAAGTTTGCTATATGCATGTAGTAGACATGGAAAGGGAACAGTTTTTTGCACTGGAAAACTCTAGGGCCTGAGAGTAATGCTGGCGACATGAACTCATGTAAGCGCCAGGGAAGCTCCATTGGGCATGGTCCTGAAAGAAGGGGGGCGGGGGGGCGGGAAGACAAGCAGCAACTATGAGGTTTTAGGGATATCATTTGATTGATGCAGTGCCCTGGATCCATTGAGAACCACATAATGTTGGTCTACAAATCTATCTAGAAAGTTGCATCTAAGGGGTTTGATACCTGAAAGAAGGGCATATCAGCAGCCCCAGTGTTGACATGGCCAGAAGCAGGTGATAAAAAGATAAAAAGACACACCGGAAGGTTAGTTGGGATCCCAAGCAAGCCAAAAGAGATCATTGTGGTCCACACTACATTTTGATGAAAGAAAATGTTATGTCTGTCTCTTGAGAAGGGCACACAGCCAATGTACCTAGTTCCCTGGAGTGTCATGAAATTTATGGTTTATAATAAATATTTCATAATTATAGCAAAAATTAGAGTTCATATCTTTAGTTGTTAGATCTTACTCAGCAAAGCCATCTAAATTCATGCTTGCATTGTTCAAGTCTTATGCAGCACAGTCCCGAACTAGATTTGTCATGCACTAATCCTTGTTACAGGTATGTGCAATGTGTATCAAAGTGAACAATCACAACCAAAGCCATTAGCTGCACTATGCTCATACATATTCCAGGCCTTTGGACGGTGCCTCAGAAGCTTGATTCAAGGGGGTGGGTGTCCTCAAATTGGTCTTAACCGGTGCTTGGACCGGCAGAGAACCCATTGCATCCCACTAGAATGAACAAGTGGTATGGACCAGTGTTGGCCGGTTATAAGATTTTACATATCCGCCGGTTAAGGTTACTTCAATATTTTTGGGATGGACACACTCCATGGTTATGTATAAGGATAAATTTTTTATTTTAGTATATCCACCGGTTATCTATTCTACAAAATTCTTCAAATTTAGACGGTTATGAATAGGACGGTTAGAGGTGTCATAAAATTGGCGGATATACATGCAATTGGCGATTACATGTAATATATTGAATGGGCTCTTGTATTTCTCAATGATTTTCTTTAAAAATAATCAATTCACACATGAGATCCCAAGGGCTCTAGGGAGCTTGCCATGAGCTATGTCACAAGGAAACCCTCTGTCACCACCTCAATGGCCAGGAGCTTGGGTTAACCCCCTCTCTCCCACCAGCTGCACAGGTCCCCAAAACAGGAACACCAAGTACTGAAGCTGAGGCTGATGGAGCTGATTACGCGCTATAAATGCAGCTGCGTTGTGTGAGCAGGAACGTGTCATAACTGTAACAGCTCTAAGGGGGTCAAGATGCCTTACTAATCCGAGTAAACTTAATATAGGGTACATATACATATACATACTCACCTCCCAACCGTCGGTTATCTATTTGCTCTATTTGTAAAAATACCCTGTATGCGGTTATGTATACCTACTAACCGGGGTAGAGTGCTATACCCGGCCAACAGAGGTATGGACCATAAGAGTGTCTGTTTCGGTCACCATTAGCTGCACACACAAACGATTGGTCATTGCCCATCCATAACAACAAACACTAAGTGTGTTCTGACATCCATTCACATTTCACTGTTACACTTGCAAGGCATGTGTACACAAAAATTCAAAACCCTCTTTCTCTAGTTTCTCTCTACCTCACTCTGTACCAAATCACTAACGGGCTCAAATTGAAGGGATGATGCCAATGGTGGGCATGTTATTTTTCCAGGACTAAGAGAGCTTTGGCAGCTCTCCCAGAAGAATATACTTGATACCTACACTGAACCATCACTATGCATGCAAGACCAGCTAGAGTAAGGGGATCCCCTTGGCTGTTCCATACATATACTTTCACCCATAACAGAGAGCTTATATCCTGTTGGATGTTATGACATCTTCAGTCTTACTTTCAGCGCAAGCTCACAGAGTTTACTTTTAAGGGATAGAGGATGAGGTCTTGATCATTACCAGCAGAGAGAGGAGAGAGAGGTGTTTGTACTTACTGGGGCTAGTTGCAAGCCATATGC
Source organism: Takakia lepidozioides (assembly GCA_030704615.1). Lineage (NCBI taxonomy): Eukaryota > Viridiplantae > Streptophyta > Takakiopsida > Takakiales > Takakiaceae > Takakia > Takakia lepidozioides. The sequence goes on from CM060734.1 coordinate 43,374,207, forward strand.
AGTGGCACATGTGTATTCTTCTCATAAGCTCCTTTTCTTGTCCCCATCAGGAATGCATCAAGAGAAAAAGGAAGACTTGAGGAATAAACAGCACTTTCGATGAGGCCCCGCCAGGTGAAGTCTGATGTAAGTAAATCTTTCCTGCTAAATTGTGCCAGGCAGAGGGCTACAGTATTGTGCTGGCATCAGCATCCTGCTTTTACAGAGTCATTAGCAAAAGTATTTACATCAAATTCAAGCTGTGGATGCTATCAGCTGTGTAAGTGCTCTGGCAACTTGGGTGAAGCAGGCCTTCAGACGTGTCACAAAGGATAAGGCAGTGAGTACATTCTTCTCACCAAATTCTCTCATATTCGAGTTGCAGGCTAGGCAGACTAGATTAAGAAGATGAGAATTCCTAGAAGAATGGCAGCAAGAACAGAGTACTTTAGGGCGGAGAGTGTAATGGAGGCTGCCACCACCAGCAACTGCCATGCTATCTGCAGGACTGCAAAAGCCAACAACGCAGTCAACAAAAGGGCCAGCACATTCTCCAATGTTGGGTCGAGAAGATCTCTCCACTGAATTTCCATATCCGCACCTTCAAGAATTAGGTCAACTTCTTCACTAGTGAATGGTGCTTCAGTTTCAAAATCAGCTGCATCCTCCGTTGTTTCTTTCTCTCTCTGGCCCCATAACCCACCCCAGAAGCTTGTTTGTTCCGCCTCCCGCTTTGGTTCTCTGTCTCTCTCCGCATCCTGTGGCTCTAGGTCGGGAGTAACGTAGGTTTTGGCCTTATCCATTTCCTCCCTCAGCCCCTCTGTTTCGGTCTCTCTGTCGATTTCCTCTCGTTGGGCAGAGGGCCCCTTCTCCTCGTCCTTCACTTTATCATCACCACGTCTCTGTCCCCAAAAGCCTTGCCAAAAACCTCTCTTTCTGTCGCTATCCCTGCCCTCCCCTACCGCTCCCTTCTCTTCTTCTCCCTTTGAATTCTCTCCATCTCCTTGACTCGCCCTGGTCACAAACTTAGGCGGGCGCCGACGAACTCCTTCTAAGACATCACCTGCATTTGATCTAATACGGGGAAGCTTTTGTTCCAGCCTTGGTGCAGGCCATGCATATACAAAGGAGGATAAGTCACGTGCTGGAGAAGCGGAAGAAAATGAAAGAGATGTGTACTGGGACGATGCAGTTGTCAAAGGCCCAAACTGCAACGAATTAGCCATTTTCAAATAAGACTGATCACCAATCTAACATTCAAGCTCTTGTGCAATGGGCTCCAAACATTCTTCGGATTCAGCAATACTGCACCTTCACCACACCACAACCCATGTCTCTGTCACACCTCTTAGCACTGCATGGTTCCCAAGAATGTAATTGAGGGGAGGAAGGGATGGAAGGGATCGATGCACGAGTCTCTCCATTCATCTTTGGAGCTGACCCATCTCCACGGCCACCTCTTCTACAAGAGAAATCAACACTTGTCTGATATCAAAGTCGCAAACATAAACCCTCGTAGCTTTTCAAGCTCCATGAAAGCGGATTTTTTGACGGATTGGAAATCAACAGTTAAAACGAAACATGACAACAAATCTTCCAATCTTCCCGACACGATAATGAATCCACCTTAGCAGTGCCCAAGAACTGTCCGCACCGATCACATTCGATAGTTAGAGCTCCGCATTGCAGAGAGACAAGCATTGCACAGAGAGAGACTGCCTCTCCGATTCTGGTTAGGGGAAGATACGACATTGTCAGTATAACCCCACAGATGAGTACCCCTGTCTATCTCCTCCTCTCTCTCCTGATCAGTATTTGTTTGAATCTATGATCAGTCACAGTGCCAGTATTTTCCATGCTTTTGGAATGTTGTGTCCCCTTTGGACCTGCAGTGGACAATGAATTCTTTTCACTCTTTTTTCTTTCTCCCATCTCCCTATTTTCTTGTGCCTTTGTGCTGACGTATCGAGTATATCGATTTCTACTTCAACCCTTGTCGAGAGGGCTCCATGGGGTGGGGAATCAACACAATCTCAAAAAGTAGGATGGAGGAATACTTCCAGTACGTGATCTCCAGGTAAAAGATGGATTGATCTCCTTCTTGATGCATTCATCAACTTCAATCACGTATGAAGGCATAATCAAAGTGGTGTATGAGGCATGAACCGGTGGAGATGGTTGCTGCTGTTGCTGAAGCTTGAGTCTTGAGGGAGAGCGAGAAGAATAGAAGCGAGAGCAATATAAGGGTTAGGGCTTTCCGAGCCTGTGGTTCGATAAACCCTATTTAGGTTAATCAAGCGCCCAGTCTAAAGAAGTCAACTTGGGATGTCAGAATAACTGAGAACTGTGAAGCAGTGATAGGCCGGGGGCTCTGGAAAGTGAACCCTAGAAAAAGTTTCTTGTAACTCGAGTTAAGTAGGTCGGGAGGAATCGAGGTGTGGAGGGGCTCATCTTGAGATCTGAATGAGATGCTAAAAAGTTTCCTGTAACTCGAGTTAAGTAGGTCAGGACGAATCGAGGTGTGGAGGGGCTGATCTTGAGATGTCAATGAGATGCTAAACACCTCAGGCTTGTCTTCTTCGAGGCGAGGACGCTTCATCTCCGGATCTGTCGATAGAATTTGTGGACGTTTCTTCCAAGATCTTCATGCGGCATCTCTCCTTGATATCTTCGGATCCTTCCTGTTTGTGTTTCCCTTGATTGATTTCTGTAAAAAGAGGTGGAGGAAGTGAGGGGGAGATTGTAGATTGGTAAGGCCTGCTGAAAATCGAAATATCGAGTATCCGGTAGGCGGGAAGATGGAGTATCCGATGGTAGTGAAGATTGAGTATCCAGTGACGGACTACACACTGAATGACTGTAAAAAGCGAAAAGTGAAGGAGGAGAGTAATGGCAGCACCGTCACCCTGTCGAAAGAAGAGTTGCAGAAGCTTTTGGAACCTCTCAGTAAAGAACAGCTGGTCACTCTTCTTGCTGATGCGTAAGTTACACAAGCCCTTGAGTGTTTTTTTCCACTAATGAGCATCTATTTCGTTACCTGTTGCAGTTTGGGGTTGTTGTTCGACGTGAGGAAGAAGCGCTTTGGAGCATATGATAATATGGAACAGAACCTGGGACATTTCCTTTCACAAGGACTTTCTTAATCGTGGCTGCTGTGGAACCTAACAAACCTTGCCCACTTTGCCTCTTGAGTATCTTATGTCGTTTTAAAAATCGTCGTGGTTCCCTTTAAGAACTGGTGTGTAAGTAACATGCAGCCCTCCCTGACAGGCTGCGAGACCCTGAAAATCGCTTGAAGAGTATCAATTCTCGTGCGCCATTGCTGTTTTCAGTTTGGGAAGTGCTGTGCCGTACATGTGGAAATGTCTCAGGATAATCTCCTGTTCTACAACTGTTGTAGTCCGCATCGTTAGTAGTCACCGGGCGGTTCGTAGTGGTGATACAGAGTTGTCTTTGTCTCCGCTGCCTGACGAGGGTTGTAGAACTTGTATCGAGAGTGATCGAAATACTTGGGCACATGCTATGTTGGTCCCGAGGTCGTCAAACAGGAGTGGTTAGTCTTGTTGGTTGTTGATCTGATGGTGCTTAAGGGTACTTTGCTCCTGATTTGCAATTGGTCTCATTCTGGATGCGAAGAGGTTTGTTTGACATGGAGTGTCTGAATAAGCTCCTTCAAAGTCCAATTAGAATCTCTCTCTCCCAGTTTTGGATGCCCTTAGTAAGCAACCAGAGAGTATGCTTCTACTTGGCTCTTTTGATATTTCTGCCTACTATATGAATAGAGAAGCAGCTTATGTCCAGCTCAGGGTTTGCTTACCACTTGTGCCCTCTTGCTGAGCGATGCCATGCTAGATTGAAATCTTCTGTTTTTAGAAACTTCACTTAACTCCTTCAAAAGCATCAAGATGTCAGTCTCAACCATACTTTGTATTCTGAGCAATATGTGTGTTTCTTATGATATCAGTAGCTCTGTTCTGCGGTACATGTTGGCGGTTTACAGTTGACAGATCGATGGAAGTCAGTCCTGTACCTGACACCTCCATTTTTATTATGGATCCTGGCCACTCGGACCTGCCAATTTTGTCTTTTGTAGACACAAATTTCAAGATCCTCTGTGACTGCTTATACATGTGTGCTCATTTGTAAAATTCTGTCATGGTTCATCGTCTGTCTGCTTTAGCAAACTTTGCAAAGGGGCAGTTTTACATACTTATTTTGTAGTGTCCATCTTGTTCTCTAGTAGAGTTCGATTGGGGAAGTGGGTGTATGCCTTCTGAAGTCTTCCGATGGTCTCTTAATTTTGGTTGGTGAGGTTACATAAACTCAAACCACATGGTTCCGAAGGTGCTGTGGGTTTACTACAAGGTTTCCGCTTATTGAATGCTCCCATCAGTGCCCATAAAGTTGTGTTTGTTCGACAGGTTTCACCTGCCTGTTAATGCTCTACTCTGCTTAACCTAGGGCCAAAATGAAAATGGTGTGTGGAAACGTCGCATGTTCATCCTCGGTACTGATGCAAATTGTTCACAGGAGAGGTAGTGATCAGTGGGGACACAGACTTCAAATTGTTTGGCTTGAAAACCCTCTGTCCAGCTAGGCACCGGCTCTGAGTAGCTAGACAAATTAGATAGGGGCTGGATATTAATCTGTGGTGCAGCCAGAGCTTAAAGCAAGGCATGACTGGAATTCAGAGAGGAACTGCTGAAATCCTCCTGTTCCAAAGGCTGAAAGTTTTCGGAGGTTCTTGAGCATGAGGCTGGCTGAGGGTTTTCTGAAGAGTTGGGGCTGGATGTGGCAGATTGCAGACCCTGAATATGGCTTCATGATATGTATGGCATAAGCAAGAGAGAAAGAGAGGCAGCAGCATGTTACTGGTGACTGGCTTGGCTCTGTGAAATACCTTGTGATGACTGGATTGACTGGGAATGTGTGTGGGTGCAGCCAGGGCCTAATGCAATGCATGACAGGAGTTCAGAGAGGAACTACTTAAAGTCCTCTTTTTCCAAAGGGTGAAGTTCTTAGGAGGTTCTTGAGCATGAGGTTGGCTTGGGGTTTTCTGAAGAGTTGGGGGCTGGATGTGGCAGATTGCAGACCCTGAATGTGGCTTCATGGTATGTATGGCATAAGCAAAGAGAGAAGGAGAGGCATGTTACTGGTGACTGGCTTGGCTCTGTGAAAGACCTCTGTGATGACTGGATTGACTGGGAATGCGTGTGGGTGGATTGGCTGGAATGGTTGGTTGATTGCAGAGGGTCTCAATTCTCTGCAGTCGCAGATGATATTAGAGATATTGCCAGCAAGGATCCTGCCCACCGGAAGCTGTTTGTGCGTGGCCTGGCTTGGGAGACCTCTTCACAGGCTCTGCGTGATGTGAGTGCATGCATGATTGCCTGCTTGTTTGCCTGTCTTATTCATATGACAGGTGAGTTCTGGCCTGCAACAAGCATGGTCTCACCACCTTGTGACAGTGAGGACAGATTTTACCTTCACACCGGCAGACCTAGCCAAAGCTCTTATAGTATCTGGCTAACAGTGTAGTGGCGAGAGCACTAACAGATATTGGAAAGATAGAAATACCCCTCACTATCTGATTGCTTTGGCAACAATTGGAGCTGCATGCATGTGCCTAAGTTCTTGGTGTCTGGTTATATGGTGAAAGTGACTTCCTTGGTTGAGGATTTTTTTAATTCTGACCGTGTTCATGCCATGGTTGCAAGGGGTTGATGAGATAATGGGCCTGAAATATGAACAGTTTATGTGTATCAAGCAAGAAGGGAGCCATTGATTTAGGACCTTGTAACCTTGAGTACAATTGCGCCAGGTCCATGCTGGCTGTCTACATGTGCCTTTCAGCGGCCTTCACTCTGAGCTTTGACTGAGTTTTGTGTTGTCTCCTCTGCTTTGATGCCTGTCTGTTCAAACAGGCTTTCGAGCAATATGGTGAGATTGAGGAGGGAGCTGTCATCACTGACAAAGGATCTGGGAAGTCCCGAGGTTTTGGTTTCATCACATTCAAACACATGGATTCAGCTCAGCGAGCATTGAAGGAACCCAGCAAAAACATTGATGTTAGTTTCATCCTGCATGATGGTCCACTTTATGATGGTTGCAGGTTATGTGATGCCAGGTCTGCACAGAAAGAGATAGTTAGCCACTGTTCAAGTCTATCTGCATGATGCATCCTGTAGAACTCTCTGTACCAGATTTTGACAGGTTGTTAAATTATCTACGGATTCTCCTAGACCCTGGACAGTTAACAATATTTCAAACCTTAGTGTGAATGCTTTGAGGCCTTTCCTTTGGGTAAGAAGTAAAAGGTTAGTGGTTGCACCATCCAGCTCCTTTGATGCATGAACTAGGGGAAGAGGGTGGGTGCTGGGGAGCAGGGGAAGAGAGAGGCTGTTCTGTCTAGATAGAGGTAGAATTATAAAACATGCCCACTGGTGAGAAACAGGCATATATTTTCGAGGAGATATGAGCTGGATGATACAATCACAAAGTTCCTCTGAATCTTTTCCTTTGCAAGCCCGTCGCCCCTTTGCACTTCAACTTATGTGTGCCTACAATCATCTATTACAGGGGCGAATTACAGTTTGCAATTTGGCCTCCACTGGCAGTACAAGTGGGACAACGGTGGTGGACCAAGCACAGCGGAAGCTTTATATTGGGGGTCTCTCATATGAGACCTCCAGTGATACTCTTTTGAACATCTTCTCACAATATGGAGAGATTGAGGAAGGTGCTGTTGCATATGACAAGAATACAAATAAGTCCAGGTATTTTACTTTCATTTGATACAACAGCTGCTTATATTTCCCTCATGTACAGTTAAACTTGCCTTTGGGTGGGGGCCTTCAGAATACCAGCTCTGACCACCTTTCTCAGTCTCCTTGAAAGCCAATTTGTCACCTTGTAAACTTAAATGTAGTCACGTCGCAGAATGCAATAGTTGATGCCATTAGTTGAAGAGTCAAAGCCTGGGATAGTGCAGTTGTTGATCCAGCTGGTGAATGTTGGGATGACATCCACAACCATATTGTCAAAGTGCTTCAGGCTCAGTTGTCTGGATATATGCTGTCAAGTGTAGATGTTAGATGATACTATGCAGTGCTATATGTTGATGGTGGGGGGGTTTCTTTGGATGAATTCAGGGGTTTTGCGTTCGTTACATTCAAGACAGTAGAAGCAGCCAAAAGAGCTATGGATGACCCCAATAAAAGCATTGAAGTAAGTTCTGCTGCTCCATACCTTCACTCATGATGGATGCTTTTATTGTGTGTAGAATGAACTTGCCTTTGGCCCATCCTAACAGGGCCTAAGGGCAAGTCCAAAGCTCTCTCCCTCACTTTGGGCTTCATGTGCACGTTATGAAGGGCCTTTCTTGATCTTCTCCATTTTGATAGCTCTCCAACTCCAATGTACAGGGAAGGCACGTGATTGTGAAGCTTGCAGCTGAGGGCCAGAGGGAGCGTGCACAAGCACAGGCAGCAGTATTGCAAGTGCAAGCAGTGACGCAAGTGCAACCCAGCTACACAACAGTGAACCCCAACATGGCCACTTATTCCAGGCCACAGGTGGCAGCCCCAGCTGCCCCCGCAATTGGATTCTCAGCTTACACACAGCTTGCTTATGCTGCTCAACCCAGTTACGCAAGCCTCACCACTACACCACAATATGGGGCCGTGGCAACGGCCAACTCACAGTACAACCCCTCCCAGTATGCGCAGTATGCAACAGCATTTGCAACAGCACAGCCAGCACAGACAGGGCTTCCAACGGGTGCCACAGTGGGGACTGGTGGTTTGTCCTCCTACTACACTGGTGCGAGCTGAGAGATGGGATCACAGACTGTTTTCGTCCTTTCAGCTTGATAAAGGTATTCGCTGGTATTCGCTGGTATTCTTGTGACCCTCACCTGGTTAATTTCATTGCGTCAAGTTTACAGAGGAAGTAAGTAGAGAGGCTGAGAGAAGAGCAGTAAGAACAGATGGAGGGAGTCCACCTTTAGGTCTGATATAAGTTCGAATGGATCTGACAACTCTAAAATTCTTTTTAATTTAAAGAACTCCAATTTTCCAGCTGGCAGTGGGATCAAAGTGTCCTCAGCTTGGAGCTCATGAGGTGACGCCCTTCTTTATATAGGGCACTGATCACAGCATTTTCCTGAAAGGTTGTGGAGCTGTAAGCTGAAAGGAAGTTATTGAGAGGACAAGGCAATTCTCATTTGCAGGGCTTAGAACCATTTGCAGATCTTAAGTCCAAATTGTCCTCACAAGCGCAACTGAAAACATATATTTTTGAGCCTAGATATCTTATTTGTCTATCGTAGGATCCATGCGTAGCGGCAGATGCATGCATTCATTTTATTTGTGGAGTCAACATAAGGAAACCCACCAGAGATGCGAACACTTTTTCAATGTGAATTCCTGATTTGTCTCAAGCATAGTAGAAACACAAAATATTGGCAATGTCATGTATGCAAAATTAAGATTGGGATGCACTTGCAGGTCAAACAAGACAAGCTTGGCTAATATTTGAGTGTACATAGTGATTGTCAAAGTCAAAATGGTACCGCGATCAAATGGTGATAAGGAAATACAGTGTAGTCCTAAGTTAGTGATCAAACACTACGGCCGGTGGTCAATTCTCTCCAGAGTGGACCATCAAGCAGACTGTCAAGTGGACCCGGTGGGTAGGCACCCCTGCGGTGATGACGAGACCCATGGGCCCCTAAATGCTCTAATGGATCCACCACAAATTAATAGTGATCTGCCAGTAGACAACTACATGTAAAGCTTACATTAATTTGTCTTGTCATATATATCTTAGTGTAAAGTACTACCTTTGCAATACTGCAATCGAATGTTGTTCTATGAAATGATGTGATGCCCGCCCAACTCAATATCTATTTCAATCAGCTATAGTGGTACACGATGTTATTATGAAGATATTTTCTTGTTAATGAATAGGTGCATGAAGAACTGACGGAGGTTGGGGGCACCCTATTGCAATTTTGGTAGAATGAAATAGATCACCTGTATAAAACGTTATGCATACACTGAGATCACTGGGAATAAAGCAAGAACTCAATGCACTTGAGTGACATGAAACTGAAGGGAGTGTAACTCCAGATGGGATGACACCGGGTTAAATGGGGGGAGTGTAAACTCCACTCAGGACTAAATTAGACTGGGGCGTGTAACTCTATTTGAGATTACATTAGGTTACGCGACAGGGAGTGTAACTCCATTCACTATAACTTACACTTGGATTACACAACTAAGGGAGTGTAACTCTATTCACTGTGACTTACTCTTGGATTATGCAACTCCACATGGGTTACACTGGGTTACATGGAAGGGATAAGATAAAGATAAAGATTCTTTAACGTCATTGGAAGGGAGTAAAACTCTCCTCAAACTCACACTTGGAAGGGAGTGTAACTCTACTCACTCAAACTCACACTTGGTGGTCCAAATTTGGCAAAGTATAAAAATGGACCATGATGAGTTATACAAGACACCACCTAGGGTTACTCTAGCTGGAGTTACACAGATCCAGGGATACACTAGCCACCAATTAAAATTTGAACCCGGCACCTTGCTGTCTACACTATCATTGTTCTACCATAGGCTACTCATCGCCGCATGATAACCTCTTGGATTATAATGTACTAGGGATACGGGTTGCTCCACACTACTAGTGACGATTTATGAAAACAATGGTACTTTTGATTGGAAATATAAAGTGGCCTCCTTTCGCAGGTCCCGTCAAATCTTCCTCATCTTATCTTATTGCGGTAGCACTATTAAATACTTTAGAATGCGAGAGATTGTCACTGAATGATGAATAATGGAGATAATAAGGTGAAAGGTTTGATTCTTTAGGTGATAACTAGGGTAGCCTGTGCCGTTGGCAGTGCCATCTAAGCCCAAGTGCAATCTTCTATGTATTCAAGTGCGCCTCCGATGTCAAGGCCCAAGTGTGACCTCTAGGGTAGCCTGTGCTATCGGCCCATGTGTGAAGAATTGAAATCTAAGTCCAAGTGCAATTTCCTATGTATTCCAGTGCGTCTCCTATGTCAAGGCCCATCTAAGCCCAAGTGCAATCTCCTATGTTTCCAAGAGTTTCTCCCAAGTAGAGGCCCAAGTGCGACCTCAAGTGTCCAATGTCATAAGTCCAAGTCCAATCCCTATGCATCCAGATTGCACGTCTCCACGTCGTTGTTCCAACAGAGCCACTTTGTTATTTTTGCAATCTCCCCTGTCGAGGCTTCATATTTTGATATATCCACTTTGCTATTTTTCGCAGATTTTCAGTGACCAAAAATACCTGAAATTCCAAATTTGCCACTTGAAGGGCCAATCACTGCCCACTTTGCTATTTTTGCAATCTCCCTTGTCGAGGCTTCATATATTGATATATCCACTTTGCTATTTTTCGCGGATTTTCAGCGACCAAAAGTACCAAATTTGCCACGTGAAGGGCCAGTCAGTGCTCCAGAAAAGCCCACTTTGATATTTTTCCCGAATTTCCAGCGACCCAAAGCACTTGAAATTCCACATCTTCCACACCGCTGGTCCAAAAAACATGAGACCAAGCCGATGCACCCCTCCTCATCGAGGGCTTTCCAACAGCACCAAGCACTGGGGCCTTGTGGTTCAGGACATCTCAACGTGACAAAACAAAACAAACGTATGGCTTCATATATTGATGTTACCATTTATTGTCTTCTCTTATCCATTTTAAACTTACCTAAATTTGGACTTCCTCAAATTTCGAGACCAAGTGTGAATTACACCGAGTAGAATTACACTCCATTCTATGTAGCCTTGAGTGGAGTTACATACCCCATCATGAACTCGAGTATAATCCCAAGTATAGTTACACTCCCCATGGTATAACCTAACCTAACCTAGACTGGAGTTTACACTCTTTCAGCTCCATGTCAATCTCAAGGAAGGGTGGAAAAGATTCACTATGTCGGAGATCAGCCTACCGTCGTCTCAGAGATCACACGCATGCATTAACTTCATACATTATCGTAGGATTCTTCAATTATGCGTTGTTTTGTTTTAATTACAGTAATAATATTTTTGCTCCCCCCTGTTAACCAATATATATATATATATTTGAGTGTATTAATGGTTTGATTTTATTGATGTGCAATTATAATACATTAATAGATCTACAAATGTTAGCTATTCAAAATATAGACAAGAGACAAAAACTCGATATTAAGAGTTTTCACATTTTATTAGCTATTACCATTATCATATTTTTATGATAAAAAAAAATGTATGTATCATCCTAAGATCAATATATGAAGCGAGACGATTGTTTTGTTTTGTTTTATCACGAACCGCAAAGCCCTAGCGCTGGTGCTTGGTACGGAAAGCCCTCGTTGAGGAGGGGTGCACCGGCTTGGTCTCAAGATTTTTGGACTTGTGGTGTGGGAGATGTGTAAATCAAAGGTGAAAGCATCTAAGCATAATTTTAAAGAATCTAAGAATGTATTAGAAAATATTTGGTGAACAAGTGGGATGAAGACAGGGGCATTTGGTACACCTAAGCATCATTAAATCAACCATCAATAAATCATCTACAACCACTAGTGGTTGATTTGTCGAGGATTTGTTGGGGTCGTAAATGATAATTGATTTGTGGGGCATTTGGTATTCCCCCCATCCCCCACCTTGGAAGAGCACAGTAGGTAATATCCTTGTTGAAAGTTCGGTAAAAGCACACGTTTCTTGAGCAGAGTTTGGAGGTCGTTGTTCCTCATCGTGTAGAGCCCCAATGGAGCCCAAAACAACTTGCATGAATGTTGTTGAAAGCTCACTAGCACCCCTCAGTAAAGGACCATGTCAACATGTTGATGCTGTCGGACTTTCGATCACAAACCTCTACCTTGGAGCACGGAGCAGAGCTGGCATGAGTTTTTTAAAGATCCTTCACGATGGTGGGACAACCGCAGTCGCAACCCCAATTGCAAGGTCTGGCTTTTCTTACGATGTGACTCAAGTTTGTCCATCCTGCAAATGTGGGCTCTTGGCTCCTGTTAGTACCATGATTTGGTATTCTTCCTGATGTTTACAAGGTTCTTGGGGGAGTCAGCTTGGTCTTAGCAGGCCGTGTTTCAATCTCTGCCTGCTCATCTGCACCGTGGTGGTTCTCACAGACCAATCGGAGATTACCTGACTACAGACACAAGCAGCACACACAAGAGGTCCTTTCGGGTTGATGGTCGGTCAAATCCTCCATGGGTCATGACACAAGGTCAAGGACAATGTGGTGAGGGCACCTTCTTCTTCGACATATTTCAGCCTGTTTTGCGCTCTCATCAGACTCGGCCCTGAATTTGCATATTGAATATGGTGTCTGCATCCAAGTTGTGGCCTTTCATTTGCCATATGTTGCAGTGGATCTGTGGTGGTTTGGAATGAATTTGACAAGTTAGTGCCGATGTGGCAGCAGGAAAGTATCCAAAAACAGATAACAGAGACGAGGAGAATCTTTGGAATGAATACTTCTCCGACACCAGTCGATGGTGGGACAATGGAGACAAAAAGGTGAATGCCTGTTGGAAGCAGATGCAAGTCAGCATAGGAATTAGTGTGATAAGTATGGTTGGGGTGTTTGCTGGAAGAATTCTAGGCTGTCATTGTCTGTTGCTAGCAGCAAGGCAAGGATGTATGCATGATTTGTGCAGAGGCATGCATAGCTGAAGGAGCAGGGATGGAGTGTGGGTCCAGATTCATCCAAGAGGGCCAGATTTCAAGCACGAGATCACCTATGATTCCATGTGGATCAATAGCTACAAGAAACCTGCATGGGTAGATGGTCAACTGGAAGCCGCAGCAGCAGCGGCACAATTGATAAAATCAGGCACTGCCAATGAAGGCACCTTCTTCAACACATTCCACCCTGTTCTTCCCTCTTATCAGAACTGGCCCTAAATTTTCATGTTGAATTCTGCAAGTTAGCTGGTTGAGTGAACCTTTGATAGTTTGGAGTGACTTTGACATGATACTGCCAATGTCACAACAGGAAAGTATCCAGAAACAGGTAACAGAGACGAGGAGAAGTTGTGGAAAGAATACTTTTCTGACCCCAGTCAATGGTGGGACAATCGAGGCAAAAAGGTGGATGACTGTTGGATTACAGAGAGTAGCAGACGCAATGAGCATAGTAACTAGTGTGATAAGCTGAGTTGGGTGTTTCCTATAACAAATCTAGGCTGTCATTGTCAGCTGCTAGCAGCAAGGCAAGGATGAATGCATGATTTGTGCAGAGGCATGGATAGCTGAAGGAGCAGGGGTAGAGTGTGGGTCCAGATTCATCCAAGAGGGCCAGATTTCAAGCACAAGATTACCTATGATTCCCTGTGGATCAATAGCTACAAGAAACCTGCATGGGTAGATGGTCAACTGAAAGCCGCGGCAGCAGCGGCACAATTGATAAAATCAGGCACTGCTAATCAAGGCACCTTCTTCAACACATTTCACCCTGTTTTTCCCTCTTATCAGAACCGGCCCTAAATTTTCATGTTGAATTCTGCAAGTTAGCTGGTTGAGTGAACCTTTGATAGTTTGGAGTGACTTTGACATGATACTGCCAATGTGAAACAGGTAACAGAGATAAGGAGAAGCTGTGGAAAGAATACTTTCCTGACCCCCGTCAATGGTGGGACAATCGAGGCAACAAGGTGAATGCGTGTTGGATTACAGAGAGTAGCAGACGCAATGAGCATAGGAACTAGTGTGATAAGCTGAGTTGGGTGTTTCCTATAACAAATCTAGGCTGTCATTGTCAGTTGCTAGCAGCAAGGCAAGAATGAATGCATGATTTGTGCAGAGGCATGGATAGCTGAAGGAGCAGGGGTAGAGTGTGGGTCCAGATTCATCCAAGAGGGCCAGATTTCAAGCACAAGATTACCTATGATTCCCTGTGGATCAATAGCTACAAGAAACCTGCATGGGTAGATGGTCAACTAAAGGCAGCAGCTGCAGCGGCACAGTTGATAAAATCAGGCACCTCGACCATGACCACAGCTACTGGAAGAGGATCAAGAGAGGGAGTCCACAATGCATCTTCTGGCAATTCTGGGCATGTGAAGATGCTTTGTGAGGCAGGCAAACTGAAAGAGGCTCTACAGACTTTAAACCAAGGAGGCATTTCAGCAGATTCAGAAACGTATGTCTGTCTCTTGCATAAGTGCATCAAGGTGAAAGGCCTGGAAGCTGGAAAGCAGGTGCATACTCACATTATCCAAAGTGGATTCACACCAAATGTTTTTCTCCTCAACACCCTTGTCAACATGTATGTTAAGTGCGGGAGCATCATGGATGCTCACCAAGTGTTCAACAGAATGCCTCAACGATCTTTGATCACGTGGAATATAATGTTGGCAGGATTTACCAAGCATGGGTGTGGTAGGAATGCTTTGGAGACCTATGAGCAAATGATGGGGGAAGGGGTGAAGCCCAACCACATCACATTTGTGTCCGTTTGCAGTGCGTGTGCAAGCCTGGCAGCCCTGGAAAAGGGCAAAGAGGTGCATGGCGACATCGTCAGAGCTGGAATCGTACCAGATGTGATCCTGAACACTGCCCTGGTGGACATGTATGCCAAATGTGGGAGCATCGAGCATGCAAAGGGAGTGTTTGACAATATGGCTGACCGAAATGCGGTGTCGTGGAACGCGATGCTCGCAGGATATGCACAGCAGGGGCGCGGGATGGAGGCTTTGGAGACGTATGAGCAAATGATGTGCGAAGGGGTGAAGCCCAACCACATCACGTTTGTGTGCGTTTGCAATGCGTGTGCAAGCCTGGCAGCCCTGGAAAAGGGCAAAGAGGTGCATGGCGACATCGTCAGAGCTGGAATCGTACCAGATGTGATCCTGAACACTGCCCTGGTGGATATGTATGCCAAATGTGGGAGCATCGAGCATGCAAAGGGAGTGTTCGACAATATGGCTGAACAAGATGTGGTGTCGTGGAGTGCGATGCTCGCAGGGTATGCACAGCAGGGGTGCGGGGTGGAGGCTTTGGAGACGTATGAGCAAATGAGGGGGGAAGGGGTGAAGCCCGACCACACCACGTTTGTGTGCGTTTGCAGTGCGTGTGCAAGCCTGGCAGCCCTGGAAAAGGGCAAAGAGGTGCATGGCGACATCGTCAGAGCAGGAATTGTACCAAATGTGATCCTGAACAATACCCTGGTGGACATGTATGCCAAATGTGGGAGCATCGAGCATGCAAAGGGAGTGTTCGACAATATGGCTGAGCGAGATGTGGTGTCGTGGAACGCGATGCTCGCAGGATATGCACAGCAGGGGCGCGGGATGGAGGCTTTGGAGACGTATGAGCAAATGAGGGGGGAAGAGGTGAAGCCCAACCACATCACGTTTGTGTGCGTTTGCAGTGCGTGTGCAAGCCTGGCAGCCCTGGAAAAGGGCAAAGAGGTGCATGGCGACATCGTCAGAGCTGGAAATGTACCAGATGTCATCCTGAACACTGCCCTGGTGGACATGTATGCCAAATGTGGGTGCATCGAGGATGCAAAGGGAGTGTTCGACAATATGGCTGAACGTAATGTGGTGTCGTGGAACGCGATGATCGCAGGATATGCACAGCATGGTTGTCATAGGGAGGTCGTGCAACTATTTGAAGGAATGCAAAAGAACGGCTTGAAGCCGGACAGTATCACCTTTATATGTGTTCTCTCTGCATGCAGCCACGCTGGCCTACTGAATGAAGGAAGATGCTACTTTGATTCCCTGAGTCAAGATCATGGTGTCACTCCGACATTAGAGCACTTTGGCTGCATGGTGGACCTTCTTGGACGTGCGGGACAACTGGATGAGGCAGTGGACCTGATTAATAAAATGCCCATCAATCCAGATGCTGTGGTGTGGAAGGCCTTGCTTGGTGCCTGCAGAATCCATGGCAATGTGGAGATGGCTGAACGTGCAGCAACATCTATCCTCATGTGGGATGAACAGGATGCCGCGACTTATGTGTTGCTCTCAAACATCTATGCTGCAGCTGGCAGGTGGGATGATACTGCAAAGGTGAGAAGAATGATGAAGGTCAAAGGGGTTAGAAAGGAGCCAGGTCGCTGCTGCATTGAGGTTGGCAACAGGGTGCACACCTTTGTTGTAGCTGACAAGTTACATCCCAGAATTAAGGAAATCCATGCTGAGCTGAGACGATTGTCTGGGCAGATGAAGAAGGCGGGGTATGTGCCTGACACGCGCTTTGTATTGCATGATGTGGGGGAGGAGGAAAAGGAATTTTCTCTTTGCCACCACAGTGAGAAGCTGGCCATTGGTTTTGGGCTGATCAGCACGACCCCCAGGACGCCTCTCCGTCTCATCAAGAATCTTCGAGTGTGTGGTGACTGCCACACCTCCACCAAATTCATCTCAAAGATTGTTGGCCGAGCAATTGTTGTACGGGACGCTAACCGCTTTCACCACTTTGAAGATGGGATTTGTTCTTGTGGGGATTACTGGTGAAAGGATGTTTTCTTGGAAAGATTCGAGTGTCTTGCTTCATTCAGTGATCTGTGTAGCTACTCAGATCATCCACTATTTCCTGAGAGTATTGACCAGAAATGATAGTGGGGTCTACCCGGCATAGGTGGGAAGTCAGCCCATAATTGCACTTGACTGAAGGGGTGATATTGGACTGACTTTGGTGACAGTAGATGGAAATCAGAGTGCTGTCCTAATTCTGGGTTTGGGTGGTGGAGCTTCTCCAAAGAAGTGAATACGACTATTGATGAGCTTTATTAGAGGGGCAGCCCTTTGTTCAGCATCTTAAATTTGCAGATGTTTGTTTGTTTCTTGTGGTGTGGCTTTGGATGGAGCCCTTGACGAACTTGCATGAATATTGTCAAATGCTATCGTTAACCCACCAAGATCCAATCCCATGGTGGCTGCTTGAAAATTTCATATAGTGATTGTAAGGGTATTTGGGTATGATTGATGCCGCTTGACTCCCTCACAATAAGTGATACTGCCAGTGTCGGTCCACTGACGCAGATCTCTATTGCTGGTGTGACTCCCAGTGTTCTCAGTAACTACTTGAGCTGCCAATCTCAAACAAGCCAAAAAAACTCTCCGGAAATCCCCTTCAAGAAAAGTGAGGTCTTTTTCTCTTGCTTCCAGTAACCGTCCAACATCCCAAAACCAAAGCTTTTGGTCCATCATGTTGGTTGAATTGATATCAATAAAATTACACCCAAGCAAGGGATATTTATGTGAATAATGAGAGGAAGATATACTTACTGCTCCTCCTTTGGCTGTGGGGGCACAGTCATAAGAAGGATTTCTAGCGAGTTGTGGTGCGATGCTCATAATGCCTCTCATGTTTGCGGGGGCCCTATCCATTAGAGGATGGTTCAGGAATTAAAAAGGGGGATATATGTATCCTAGCCGCATGAAAAGTAAAATCGACTAAAAGGGAGTTGACATCTGCGAGTTTGTTTAAAACTTATGAGGCCGGTGGTAAGTGGCTGTTGGATGTGGGGGAGAACGTTGTAGAAGCCGGGAAAGTGTTTCAGTAGTCGCGCCAGAACTCTACCAATGTAAGAGGAGCGTAGTGGACAATACTAGAGGCTACAGATATCTAGATATCTAGATCCTATGAATCAAAACTAATAGCGTTGATCTTGAGAAACAGAAAGCTAGAAAAGAAGTGATGTTGAGATGTTCTAAGATGCAACTGCAAAGATATACAAATAGGCAAAAAAAAAGAACAACTTAGATGCTCAACTAATATGCAACACTCGAGAAGGAGTTTAATGCATGTAATGCAATAGAGACAAAGCAACCAAATGCAATGGAACTAGAGCAATAGATGATAGCAAACCTAAAGGTCAACAGCATAGCAAAGACATCAACCCTTAGATGCAGAATAGTAGCAAATCTCTATAAAGTCCCAAACTAGTTTCGCTCAACACTTGTGAGCTTATCAATGGGAGAGAAATAGAATGAGGCTCACCCCAGCTTATATGCTACTGTAAGGGGTTGTTGCAAATAGGCACAAGCCTAGAATAGGTAAAAGAAAGTTATTTTATGTCTAGAATAGGAAATAGTTATTTTTGTGTCTGTAAGATAACTTTATGCCTAAATAGAAAAAGATAACTTTTTAAGCCTAAAAATGGCTTGATGGCGATAGTCAATAATATCTCTCAAATATATAGTTGACTCTATTGTAACCTAACACAAACTACATATGAATATAAATCCCGAGTCTTTGTTCAAACTAAAAGCTTGTCAAAAGAAGCTAACTGCAGAACTTTAGCAAAGCACTAATGAAGTTTAGGGTTTAGGACATCCGTAAGATTTAGAATAGAAAATTCAACGGTAGCATGTTGTGCAAAGTCACGGGGGCTCAGATACTCCAAGATAGAAGAAACTCGCGAGAGCCTCAAGTACGCAGACGATCATAGAACAATCGTTTGATCTCGGTGAAGCTTGCAACCGTGCTTCTTCTTGAAAATGAACTTTAAAATAATGGAGACAAATGTAGCAGTGCAACAAGATGCGGACTGTGAATGCACCGGGTGCAATAAGAACATCATCTGAACCAAAAAGTTTTTAGGGGAGCCGGATATGGGCACCTTGAAAAAACTTGTAGATATCTAGATCCTGGAGTGTTGATCCTCTAGATCTACTGCAACTGCATAGATATGCAAAGAGGCAAATATTGTGATTGAATCTATTTCACTGAGATGATAGGAGAATAATACCCTATCTCTTTTGCAAGAGAATAGACACAGTAGAGAACAATTTAGATGCTCATCTAACACGCAACACTCGAGAAGGAGTTTGAAACATGCAATAGATGATAGCAAACCTAAGGCTCATTAAGAGAATGAAGACAAATGTAGTAATGAAGTTTAGGATTTAGGACGTCTCTAAGGTTTAGAATAGAACACACGTGAATGTTTAAGCTTCAAAATCACTTGCCGGTCAACTTATTAGTAGATTGAAAAGTCGACAGTGTAGCATGTTGTATAAAGTTACCAGGGCTCAGATACTCCAAGATAGAAGAAACTCGCAAGAGCCTCATGCACGCAGACGAACATAGAACAATTGCTTGATCTCGGCGAAGCCTACAACCGTGCTTCTTCTTGAAAATGAACTGCCATGGTCTCTATCTTTCGATCTTCAAGATGAAGTACTCGGTCTTTGTCTTGTCACCTCATCGGATGAATGAAAAGCTTCATGATCAAAAGAATGGAGACACTGTACATTATAAAAATGCTTAGGATCTTTAAAAGAATGAAGACAAATGTAGCAGTGCAACAAGATGCGGACCGCAAATGCACTGGGTGCAATAAGAACACAACCTGAACCAAAACGTTTTTAGGGGGGCCGGGTATGGGTGCCTTGAAAAAACTTGTAGATATCTAGATCCTGGGAATTAAAATTAATAGCGATGATCCTGAAAGACAGAAGGCTAGAAAAGAAGTGATGTTGAGATGTTCTACTTGATACAACTACTTGTGCGGCCAGCCCCCCAAGGGCTGCGAATTGCTGCACAGAGGTGGTGAGGCAGAGAGAGAGGGTGCTTGCATCACCCAAAATCACGAAAAAAATAAAAATAAAAAAAATAAATAAATCACGTGGGCTGGTGTTGCTGCGAATTGTTGCACAAAAGGTGGCGAGGGAGAGAGAGACGGTGTCTGCATCACCAAAAAAAAAAAAAAAAAATGCCCATGTGGGCTTGGATGGCTTCGAATTGCCCCTACATTGCTGCGAATTGCTGCACAAAGGTGGTGAGGGAGAGAGAAATGGTGTCTACATCACCCAAAAAAATTTAAAGAAAAAAACCGTTTGGGTTGGGATGCCTGCGCGCACCAGCGCGGCTAACCCTCCGTGAATTGCTTGACATAGGATGATAGAAAGAGATGTATGTTACGGACATAGTCAATAAAAACTTACTTACCTAGAGTAACTTCCAGAAGTTACTGAATTATCGGGAGTTATCAAGTTATCAAAAATTACCATGATTTATCATGAGTTACCAAGTTACCAAGAATTTACCAAATTATCGAGAGTAACTTGGGAAACTGCTCAGGAAGCTTCATTTGGATGAAACTTCTCCATCAAGATACCTCCTTTGTTTAAGGAAACTTCTCCATCAAGAAACCTCTTTTGTTTAAGGAAACTTCTTCATCAAGAAACCTCCATTGGGAAAGCTTCTTAGAGAACTTCCTAATAGCTAGTATATATAGAACGCGAGACTGGACACTCCTCAGTTTCGCCAACACAAGTTCAAGCTACTCTTGTTTCCAGTCCCAGTACCCAGTTCAGCTTCCAGTACTCTAGCCCAGTTTCCAGTATCTGGCACTCTAATCCAGTTTCCAGCATTCTAGTATTCAAATCGAATTCCAGTATCTTGTACTCTTGTTCATTGTTATAAAGATCATCTTTGTTCATGTTTACCCATCATGCATTCGGCCACGCTGACCTTGACTTTTTGTCTAGTCTAATACCTCTAGTCTGATCTCTTGTTGGTGTTCAGTCATGTTCTCGTCCTTGACAGTTTGGCGAGACCAAAGTTTGTCCCTTAGTTAATTAAGATGGAAGACACATTTGCGGAAATGATCGTCACCTTATAGAGTCTCCAGCTCCAAATGCAAGAACTTCGTACCTCTACTGCCTAACTACAAGCTGATCAGTCTCAAGATCTTGACAACGCTCTCAACAATATGCAACAACAAATTTCAGAGTTGAAGGAGTCGAACAATGGATCTTCAACCATACGAGTCCCTACTGCGACATCTCTTACTACAACGGTTCATCCACATCTTCAAGAGATTATGAGAGAACCAAAGGTCAGCATGCCCGAGAAATTTGATGAGACGAGATCAAAATTTCACGGTTTTGTTCAACAAGTACGATTATTTTTGTTGCTGACCATGCCAAACATGAGTATACTAAGTGAATTCATTACCCAAGTCATTGCATGCGATAATCGTTTGTTCGAAAGACGTCAAGAAAAGCGATATGGATGATCGACAACACACCATGCCGCTGCTACTACGACACCAAACACAACGATCATTTGCTCGTTGGTCTCCAAACCATTCATGCCAGAACAATGTTTGGTAAATCCATCACGTTAAAGTCCACGTGATCAAAGATCGTTTAGGCATTCTTCTGGTGAGCATCCATGATGCTCCCACACATACCATACATGTTCGCATCGGTGGTGAGTAAGAAAATATTTCGCATGGATCCGCTTTGGATGCTATGGGTGTGCATCTACTTTCCGGGTCTTTTATTCTGATGCACTGAAGCAAAAGACAAACATACGTATGTGGATATGCTGCAATGCCTCATTGGTTCAAAATCAGAAGAGCCTCTTCCAGACTGTCTACCTCATGAAGCATCTTCACATCCCAAGAATGGGTGCCGACAAGCAGTGCTCACGACGTAATTATGTTCCCATATAAGGGCTTGGTATGTTAATAACATCTAAATGGATGCAATGGATTAGAAAGATGGATACAATGGATGTAACACATCCATTCTGCATTGCCTGGAAAGGGCTGATCAACCCGCGATAATAGGTGTCACCCGTGGTAATAGGCCCTGCATGTTCGCTCCGGCATGCTGACGTGGCGTGTGTCTGTGCTGGGCTCACGGGCTCCTGGATTCACAGGCTCACTCCTCCAGGCTCACGGAATAGCACCCCCCGAACTAGACAACCTGCCCAAATCAAAGATGAACAATGTTTGTCGACGATACATTTTTTATGTTGTACAAGCTACCGCCGATAACCTTGAGCGAGCTAGTCATACCTTGAACACTTTCTGTGGGACCACCACAACAATCCCCTAATGCCTGGGCACTTGCGATATTACACATACATCTTACCATTCTCTTTGTAAAGAGCACCTCTTCAGAAAGCCATGCAGTATATCCATTCAGTATTGACACTAGAAGTGAAGCTTAAAAATCAAGCATCATAGATTGTTTTCAGCATCATCCAGTCTCCAACGAATCATGTGATCATTGGACTGCCCTGGTTTGTACTTCATAATCCTGACATCGACTCGCGATCGTGAAAAATTTCGGCAAGACAAAAATGTCTAAGTACCAAGGGTATTCAACCCCTGTTTCTTCGAGCTAGAGCCTTCATGAGAGCTACAAAGAAAGACGCAACATTTGCACTTTATGCGACTCCGATCAAGACCACAACAGACTAAGGTATTTCGACATTACCCACTCAATATCAAGATTTCAATGATGTCTTTGAGAAGAAAAATGCAAACATGTTGCCAGAACATCGACCTTATGATTGTGCAATTGAGTTGCAAAAATGAGCCCAACCACCATTCGGCCCAATCTACAATTTATCTCAGATGGAGTTGGCTGCTTTACGCGAATACATTGCTGAAAATTTGTCAAAGAATTTCATTCGACATTCGAAATCACCCGCGGGAACATCTATCATATTTGTGAAGAAGAAGGACGGATCGTTACGCATGTGTGTAATGTGTGGACTATCTGGGCTCAACAAAGTCACTATAAAAAATCGTTACCCACTACCGCTGATTTTGAGACTCCTCGAACAACTCGGACGAGCAATTTTTCACAAAGATCGACTTGAGAGGAGCCTACAACCTTGTACGAATAAAAGAAGGAGACAAATGGAAGACTGCTCTTCGCACAAGGTACAGACAGTTCAAATACAGTGTTATGTCTTTTCGGTCTTACAAATGCTTCAGCAATTTTCCAACACATGATGAATGACATCTTTCGAGAATTTTTAGATGACTTTGTAGTCATTTATTTGGATGACATTTTGATATTTTCACATAATGAAGAAGAACATGGTCGTCATGTATGCCTTGTCCTTGATAAATTGAGGGAAAAATAAACTATATGTCAAGTTGGAAAAATGTCTTTTCCATCGAATTTTTGGGCTACATCATTTTTGACAAATGAGTCTTTATGGATCAGAAGAAAATACAAAACATCATCGAGTGGATTAAACCAACTTCGGTCTGAGATGTACAATGTTTTCTGGGATTTGCAATTTTCTATAGAATCTTCATCAATGACTACTTCAAAATTGCTGCACCATTGCCACGACTCACAAGGGAAGGACAAATTTGTATGGGACGAGAAGGCTGACCAGACATTTGAAATGTTGAAGCAGACATTTACAACGGCTCCAATTCTGGTACATGCAAACCTATCTAAACCATTTTTTTTTGAAATAGATACATCGGACTTTGCATTTGGCGCTATACTTTTTTAATACGGTACGGATGACCAACTTCACCCTGTTGGTTTTCGTTCTCGCAAATTTTTGCTGCAGAGATCAATTATGAAATCCATGACAAAGAACTTCTAGCGATCATCGATGTTTTTGCGGGGTGGCGTTATCTATTGGAGGGCGCTAAACATCAGGTCACTGTTTACACCGATCACAAAAAACTTGAATATTAAATATGAGTGTTCGTGGTTTGAATCGACGTCAAGCAAGATGGGGTATGTCACTAGTAAGGTTTGATTTTGTTATTACCTATCGCTACGAACAACTTCAAGGGAAACCCGATGCTATTTCTCGACAATCGTATCTTGCGCCGAAAGAAGGGGAAATAGCTTTCGACCAACAGAAATCCATCATCTTGAAACCAGCAAATCTCCAATTGAATATGCTATTCATGTCCACGTATGACGATGCAGATATCATAAATGAGATTTAGGAAACACTGAAGAGCGACCAATTTGCTACGACACTACAAAGTCAACTAAATCGACCTCGAGACAACCCACATGTTACAAACGACTTCAAATTTAAAGACGGTTTGCTTTTTTTCAAGGGATTTCTCTATGTACCTCCGGGAAGTACACGACTCCAGATTCTTCAAACACGTCATGATTTTTTTCGGCTGCAGGACATTTTGGCTTCAATAAAATAATGAAATTGATATCCAGCGACTATTGGTGGCCGCAAATGTGAAAACTATTGAATGAATTTATAAAATCTTGCGACACGTGTGCTAGAGCGAAAGGACCACGACATCGACCTTACGGCCTTCTTCATCATTACCCATTCCCAAGTGTCCATGGTCGTCCCTATCAATGGACTTTATTACAGACCTTCCAGTTTCGAATACCCATGATTCAATCTTTGTTATCGTAGATCGTTTCACTAAGATGACACATTTTATTCCATGTAACAAGACGGTTACAGGTGAAGAGACGGCAAAACTCTTTCTCAACAACATTTACCGCATTCATGGACTCCCGGATGACATCGTATCTTCCGTGAGAGAGAAAATGAGGTCGCTTGACGATTTTGATTTTTAAAAAAAAATTAAACGACAGTAATCCGTCATTTAATCAAACAAATCAAAATTTGTCAAAAATTCTCGTCGCTGTCTAGCTGCGACCCCCTGGAGGTCGCTTCCGGGGACTTAATAGTTTTTAGTGTCGGATGTTGTGGGCACCCATTTCCCGTCGCTTTCTAGCTGTGATCCCCTGGAGATCGCTTTCGGGAACTTAGTAGTTTTTAGTGCCGGATGTTGTGGGTACACATTTCCCATCGCTTTCTAGCTGCGATCCCCTGGAGGTCGCTTCCTGGGGGTTGGAGCTTTTTTAAAGCATGATGTCATGTTTCATATAATTTCATATATCAGTTGGATGTGCAATTTCAATAGTGAGTTTTTTTTTTAATAGGTGATGGTACGCTCACGGGCTTGACCAATCACGGAGGATGATTATCGGAATGTAGTTCCACCCGACGAGAACATCTCCAACAATGATGTCCGCATGCTTGATATACCTCCACCTCTATCAAGATGCTGACGTAGGGTTGGCGGACGTACCTGAAGATGTTCACGTTATTCATGCACAAGCCTCGAGCATCCCGTTCCACCGCGTCCCAGCTTGCCACTTGCTCGAGGTCCTAGGCCTCTTAGTCCAGAGCCACGAGGCCCTGATCGAGCCACTTTGGACAAACTCCCTCGGATGGAGTGTTGGTGCAAGCGGTGTTGGCCACGAGTGGTACCTGGAGGTCTTCCCGTGTTGCGGTAGGCACATATTGTGGATGAACACTATCAGATATGGGGGATTGCTGATGCGGCAAGGGTGAGTCTTCTATAACCCATTGTTGTAACATTATTTGTGCTAATATATAAAGACGTACGTTTGTTGTACGTACTCGTTTATTTAAAAATGACTTGTAATTGATACTGTAATGGAAGCTATTGTGGTTAAATATATGAGTAAACAACAAACTAATTGTATGAATCATATTTTACGTGTAGCCACGAGTCGTTGCCCTCCAAGCGCGCGAAAACAGTACATCACACATACGTGATGAGTTGGAGGTGGACCATCCTTTCCGGATGTGACTTTGTTTTTCCCTCTGCTTGACATAGATAGGGTCTGTGAGACGAGGGGCTTACCCTATCCCCTTCGATTATTTGGTCACCGAGCTTGCAGCCGGCCACCGCTTGCCGGCCTCCTCATGATGTCGATATTCCACGTCCATCACCAGTACACTCTAGTTGTACTAGTCAAACTCCACCTCCTCCCCCTTCTGATCCTCATCCATCTGTATCTCCTCCTCGTCCAGTTTGCACTAGACTATACACCGGCCCATGCAGAGTCACCTGCACCACCTCCACTTTGCATCACTCCACTGATCCATGAGTCACCTCTACCATCTCCACTTTGCACTAATACTGCACCGGGCCCATGGGTCACCTCTATCACATCCAGTTTGCCCTAGTACACCAGCCTATGAGTCACATCTACTTTCGAGTCCACCCCGTGGGTAGTCACCTCCCAGCTTCTCACCCGATCAGTCTCAGACCACTCCACCTCCTAGTTCACATTACTAGTCACCTTATTCCGCCAGCTACTTCTTCCCAATCTCAGGCCCTCATACTTGTGTCACGTGCACCCGGCCCCTAGGAGGTGTAGGTCACCTTCGGTACTTAAGGTACAACGGCCCGATGATCCTAGGGTTACTGACCGGGAGTATAGGACGATGTTGCAGACACCATTCAGGCCTAGCCTTTGGCATGCACTAGTGCCTCCGGTCCCCATTCCTCAAGGCCAACCATTTGAGTTTTGGGGTCGGTGATATTGTGTGAGAGCCGCGACGAACCCTTCCATGGGTCCTGGGCTATTCACAATGGAGGATATTGTGGTTCCTCCAGGGAGAGGGCAGACAGTGGACTTATTCCCTACTTTGGCCCATACTACACGATTTTCCACTGGGACTAGATATGACGGGCAGCCCCTTGGGTGAGACCTTATGGTCTTTGTGTCAATGACCTCGATGTCTTCAATCGGGTGTTGGACCTTGGATCAAGGGTTATATGTGACGGAGATCCCGATGTGTTCGGGTATGTTGCAGGGTTCATCAATAGTTCAATTGGTAAACCTAAAATGAGCAAATGTATTGTGGGATGAGCGATATGATGGGGATGTTAGGCTAGCACAATCGATATCAAATTTTGTTATGACATGTGTATGTAGTACAATTCCCACCGGTTCAGAGTTATTCGCCTCTTATGAGTTCTCTGATAAGGCTTGGGATGCGCGTGGAAATCGAAAGTGGAGGGAGTTTGCCAAACGTTACAAACGTCCCTCCTGCAGCCGCCGAGGAAACTTGTACTAGGGGATGGTGATTAGTCATGCACACATATCATGGCCCCTATTGTGGCACCGGTAGGAATGGGTGATTAGGGTTTAAGTTTTAGGCTGAATGTGCCACTGTACATATATTTTTTGGGAAGATAATAGAAATATATAGAACTATGCACACGTGCAACCTCTGACAGGATGGTACGCCGGTTTTTGGCATGTCAAATCTTCCCCACCCCTCTCTGAGAGTGACATGGACCTGAAGGAGTGTCAACTCCAGTCGGGGTTACATTGGGCTACACGACGAGGTGTGTAACTCCACTTAGGGTTACATTGGGTTACACGACGAAGTGTGTTATTCCACTTGAGGTTACACAGAATGGAGTGTAGAGTGTAACTCCAGTCAGTGTATCCCACACTTGGTCTCGAAATTTGACTAAGTCCAAATGTGGCTAAGTATAAACTAGACTAACCAGAGTTACATGAGAAACCGGGGTTACAGAGGGTTACACCAATTGGAGGGTTACATTGACCAGGGTTACACTACAAGAGCCTCCCCTCAAGGATCAAACCTGAATCTCGTCACCTACAATGCTATCACCTTACCGTCACGCTACCCCCCCACACTTGCAACCCAATCGGATTCTTAAGTATTTAATAGTGAAACAGAGGTAAGAGGGTTGGGGAGGATTTGACAGGGCCCCGGTCGGAGGAGTCCAAGTTGTCGGAATCCGGCGAAAATACTGTCAAATCATACGCGTCCATTAAGTTCTTACATTATTCCTATTGTCTTTCCTATTTTTTGGATACAAATGGAACAATTCCCAACCATTGTATATTAAATGTATTGTGAATGTATTTATAGATCCAAGTACAAGAGCAAATGAGGTTAGTGAACCCTCCAACGGGCGCTCAGGCTGAGGTGGTCAACAGTGGTATTGGCCGCGGAGAACAAGGCCCAGACGACCATATTACCTAAGACGGTGACTAGGTGGACAATGAACACAATATGGACACTGACGACGTGAGAGCCATGGAGGATTTGTTAATGAACCACTTGGGGGAGGGACAACAAATTGGGGAGGATGTGGCTCGCCCGACCACATTGGATGAAGATGCCGATCCAAATCCAATGGAAGCCGAGGCAACACACCCTTGTATAAAGGAGCAAGAGTGAGTCGACTTTCCACTGTACTGTTGTTGCTTATTATAAATTTGCAAACCCAGTTCAGCATAAGCAACGTTGGCATGTCCGCAAGCATGCGCACAATTGCGGACCACATCCTCCCCAACCATTTGGAGCAAAAAATGCCACATTCAAGAAAAGAGGCAAGAGAGGTTCTAGACAAAGTGGGGGTGGGCTACAAAATCTTCCATGCATGTCCTTGTGATCGCACCTTGTACTATGGAGAGCATGGGTGTGCTACCACATGTCCCCCGTGCAAAAAATGTAGATACCGAGATGATGTTCAAGGAAGGGAAGATCCCAGAAAGGGTATATTTATCTTATATTCTCTTTCCTGCCATTTCAAGTGGTTACAAATATCACTACAACACACCCTATGTAATTTCGACGATTTAGTTTGACGCTGGCGTTGACTGTTGTCACTTTCGACTTTTCCAACCATTTTGCAGTCAAAATTTATATTAAAATATTCGAAGTGCTGGACAATCGCGAAAATTTTGATTGTAGTGAGAGACTTTGACTATCTAAAGTGAGCTGGCTGAGATAACCACTTAAACAATGGCACGTGTAATCACAATATATAAATTATATAGCAATATATATATGTGGATAATAAGAAGTAAAAATATTTAACTATTTTTTTACTGACCCATCACATTAATATTAAATTTATCGTGTGCTGGTTAATGTTAGTGAAACAAAACAACTGAATTATGTGAACGAATGATAAACAAAACGCCTTGCTGGCAGCTATTGTGAACGTATCCAACATAATTTTTGCGCACTGGATGAACGTATGAATGAATGATAAAGCAACATACCTATCACGTGCGTGAACAAAAGAGGGTTAATTTAATACCCCTACATACAAACTATGTATATATTAAGAGGCTGGAAAATTTACAAAAGTATATATACATACTTTTACGCGAAAATTTGTAAATGGGTGTATGTAGCTTACTGGTAAGGGCTTCCCCCGCCCGTCGTGGCATCGCGGTTTCAAATTTCTCGCGTTGTTTTTTTTCCCCTTTTTTTTCCATTCATGCACTAAGCCCCACTAAGCCCTATCGCTGCTGCGCGCACTATGTCCTCGTGTTGGTCTTAGCAGGTCGTGTTTCAATCTCTGCTCGCTGAGCTGCACTGTGGTGGTTCCGAGGAGCGGATTTCTTAGCAGGTCATGTTTCAATCTCTGCTCGCTCAGCTGCACCGTGGTGGTTCTCATGGACCAATCCGCTCCTCGCCAGGTTGGTCTTAGAAGGTCGTGCTTCAATCTCTGCTCGCTCAGCTGCACCGTGGTGGTTCTCATGGACCAATCCGCTCCTCGCCAGGTTGGTCTTAGCAGGTCGTGCTTCAATCTCTGCTCGCTCAGCTGCACCGTGGTGGTAGTCGAGGAGCGGATTTCCTAGCAGGTCGTGTTTCAATCTTCTGTTTGCTCAGCTGCACCGTGGTGGTTCTCATGGACCAATCCGACATTACGGACTACAGACACAAGCAGCACACACAAGGGTCCGTTTGGTTCATGGTCAGTCAAATCCTCCATGGGTCATGACACAAGGACGAGGACAATGTGGTGAGGGCACCTTATTCTTTGACCTATTTTCACCAGTTTTCCCTCTCATCAATCAGGTCAGGCTAAAACTTTTGGTAGTGACGATGTCTTTTGGAATGAAACGGACACCTGATGCTATGCACGGGGGACTAATCGTTGTGGGCAACAGTTGAAGGAGCTAAAGGCAGAGCTTTGCTCTTCTGAGAGTGGCGAAGGTGACGGGTGGCACCAAATAAGCTGTCCAATATGTAATGGCCAGTTTAGGGTTTTTACTTCACGTGCCCCCTGTAATGATGCATGCCCCATCTGGAGTTCTGCAGATGTAGGTATTGTGTCCTTGGAATGTAACTATATTAGCAGCCATGAGCAAGTAGTACCCTTTGGAGAAATGGGCTCTTGTCCTGGTAACTCATCCATGGCTGTGATGGCATTGTTTTCCAAAGGCCCTGCTGAGCATGTAATATATCTTATTTCCGTCATATGGAATAAGGGTTGAGATGGTTGCAGCCTTCTTTGAAAACAGAGAAACAGAAGAAGAAAGAGGCGTTTCCTCCCCTATCTTCTTGTTTTTTCCCTTGTTCCTGTGGTCCGGGTCGGTTCTTGCGGTCGTCGATTGGTGGAGGGTTTGTGGTGTGGAGTAAGAAAATGTAGCGTGGTTTACGGCTATTAGAAAGAAATGATAGTAGGCGTGGGTTTGATTTTTTTTGGTTTTGAGTTTGGGGTGTTGGGTGTTGGTTTGTCTTTGGTTATACGTGGATGGGTGGAGACCAATCATTTTATGGTGGGTCTCGGATGGGGCAGCATTCCAAATGTGGTATACACTGTGGCTGGAAAGCGTTGCATGTGTTACCAAATGTTTCTTCTTAGGCAAGTCACATGGCACATGATCATGGTGGCTTCAATCTTATTGTACCTTGGCTAACCCTGGAAGCGGAATTTTCTCTTATTGGTGTCTCTCTATCTTCTCAGAAAAAAAAGTGGAATATGTAACTTTAAAGAAATATGGACAAACAGATAAACAACAGTCGTGTGAAATGGCAAATCAGTAGGGAATCCAAGAAATCATGCTGGAAATCTGTTAAGAAACCAACATCTAGATTGAAAAAACAAAAAAAACGATTCCTCCATGGAAAAAGTTATAATTTGAAACCTTCGACGACTGGGAGCAAGAAAGGTCAAGGAACAATCAAAATGTGCCACTCTTCAAAATTAAGATGGAAAGGTGACAGGGGCAAAGGGCAACTGCTTCTCTGAACAAGCGTGTTTTAATTTGAGTGTAGGCCGCTGGGGAAAGCAGAGGATCATCTGGAGGAAATTTTGCAAGTCCCGGAGCAAGAGCAAAAAAGTGAGGGATAAAGTTTTTTGTACAGATCCTTTTTTACACCAGCCCCTGCAGGAACGGAAAAGGCGAAGAAGGACAAAATTCGCGGGGACAAAAATCGCCAAGGTGTGAAAAATAGGCTTTTTCTTAATCCTAGGAAGATGGTGAACACAATTTATCGCTAATCCCCCAAATACACCATGGTGTGGGCTTTTGGCTCACCTTCTAGTACACTGATTTGGTATTTCTTTCTGTTGTATACCCGGTTCTTGAGGTAGAGTCAGCTTGTCATTGAGCAGGACGAACGTGTTTCAAGCTCTGCTCGCAAATCAGCTGTCGTGGTGGTTCCCATGACAAATCGACATTACCTGTTATTACAGGGAGGACACACAAACAGCACCATAAGAGAACGTCCTGTTTGGGTTGAAAGTGGTCCGGTCAGATTACCCAGATGTCATTGCGAACACTGCCAGGGGCCCGCCCTGGTGGCCACATTGATGTTACTGCATAACCGTCGAGAGATTCACAGGAGACGTGTTCAACCACTATGGCTTGAATAGATATGTGGGTGTCGTAGAAACGCAATGCTTACAGGGTGTGCAGAGCAGGGCGCATGATGTGGCTTTTAAGACCATGAAAGCAAAGATGCGGGGAAGGGGTGAAGCTCAACCACATCATTTTGTGTCGTGCAGTGCATGTGCAAGCCTGTGCAAGCCCTAGAAAAGGGCAAGAGGTGGCATGGGTTGCATCACAAAGCTGGAAATTTACCAGATGGATCCATGGTACAAAAGAACTGATAAATGAGTCCAAAACTAAAGGGGCCGCAGAAGGCAGCAAGCGGTCACAGTATGATACCTCAAGGCACGGGTGCTAATGAAGGTACCTTCTTCAACACATTTCACCCTGTTTTTACGCCTCTTATCAGAATCGGCCCTAAATTTTCATAGTTGGAAGAGGAAAACAAAGCTGCACGTTCGGCTGGTATAGTGAGCCTTTGATAGGTTTGAGCGACTTTGACATGGTACTGCCAATGGGACCACAAGGAAGTATCAGTAACAGCTGAGACGAGAGAAGCTGTGCGTGATAATACTTTTCTGACCCCCGTCAATGGTGGGGACAATCGAGGCAAAAAGGTGAATGCCTGTTGGATTACAGAGACTAGTAGAAAAGCATAATACACTTGGACCATAGTGAAACAATAATGTGATAAGTTGAGTTGGGAGTGTTCCTAGAACCAATCTAGGTGCTGTCATTGTCAGGTGCTAGCAGCAAGGCAAAGATGCTAAGCATGTGAAGATGCTTTGTGAGGCAGGCAGACTGACAGAGGCTCTACAGACTTTAAACCAACGAGGCATGTCCCAGAAATCAGATACGTATGTCTGTCCCTTTGCTTAAAGTGCATCAAGATGAAAGGTCTGGCAGCGGAAACACAGGTGCACACCCACATTATCCAAAGTGGATTCGTGCCAAATGTTTTTTCTACTCAACACCCTTGCCAACATGTAGTTAAGTGTGGGAGCGTCATGGATGCTCACCAAGTTTTCCACAACAGATGTGCCTCAACAATCTTTGATCACGTGGAATATAATGTTGGCAGGATTTACAAGGAATAGGTGTGGCAGGAATGCTTTGGAGACCTATGAGCAACTGCTGTGCGCGAGGTTGAAGCCCAACCACATCACGTTTGTTTGTGTTTTGCAATGCGTGTGCAAGCCTTGGAACTCTGGAAAAAGGGAAAGAGGTCCATGGTGACATCGTCAAAGTTGGATGTAACCAGAATGTCATTCTGAACACTGCCAATGGTGGACATGATTGCCAAAAATTTGGGTGCTGCAAGCCTGATGCGAAGGGAGAGTTCGACAATATGGCTGAACGAGATTGGTGTTTTGGAGTGCCATAATTGCAAGGTATGTGCCGCATGGGTATGGGATTAAGGCTTTGAAACATAAGAGCAAATGATGTGGGAAGGGATGAAGCCAGACCAGGTCATATGCATTCATGTGTTTGTAATATGCGTATTCGAGCCTAGCAGCCCTGGGAAGGGGCAAAGAGGTTCATGGTGACATTATCAAAGCTGGAATTGTACCAGATGTCATTCTGCCATTCCTTGTGTACATCTATGGCAAATGTGAGCCTGGCAGCCCTAAAAGGGCACAAAGGTCCCATGGTGACATCGTCAAAGCTGGAATTGTATCACTAGATGTCACTCTAAACACTGCCCTGGTGGATATGTAGTTGAAGGCAACCCTGGATCAAGTGGATGTCACTTTGGGTGACATGGTAGCTGGCACCACCATTCTCAAGAACTACAAGTTTCTGAATTCATTCTCGAAATGATTTCTTTTGTTCGCTTGACATGTCCACGATAGGGCTTTACCTAGCTGCACAACAGATTTTCCTTCCTCAATGACTTCACTTGGGCAGTGATCTATGCATATGGCAACATGGCCCTCATGTGGGTCATCTATAGAATGTGGCCAAACTTTTTTAAAAACACTCTTGATATAACCGTTTTGAGCCATCCAAATGCTTTTGGTTCCTGCATGTATTTGTATTCTAAGTTTTGCTGTATTTGTAATATATTTTCAATGCAGTGCAGCGAATCAATAAATTTAAATACAAACCCACTACTTCATATTTATATAGATATAAAATGAAATGTAAATGAAAATAAATAAATAAAAACAAAATAACAGTAATAAACAAAAACAATAAAACCAAACATTAAACAAAAAGCCTCCCCAATTCATATATATATATATTATATTTATTTATATATATACTAGGTACACGTCATGCATCCACGTCATACTGCAGTAGAACTATTTTAGTACATGTCATGCACCCATGTCATAATGCAGTTAAACCACCTTACTATATGTCATAGCCACTCATATACTGTGGTACAATCACTTTACTGTACGTCCCCCTAGGTTTTACTGTCACATTCATTTCACTGTCAGAACCTGGCATCTGGATTCGACTGCTTGCTGAAACGACTTGACCATTGTCACGCATATTCGACTATGGAGGCTGGGAGTAAAAATGTCGCAAACGACTAAAAAATGAGTCTAATACAGAGTCGAAAAACCCATCTTGTATTGTAGTGTATGCTCACACTACTGCAAAAAGGGGGGGTTAGTGACGGGCAGCCGCGCCCCCACGCCCCGCGCGCGCTGAGCGTGCGACGCCGGGGCATGCACGGCGCTGCGCTTGTTGACGCACGCCGTGACAACCAAGCGCCCAAGTGTTGCCCCTGAGCGCCGGGATCATCCTGCGACGCCGGGACGTGGCAAGGTGGCCTCAAGGCAAGAGGTAGCCCTTTCTTGCCACGCTGGCCGTCGCAAAGGGGGCGGCCCCACTTGCCACGCCGGGCATGGCAAGGTGGCTTGAAGGGGGAAAAGGCCTCTGCGACGGCCGGGAGTGGCAAGGGGGGTATTGCGACGGTTTTTTTGGCTTGCCCACGGCGGGGGGGTGACAAGGGGGGGTGGTCTTTTTTCTTTGAGTTAAGGGGCAGGGAGAGGGGGGGGACGGGGGATGGGACTCTAGGGGGGGGGACCTCTCTGTTTTTTCTTCTTTGTCCCCCCCCCCTCTCTCTCTCTCTCCCTCTCTTCCCCCTCTCTCTTGGTTGTTAATTGCACATATCCGGAAAGTTGTTCAAACTAGCAAGGGCAAAGCTCTGGGGCTCGATAAAATTTTCCACTCAGAGGGGTCAACTCTGAGGTTAAGAAAACCATGCTTTGTCGCGTTATTAGACCTGCCTTGGAGTACGGATCTGCAATATGGGTTGATAACTCCAACACTACAACAAATTGGGGGGTTTGCGACGCCAGCCGCGCCCCCACGCCCCGCACGGTGCTGAGTCTTGCGACGCCAAGCCCGCGGCGTTTTTTTTGCAACGCCCCGACATCGCAATCCCCCGCTGCGACACCATTACGACGCCCAGCCGTCGTAAGGTGGCATGAAGGGGATAGAGGCCCTCGCTGCGACGGATTTTTTTTCTTGCGACGCCCCAGCGTCGAAAATCCTTAAAAAAAAATAAAAAATGGATGTTGCGACGCCTCGGCGTCGCAAAAGCGTCACTAAGGGCGCCCCAGCGCCTCTGCGACGTTAGGGCATCACAACAGCATCACCATAGTAGGAGTTTTTTTTTTTTTTTTTTTGGGCTTTGCGGCCCCCAACTTCACAAAAGCGTCGCTGGGGTGCCCCACGATGGGACGCCCAACGTTGCGACGTCAGGGGGTCGCAACGGCGTCATCACAGGGGGTCGCAATGGTATTGTGGTCAGCTTAGGTCATCACAAGGACGTCGCTTGGGGCGCCTGGCGGTGGGGGGGTGCAACAACGGCGACGATGCTGGGGCTAGGGCTGGGGCTGGGCACTAAGGCTGTGGAGGTTGCAACTCCCCGGCGTCACAAGAGAGACCCCATTAGAAGGAACTTGAAGGCTCTTGAAGGAAATCTTTATATGTGTGTAATATATATATATATATATATATATATATATATTGCTTTTGTGATACATAGATGTAGCGTAGGTGTGTTGGTTAGTTTGTATGTTATAACGTGGAGGTCTTAGGTTCAAGTACGCATTGCATGATATATGTAGAACAATGAATATATCGCCATTAGACAGAACCAGAATCAATGGTCAATAAGTTTTTGAAATTCAAATTTTCCGCCTAAATTCAGATGTACCCCCTTAAATTGTGACGTCCGAGCGTCGCACTTTGCGACCCCCGGACGGTGCTAATTCTACATTGCAGAGTAGTTTTTTTTTTTTTTTTTCGATGCCCGGGCGTCGCAAATTGCGGTTTCGACTATTTGCGACCCCCATTGGTCGCAAATTTGCGACATTTTTTTGGCGACGGGCTTGCGACGCCCGAGCGTTGCAAATTTGGGTTTTCCCCCCTGCCCGAAAAGGGCTGTTTTACGACGCCACGGCGTCGAAAACCTCCTTCTTTTCCTGTAGTGCAACCAGGCTAAGTCTCTAGAATCCATTCAAGTGGGGGTGCTTAAGGAGTGTATGTCAGCATGCTCCAAAACATCCAATGTGGCTGTTCGGGGTGAGTTTGGCATTCTGTCCTTAAGCTCCTGACGAGATGAATTCAAGGTCAGATGGTGGGGTCAGCTGCAACATATGTCCAACACCAATTATCCTAAGTTAAACAAGACCGCCCTGTCAAACAAGCTAAGTCCTGGCAGAAGAGATTAGAAGAGATTCTCAAGACCTGGACCTGGATCCGCAAATCTTGACCCTGCTGGATAAATCTGACTTAGAGGCTGTAGTGTCCAAAGCCTTGTCTGTTGCCATGAGATTGTCTGATGAAAATGAAGTTAGGCAAAAAGCTTCCCTGAACTTGTTTCCAGTCAGTGACATGGGGGAGGACATCTTGGATGACCTCAAGGGTCTACCCACTCTCGGCATAGACTGAAATTTAAACTCAGGGCAGGAAGCCTACCTTTGAACAGCAAACAGAAGCAGAGAGGAAAGGGAGAGTGCAATTGCCCGTTGTGTGGGCAATCTGAAGACAATATTCATTTTCTGATATATTGTCCGGGGTTCTCACACCAAAGAGACGCTCTCTTCAAATCTATCAAGGGAATTGTGCCTATACCCCTGTTTACCAACTTTGAAAGTCTCGAGGCTGAGCCAAAAGCCCAGGCCCTCCTGAGGCTTAGTTTTTGGGCAAATCACACACATCAAATTGATGCTTGTGTGAAGGGATTTCTAGACGATATCTGGAAAACCCGGATTGATTCTATATATGAAGGTAAGTCTTACTACCAACGTCAGCCCCTGACAGAGGTAGGTTTTGTCCCTTTTGTTCCCGCTCAAACTGGGCGCGGGGTCAATGGCCACAAGGCTACGGCAAACAACGTCTTATGAGTACAATCTCTTGGTTGTTAATAGATTTGTTTGCATCATCATCATCGAGAGAGAGAGAGATGGAGGGAGACATGATTGCAAGACCATTGATGAATCATAGAAATAAGCTACAATATGCATGTACATGTACAATCAATCGAAGGGATGGGTACAGTTCGGTGCGAGAATTATTATGTAGCTTTGATTACGTGTCTAATCAACTTGAACATCATCATCCGGAGCTTCTTCATCCTCATCAAGCTGCAAGTCTTCTTGGTCATCGGAGTCATCATCATAAATGGCCCGGCCCTCAAAAGCACCTCCGTATCATCCTCCACCTCGTTGTCAATGGTCGTGTCTTCATCTCCTTGTCCAACATCCGTATCTTCTGGAGCTTCATCATATAGGGTCCGAGATGCATTCTTCAGGGCATTATCATCCTCTTCTACCCCCTCTACCCAACCTCCATCATCAGCATCATTATGACCAGCCCATCCCTCCACCGTAATTACTTCATCCCGTGGAGATCTGAGACCATGATAGATACGTCTTCCTCTTGACTGAGCATGCACAACCACCTTCCAATTCCCCCTCTTGTTTTGTCATCGGAGAAGAAAACTTGTTTCATGTCTGAAAGAAATGCAAAAGGTTCATCGGAGGGACGATGAGTAGGATTGAGCCTATCTGCATTGACGCGCATAAAACCACAATCATCTCGCACTAGTGTTGCGGAGGGCCCCACAAAATGTGGCTGGAACCACCTTCCCTTGAAGAGAAGAGGCCGGTACCTTGTATATTGAAGTTAGAATATGCTCTCAAGCTCTTCAATGTACTCAAGTTTGCTCATAGCAGGTCGTGTATCTCCCTTACCCCACACGAAGTCTTGCCAATATGTGGCACACAAGCCAGAATCAAAGGTTGTTTTGCGCTTCATGTCAAGAGCACAAATGCGGAAATGACGATCGTGATCCCAAACCGCTGTGTATAAGGTCGTGCATTGATTGGAGCCCCTTGCAAGGTCGTGCACCATATCTGAAACCACCTCACCTTGAGAAATGACGTCATAAATTGAAGTCTTGAGCCACTGTTGGAATGAACTTAGAGGCTGCAATTCCACGGGCAAATCTTGTGAAGGAACATTCCGGCGGCCCGCTCCTCGTCGACGGCGTCTAGTAACCGGCCTTGGATGGTTGTGCCTCCATGCAAGCGTCTCCTCGTCTTGTTGTTGAACAAGGTTATTGTATCTTGTCTCCCACTCATGTATGGATGGGGTGTTCTTCAGTATGAAATCATGCGTTTGCTCAATAACCAAGGTCAGCAATTTTACCCTCTTCGATTTTTTGGGCAAAACGATGGTTCGTGCATCCTCCTCTTCCTTCCACATCCGATGGACTTCCTCATCCACCTTTGCCATGTACTCCATGCAATAGAACATAGCTTCTTGCAATGTATACCCCTCCGTCATGCTACCCTCCGGGTGCGACATTTGTCTTACAAATGCTTTCAAAGTCTTCATGTAACGCTCAAGGAAGTACATCCACCGAGAATGAACGGGGCCGGCAATCGAAGCATCTTCCACTAAGTGCACTACCAAGTGCACTTGGATGTCCCACGTACTGCAATGAGCAAGATGTTTGCAAAATATTGTGGTAGTCATGAGACTTCAAACCATGGACCCCGTCTTCGTTGAACTTCTTATGGAGGGATGACCCATAACCAGTTGGACAGCATCTATGGTGGCTATCACATTCTTGTATTCCTCCTTTGTCCATTGCCAAGGTGCGCGCCTATACTTCCACCGTACAACACCCTTTGGGTCCATACCATTTTGTTCGGCCCATAGATGGCGCATGCGACCCTGCCCCTCAAGCTCCTTTCTAACACCGAGAGAATCTCCTTTTGCAGCCACTCCCTTCTTTGCCGGCGTGCCATGAAGAACCCGAAAAAGGGACGAGCAGACATTCTTCTCAATATGCGTGGGATCTTGAAGATGGCGAATCTTCATGTCATACATATATCCCCACCCACAAATACTTACACAATTTTTTTGATGTGAAAGTAACAATGCAACGCATACCAAATGTGCAATATCACATGCATGCATAGGGATATTGACGGTGTTTTTGTAGAATACGTACCGCCCAATATGGCAACTCGTAGAAGATTGAAAGTCGCTTCATGCCGGGCACGTCCACTTCACCGACCGTGCCCGTATGGACCTCCTTCCATCGGTCTTCCCAAAACTGCCTGGATGGTGTCACAGGGAGGGGGACGTACCTCCTCTTTGCCATCAAACAAGTGTTTCTCTCTTCTTCTCCATCGATGGCTCATAGGAAGAAACTTGCGGTAGTTGGGATACACCATCTTGCGAAGATGGCGGGAGCTATGTGCATCAAGATCATTGCCACAATGCAAGCACACATGGTACCCTTTGGTGCTTAGCCCCGAGCAAACAGTTAGTCCTGTACACATCCCGCCACATTAGCCAAGACAAGAAGTTCTCAAGACTGTCGCCTTGACAAGACTATCCGGCCTTGACAAGTAAATGTATGCGGGTTCTTCATGGGGAACATAATATACCTGGATAATCATGCATTGTCCACAGCAATATGCCTCTCATCTGAAAAAATTGTCCGGCCATAGGGTCAAGTGAACCATCCAATGCCGGAACCCCCCTCCATAGCTACTTAAGTTCATCAACTAGTCCATGTTTGCCACTTGTTTTTTCCCTATGAGACATTCACATCATTGTTTCAATGCTCCACCAATATGCAAATTATACTACATAATGAATTACACGTCTTACTCCATGATTATGTCACTCATCAATCTTGCATCCGAATTGCGCCAGAGATCATAAGATTAATGTAAAGTCCAAGGGAATAATAAGCATGAAATTGTGAGGAAGGATTTATTGTCTTGGGCTCTCTAGCACCATAGGGATGCTCCGCCTTCGGTTACCAATTTTGAAAGCCCCGAGGCTGAGGCATAGGGTTTTTTCGCCAACGGTTTTTGAGAAATGAAAATGCTGGTGGTGTGTGTTAATTAGGATGCGATGGTGAGGAAACATCAACCCGTCTCCCTCGAGGATGGGGAGGTAGTACCACATATCGATTGTGGCCCTAGAACGATCGTTTTTCGTGGCGAGGAACCACCCATTGCACTTGATCCAATACAGGCTGCCGGACACAATCGTAGAAGGGACCGGGCCCAAATTTCAGGTGATGCGGAGGATGTTGACACTCCGAGATCGAGTCGGAAGCGCCGCAAGTTACCCCGTCCACCCACGTCCACCTTTGACCCCCCCCCCCCCCCCGACAGGATTGAGTGTTGGTGCACTAAGTGTTGGGAACAGATACCGCCGGGCGGCACCAGACCACCGAGGCGGCGACCGCATATTGTCGAAAAACATTACAAGAAGAACATGATTGTGGATGCGGCAAAGGTGAGTGTTTTTCCCACCCTTCTCATTAACATTCATTTAAGGTACATTTAGGTTTATCTAATAATATAGTATGATTGATAAGCATACATGAATCCAAATTACGACATAAGTATTGATGCGTCATTCACTGCGCATATTGCAGCCACGACTTGATGCCCAAGCTCGCAATCACATTGCACAGGAGGCATTTCGCGCCGGTCTACTTGCAAAATTTGTGTCAAAGCATGTGCCCGATGTGACCAGTTGGTTCCCCCAGCAGCACGTAGATGAGATGCGTAGGGTCCAGGGGTATCGTAGGTGTCATAGGCATTATGGCTGGCGCCAAGCAGGCCAACCCCCCCCCTAGTTTCCTCAGGCGGTCCCCTTGATCCAGTGTCATCATCTGATGATTCTCCGCACCGTACATGCAATAGCAGCTTGCAGGTCGATTGTGCCCCACCCCCGTCTGTTTCTTTACCTGATCCACCTCTGGTAGTACTTGATCCGAACGTTGTATCCCCAACAGCACCTCCGACATTACATCCTCAACCACCTCCACTTTCATCTCCTCCGCCAGCAGTACCACCTCCACCTCCACCTCCATGTGCATGTGCCCCCCGAACCCCTATGAGGGGTCGGCTTCGCCCTAGGTTTCCTCTCCTTCGGCTTGGGCGGCCTGAGCTGGATCCTCGCCCCCGATGGCAAGCGCATAAGACTATGTTACTGAGGACCGTCCAGCCTCGTTGTTGGGGGAATCATCTCGACCCTCCTATCCCTATCCGAGAAAATGTGGAGTTCGAGTATTGGGGGAGACGGTATGTTGTGAGAGCCGCTACAGACCCTGCTATGGGTCGGGGTTTATTCACGGTCAATGATATTGTGGTTCTTCCTCGGAGAAACACCATGGTGGATTTGTTTCCCTACTACGGTCCATACTACACCTCTAAGGAGTTCCGTACATTACGCCTCGAACCCCATACATCCTACCCTACATTTTGTGTGTCAATGGACAGGATGTACGTAGACGGGGGTTGTCTCCCATTGAGATCAGATTTTGTGATAGTGACCCCGATATCTTTGGCAATGTTGTTGGGCTCATCAATAGTTTTTTTGGTCATCCTAGGAGAACCAATGTAGTATGGGACGAGCGAAGCGATGGGCATGAGAGCTTTTGTGGTCATACGTCGATATACTGTGAGGGGATGCACATGTTTGTCATGACATGTGCTAGTAGGACTATTAGGGCTGGCAGCGAGCTATTTGCATCATACGAGTTCCGGGATGATTGGGACCTCCGGTTGCAATTTTGCATATGTGATCTAAACATACTTGTGCACATGTGGACCAAATATGAGCTTGAACCAAGTTGATTCAATGGGTCATTGTAGTGTTGAACGCAGCTACGTGTCGTAGAGACGGAAAATTACGTTTCGCCTGCACATGATTTTTTTTTTAATTCCATTTTCAAGCCATATGCTTAATGATAGCATATGCAATGTGCCTACAAAATTTGGGAGTAAACAAAAGTCATTTGGACCCAGAACCATATTTTGTTCTCTCATTTGTATTCCAAAGTTGAGTTATCTTCAACTTAATGCACTCTTCATAGAGAGTTATGCAAAAGTGACCCTAGAATTTATTATTTTTATTATTATTATTTTCTATTTTGTTTTTGTCCAATGTTTTGCATGGATGTAGTGGTGCAAAGCCCGATGTCATAGAACAAAATAGAGCCAAAAATAAAATCATTACGCCCCTCAAGATTGCAATCCTATATTTTCTAAATGCAAATATTTATTTTAATTTATTCTAAATTCGATTTAATTCAAAATTGGTGCAAGGTGAGTGCGTCGTTGGGGAGGCAATTTTTTTTTTTAAATATATTATTATTATTATCTCTGCTGGATCTTTGTACATGTGTTGCACACATATTTAAGCACATGTAGGAAAAAATAAAGCTTGAACCACATCCGTTTGATGGGTGCAATGGCATGAGAGAATTTTCTTTCACATTAATAAATAAAAATTGGTTGATAGAGTGAACGCGTCCTTGGGGGGCCAAATGATTTTGTTTGGGTTTGAAACTTTGCATGCGTGACGTTGTGCACATACATGTAATTATTGAATGACATATTTGATGCATGCACACATTAAAGGTTGTTGTTTGCATTTCGCTTATAATAAGTTGTATGGTTGCAATGACACATTATAAT
This sequence comes from Takakia lepidozioides, assembly GCA_030704615.1. NCBI lineage: Eukaryota > Viridiplantae > Streptophyta > Takakiopsida > Takakiales > Takakiaceae > Takakia > Takakia lepidozioides. The sequence continues at coordinate 43,416,384 of CM060734.1, forward strand.
ATATGTCCCTATATTCATTTGTTCGTATCAGGACTTTATCCATCCCTTCCCGGTCCTTTCTCTTGGCACCCCATCCGAAACAACCCAATTACATCAGGCGGGAGCCGTGGGCGAGACGTCGCCCCCACGGTACCGGACGATGATGACGATGACAGTGACAACAACAATGAGCATGGAATTAACCAAGAGGATGTGCAAGCCATGGATGATCTCTTAATGCATCATGTGGGCGCTAATGCATCACATGGAGAGGAAACCCGGCCAATCGATGATCCTGAAATGGCCCCCTCAAATGACATGGAGAGAGAGACAAGAACTCCCTTGTAGAAAGGGGCGAAAGTGAGTCGACTTTCAACAATCTTACTTTTGCTCAATCTTCAAATTCGATGTGGCATAAGTAATGTTGGGATGTCTCCATAATGCGAACTATTGCGGACTATATCCTTGTTGCACACTTGAAACCCAACATGCCACGGTCGCGGAAAGAGGCGCGTGAAGTCTTGGACTCTGTGGGGATGGGCTATAAGATGTTTGATGCATGTCCATGTGATAAAACCCTATACTACGGAGAGGATTCACGTCTCACCAAGTGCCCAAAGTGCAATGAAGACCGATATCGGGATGATGTCCAAGGGAAAAAAGTACCACGCAAGGTATAAGCGTCATTTCCCCTCGCATGGAAATTTTCTTCTTTAATCTTGTCAATGCATGTAAAGTGTATTCCACAAAGTTTAGGGTTTAGAGAGTAGTACTCATGCAAGATCTGATTTTGGTTTTGGAAGGAGTGAGTGAGGAGTGTAAAGAGCGACGTTCGGTTTTGACCATTCACGCCCAAATGAGGGAGAGGCTGCATAAAGGGAAAGACATAAGGGTGTTGTATTATGTGTGCTAATGGGATGATTACATGTGGGGGACGTGGGGTATTTCATCCTAGAAAATGCATTACTTTCCGATCATCCCGCGATTGAGGGCACAGTACCGAAGCCCCGAATTGGCCAGACTCAAGAGATGGAAATGCTCACAAGACAGGTGCAGACACTTAAGGAGCAGGTGGATACACTCAAGGGGCAGCTGAAGACTGCCAAAGACCAGGGAAATAAGTGGCTCTTATGCAACACTGTACTGCTGAGGGACAGGGAAAAAAAGCAGGCTGTTAACAGCCACCACAGAAAGAGACATTGCCATAGGCAATGAACAAAAATGGAAACAGCAGCTGGAGAAGCTGACATTGCAAGCAGGGCTGGACACAGCAGACGCAGCCTTGGCCCGAGCCTGGTTGAGTGAAGGGAGTGAACTGCAAATGAAGAAACTCAACAAGGCAATGGTAAGACAAATGAAATGTCAATTGACGAAGTTGGTGACAGACATTCACGAGGAATTTCTGCCACCAATTCCAGAACAAGATGAGCTCATGGACGAAGACGACCAAGAGGAACAAGACCATGAACAAGAAGCACCAATACAATCAACAACAACAACACTAGCACAAACACCACCAACAACACAACCACCACAAAGTCAACAGGCACTGGTATAGGCCACAACAGAGCCATCTACTCAGGAGGTAAACCCCGTACCATTACCAAGTGTTATGGTGGCATCAACTTCGGTAGTAGGGGATGGTTTCCAAATCATGCCATGCAAGCAAGATGAAGAGTGACTAAAGTATTTAAAGGATTTTTTCTAAAATGGTGATAGTCCCAGCCCACCAAATCCCAAAATTACTGGAAAAGGTATTCAAAACCTTAACCCCCTGTAGGTCATTGGGTCAATTGCATCTGCTCAATCAAACTCTCATACCTTTGAGATACAGGATGAGGCCACTGGCTAGGGAAGAGACATGGTCAGGGGTAGAATTGGTTGAATTCTGGCGCCAGGCTCCCCTGGAGTACAAGGAGCTGGTTGCTTACATGTGGGCAGTGGGGCAATTGAAGATTAATCATACCCTGACAATAGATGTTATAATGGGCTGCCCAAGTTTTTATATTGGCAGTTACTTGTACCGGATGTTCATGACAATGACGGGAAGCTGGCAGCGCTATGAGAGTATTGAAAAAGATACTCACTGGGAATTACCCAAATTCCAGCCACCAGAGAAAGTCGCAGGCACTTCAGCATATATGAACAGACCACTATATGCTGAAGCATGGCGCCAGGCGAAAGACCATTTTTCACCATTGGTCTTGGACAGAGACCCCTTTCAGAGAAACAGGGAACGCAAGCTGTTAAGTGGTTAATGGGCAGCAGGGCGACTAAAAACATTATACCCTGGACCAAGGAGGAGCTGCAAACCTACCGAGAAACCCTGACCACCAAAATCAACATGGTACGTGGGGACGGAATAGTAGAACACCCTGATGACGAAAGCTGGCCCACTCACGAACCACAGGAGCAACCAGACAGTGATGACAACAGAAACAAGAAGCTGCCACCACGACAATCCTATGACGCACTTCCTAACCACTGACTAGCAGACAGGCATGTCACCACCCTACATCCCCAAGAGATACAACAAACACAAGAACTGACGAAATTGTGCAGACACAATTTCAAAAGAGAGGGGAGAATAAATGATAACGGCTAAGCTACGAGGGCCAGACAGCGAGGGTCATGATGGGACATACTGGGTGGTGATTGGTTTACACTACCTGGTCACGGGCAGAAAAGGCTAAGTACGCGGCACTTATCAAATGGCGGTACAAGGGTACATTACCACGAGAGCAGTAGGTGGTAGTGTAGCAATCGTGGGCCGTGAACCACGATATCACACGGCCACGATAGCATCAGCTTTTACTAATAGAGGAAGTAGTGAAGGATCGTGGACCGTGTACCACTATGGCACACGATCACTACAACGAACCACTTTTTTAGCAAACCGTTTAGGTTGCATAGGCAGTTAGACAACGGTCATTAACGACTGAAGGCTGTAACGGCTCTTTCGAGCATTGTATAAAAGGGCTACATGCAACTTAAAAGGTATCAGTGATTAGTGTGTATTCAGTGGACTCAGAGTGATTTGATGTGTACTTATGCTATGATGTGATGAACTCTGAAGTAAAGCCATGCTATTCGAAGTATCTCTGTGTAGAGTGAACGGGAGATGGGGAGAATGTGCATTATGAGAGAACGTGAGATGGTGAGAATGTGTATCATCTCAGAATAGCTCTGGTTTTATCTTGACTACCATCTGACTGTATGAACAAAGACGCTTCAATCTTTCCGACTAATATCTTTTAGGCCAATGAGACTGTAGATTGGGCTTAATCAATAGGATTCAGCAACCTGTAGAGATATTGATTCATACGACGGCCATGGTTTAGCTATCCTTAAAACGATTACTTTGTAATCGTTTCTGAAAGCATACCGTCGGACAACTTCTGTTGCATGTCTTTGGAAATGGGCAGTAATGCTGAGAGCCTGTTTTGTCTAAGTCATAAACCAACGGTTAACAATGCCCTTGGCTTGACTTAGTTTATATGATTGAGTGGATTCATGAGTGGAGTGTTTCCATTGTGTGTTCACTTTCATTATCATTGTGGTATAGTTTTCTAGGATTGTGTGCTTAGATTGTGTGGTGGACAGTGATGTATGTTGTGGCACGATGCTTAGGTGCGCGACACCTTGTACGAAGGGGCGAAAGTGAGTCGACTTTCAACAATCTTACTATTTCTCAATCTTCAAGTTCGATTTTGTCATAAGTAATGTTGGGATGTCTGCCATAATGCAAACTATTGCGGACTATATCCTTGCTCTACACTTGAAACCCAAGATACCACGATCGCGGAAAGAGGCGCGTGAAGTGTTGGACTCCGTGGGGATGGGCTATAAGATTTTTCATGCATGTCCATGTGATAAAATCCTATACTACGGAGAGGATTCGCGTCCCACCAAGTGCCCAAAGTGCAAGGAAGACCGATATCAGGATGATGTCCAAGGGAAAAAGGTACCACGCAAGGTATAAGCGCCATTCCCCCTCGCATGGAAATTTTCTTCTTTAATCTTGTCAATGCATGTCAAGTATATTCCACAAAGTTTAGGGTTTAGATAGTAGCACTCATGCAAGATCTGATTGTGGCTTTGGAAGGAGTGAGTAATACTAGCGGCGTTCGGTTTTGACCATTCACGCCCAAATGAGGGAGAGGCTGTATAAAGGGAAAGACATAAGGGTGTTGTATTATGTGTCCTAATGGGATGATTATATGTTGGGGGGCGTGGGGTATTTCATCCTAGAAAATGCATTACTTTCCGTTCATCCTGCGATTGAAGGCACACTACCGAAGCCCGGAGTTGGCAACACTGATGAGATGGCACGCCTCGCATCGGAACCCCCCGGGGAAAGGTGTGCGGGCCACAAGATTCACAAGCATGGAGACATACTGAAGAGATGTGGCATTTTCTCTTGGAGGACCCACGACATGTCCGCCTCGGCTTCTCCTCGGATGGGGTCAACCCATACTCTGTCCAATCATGTAGTCATTCCACTTGGCCGGTGACTTTGGTGAATTACAACATCCCTCCGTATATTTCAATAAAAAAAGGCCATATCATGTTGGCTGACATTGTACCAGGTGAGTATTCCTACCTCTGTCAGGGGCTGACATTGGTAGTAAGACTTACCTTCACATATAGAATCAATCCGGGTTTTCCAGATATCCTCTAGAAATCCCTTCACACAAGGATCAATTTGCTATGTGTGATTTGCCCAAAAACTAGGCCTCAAAAGGGGCTGGGCTGTTGGCTCAGCCTCGAGACTTTCAAAGTTAGTAAACAGAGGTACATGCACAATTCTCTTGATAGATTTGAAGAGAACGTCTCTTTGGTGAGAGAACCCCGGACAATGTATCAGAAAATGAATAATGTCTTTAGGTTGCCCACACAACGGGCAATTGCACTCTCCCTTTCCTCTCTGCTTCTGTTTGCTTATCAAAGTAGGCTTCCTGCCTCGAGTTTAAATTTCAGTCTAATGCCAAGAGTGGGTAGACCCTTGAGGTCATTCAAGATGTCCTCCCCCATGTCATAGACTGGAAACAAGATCAAGGAAGTTTTTTGCTTAACTTCACTTTCATCAGACAATCTCATGACAACAGACATGGACACTATAGCCTCTAAGTCAGATTTATCTAGCAGGGTGAAGACTTGCAGTTCCAGGTCCAGGTACTTGAGAATCTCTTCTACTGTTTTCTGCCAGGACTTAGCATGCTTGACAGGGCGGTGGGCGGTCCTGTTTCCAAGATATAGAGTCGATTAATTTATGATATGTGGTATTGGACATATGCTGCAGCTGACCCCACCATCTGACCTTAAACTCATCTTGTCGGGAGCTTAAAAGAGAGGGAGTGAGAGGGAGAGATCAAGAAACAAAAAAAATAAAAAATAAAAAAATTGGGGGGGGGGGGGGGTGATTGAGCAGCTGTTGCTCTCGGTCACCCCCCCCCCCATCTTCTTTTGTTTATTTGTTGCCCCCTCTCTCCCTCTGTCTCCCTCCATCTTTGGAATTGGCCGGTTTTATCAGTGTTAATTTCCTGTGTTTTCATCCATACCAGATGGACTCTGGCAGTTTTTCCACCCATCCTATAATGATTTTTCATCCATACTGGATGAACTACCTGGGTGGACACTGAATTACCTCTAAGATGAGTCTCTGATTTTTATTCCTCTTTTATTGACTTTCATCCATACCGGATGAGTCACCAGAGAATGAGGAATTACCTCTGTGGGGGTTGCCACTGGCATCCTATTTTTCCATCCATACCGGATGAAAAATGCCAGGATATTAATTTTTTCATTCCTCTTTTATTGTTTTTTCATCCGTACCGGATAAAGCATTTTTGGGATGTGGAATTACCTGTGAGGATGTAAAACCGATGCCTTGGATGTTATTTCCTATTTTTTCATTTTTTCCAACAGATGAACTCAATAATTTTTTTTTATCTAAACCGGATGAAGTGTACAGCTTTTGATGGCCCTAGACTGATATTGATTACCCCTAATTATGGTTGGTTAAGGTGTGAAACCCTAACCCCTACCCTCAAACCTACCGTTTAACCTAGCTACGGATAAAATCCGTCGGTTTTTAAAGGATGTGGTGTTGATTCTCCATCCTGCACGGATGAAAAATCGGGCAAGAGCCCTAGGATGTCTCTCCCGCCGTCAGAAGCACGAGCAGTGCTTCTGAGCTCGCGGGAAGAGCGTTATGATGTCTGCGTTTTGCTGCTACCCTGTTTGCTGCATCGTACCCGTGCTAGGCGATCTCCTGGGGATGCGCAATGGCGGCGCTTTGTTTTTTGTTTTTTCTTATAGGCGGGAGACAATGTTGTGAATGCATTGTCTCTTTCCCTCCTCTGGCTTTTAATTTTTGCAGCGGCTCTTGTGTGGGGAAGTATCTCTCCCTCCATTCTTAAACCTAGCAAGTGTGTTTGTATGCTTCAATTCTCCTTTGCTTTGCTGGAGGTGGCTTGCTGGTGGTGATGGCGCACAGTTCTCTTCCCCAATCGCTCAAGGTGCTTTTGGTGATTAGGGTTCTTTTTGTTTTATGTCTTTTTCTCTTGCTTTTGAGGTTCTTAGTTGACATCGATGACAAGTGTAGGGGTCTGTGATTCACCTGGGGTTCCACAATCCTCACTAACCTGTTGGTTTTTGTGGGGCTTGTGATGGGACCAGGTGAGGATCCCTACTTGCTTTGAATTCTAGCTTGCAGATATGGATGTGGGCAAATGGAACCTATTATGTATGGCGTCTTGACCTGGCTGCTGCCTGCAACCCCGATTTTGGCCCGCTTGCTCCTGGTTTGGCATGTTGATGCTTACTTTTGACTTATGTTTTGCTGCCTTTGATGGAGCATTTCGGCCTGGCAGGCCTGTCTCTTGAAGCCCAACATTTGGACCTTACCTTGTCTTGTAATCTTTGACAGCGGTGCTTGTGGATTATTAAGCTAGGTACTATTTTGGCCTTAAAGAGGAGTTGAGTTTTATGGGTAAGGCCTCAGTGGCTATCAGGTTCTAAGGAAGAGGAGGCCCTGATTTTTAATATGGCAGCCTGATAAGGCACTGACAGGCCTCTTTCAGACCTGAATCTGGTGTGGAATGGAGCATAGTGAGGTTTTTTTGCAAACCTTGGCATAAGCCTCCTGGAAAACAGTGTTGGTAAGCTCTACTGGACCTTTGCCAAAGATTATTAGCCTTGTCTTGCCATCATGCCAGTTACCTGCAATGTATGGATTATTTTTTGGCCAAGAGGGCTTGGTCCCGGGCACTCAAGATATTTGTGTGTCCATATCTTGAATCTGTAATATGGCAGGCTGTTCTTCCATTCCCAAGATGCCTTGCATGATGCATGTCTTGGGGCAATTATGAATGGTATAGAATGAGGTTGCAATCTGTGTCATGCCCAAGAGGTTTACTTGGTTGCATGTTTGGAAACTGAAAAACTGCAGGCTGGTCCATCAAGATGCTTGTGTATACATGTCTTGAATCTGTAGTATGGCAGGTTGTTCTTACCTACCCAAGGGGCCTTGCATGATGCATGTCTTGGGGTAATTACAAATGGTAAAGAATGAGGCTGCAATATGCTTTGTCATGCCCAAGAGGGTTACTTGGTTGCATGCTTGGAATTTGCCCAGACTACAGGCTGGTCCATCAAGATGCTTGTGTGTACATATCTTGAATCTGTAATATGGTAGGTTGTTCTTACTTGCCCAAGATGCCTTGCATGATGCATGTCTTGGGGTAATACTGATAAGGTAGCTGCAAATTATTTTGTCATACCCAAGATGTTTGCTTGAAGGGCATGTCTTGAATCTGTAATATTGCAGGTTGGCTTCACATACACAAGATGTTTTGCTCTAGAATGCATGTCTTGTTGTAATTATGATGCCAGGAAAGGGTATGACACGCTGCAGCAATCTGATTTTTCAGTACACAAGATGTTTGCTTATATGCTTATCTTGTTATCATGACCTGTACATAAACAAACCCCGCCCTCCCACCCTGTTTTATCATGAATGATTGGGTGAAATCAATTGGGAAGTCATGACTAGAATGGAAGTGCTAGATGGTGCCCTGTTTATGGGCTGTTTATGTCCTTAATTGAAAATGACCCTAGTAGGGTCTTGTCCATGTCTTGACATGACATGAATATCTTCCCACTCTCTCCATCTCTCTTTTTAACTTTTTCTATCCTTCTCTCCCTCTGTGGGGTTTTTTTTTTGTGAGCAGCACAAAAGAGAGGAGAGAAAGAGAGGGACAGAGAAGGACAGATCAGGAAAAAAAAAAAAAAAAAATGGGGGGTGGGGGGGAGTGACTAAGCAGCTGCAGCTGCTCAGTCACTCCCCCCCCCCCACCCATTTGTTTTTCTTTGTTGCCCCCTCTCTCCCTCTGTCTCTCTCCCTACTTGGAATTAGCCGGTTTTATCAGTGTTTTTTTCCTGTTTTTCCATCTATACTGGATGGACTCTAAACAGTTTTTTCACCCGCCCTATAACAATTTTTGTATCCATACCGGATGAATTACCTGGGTGGACACTAAATTATCTCCAAACTGAGTCTATGATTTTTTCATTTCTCTTTTATTGACTTCCATCCATACCAAATGAGTCACCAGAGAATGAGAAATTACCTCTGTAGGGGTTGACACTGACATCCTATATATATTTTTTCCATCCATACCGGATGAAAAATACCAGGACATTAATTCGTTCATTCCTCTTTTATGATTTTTTTCCGTACTGGATAAGACATTTTTTCAGGGGATGTTGAATTACCTGTTAGGATGTGAAACCGATGCTTTGGATGTTATTCCATCCTACTGACAAATTTTCTCCAATGGATGTACTTATTGACTTTTCCATTTGAACCGGATGAAAGATGCAGCTTATGATGGCCCTGGATTGATGATTAATTACCCTTAATTAACCATAATTAAGGAGGTAAACCCTAACCCCTACCCTATGACCTATTGTTTAAACCTAGCTAATGGATGATATCCGTCGGGTTTCGAAAAATGCGGTGTTGATTACTCATCCTGCCACGGATGAAAAATCGGGCATGAGCCCTAAGGTGTCTCTCCTACCATCAGAAGCACTGCTCGTGCTTCTGAGCTCACGGGATGAGAGTTATGGCGTCTGCGTTTTGCTGCTACCCTGTTTGCTGCATCGTACCCTTGTTGGACGATCTCCTGAGGATGCACAATGGCGGCGTTTTGTCTCTTCTCACAGGCAGGAGACAATGTTGTGAATACATCGTATCTTTCCCTCATCTGGCTTTTAATTTTCGCAGCGGCGCTTGTGTTGGGAAGTATCTCTCTCCCTTCTTAAACCTAGCAAGAATGCTTGTATGCTTCACTTCTCCTTAGCTTTGTTGGAGGTGGCTTGCTGGTGGCGCATAGTTATCTTCCCCAATCGCTGAAGGTGCTTTTGGTGATTAGGGTTCCTTTTGCTTTATATCTTTCTCTCTTGTTTTTGAGGTTCTTAGTTGACATCGATGACAAGTGTAGGGGTCTGTGATTCACCTGGGGTTCCACAATCCTCACTAACCTATTGGTTTTTGTGGGGGCTTATGATGGGACCAGGTGAGGATCCCTACCTGGTTTGAAATCTCTTGAGCTTGCAGATAAGGATGTGGGCAAAGGGAACCTATTGTGTATGGCGTCCTGACTCGGCTGCTGCCTGCAGCCCCGATTTCGGCCCGCTGTTTGGCATGTTGATGCTTACTTTTGACTTATGTTTTGCTGCCTTTGATGGAGCACTTCGCCCTAGCAGGCTTGTCTCTTGAAGCCCAGCATCTGGACCTTACCTTGTCTTGAATCTTTGACAGCATTGCCTGTGGATTTTTAAACTAGGTACTGTTTTGGCCTTAAAAGAGGAGTTATGGTTTATGGGTAAAGGCATCAATGGCTGTTAGGTTCTAAGGAAGAGGAGGCCTTGTTTTTAAAGATGGCAGCCTGATAAGGCAATGACAGATCTGGATTTGGTGTGGAATGGAGCATAGTGAGGTTTTAGTTGCAAAACCTGGCATAAGCCTCCTGGAAAATAGTGTTGGTAAGCTCTATTGGACCTCTGCCAGAGATTATTTGCCTCATTTTGCCATCAAACCAGCCATCTGCAATGTATGATTTTTTTGGCCAAGTGGGCTTGGTCTCGGGCACTCAAAGTATATGTGTGTCCATATCTTGAAGCTAAAGCATGGCAGGCCTTTCCTCCATGCCAAAATGCCTTACATGTTGCATGTCTTGGGGACAATTATACATGGTGAAGAATGACGTTGCAGTCTGTCTTGTCTTGCCCAAGTGGGTCACTTGGTTGTATGTTTGGAATCTGATAAACTGCAGGCTGGTCCATCAAGATGCTTGTGTATACATGTCTTGAATATGTTGTATGGCAGGCTGTTCTTACCTACCCAAGAGGCCTTGCATGATGCATATCTTGGGGTACTTACAAATGGCAAAGAGTGAAGCTGCAATATATTTTGTCATGCCCAAGAAGTTTACTTGGTTGCTGCTTGAAATCTGATTAATTGTAGGCTGGTCCTTCAAGGTACTTGTATGAACATATCCTGAATCTGTAGTAGGACAGGCTGTTCTTACCTACCCAAGGAGCCTTGCATGATGCATGTTTTGGGGGCCTTACAAATGGCAAAGGTGAAGCTGCAATATGTTTTGTCATGACCAAGAAGACTACTTGGTTGCATGTTTGAAATATGGTAAATTGCAGGCTGGTCCTTCAAGGTGCTTGTATGTACATACCCTAAATCTGTAGTAGGGCATGCTGTTCTTACCTACCCATGGAGCCTTGCATGGTGCATATCTTGGGCTATTTATAGGAATTTGAACATGAATAGACCCCGCCCTCCCACCCTGTTTTATCATGATTGAATGGGTGTTGTCACTTGGTCTGCTATGACAAGACTGTAAGTGTTAGATGGTGCCCTATCAGGGGCTGTTTATGTCTTTAATTGACAATGACCCTATGGGTCTTGTCCATGTCTTGACATGACATGAATATCTTCCCACTCTCTCCTTCTCTCTTTTTAACTTTTCTACCCCCTCTTTCCCTCTGTGGTTTTTTTTTTTTGTGAGCAGCACAAAAGAGAGGAGAGAGAGAGAGAAGGACAGAGATGGACAAAGAGAGAGAGAGAGTGAGAGGGAGAGATCAGGAAACAAAAAGAAAAAAAAGAAGGTGGGAGGGGGGGGGTGGGGAAGTCACTCCCCCCCCCACCTTTTTGTTTTTTCTTTGTTGCCCCCTCTCTCCCTCTGTCTCCCTCTCTCCTGGGATGCCTACAATACTGCTGCATTTATTAGGCATTCATAAAGAAAACGAGATGGAAACATAGGATCATCTATCTCACCACAATTTTTGCTTGATCCATTTCATAATATTTATGATATATATATATATATATATATACCGTCCCTGGACAACCATTTAGGCTATAATTAATTCAAAATGAAAGTGCCTAACCAATTCTGTGATTTTTTTCAGATTTTGGCCTAATTGTTCGGAAACTATGGGACCAAAGTGCCTAATGCCCAAAAATTCCAGCAAAGAACTTGCAAGCCTCTTCTCATGTTGTTTGTAATAAGATCAAAATTTCATTGACAAAAATCAATACAAATATATGCATGCGGAAATAACTTCCTACAAATCGCAAACTATTTGAGATAGCTCCATGTAACTTCGAAAGGCCCTTGCATGGACTCCACAATGTCATCATATTAGGGTTTCAAAGGAAATGAAAGGTAGCTGGAGCCTGGAAGGGCCCATGGGCATTGGGTGTTGTAATTTTATTCTTAAGAAAATAAATGTTTTCTCTTCTCATGTGCCTAATTCTAAGAAATTATAGCATGAAGATGCCTAATGTGAGAAATGGTTTTCAAAAAGTGCCTAATTTGCTGATTGATTGAATTTATTATTAGGCGCAAAAATGCCTAAAACGGTTGTCCACGGACGGTATTGTTAAGAGAGCAATATCAAAAGAATAACCTCATATTGTAATGATATCCTTAATTTTCATTAGGGAGTAGTGGAAGCAAGTTCAATACCATTTGAAACAAAGACAAACAATTGTGCATGCAAGACCATAGTTGCGCAAAATGACGTGATGTGGCGTTAACATGTTAACGCAAAAATCGACTTTATGGTATGTAATTTTTTCTTAATTTTAATTTCTATATCACGTTGGTAACCATGTGGGCTGCACACTAGCGGCTTCAAAATAATATTATAATTTAAAAATGAGATATATGTATATATATATGTATATATATATGTATGTGAGGCCGCCAATACTTGCGGTTCCCCAACAAAAGACTAAAATAGAAGAAAAAAACAAAAGAAAAATGGGGAACGTTAACCCCTAAACGACGAGCCGACCCGAATCGGGTCGGCCTGATTTTTCATCCATCCGTAGCAAGCACGGATGAAGTCCGATGAACGAGCGGCTTGAACGAAAAATGTAGTGCGGAACGAGCTGCACACACAGGTCTTTATGGCGCCCCCAACTCCGCCGTCAGGAATTTTTTGAAGTTTGGAAATTGCAGGATTTTGGGTGGAGGAGGGGGCACGGCAGTTGACCGTCGACTTGGCAGGTGGCAGCGGCCACGTGGGTGGGATTTTGCAGGGGGGGGGGGGTGGCAAGCAGGGGTGATGAGGCACGGGGTGCATGGGCACCCGCCATGATGGCACCGCCCGACCCTGTCTTTTGCGCGCGTTTTGGCAACTCGACCTTCTTCTTCACAGCTCCCTGCCAGCTCCATCCCGCATGCATTTTGTGGCTTGTGTTTGTGTGCGACAGCATTTTGCGTTGGCACAAGGCCTTATTGATTTCTGGCTACCTGGGTACCCAACCCACAATTGCTGAGGGTTAGAGGCGGGTGGCGCGTCTGCACATTCATGAATTCGCAGGCTGGGGGGAGGCATTCTGTAGGCTCTGTCGTTGAAGCTAAGTCCCCTTAGCTTGTTGCTTGTCTGTGTTCTCTGATATGCTTTGCCGCCTCTGTTGAATGTCCTTCAGTGCGTTCGTTTAGGGCGCTGATGCGCATTCATGAATTCGTAGGCTGGGGGGAGGCAGTGTGCAGGCTCTCTCATTTATGCTAAGTGCCCTTAGCTTGTTGCTTCTTTGTGTCTTGGGATATGGCTGCCGCCTCTGTTGAATGAGCTTTAGTGCATTCGTTTAGGGTGCTGCAGCGCTTTATGCCTTGGCGGCCGTTGGTGTCATTTATGCATTCTGTGTCTCCTCATTTGCATTGCTTGTACTTAGGGGGGTTTATAGGGTCTGGGCGCAGGATGCTATGGGTCACAAGCACAAGGTGTGTGATGCCTTGGAGCCACCAACACCTCCGCTGCAGTATAAGAGGGCTGTTGAGGTGGTCACTCAGTGGGCGTTGATTGAGCAGCACTGTACTGAGGGGCAATTGAGGGACATTTTGGGTTTGCTGTGCATTTAGAAGGCATGTTAGTTTGATTTTGGGGTGGAAAGAGAGAAGGGAGGAAGGTGACAAAGAGGGCTTTAGTGAGGTTGTGAATGCTGTGCTTAGAGAGGACGTCTGGTCAGATGAGGACAGTCAAACAAATGAGGGATGCAGCGCGCCAGAAGCGGGAAAGGCCTGCAGGCAAGGAGAATTCGCCTCCTCATCGACCACCTGTGAGGAGAAGAACTATGAGAAGAAGGAGTGATGCGGGGTGCATAGTGGGCGGTAGCGCACAAATGCAATTCACCGCGGGTAACTGTGCGCCTCCCGCTAACCCCTACAGGTCTCCTCTGCGTCATTGTCTTTCAATTTGCAAGGCTCTTCCCATGTGGGGCCCAATTTGGATGCTAATGGTTTAGACTTGTTGGATTGTGGAAATGGGGATGTGGAGATGGGGCTTATGGAGGGATATGAGGGCGATTCATGTGAGGAAATGGACTGGGAGAGTGGTGGGCCTGCCGAGGAGGTTGATGAGGTGAGTGAAGAGCCTTTTGCAGCTTTGTTCGCTCCTGCAAGTTGGGAGTGCAGAGAAACTACCTTCTGCAATGATAGAGAAAAATTCACTGGTCCCCCACCTGGGCCCATGCTGCGGCTGATTTTTGGTTCCCCTGTGGAATTGTTTTTCAAGTTGTTCTGGTCCCAAGCAACCCTGCTACGAATTTGTCGAGAGACCAATCGTTACGCGGCGGAGAGGGTGAACTCGAGGTGGTGCTTCTTGGAGGCCATTGGTTGTGCCAGAGCTACTCGCCTGGCCTGGTGTGTGTTTGTTCATGGGGATAAAGAGGCTGCCAAACAGCCGCTACTACTGGCAGTAGAGTGAGGTATTCTTTGCATGCCCTGTCATCAGGAAGGTCATGACAAGAGATCATTATGAAGCAATCTTACGTTGCTTGCATTTGGTGGATAACTCGACGTTGGTGTCTGATCGTAGCAGTCCTGCGTTTGACAAAATTGGGAAAGTGAGATGGGCATGTGAAGACATTGCCAGTGCCTACAAACGGCATTGGAACCTGCACAAATTGTTGACAGTTGACAAGATTATGATAAGGTACAAGGGTAAGTATTGTGCTATACGGCAGTATATGCCTAAAAAGCCATGCAAGTGGGGCATCAAAGTGTGGGCCCTTGCAGACACAGTCAGTAGCTATGTGTATGATTTTGATGTCTACTGTGGCAAGAATGGGGGCCCCGAGGGCATTAGGAAGAAGTCTGGCAAAGGTGAAGGATATGATGTGGTTTGGAGGCTAGTGTCTCCATTGCATGGACTTGGCCATGTGGTGGTGACTGACAATTACTTCACATCACCAAGGTTGCTGTATGACATGGCTTTGCTTGGGACATGGGCCACTGGCACTGTCAGGGTCAATAGAAAGGGATTGCCTCCTTCCTTGACGCGCTTGTCCAAGTCCAAGATTGCCAAGCAATGGGACACATGGTGGCATATGCACCGCAACCGACAAGTTGCTGCTTGTTTGTGGTGGGATAAGAAAGGCGTGTTCATGGTGTCATCCGTATCTCGGCCAGCATCTGGTCTGAAGTCACCTGTGACGGTGCGAAGGTTTGTGGGGAATGTGAGGGTGCAGGTGCCTTCTGTTCCAATGCATGTTCAATACCAAACTTACATGCGTGGTGTAGATGTACAAGACCAGATGCGAGTTGCATACAACATGCAGCTGAAGAATCATAAATGGTGGTATAGAGTGTTTTTTTTCCTTTTGGACACCACGATTGTCAATTCTTACATCTTGCATGTCTATCACATGCGAGCGAGGGGGTTGCGTCCCCTGACCCATCTGGAGTTCTCGTTGGCCTTGGCACACGCCCTTACAACTCCTAGCAGGCTGCATGTGCGTCCGGTTCGTGCATCCATGTTGGCGACAGAGCCTGCCCGCTGGCATTCCTCTTTGCACAGCCCGCTTCGTTGTGTGTGCATCCGCTGTGGGTTGCGTACCCACTACTTCTGTCCCCAATGCGAGGATGCATTCATGTGTCTTGGCAATTGTTGGCGTGAGGCACATCAACTCCGGGGTCGATGAACATGTGGGTGTGTGTGTGTGTGTGTGTGTGTGTATGTGGGAACCGCATCTGCAGGTGTTTGATGCTGCTATGCTGGCCTCAGGACATGGCGGATAGAGTGTGTGGGTGGGTGTGTGTGTGTGTGGGGGGAATTGTCTGCATATGAGGGCAGATCAGGGGGTTCGATCCCCCCTCAGTTCAGTATGTAAACTTGCTTGTCGGGCTTGTCCCATGTCTGCTGAGTTCACCGTGTCTGGTGGTAGTTGACAAGTCCACAAAGAAGGAACCCGACAGTTAGAGTCGGGTGCTTGTGAGGCCCTCCCCAAAACGCTGAGGAACATCGGGACGGTTCGAATGAGCTGGCCCTGGCAAATAATGGGAAACCTCGACGTGGCCCGGAAAACGTCGCCGGATTCAAGCGAAATTCCGGCCACCGATTGCCTGACATGGAGGAGGTCGGAAATTTCACAAAATCCCACATCCCAAATGCAATTTAGGGTATTTTTGGGAAATTCTTGGGTAGGCTTGTGTAATTCTTGGCCTATGAGGGAGTGACCGTTGGAATTCCTAATTGAAGGAGAATTTGGGGTCCCAATTGGGCTTATACCATTTCCTTTGCAAATTGTCTTTTTGGACCCCCATTCCAGTCACATACAAAGCACCCCCCCTTTAATTTTGGCAGATTGGAGTGAAATTTGGTGTGCTGGTTTGGGATTGTGCACTTCATAGGAATATAGAACTTTTTCTCCCAGGATAATTTGGGATCATGGATAATTTGCTTGGTCAAACATGAACTTTTGCTTTGTTTTTTTCCATTTTCCAAAAAATGCACCATCTTCAAATGTTATAATCTCCAAAGACTCCCTGTTGGTAGGGGTGTGTGTCGCGGCCCTTTGCCTTGAGGGCAGGGGGTCGGGACACAAGAGGGGAGTCTCCCCAAATTTGGGGGGCTTGTGCATCTGATAGGTAGGAAGCAGTTTGTACGGTTCATCCACGTGGATGAACATTAATGGGCAGGTAGCCGTTGACGTGTGGGGCTAGGTCCCGGAATTGTCCAAAAACCCAAAAACACCTCTCGTCCTTTAGGGGTTAAATTTGGTGGTCTCCAATTGTTTGAATATAAATGGGGACCATTAGTCCCCACCGGTCCGAGAAAAACATTGGAATTTTAGAAACAACATTGAGAAAATAAAAAAGGGCACCGCTCCGGATAGCCGTCCTAGCTATAACATTAAGATATAGACGTATAGAATGTAAAATAATAAAACACGAAAATACAAATAGGACCGCACTAGCCCTGGCAGTCCCCAACATAAATACAGAAACTAAAAATATAATTAATAGAACATATTAATATTATTTAATAAATATATATTAAGTTAAAATTATTAAAAACAAATAAATATTAAATATAAAAACAATGTGTAGGAAAATAAATTGAACGAGTCCTGGTCCCAGTATGATTTTTGAATAAAAAAAATAAAAATGAGGGAAAAATATTATTTTCCATCAAAAAAAGAGAAAAGAAAACAAGTAAATGGGGACCACCAGCCTAGCGGTCCCCAACATGATATTAGAGCAACCCCACCCTACACTGAACCCAACACGCCAATGGAATATGAGGGTATGGTGGGCGGAAACGTCCCCACCCATGCACTGAACCCTATATCCCATGAAAAGCGGGCACTGAATATCGTTCCGTGCACAGAACCCGAGTGCTGTATTCAGTGCCCAGAATACGCCCTTGAATCCAAGTCAACGTGACCAAGCGCTTGCCTGTCAGCATCTTGGTGGAGACCTCGCCCCTTCCGACCAATGGGAGGCGAGGTGCGCACGGATAGAGTGGGCGATTCAGGGACAAGGGTGTGCGCGAGTCGGGCTGCCGCGCCACAGAACCCAGCATGCCCTAAATCGATGACCCTATCTTTGGCGTTACAGGGAGTTTTTCGGGCTCAAGGTTGGAGATGCTCTTAGCATTAAAGGTATAAAGAATTAAAAACAGATTAAATTAGTATAAATGGGGACCGCCAGCCTTGACTAGAACATTAGGATCACAAAATTGAGTATTAGAAAACATTTTGATATTTTATATAAATATTAAATAAAATTTTAAAATGAGGATCCTCCTTCCCCAATAACATAAAAATAAAAATATGATCTATTAATAACATATTAAAGTTTTTGAATATTTTTAAAAATAAAATCGGGGATCACCTGCCGTATAAATAGGGACTGCCCCAATACAACATTAGAAATAAACATATGAAAAAAACATATGTGTGGACCACTAGATCTGGAGCCTCGAGGTTTTCAACATAGTATTAGAATTTAGAATATGAATAAAACATATTAATAAAAAAAGGTAAATAGGGACTGCTTCAGCCCTAGCGGTCTTCAATATAATAGTTGAATTAACCAATGTTGGTATGGTATAGGTATCATAACCGAGTATCAAGTATCAACCGTGGTGTCAAGGACCAGACCAGCCTGGTCCTAGATTAATCTACATACCCAGGGCGACACCATTGCTTGGCTTAGGGTAGGGTTTATGAGAACAGACGAATACCATAATGGTATGGTGTTCAGGGCTAGGGTTTACTGTTGATACTCCTTGCAAGCGTTTCGCAACCCTTCTTCGACTGGTGCCAATTCTTGTTGATGGGAAGTAGGAAAGAGTGTTATGGCGGCCATTTCGCAGCTTAGGGGGTAGGTGGATTGTTGGGCGAACAATCAAGGCTTGAATCAAGCCTGTGCTACCAGAACTATCCACAATGTTCATTTTCAACCAGAGTGCAAGTAGGAGATCATTTTCCAATTGTCCACCCTCTTGTAGCAATGGTTGTGATTTGTACAGGCCATGTGAATCGTTTTTTTTTGTCTTGTATATGAAATTCCGTTACATAGTAGAAGCAGAAAGTTTGATTCCCATGTGCAGTTCATGTACGATGCACTCATGAAGTGTTTTTTAAGTGAATTGAAGCCTTGTTTTTTTTTTGTTTTTTTCTTAAGGGGGATAGAGGCCCTTTCAATCAAATTAAATAAAAGTAGAGTCATATCGGTGGAAAAACCAGTGCAGAGGCCGCCTTGTTTGATACTAGATCCCAATATTTATACCAGCTGATATTACTTGAGCACATTTGTATTGATACCATTGCTTAAGTGATTAAAATAGTGATGTGGGTAGTACCACCATGCTAACAGACAAGCCAAAACAAGTCGAGGTCCCAAATGAGCGTCCCAAGTGAAATGAATGAGGTGAGAAGTTAATTAATCTTTGTTTAGCTTGGCTCCGTTGTTTTGGCATCTACGGCACTCTCGGATATCGCAACCAATTACATTGCTAGTACCAAAGGATATCAATTCAGCTTTAAAGCGGCTTATCATATCATGTATAAAATTTTAGGATGTCCATGAAAATATTACATAATCTTGCCACTTTGGTTTAATGGATACATATATATAATAATTATTAATTTTATTACAGCATTGTTTCCAATCATCCTAAAGGTTTTCTTGGGGGTTCTGTGCACACGTGGAATGGGTTGACACGTCTTCCTCTTGCAAACTCAGATTTGCGAACAAGTTTGTTTCTACGAAGAGAATAAATGATAAATATATTATAAAAATTACTGAGGTTATGATGCTATTTTCCAGATTTAGTAGGCTATCCACAATAAACATACCGAATATGTGCCGATTATTCCTGCCCATTGTGTGTTATTGGGATGCTGTTCCTATCGCTATTCTTATCTCTAAGTTAATGCCTAGATTTGAGGGATGGGAGAGAACTCCGGCGGTAGCTGGCGTAACTACAGGCCCTTGCACCTTGCGGCTACTGCCCCCTGTCGGGGGTGGACTCTATGAAAATGGAACGGAGGTATGAGGGATATATAGTCTCAACATAGACATTGTGAAGAAGAACCCTGATGTATAATTAGAACTTATCATATAAAACGTAACGGTTTGTTGGATCTGTCCCTTCAGGGCAGAGACTTTGCATCAGGTTGAAGTCAATGGAGAAATGTGGTCAATGGACCTTACACCCTGTCAAGAGTATGATTGGTCTAAAAAAGCTCTTAAGTATAAACTGTTTGCGGCTTGTTTGACCTTAAAGGACTAGCTAACTTCTTCCACTTTTGCAAAAAAACAATATATATCTTGACTAAACTAGCCCTATCTTCTTATCCCGATCCCCCCATCCATCCACATGGCCCACTTAATCTTTTTTATCTCCCAGATTTCTGAGTCCATGCAAAAGTGACCGTTGAATTTACTGCCCACCTACCCACTCTATTACCTCAAGAATGTTTAGCCATATCCAACTGCCAAATTAGAAGATTATAATATTCAGATGTTGCCGAAAAAGAATCCTTCCTAGAAATGAAGAAATTTGCCAAATTTGGGCAATGTCTTCGTTGCATGATATGAGAGTCTTGGGAATCTTCTACCTCACATGATAACACACCTTCCCTGAAATTTCCACTTTTTTCTGACCTGTTTTGCGTGGGCTGCTTTGTACTCACAAATTGGGGGGGGGGGGGGGGGGGGGGGGGGGGGTCAAAAAACCCAATTTGCAGCAGGCAGGCCAACATCTGGGCTTGCGAAAATTACGTAGGACAAATCTACCGTCCAATTTACAATCGCAGTGGTCCATGTCATACTTTCATGCAAAGGTTGTTGTAGAAATATTTTCAATCCAACCGGGCAATATTTTAGGCTATTTTGGGGCCCTGCCCCATACTTCCCAGCCCAACCTATTTAGCCTGGAGCCCTACTATATATCCTACTCTAGCCCTTGTACGTGGGTTTTGGAGACCTTTCACCACCCGCCCTTTGCTCATTGAGGCGATGACTTGGGCTTGTGGACACCGCCATTGGGGCATAACCCTTTGAGAACTGTTGCTCAAGTTTGGTGTCACCCCTCCCGGCACCTTTATGGCTACCTTGCCCCCCAACCTTCACATTGTCCTAGGGTGCTGAATGTCAAGAGCCCTCCATGTGCTTATGACCAAGCCTACCTTGCCGGGTCCTTGAGGGGCTACCATGCAGGCTGCTGCGCATTGATGGGGCATTGGGATGAGAGTGGGCTAGCCGTCCTTCCGGTAGAAACCCTTTCCATAACCTGATCGACTCAGCAAAAACATGCCAAAAAAGCTGAGTTAGCCTCAGATTGGGGGATCTTACTCCATGTATAATATGTTTTTTCGAAGATTGGCCATTGCCTTTGTGTATAAAAACATTTTCCTATCTAATGAGCCAAAAATGACTCAAATCGGAGTCAATCCTCATAAGAACTGGATGGTTCAAGAAACCTGACCTAAAACAAACATATCTATGTCAGAAGCCTCGGCAATAACCTTGACTCAATCCAAAAAATGAAAGAATGTCCTCTTTATGCCCTAAATTATTCTTGGATGTGGGTATTGCACAGAATCCTGTAAGCACATCGGGGATGTAATTGGACGACAAACAAGTTGTTAAGCTTGCAGTGATCCTAACGATAGCTTTCAAGAATGGGGATCCCTTGATTCTAAGTGAAGAGTTAGTCTCGTGGGGACGGTAAGATCACAAACATCATTGATGTTATGCGTCGCACATCCTACGGGGTTATCACGAGTCACAATCAAGAATGTACAAAGAATGCCATGCGGTGAATCCGTCTTAGCGCTTCGGTTCTCTCCATTTTGGTGGCATGCTCCAACGGATTTGTCAATGGCGGACCAACTCTGGTATGCTCTTCGGCAACAATTGACCGGCGGACTGCTCAATACTACTGATTAATAAACGTCCAATTATTTGAAACAAAAGGACTATAGCTGGTCTATATCAGTGTTGGGCGGGTATAGGACTTTTAGCATACCCGCCGGCTCCGGTTATCTTCACTTTAAAAAAAAAAAAAACTTAGGAGGGATGGTGGCCTCGATAAACTTTATAGAAGTGGACATAAAAAGGTCCAAGGAGTACAAAGATTGATCGGTGGAAAAAATAACCACCAGGGAGGCCGTGGAGGGGAAACTACCCCCTCACCAGACGACATAAAACAAGCTAAAGCTTAGAGGGAAACTTCCCTGAAATAGATGATCGAGTAAGGTAGTAGCAGATAAGAAGAACGGCAGATTAGGAGAAAGATGCTAAGAAGATGTAGAGACTTTTTTTATTTCTATATCCTCCAGATATGCATAGTGGACTTTAAGACAATGACAGATCTGGGTATGCATCCGCTTATTGATTTTGGGGCGGGTACTGGTGAGTATCGGCAGGGTATCAAGGAATACTAGGCCGTGTATGGAATCTTTTCTTGACATCTTCATACCCGCCGGTGCCGGATACCAGCTTACAATTGGTTCTCCATCTGGATATGCATATTGATGCCCGCTGGTTATCCTATACCCGTCCAACACTACATGTGTCAGTTGACGACAACCAAGTTGTAGTGGGGCACATACCACCTCGGAAGTGGTTGTGGGTTCAACCCACCAATTGGAGTCACAAAGGTGTCCAGTGTCCACCTTCCTAGCGGATGGCAGTAATTCTTCGGGGTCAAGAGACACCATAATTTGACACTTCCTTATGGAGGCGTCATATATAATATGTTACTTTAA
This sequence comes from Takakia lepidozioides, assembly GCA_030704615.1. NCBI lineage: Eukaryota > Viridiplantae > Streptophyta > Takakiopsida > Takakiales > Takakiaceae > Takakia > Takakia lepidozioides. The sequence continues at coordinate 43,438,462 of CM060734.1, forward strand.
AAAAAAAAATGAAACCTGGAGCGACTGCTCACAATTCAGGCCCTTGAGGAGGGGGAAAATTTTGACCCCCTTTCAGATAAGCCATTAGGCACACACCACCAGACAAATGTTGGTTGGTTATCATTTTTTTTCAAAGCTCATGAGCTTTAGGTTATATAAGTTGACTCACACAATAATAACCTCGGGTTCTAGGTGAAATATGCAAAGAAAAGAAAAAGTATGACACCTCCTGAAGGAAGCATAACTTATGGAGTAAATTCACCCCGAAGGGTTACTGCCTTCCGCTAGGAGGACACCTTTATGACACACCAGACCGTGGTTTGAACCCACAACCACACATCCAACATGGTATGTGACCATTACCACTACTCTGGTTGTCACATTTGAAGACATAGAACCGACCCAGATATCTTTTAAGTTGACGGGAAGCGGTTATCGCTATGGTTTTGCGGCAAATAGTAGTTTTTTTTTGGTGTCCAAGTGTCTATATTGTACATTGAAGTTGAAACGGCACATTGAACTTGAGCGATAGGTTCTAAAGGCTAGGTTCTGCAGCCTGCTTAGGTACTTCAATTATATCCGATGGTTGGCAGGTTATATGTCGGTTATAATAGAGAGACCCGACTTGAAATATCACCGCAGGTTATGATAGTTTATGAATCGGCTTATAACCTGACCACATATTATTCAAAATTTCATAACCGTAACCTGCAAATAACCTTCATTCAAATGCTATTCACGCGTAGGTTCAAGTGTTTCACCGGGTGTTTGAGTTGTGCAGTACTGACGGGTAACCCTTCGGAGGTGAAGTGACTCAATAAGTTATGCTTCCTTCAGGAGGTGTCATACTTTTTCTTTTCTTTTTTTCAAATGCTATTCACGCGTAGGTTCAGGTTGTCGTGCGCATACATAATCGCTACACAACTACATCGCTGTCCAAAACCACACAACACATGTGCACACCACACACTAGTATACCACTAGTCCAGCCACTAGTCCAACCACTAGGCTACAGCTAGTCAGTCACTAGGCTGCCACTATGCTGCCCACTATGGCAGTCACTAGTCCACACAATCGCCCCCCTAGCTGGTGCTTAGGTCCCTCTAAGTCCAGGTAGCCACAAGATGTGATAGTGACCATAGCCTCACTAAGTCCTCCACCACTATCCCTACTACACTCAAACTCGATAGATCAAGAGGCCGGGTGCAAGTGTTGCCCCATCATTAGTCACCGTCTTGTAGCCTGTGAACTTGAGCTTGGGATCTTATGTATTGACTCCTATAAGCTTGGCCTCCCATGTCTTGTTAGCTGCCTCCAGTCATGTCCATTGCCATTATCCCAAGCAGTGTGGACACAACCAATCTCCGTCAGGAACCTTCTCAAGAGGTGGTGTCAAGCATCCCATATGCCAACCCCTTGAGCATCGATCACACACCAGCATGGTGGCTGCCCTTTTGGCAGACCCACAGAGCATGCACCTCAAACCTGCAGGTACCACTGCCAAGTTTGGGTCAACTCTGCCATCGACATTGGGAAGGTGACATGGCGCACAATTACGCACATGGTCCTTCCAAGTCATGCCATCCCGACCCTCCAAGATCAGGATCCCTGAGGGCAACACCTCTCGAACCCTCAGAATAACACGCCCTGCAGTAACATCCAGAGTCGTAGGAGCAGTCTGCTGTAAATAAACATAGTCACCAGGGCTAAACCTCCGAACCCCAGGACGATGTCCTCCACCACGTATAGTAGCATACCTCAACGTATCACGGTGCTGTGCAATGGCAAGGTTCTCAAAAGCCATGGGCATGACTTTCTTGAACAACTCTGCACGCTGATCACATGCACGTACCCACATGTCCGGATCGTCAAGGTTAAGGACTTGAGCAGTGTCCCTACGAATGGCTGCAGGCAAATTCGGCTCTCGGCCAAAGAGAAGGAAATATGGTGAGAAGGAGGCAAGTGATGCTTGTTTGCTGAACCTGTAGCCCATGGCTAACCAAGGAACCTGAAGATCCCAATCTCCTAGGTGTCCCTTCTGCAAGCCATACTTGCGCAAACCCCTCTTCACCGTCTGAACAACTCTCTCTACTAAGCCATCGGCCTCAGGATGATCCCGAGAAGTGGTGCGGTGGTCTATCAAGGCTTTATCACACAAAGCCTGAAACTCCCCCAAGAACTCTCTCCCTTGGTCCGTGAGTACCTCAGCTGGAGCACCAAATCGGCTAAGCACACGATCCAAGAATGCATACGCAGCCCCCTCAGTAGCCTTGTCAAGCAATGGAACCAACTCAATCCACTTGGAGAAGTGCTCCACCATCACCAACACATATCTGTGGTGCACAACCTAAAAGTCATACTCCTGGAGTATGAGTGCCCACCGTGCAAGCTTCCCCGTAAGCTTGTCTGACTCCATCAACCACTTGAGTGGCTGGTGATCCGTGACAAGGGTGAAAAGATTGTCGTATAGATAGCACCTAAAGTGTGCCACGGCCCACACTGCAGCTAAGCACTCTCCCTCATATGAGCTGTACTTAGCCTCTGCAGCGTTGTTCGAGCGGCTAGTATAAGCCACTACGAACTCTCTTCCCTCATCATCCACTTGTGTGAGCACCGCTCCAAGCCCCAGCATGCTCCAATCCGTATGCAGCTGAAAGGGACGCCCCCTGATAGGTCGTCTCCGGATAGGCACCGAGGTCAACCTCGCCTTGAGCTCTTGAAAAGCTTGTTCCTGCTCATCTTCCCACTGCCACTCCTGGTCCACCTTGGTCAGCTTGGTTAGAGCCTTTGCAATGGTACTAAATCCCTTGACAAACTGTCTATAATAGTTTGCCAACCCATGAAAGCTCGAACTCGGCTCACATCCGTGGGGCGTGGAATTTGTGCAATGGCCTCTACCTTAGTCTGCTGTACCCCCAATCCTCCAGGATATATCATGTGACCCAGATACTCAATCTGGTTGTGGAAAAACTTGCACTTTCCCGGATGCAACTTCAATCCGTGCGCTCTCAACCGCTCCAATACCACCTAAAGGTGTCTCTCATGCTCCTCCATCGTAACACTAAAGATGATGATGTCATCTATGTAGCACCGAGCAAAGTCCACCCCTGCTAGAATCTTATCCATGACTCTCTGAAACTCTGCAGGCGCATTCTTAAGCCCAAATGGTAAGAACCGCCACTGATATAGGCAATCCTTGTCGTGCTCATTGATCCCCCAGAATGTCGTCTTCTGCTTGTCCGCCTCCTTGATTGACAACTGGTGATATCCGGATCGTAAATCCAAAGTGCCAAGGACCTTAGCATGCCCGATGGCATCAAAGATCTCCTCTGGTGTTGGCATGGCATACTTATCGGACTTGGTCTGACGATTTACAGGCCGGTAATCACCGCACATACGTCTCTCCGTCCAATTGCCATAGACATCTTTCTTGGCTGGCATCACTGTGGCTGAAGCATACTCTCCACCAGAGAGCTCCACCAAACCTGCCTCCCAGAGATCTTGAGTCCTCATCTGAATCAAAGACCTCTCCATGTCACTGTATCTATAGGGTCTCCGAAAGATTGGCGTGTCAGTGGCCAACTCAATACGGATCTCTTGACCCTTCAGTGCTCCCAAGTCTTTCAAACTGAAGGCAAAGCAATTCTTGTAAGCCCTCAGGAACCGCCGTATACGTCGTCTTTCTCCTCCGGTGACAATGGGTCCAATGTCAGGCTCCCAATTGTCCTCCGTAACTGCAACCTTAAGTCCAGTGGGCTTAGAGGTAGAGGACGCGTCCAGTGGTTGCTATGTTGGAACCTCTTGAGCAGTACTCCCTACCTGCTCAGTCAGTGATAAGGCCTCATCCTACCCCATCATCTCATCCTCAAGGACTTCCTCCACCCGAGAAAAATCCCCAACCTCATCTTTCATCGCCACCTTGGCTGCCAACTCCCTCTGAACCTCGAGCACCTCCCACGTGTGCCATGGATGCATGCACCCCGTGGTCCTCACATGCTCGCCCTCACTCACTGCCTGTACCGTCTCGGTAGGCAGAGAGACCATCGAGGGAAGTGTACTCCGCACTCTGCGTTGCTCAGCCATAGCCAAGCTGATAATCCAGGTCAAGCAATTGAGATCCATTGCTTGCCCCAACACTTGACGATGTGATGCCTCAGAAAGAGACGACACCGCTGTGGTACCAGTGGTAAAACCCATTGCCCGCTCACGCTCGTTAGCATTAGGCTCCACTAACTGCTGCAACTGAGCATCCCACAGGAGGCCAGGTCCACTATCCCGGAAAGCATGCGATCCTGGGAAGCTGAGCAGTGTAGGTAATGCTGCTCGTGGTTGACCCACCTTGTTGACCACTGCCAAAGGCGAACGGTCATCGTGTCTCACACGCTGAGACTGCCTCCCTGTGTCTAGAATGCTATCCACTGTGAGATGTGCTGGCCGCTGCACCCCATCAAATGCACGCTTGAGCAGTGCGGGTGGCATCAAGTTAGTCCACCATAGCCATGGACGATGAGCCCGTGACCCCACTGTAGCTGCATCTAGCAACACTGCTGACCCAAGCCACGACCGGACTTGATGCACACTGGCCATCACCCTGGCCCGAGAATCGCCCATCAGTGGCACATTCTCCAAGATGTATGCTGGAGATACAGCTTGATGAAGCTGCAAGTGGCGCAAAACCCGCACCATCTCCCAAACAGACCCGACCTCGAGTCTCGCAATCCATTGCCATGCCCGGCTGATGAATGCCCTTGGCAGGGCCAACCTGCCACTACCAGATCAATGGAGCCAACCCGCTCCAAATCCTGGCCAACAACAACTCAGGGTACCGCTCCACCAACTTAGCAACTTGGCGAAGTGAAACGCGTCGTGCAGTCTCATCCATCTCCACATATAGGTAACGCCGAACTCGTATACCTGCCTGTAACACAACAGCCAATCCGGTGCCGATCCCGCCAAACAAGTCCAGAAGACAAATGCCTTCATCCGGATACTGCCACACAATAGGTGTGGTGTCCAATAGAGACAACTGAGGTGGTCCTGGTGCAATCCCCGCACTCTCCTCCTCTCCTGACGGTACAAAAGCCTCCACCCAGGCTTGTTGCACCCGTCAATCAGCATCCCGCTACAAATCCTTGCTCGTGCCCCACAATGGAGTCTGAGCAACCATGGTAGGCAACTCCGCCATACCATACATGTCATCTTGCTCTCCCGGAGGTGGCACATCCTCTGAATGAGCATTGCCCTCAAGCAACTCTCTAGGCCAACTCACTGCCGCTAGTGTCGGCATCTTGCCTCGTTGGGCAACCGCAATTCCTCCTATGAACGTCACAGGGAGCTGCACACGCCGGCCCTCCCCTGACTGCCATGCAGGCCTATAGGAAGCTGACTCCTCCCAAAAATCCAAGGTGAAGCCCATGGGGTACAACACTGCCCCACCAACCAGGACATCATATGAGACCGCGTCTGTTACAATGGCCTTGGCTCGCATCACTGAGCCATCTGTAGGGTGATCCGGCCGTAGTCTGATAGCGAACTCACGCCGTGTCATGCCCCGAGCCTGCTCCGATCCTTCCAGAGACGTCTGTATCTGGAAAGGACAAGGGTCCATATCCGCCTCCGTGAGGCCCAAGCCTGCAATAGTAGCTCTGCCCAGCATCAATGGCTGAGCTCCCGAGTCCAACAAGACCCGCAGTGGCCGGTACCTCTTGCCTGCCGGTCCACTCAAACAGAAAATGCCATCCTGGTTGTCTAACATGACAACTCCAGGTGTCACCATGGCGTGCTCAATGGCTGGCCTAGCTGGCAGCTCCATCAACTTGGCAGCTGCAGCTTGCCATGGCGCCGCCGTGGCAGTCTTGACCCTCAAATCCGAGGATCCCTCCGGAACTACACCTCCCACTATCTCCGCAGAAGATGAAGTAACCTCCCCACTCTCACAGAGTGTAGCTGCCAGCTTGAACACCTCAGCTGGTCTTACCCCCGGCGTCGCAATCATGGTAGCCGAGAACAATGGAGCCTGGCACACAGATGTGGCCGCTCCTAGCAGCACACTAGCTGTCGTAGCCTTGGCAACACTAGGTAGTGGTGCTACCCGTGTAGCTCTTCCCAATGGCATAGTAACCTCCGCCTCGGTAACAGTCGGGCGAAAACTAGGTACCATGGATGGCGTCGACACTGTCTCCGCCAATGTGAATGACTGAGGAAGCCTAGCCTGACGGCTTGCCTCCTCACGCTGTGGATCCAACTCCACCTCTGCATCTCGTGGCTCAGGAACTCGTGCTGCTCCTCGAGTCACGGCTGCAGCAGACTCCACCTGCACTAGTGGTAGTGCTGCTCCACACATGAATCCCATGCCTCCCATATCTCCTCCCTCAGGAGCAGGAGGTGGACCATCCGGCCTTAGAGCCGGTACCACCTGAGCTGTAGCCATGGCAGCGAGCCTCTGCTCTAGCTGCTGAAGCCGGTTGGCCATGCCTTGGTCAACACCCTGACCTCCGCGTCCTTGGCCATGTTGAGCTTGCCCTTGGCTTGCACCTCGTGGCTGGCCACCTTGTCCTCTCTGGGCTACTCCACCTTGCCCCCGGCCACCATTGTTCCCTTGGAACTGGCCTGGGCGCAACTCAGGATGCAAACCATAACACTGGGCCTCTCCATGCCCGTGTTTGCCACAATGCCCACACTGCAACTGTGCAGGTTGTGCATGTGTCCCTCTGGGCAATCCTTCTTGATATGGGGTCTTCCACATGTCCAGCATACCACATCCGCCCGTTGTTGGCCAGCAAATGAAGGGAGAGACCCCTGCATCTGAGGTCCTCTCTACCCTTCCTGAGCTTCACCTGAGCCCCCTTGTTGCCTTGAGCACGTTGAGGTAGTGGTTGGCTAGGAGCACCACTACCCCGTGGTGTCTCCTTAGCAAATCCCACCATAATCACTCGTTCCTCCACCATGTTGAGCTCTATCCGCTCTGCCAGCAAAAACACATTTGTTAAGGTGGGTTGGGCCGCTTGTAGGAGAGTTGCATCCCGCACCCTTCTCCTCAGCTCCTTGTCCAATATCCCATACCAGAATTGGACTGCCTGAGCTTCCGTAACCCCTTGGGTTACATTTATCAAGCGCCTCATGCAAGTGAAAACCTCCCTCAAGCTCTCGGTCGGTTTCCGTTGGAACTCTTGCAAGCTCCGCAACTTCTCTGTCCTCACCCCTTGGTAGTTCCCTCTCAACTCTTCGAAGAACTCCACAACAGGGTTGAAGGCAGGCACGGGTACTAGTGCTGGTGCGGTAGTGGCTTGGGTGGACGTCGTAGCTACTGTACCACCAGTCCCACTAGTCCCACTACTGCTTGCTGAAGTTGCCGGTGCAGCGGCAGGTGTAGCCACTGCCTTCGTGGCTCTAGTGCCCCTAGTGATGGAGACATAGTCGAGTGACCAGTACATCCTCCACTCCTCGATCTCAACCTCATGCCTCCGCCTGAACTCATGGTAATCATCCATAGGTGGCCCCTCAAGGTGCTGAAACAGCCCCTTCCATGCCATGAAATGCGTAAATAGTTGTGGATTGCGCATTTGCTGCAAATCACACCAACTATCAAACTCTTGGATAAAATCATCCAACTCGATGGTGCCCACCGCCCCAGAGTACCTTCGTGGGCCCCTTGGTAGCTCCATACATCTCCTCCATTGTGTCCCACAACAATGGCAAGGAAACAACTTGCACTGCCGGTATGAGTTCTCCTGATTCACAATCCGAATCAGAACCTTCTGTAGAAGACACAGGAGGTACAGGTGGCCTAAACCGCACACCTCGTCTCGTGTACCCACTAGTATCGCTAGTGCTCAAACCGGCACTGTCCCCAGCAACTAGTGGCACCTCCGTGTTGACACTCAACCGGTTATGAACATGTCCCTAACCCCCTCTCCACAAGGTAACCGGGTAGAGAACCTGTTGCAGCTTAGGGTTTGGAATACTAAGTTCCTAACATAGCCTACACTTGTACCTGCATCCACCGCAAGCACTCCTATGGTTGGCTGGTCATCACCTCCAACCTCACCATAGGAGAAACAATGATGGTCTGGCTGGTCATCACCCCAGCCTCACCATCGACAGCATGCTCTAGGACTGGCCGGTGATCAAATCCGGACCAATCACCTATAAAAACAAGCGCCCACACAAAACTAGCATGACGCACAGTCAAGCATGTAGGTATGGAGGGGATCCAAACACAAGAAATCAGAACGACAACTCCCCCACCACAAAAACAACTCCACAGTGTTGCTCCTGCAAGGACACCCCAGCCCAAACCCGGACTGACTCTTGCCTCCACCTACGGAAAGGTCTTGGCCTAATGAGAAGGTGAAACTACGAGGAAGAGAAGCTAAATCAATGCCTAACCCCAGCATGCCCTCATCCCAACACTCTTCCTCTCCTCTCTTCCCTTACTTGCATGACCATGGAAATATCATGAAGATACTCCTCAAACCGCCTCCACGAGCTTCAAAATTCGGCCTTCAAGACCACATGTCAGTCCTCAGGCAGTCCACCAGTGCCTCCACGAGTCAGCACAGGCCGTCCACAGGTCAACACGGGCCATCACAGACCAGCACAGGCCCACACAGCTCACAGGCCACAACCTGTCACAGCCCTACACAGGTCACAGGGTCACAGCCCCACAGGCCGCAGCCTGTCACAGCCCATCACAACCCCAAAGGCCACAGGCACAGCCTGTCGCAGCCCTACAAAGGTCACAAGGTCACAGCCCCAAAGGCCACAGCCTATCACAACCCCTCACAGCCCCATAGGCCACAGGGCACAGCCTGTCACAGCCCGACACAGATCACAGGGGTCACAGCCCCAAAGGCCACAGCCCGTTACAGCCCGTCACAGCCCCACAGGCCAGTGGGCACAGCCTGTCACAGCCCCTCACAGCCCGTCACAGCTCGCCACAGCCTGTCACAGCCCGTCACAGCCCGCCACAGCCCAAATGTCAATCCAGGGGTCAAGGCAGATTTAGGCCCTGGAGTGGTTATCTTCACGGCAAGCGCGGGAGGCTCATCTTTCTCGAGTTGAGCCTCACCGCGCCTAGCTATGGCGCCGTAGTGTGGATTCCCCATGGCGTGGGGTGCACTTGGCTTGACTTGTATTTGAGTGATGAGGTTATATATGCATGAGTTTATGTTTGTGAGCTCGTGCTTGTATTCTTCTTCTTTATTATTCGAGAAAGATGAGCTTCCCGCCCTTGCCGTGAAGATAACCACTCCAGGGCCTAAATCTGCCTTGACCCCTGGATTGACATTTGGGCCCATCCCAAATGTCAATATGTAAAAGCTAGCTATTTCCTAGCTAGTTTCAAACTAGTGGTAAAATAACTTGACAAGGCGTAGGTGATCCTAGGTTCAATCCTTCAACATGTGCCTTCAGATCGTCCATTGGGCATGTGTGTTGAGCAGTAGGCTCTGAAAATTCACTGGACGTTAAGAAACTTTATCTTGATCTTATCTCTTATGTTCATGACCTCTGGCTATAGTTACCCTTACCCGGCAATGTAATTAACAGTGCATAACCGACCAACACTGCACCAGACCAACCGGTCAATCCACACACCAGACAGGGCAGCGGGTTTTGAACCCCAAACCACCAGGGCGACACACCGTGCACTTACCAGCTGAGCTATCAGCTGATGTTATTTATTGGCTCTATCCCCTTCAGGCCAGAGTCAATGGAGAAAATCTGGTCTACCGACCTTACACCGTGTCAAGAGTATGATTGGTCTAAAAAAGCTCTCAAGTATAAACCATGTGTTGCTTCAATGGACAGAGCCTCTCGCGCCTCTCGCGGTTTGTGGCTTGTTTATTTTTCTCTTATATTTTTCTTGTAAGGGCGTTGGCCGTTTACTTTACTAAGGGGATGTTATTATTATGTCACTTGACATTTGGGCTGGGTGGTCAATAGAATATGAATATTTCTATACCCCACTGTTTCTATATCCCCCCCCCTTGAGGATCCGGATACAATCTTTGAGACCAGATTTTCCACGAACATTTTTGGCCAGCAGCGGGTGTTGTGGGTTATATCGGAAATCTTCAGTGATGGATTCTAATTTCTGAGGAACCAACATATGATCTCGCGATTCCAATTGGTTGAAAGATTCGCCCATCGGATATTTCTGGAAACGATCGTTCGAAAAATGACACAACTTTCCGATTTTAAAAATACTTATAAAACATTTTCGAATTTTTGCAAGTTTGGCCTCTCTTTCCTCCTCATTCATATTTTAGATTCTAATTGAACAGGGGCCACCAGAGGCCTGAGAGCTTTATTTGTAAAAAATCATAAACCGTTGATCATGGATCTCTTCCTGGAGAATCGAGACTAAGCGGTGCCGATCGATTGTGGAAGCCTGGCAGATGGCAACAATTGGTCACTTATCGGAAGCGGGCAACAATTTACACAGACTGGAACGGACCGCCTGAATTATTTGCTGATAACGGCACCGGACTAATATTCTGTCAAGGTTCTTTTCCAACCCTTAACAGCTTCGAGATATAAGCCGCGGGCTTTGGCTTTGGCTAATAATACCTGGCCTGCATTTTCCCCATCGCTTTTATTTATTTTTTAATTTTGTTTTTCTTACCGAGTTCGTTGATTAATGGGACCGGCTTCGTAGTCCCCGACGATTCTCTCGATCTGACTTAAATCGACCGACAATATGTCACTTCTCGTTTGCGGACTTTTACTTAGGAATTTGTCGCATGTGTTAACAGAGAGCGAATCCGTGATGCCCTCAACTATCAACCCTCCGCAGTTGATCAATCACTCTCTCTATCAACTCTTCTGTCACTGCCTCTGCAACTCCCTCTCTTTGCTCCGTTCTTTCTTACGCTAAATTTCCCTTTAGAAGTCCCTCTCATCTGATCTCGATACTCTTAGTGTGGAGCTGACGTCGCTGATCTCGTAATGTTAACTACAAGTAGTCTTTTGTCTAGACTTGGTTCAATCTGGACATGATCTGTATGAGCCCTCTTTGCTTCGTTTCCCTTTAAAAGTCCCTCTCATCTGATCTCGATAGCCTTGTGTGGAAGATCGCTGTGCCCATCTCTTAGTGTTAACTACAAGTAGTCTTTTGTCTAGACTTGGTGCAATCTGGACATGATCTGTATGAGCCTTCTTTGCTTCATTTCCCTTTAGAAGTCCCTCTCATCTGATCTCGAATAGCCTTGTGTGGATCGCTGTTGCTGATCTCTCAGTGTTTTGGGTAGTTGTGATTATACGAAGTGGTGAAGATTCAAGTCTCTCAAGCTCGACTGGCCTTTTTCTCCTCTTGGGCTTATTTGGCAGCGTGGGTTAATGGAGTGGGTTTGGAAGCTGTACGTAGTGTCTCTAGCTTGTAAGTTAGGATCAATCCGCTCTGGAGATCTCCGCATTTCTAGCTGCTCGTATTGCAAGCGATGAGTTCCGGAAGATTTGAAATCCATCGGCATTGTTGGCTCAGACTGGAGGATCCAGAGTTGCGCTGCAGATTTAATCTCATCAAGCCACTTACCCTGTTATGACAAGGCATGTTTGCTTTACGTATGATACTCGATCCCCCCTGAAAAAAGTTCGAATGGAGACGGAGTCATCGCATGTGGTAAGCCTAGAATGAGCCTAGAATCAACTGTTCAGATCCTCTGGAAACAAGCTACAGTACATTTTAACTTTGGATAATTTAGAATAATGGAAAACCAAATTATCGTTCTACTAGTCAGTTCTGACTTCGGTCACAAACTATACTGGTAGATTCAGTAGTTATACTTCTGTAGGTCGAACTAGGGTGCCAGAATTCCAATGTTGTACAACATGTGATCAAGCTACATATGATAATTACCACTGTCAGATGCCTATTAGCTGGCTTGTTAAGAAGCGATCCACATAGTGCAGTGGAATCTAACAATGATTCGCCTTGTGTATGGACCAGGTCACGATCCAGTAGCAAGCTGAGCGGCCTTGTAACTTGCTCTCTGAACTGAAGGACCTCCCCCAACATTTCAGTTCGAGCTCCAGATTCGTTTGGTCCACACCAGTGGGATATCCTGGAAGTCTTCTAGCCTCAGATTGCAATGCCGCCCATGATGGGGTTGAGGACCGACCCCTCTACTCATCTGCTCGGAAACCCACTCTATGTACACAACGAGCCACCTGTCACAGGATTGAAGCTAGAGAGTCGGCCTAACAACTGTCTAGCACCTGGAGCGTTGGCTGACCTTTTCCAGAAGATGCAGCAGGGTCTGCAGCAGGGTCCTGCATTCTCCCCGCACCAGGAGAAACCCAAGTTTCACAGGAGGCGGCAGGAATTGCCAGCCTTGGCTCCTTCCCCCGTTCAGAGCTCAGCTGCACTGGCACCCAAAAACGACTTCTCACGTGAGACTGAAGGTATGGAGACAACTTCTGAGCATTATCTTGGGTCTTTGCTCTTACGGGAAATGCCACAGCTGAGGGCAGTACTGATGCAAGCTGGCCAAGTGTCACATCAGCAAAGTCTGCTACTAGAACATCTCACGGGATTGTTCCAGGGACTGGCACATTCTCAAATGCAGGTGCCCCAAAGTGGCACAGAAATATATCGCCATAACCACCAGCACATGCAAACTGTCTCCCCACAGTTTGATGAGCTATGCAATGTCGACAGGAGTCTGACACAGGAGTCGGCCTTGAGTAGCAACCTTTGTAATCATTTGCACAGATTTGCATCAGGGGTTGACAGGGTCAAGGGCCAACTGGAGCTTGACATATCCTCTCATTCTCTACCGGCGCCCTCGGTTTCCAGGAAACGCTCATTTTCTGATCTTGCAGAGGAAAGCTGTAATTCAGAGCTCAAGTTGGGGATAGGCGGTCGAAGCAACAGTTGCAGAGAAAGCGAGTTTGAAATTTCCCCTGCTTCACCTAATAAGATCTTCAAAAGGGAGAACAGGTCAGATCTAGGCTCAGCTAATCTAAGTCTTGCGCCTCCAGTGGGTCGAAGTCAGTTTAGTTCCCAGGCAGCCTCGCAGATGAATGCGTCAAATACATTTGCTCGAAATGAGAACTCCAAACTATATTATCCATCATATGGTGTGGATGTACCTCGCCAAAGTGATTCCCATGCTCTCTTGGTTCAAGCGGTAGGACTTCAGGAAAACTCAAGTCCTCACGCAAAGGCCAATCGTCAGCCTCATTCAACTCTGAGCTCCAGCTTCATTCAGCAGTCTGCGCGCCCCATACTGAATTTAAACTATATCAAACGCGAGTGTGAGTCATGCGTGTCAAGGAGCGACATCACAGAAGTTACCCAAAATGAGGACAACGAACCCGATATCCCTCCACCAGTCAGACTGGTGGCCGCTGGTCGTGAAGGTACAGCAACAGAACCTTCGGGTTTGCAGTTGGTCCATTTGCTCCTTAGGTGTGCAGATGCCATCTCTAAGGATAACATAGAGGTGGCAGCGAGATTACTCGATGAACTGTACACGCATGCATCTGTCTATGGCGACTCAATGCAACGGACTGCCGCATATTTCACAGAAGGCTTGGCAGCCCGCATTGTAGAAAAGAACTCCCCCGTCTATCGGGCCTTCATGCAGCAATCCTGTGTAGATGATTATCTCTCATCATTCACTTCGCTCTACAAAGTCTCCCCGTATTTCCAGTTTGCCCACTTCACGGCCAACCAGGCAATTCTGGAGGCCTTCAAAGGGCATGATATAGTCCACGTGATAGATCTCGACATCATGCAGGGCTTTCAATGGCCTGGTCTCATCCAGTCCTTGAGTGAGCGACCAGGTGGCCCTCCCCATCTACGCATTACTGCAATAGGAACACGGGTCAGATCCATCCAAGAGACGGGGCGGCGCCTGGCGGCCTTTGCTGAGACCTTCAATGTCTCTTTCCAGTTTCATACTGTGGTGGGGGAGCTCGAGGAGTTGACTGCCATGGACCTTGGCACTAGACCTGGTGAAGCATTAGCCGTGAATTGTGTGTTGCAACTGCACCGTTTGCTGAATCAGTCGACAGGAGAGAAGCTTCAAAGGTGCATAAACAGTATTTTTGGCCTGGCGCCATCTGTGGTGACACTTGTGGAACAAGAAGCAAACCATAACGCACCCACATTCTTAAGGCGCTTCATGGAGGCGTTGCACTACTACGCTGCGGTGTTTGACTCTCTGGATGCCTCCTTCCCTGTCGGAAGTGATGAACGTGTCAAAGTTGAGCAAATGTATTTTGCTCAGCAGATCAAGAATATTGTGGCCTGTGAAGGACCAGATCGAACAGAGCGGCACGAGAAGCTGGAGATGTGGCAAAGCCGAATGACGCTTGCCGGATTCCATCAATTGCCCCTCAGCCCGCACGCAATCACCCAAGCTAAACTACTGCTCTCACTCTCCCCATGTGAGGGTTACGAACTCACAGAACATCCATGTGGGTCTGTGTCCCTTGGTTGGCAAGACAGACATCTTCTTGCTGTATCCACTTGGTCTGCTTGAATAACATTGGTCTGCTTGAATAACAGAATTGCAAGCTCAAGCTAAGCTTATCTGAACAAAGAACAATAGCAAGCTTCTTCAGTTTAGACACTGGTTTGATCGTCGTCTTGAATCGTTCGCAGTGATCTAGAACTCTACAGCGAAACATAATTTTTTGATGACGGGTGGATCAGTGTTTCATTCTTGCTGCCCTTATATGCACAAGTTGGAAGACAACTTCCATGTGTAGAGACGGTTCTCAACTATGTTACATGCAGAATCAATCGGCCTTCCAGACACAGTAACATGCATACATCACAAATTTTTCTGTATCTTGGAGGAGCTCCATGCAGATATAACTTTTTCAATAAAACCTTGTCGTGTACTGTGCCATTGAAGTTGAGTCACTCTATAGTTGTCAAATGCTCGAGTAGCAAAGGTGTGCAGGGGGTGGAATTCAAAAGGCCTTGAATCATTTCAAGTCTTTGCTTGTTGCAGCATTGTTGTATAGACCCCTCCATGATGATGGAACAGTGGAACTCACACTCTTCTTTGTTAAAAATACATGTCATTTTTGTCAGAGACACACAGGACAACATCCCAACTAAAGTGAAGGTAGAATTCACGTTCTCTTCAGTTTTATGCACCCCTATCCTAGTGAAAGTCGGACTTCCATCTGTCTTGACAAGCTGTCAAGGTGGCAGTGTACTTCCATCTCATTTTAAACAACGCTTCCCTTCAATGCACAGTAAATAGGCTCCTGCCAACGGGTATGATTGTTGCGCAGGACCAAGATCCAGTGGAGTATAACGCCAATTCAAAAAAGAACAACATTTCTGCCCTTACCAACATTTCTGCCCTTTGGATGCTCTGTGATTAGGCTCCTTACCTGGTACTCCAGCAAAAGCAAATGATGGCATCTTCAGCAAATGGAAGAATACATTCCCAACGGTCCATTAGGAAAAAGAAAGTGCCGACTCTGTGGATATGGCCAGTAAGAATGATCCTGCACGATTGATTTTCAACAAAAAAAGATCAATTTTTGGCTGCCATGCTCCCTGTCAATATCTTCGATGAAAGCTACCCCAGGATGTTGTACACTTGGCTCTCTCCACATACCATGTGCTTCCTAGTTGGCCCACTGAGGCCCTATAGCATCCATGATGTTCAGCTTTACCGTGTACACTCTCTGATTCCTTGAGAAATGAAGAGATAGCATATCAGCCTCCACGCTTCCGCATACAATCAATGAAGATTGTGGCAAGTCGCTCATACATAGGGCCCTCTCTGAACATTTTGTGCACTCTCTCTCTTCCCATTTCACCCATTTGCATGGCCAGATCTGGGTGATCAAGTAACCAATGCAGGTGACGGGCTAACACTGGGATACCTCTGTTTCCAACAGGGTGCAAGAGGCCTGTCACATTCTCTTCCACAAGCTCTTTGGTTCCCCCCGCTTCTGTCCCCAGTACCTGCAACAACAAAGCAGCTGCGTACGTTACTCTTGTTGCTTCGTGTCCCTCGAACTTGTCTCTGACTGAGAATCGAAATGTCTCACACTCTCTCTCTCCACCCTAAGATGATTGACGCTAGTTCTTGGAAGCAAGACCATCCTGTTAAACAGGCTAAGTCTTGGCGGAAAAGGGTAGAAGAGATACATTGTCGAGACCTTTGAAACCCACTACAGTACCCTTGGCAGAATTTCTAGGTCTAACAGTGAGGGGTCCGCTGAAGAACGGAAGGACACAGTTGGAAAAACTACTCCTATGATTCAAGACAGCCCTGATAAATTGGAGTATATTTCATTTCAAAGGCTTACAATGCTCCCATTAGTTCTTTTGAGATTGTAGAAGCAATTGAGCATTTAAACGGATATAAAGCTGGTGGACCTGATGGCATTGTCAACAAGCTTATCAAGCACAGTGGCGATCCCATGATAGGGGCCCTTGTACTTCTCTTTAACCTTATCTGGAGGTGCAGAGGGATCAACTCTGAGGTCAAGGAAACCATATTTTCTTGCGTTATTAGACCTGCCTTGGAGTACGCATCTGCAAAATGGGTTGATAACTCCAACCAGGCTAAGTCTCTAGAATCCATTCAAGTGGGGTTGCTTACGGAGTGCATGTCAGCATGCTCCAAAACAGCCAATGTGGCTGTTCGGGGTGAGTTTGGCATCCCTTCTTTAAGCTCCCGACGAGATGAATTCAAGGTCAGATGGTGGGGTCAGCTGCAACATATGTCCATCGTCAGATATCCTAAGTTAATCGACTCTATATCTTGGAAACAGGATTGCCCTGTCAACAGGCTAAGTCCTGGCGGAAGAGAGTAGAAGAGATTCTCAAGGATCTGAATCTCAATCCGCTAGTCTTGAACGTGCTGGAAAATCTGACTTAGAGGCTGTAGTGTCCAAAGCCATGTCTGTTGCCACAAAATTGTCTAATGAAAATGAAGTAGGCAGAAAACTTCCCTGAACTTGTTTCCAGTCTGTGACATGGGGGAGGACATCATGGATGACCTCGAGGGTCTACCCACTAGACTGAAATTTAAACTCAGGGCGGGAAGCCTACCTTTGAACAGCAAACAGAAGCAGAGAGGAAAGGGAGACTGCAATTGCCCGTTGTGTGGGCAACCTGAAGACAATATTCATTTTCTGATTCATTGTCCGGGGTTCTCTCACCAGAGAGACACTCTCCTCAAATCTATCAAGGGAATTGTGCCTGTACCTCTTTCTACCAACTTTGAAAGTCTCGAGGCTGAGCCAAAAGCCCAGGCCCTTTTGGGGCATACTTATTGGGCAAACCACACACAGCAGATTGATGCTTGTGTGAAGGGTTTTCTAGAGGGTATCTGGAAAACCCTGATCAATTGTTTATTCCAAGGTAAGTCTTACTACCGGCGTCAGCCCCTGACAAAGGTAGGTTCTCTCCCTTTGTGTTCCGCTCAAACTGGACCCGGGTCTATGGCCACAAGGCTACGGCAAACAACGTCTTATGAGTACATTCTCTCACACCACCGGCAGAAAAGAGAAAGATCCACCCTTGTTTAATGTAGGATTTGAGAAAGTCTATTGTAGAGATGTGTTCATCATTGAGACACTTCAAAGACGTGGCATCTCTAACCAACAGCACAAAAGTATTGATGCATACCGGTAGACCAAAGGCCATAGCTTCAATGGTCACCCTCCCAAACGTCTCTCCAATACCCTGCAAGACAAGAGAATTGCTAAGAGGGAGTCTATCGGCAGCAAGGTTGAGCCAGAAGTTCTCTCCAACTACGAATTCTCCTTCTTGCCAAGTGCTCACAAGAAAATGTAAGACAATAACTCTTTGATTACATTTCTACAGGGGAGATAGGGGAACTTGAGAGACAAAATCAAGAATCAGCCCTTCCATTGTCTAGACAGAAGGCCAGAAAATTACCTGCGCATTCATGACGTATGCATCTGCAGCTGCATAAATAGGAGAGACATGAACAGTAGCTTTGGTCCACAGCAACTCGTTTGCCAAGCGTGGGTGTCTATTTAACACCCCATATATTCTTTCCAAATAAGCAGGCTTGTTGCTCTTTGAGCCCACAGATCCTATCAGTATCTTCAAGCTGCGGTTCATTGCAGGCTTCTCTGTTTGGCTCTCCAGCAAGGTTCTCCTCTCTGCTGTTTCTGTGCGCACATAAGTGCCTAGGTTAACCCTCCTCCATAATCTTGAATTCTACATATATACATCACTAGCATAAGAGGTTTACAAGCTTTGTGGGAGGCAGTAAGATACAACGTGCATAGAATTGCATGACTTTGGACCAAATTATGGTAGCCCTATGGCAATGAAATAGCACCTGGAACAATCTGACAGTTGAATTTCAAAGATCCACCTTCAGGTGTAAGTAGAACTGATAGCAAATTGCAACCTTATTTTCAATAAAAAGTCAAATATAAGCTCTTGAGTACCATTCACCTCTCCTTCATTGGTAGATACTAGCTATACAAACCAGAGGATTGACTCTAGTCCTCACGAAAGTGCTAAAATGCTCAGAGAGTTTCACCAGATGAGCATTGGGATTACAACTACAGCGAGTACTCACCAAGAAGATCTGGTGCCTTTGCATTGTGCCTCCCTTCTTTCTTCATGTAAATAAGGCTTGATTCCACATCTTTTCCACTGTCCCTCCTTGGACAACCTCTTCCAAGCAGACAAGTGAAGCTATTTGGAAGATTGAAAAGCCTGCGGGATGCTTTCCCACTCTCAACTGCTTCGCTGAGGCTCCCAACAGTGCCAGACTCTATGCGTGCCAAGGCTTCAAGGCCTTCATCCTCAATGCCCTCCACTTCCATTAAAGCTGCTTGTACCAGCATTAGCTGTCCCTTTCCAGGATTGATGCTGCTCAGCGCAATGACTAAAAAGTCTCTTGGCTCTAGTCCCATTTCACTTCGGACATCGTTTCGCAATTTTAATCTCTTCTTCAGTGCTGATGAGATCTCCTCGTCTTTCCCATCTGCAAAACCCAGGAGAGCAAGTCATAAACCAACACCAAATCCAGTTTATTGAGCATGCTAACTACATAACTCCCATCAAGCAAACAAATTAACAATACACTCACTGCGAACATTAAGCCTCGAGAGAAATGCCTTGACACAGACGTCCACCTTCACTCAATCAAAACCCCAGACAAAATGGGGAAGAGGTATGAAAATTAAGACTGATATGTAGTCTGAAGCTACCAGGGGATTCAGAGTACCATGGCACACCATAGACTGCACAACCATGTCGTGCATCTAGAAATAACCCTTAGATAAATAACCCTTAGTGACCCTTAGATGCACTAAGGTCCCTAAGGTCACCACCAGTAGGAAATAATAGCCAATTCTATGATATAACCAGTTTCATGGCAGAATAAACATGAATCCTGCGGCAGTGAAAGAATTCAGGCTTTTACATCTACTTTCATATCTAGTGAGAAATGCAGTTACTTACCAGTCCCAGTGGAATCACCCAATGGGTTTCCCAGGCCTGCTATAGCAGCCATCTCATCGTTGACCGACAGGGGCACAATGCCGAGTCTAGAAGGTAAGGTCAAACCTTCCATGGATGCCCAATGCCGCCACAGCTGCTCCTGGGTTCCAGAGAGGAAAACAAGCGCCCTCGCCTTCCCTAGCAACAGCTTGGATCTTTCAAAATACTCGCGCCGATTCTCCATAATCCACCAAACCAGTCGCTCTGAGCCCCGCTTGTTGGATTGTAGGTACTGCCCTGCATGTTGACCCATCTAACAGGTCACCAGTTAGGCCCCCTGTTAGTTCTGGAGGGCAACGATTTACTTTATCTATATTTTAAAAATGATGAATGCTGGGGATCATATCCTCCATCAATGTATAGTTCACAGACCAATAGCCCTTTTGAATGATGGACTCCGTTGTTTCCAGGTTATATTATTTGGTTGGTTGTGGCCAAAATCAGTCCTCTAGAATACAAAAACTATTTCAAGCGTGTCGAAGTAAAAAGATGACTATGCAGTTCAGTTTCAAAGATTGGGCTTTCCTACATAGAGATGTTGTTAGAGTTGTGCATAGTTGGGTCCAAATTGAGTGATACCAAACATTAATGTATGGACACATCTAGCCCAACATTGGGGATTTTCTCTTCAGACCAACACAACTAGCATTTTAATACCAACAGCCAAACGCCACAGAGGGATGGAATATATGGAGACTCGTACCAATCCATGTACTACAGGCAGCTGACCCTGCCACTACCAAATCAGCCTTTGCAGATGCCTTCCAGCTCAGTGCGGATTTGTCTCTCAGAACCTGAACGCCACTGTTCAGGAGCTCTCTGTAAAGACCTCCCTTGCTATTGAGCACAACCGCAGACACCTTCCCTCCACAACTAACAATCTTGATAGCTAACTCCAACATTGCAAGGGGAGCGCCTGTCATCGAGAGCTCATGAAACACCACAATAATTGTCCTCCCCTTCACAAAATCAGCGAAAAGACCATCTTTCTGGCAGGATTTTCCCCTCTTTTTCCTGCCCAACCCCAGCACTTGTCTCTCAATCTCATCAAACGGGCCAACCAGCCCCCCCAGAGGCTTGTTATTGTTCCCTGTAAGATTGACTCTTGGAGTACCACTAGATGTCCTCCCATCTTTGACTGGGACCCTGTTCAAATCTGATCCATCTCTGTTCAAATGAAGTTCTATTGGAAACTCAGGTAACCTCTGATCTTCCTGTGCATCTTGCTTTCCACCCTCATCAGAATCTCCTTCAATGTCTGCCCTCTCCCTTTCATTTGGTGGTTTTCTACTACTCTTAACTTCTCCTTTCCCATGGCCATTGATTGCCCCTGCTGTGTGTCCGTTAACATGAAGCCTTTCAGTCCACCCAGCATCCTCTGGACTCCCATTCCTGCTTTCATTCTCCTGAACACCATTGTTTGTCAGTGCCATTTCAACATCTGGGTTTGGATGCCATATCCAATGACTTACCCACGTTTTAAACCGTGTGTTCTCTTTTATATCCCCATGCCAGTTGTCCCTTGTAACTTCTTTGGACTTGTTCAGTTTTGTTGAAGAGCCTTTCACAAATTGAAATGCTGATAGTAATCTCAAGTCCTCATCCTCCCCCACCTGGAACTCCTCTTGTTCATCACTAGAAGCCCATCTCGACTGAACATGAAAGCCAATGTAGCTCCAAAAACAAATGAGTATGACCAGCCATGGCAATAAACGGTGGCCTGACTTCAACCGGAGCAGGGTAACTGCCCGGTTTTCTTTCCTTGCAGCTCTGAGGCTAGCTGTCCTCCTGATAGAATCACAGGGAGAGGGGGAATCCCTTTCCCTGTGGGCGGGAGAGTCCCAGAGATCCCGTCTTCCCCTCGGTGATGAAGGCTGAAGGGGGCTTGACCTGCCTGAGGAAGTTAGCTTGATACTGCGACTGACAGCTATTGAGGGCTTAAGGGTCACCACAGGCCTTACAACCTTTCCTGTCTGATCTGAGACAATCTGACGGTGAGGTTCGGTGTCCATTGTTGATGTCTCGTAGGGGTTGGAGATTGTTCGTTGCCATAGCCTAGGGCATCTGCGCTTGCTGGTTGCTTGCTACACCTAAGCTGCCAATTGTATGCAGATGCAGCTCTGTTCTCTTGGTCTCCATAGCCTGCACGAGCTGTTACGACCTACCTATTTCTCAACATCCACCTGTCTTCTTCGACATTGTTTCCTTTGTATTCAAAGTCAACGCCAGTCGGGAATTCCGCCAACTGTGAATGATGTAAAGTGGAAGAATGCAGGAAATGTGCGCAAGAATTTTCTCCCTCCCATTTAAGTCTTTGAGATTCGGATTTGACATGGAACAAGCATACAGAAAAAGGAAACGATGGACATCGGTAAAAAGTACGGAGTTTGCTTCAAATTTAACCACTGGCCAGCTCAATCAGGAAGGCAGCTGGGGAAAGAGACTGAATCGAGTCGGAGCGACCCACTTCCAGCACGTCCTCCTCTAATCCAACTCCACCTCGATAGAACCTAACATTTTGGTCAAAACTTCGCGTTACGGAAAGTTCAACACCAACCCACAAATCTCAACTCCACCTTGTGCCTCGGGGTTTCAAATCAAAGCACCCTCTTTCAGATCACAACCACAGGGCTCCAGAGTTAAGGAGAATGCACACGAAATGGAAATGAGGGCATACCGGCTTCAACCTGCTTGCGCTTCCATCCACCAATGCTGCCTCTCTCACCCTCTTTCAGATCAAGCCACTGAACAAGCACAAACAGACATCCAAAGCCACAAACAGGAATCTGTCCTGCACTTAACGCATTCCTCCACAATCTCCCTCTCAGACACTCTACATGTTTTGTGTCGATCCCCTTCCCTTGCTGCCCCGCACAAGACAAGCCCAGATTCTGTTTCTTCCATCCCCCTCACTTGTCTCATTTGTCAACAATTTATTTTAAACTTTTTAACGGCCACAAGTTGTACCGAACTTACTTACTCGGATCACAATGGCTTTCCTTTTCTCTCTATAATTTTTATTTTTAAGAGAGAAAGGGAAAACACCGGGGAGCGACAGCTCACAAATCAGGCCCCTTAATAGTGAGAGGAGAAAATAACCTCTTTCACAGTAACCCACCATGAAGGCCTAGGAATGGGACCATACCACACCCCTCAGTAGCAAGATTTGAACCCCAGAATCATCTGGGTGGCACTCAGTGCACTAACCAACTGAGCTACTGACTAATGGTATATTGAAAAAAAAAAAAATAGAGAGGAAAGACTTTGGAGCCGACGTAACTAGGAGCCAGTTTACCTTACATTACTCCTCTTTTCGAAGTGAGCCCTATCTCTATTGAAATGAGGACGCGTTGCCGAAGCAAGCATAACTTATGTTGTGTGTAACTATTCCCATAGAGCCCACCCCACTAAGGGGCCGGTAAGTACCCACAAGAGGAAGATGCTCATATTTATGCTAGCTCCGGCTGGCGTCATATATATATATATTGTGTGTAACTTGTGTTGCCACTTGACTCTTGGACCGGCTACCTGCCTTCCGGTGGAAAGTAAATGGAAGATATAGGAATAATGTAAGAACTTAATGCACACGGGCAACTCCTGACAGGATGGTATGTACCTTTACGACATCAATATATATAGAATGTAAAGGGTTACTTTATTAGGAGTTTGGGCTAAACCTAAAGGTTCTTTGGTACTTACATTATGGCATTAAAGGGACGGGGGCACCAATGTGTCATGGAATCTAACACATTGTTATGTTTGAAGATGCCCATATTGTCCCATCTGGTCTCCTAAATGTTATCTTGTACATAGTTTAGTTGAGATGGACACCACTGTTGGGCGGTTCTTGCATTTGTGAAGGAACCTTTGGTTCCGGTTCCACAATTATTTCAAGAGACGGTTCCGGATCCAGTTCCGGTTTTTTTTTATTGAGCCGGTTCCGGTCCGGTTCCGGATCCAACTTTTAAACATGGGCGCGGTTCTGGTTACCGGTTAGTTGCTGATAAAAACCATCGGTTCCGTTAGGTTCCGGTTCTATTTTAAAAATATATTTGTTTAATTTAATTGGATTTAAAATATTTTATCAGTCCGGTAGATTAAATAGCAGTCTATTCACATATTTGAACTAAAATCCAACGATTTTGTTAGTTTTCACTAACACAAAAAAACAAACAAAAATACTCTAAATAAACTGGTAGAAGAAAATGGGTAAAATTTTATGGGTTGAAAGTACTATTCAGCTACTTGGCAAGTATTGGCATCTTCAAACATTTTATTAATGAACTTAGCCAGGATATCATGGAGCTGGAGATTGAACCCAAGATCTCATGGCGCTGAAGCATTGAACCCAGGATCTCAGGAGCTTGAGAGCATTAAATAAGTTTTGCCCTGGGCCCACCAGCCCCACCAAGGGGTCAAGAACCAGAACCCGTTTTTATCCCCCCGAGCCCGATCCTCCGGTTCTCACACCCAGCAGAAACTGCCTGTTCGGTTCTTCGCCGATCCCCATTGGCAGGTTCCGGTTCCGGGTCAGGTTATGTAGGGATGGGCCCGGTTCTGGTTAACCTGAACCTGAACCGGTGGTTAACCTGGGTCCCGGCGGGTAACCGCCCAACACTGATGGACACCTTCCGAGTAGGAAGGTGGACATTGGACACCAATAGGTGGATTGAACTCACAACCAGCGTCCGGGAAATAATTTCAGTTGAACCAGCCAGTAGCCGCTCATTCCCAGCAGCAATCGGCTAAGTGGCGGTTGCTGCCCCTTAGTGGTAACTATACCCGGTCAATTTCCGAGATAATTTCTTTACAACCGGTAATATTCCTAATGATTTATTTTGTGTTCAGCTATAAATCCGGCCCTTACAAATATCAACCGGTTGACAACACAAGTGTCAAATGCACAACAATAAGTAAATAATAATAATAATAAATAATAAACACAACCAGTTTTAAGCAATTCAAACAAGTGAAGAACATTGTATCCTTATAGAAGTTGGACCTGTCAATGCCTTCAAACCACATGGAGAAGAATTGAACCCGCGTGGACAGGTGAGCTGTGATAGCAGGCAGCGAGTGCAAGCAGGCGTGGGGCTGGGGCTGCGAGAGCAACGTCCACACTTAGTAGGGTTTGCCCGCGGGCCCGCCCTCTTTGAGTTCAATATTTTTTCACCTAAACGCCCTTCCTTGGATGTAACCCGGCCTGGCACGTTGGATTTCTGCCATGTGGTGGACTTCGACGGCCATTTCCATTTTTTGTATTATAAGAAGGGCCGGAATCCGTCCAGGCCTTGCCAACTAAGGCAGATTTCCTGTCTGTAATGAAATGGAAAGGCAAATATCCTTCCTAAAAGTAGGGCACCCGGTTGATTTCCACTTCGGCCATTTTTTCCCTCGGATCCATTTCCTGAGGTTTCATATTTCATTCGGAAATTCTGGAATTCAGTCGGCTAGCATGTAACTGGCTGCCGGTTCTCCCCGGACGTTGCTCACAACCACTTCGGAGGTGGTATGTGCCCATTAGCAGTGGGATACTTACAAGTTGGTTGTGGCCAGAGCAAGCAACATAGTGGGGACAACCAAGTTGTTGCGAGTGGTAATATGCACAAAACCACCTCCTAAGTGGTTGTGGGTTCAATGTTCAATGTGCCGACCATATTTTTAATTTTAACAGTGTTGTGCGGGCCCGGGTTTTGACCGCCGGTACCCAGCGGGTTAGGATCCGGGTTACCCGCACCCGGACGTGCTATCAGCAAAAACCAGGACCCTGACCCGGATTCATTTCTAAAATGAACCAGGAACAGAACCTGCTTGCTGGGTCAGAACCCTGTAAGCCCGCTACCCTGGGGCAAGTGTAGGGGGTCAAGGTCCGGGTCTTAATATCAGGAGGGGCATGCGGGGTCCACCTTAGTTCTGCAATGTGTCGAGCAATAGGCCGCTGCAGCAGCCTGCTAGCCCCCACCAAGTTGTAGCCCAGTGGTAATGGCCACATACCACCTCAAAAGTGGTCGTGGGTTCAATCCACGGATTAGTGTCACGAAGTTAGTGACACCATAATTTATGCCTCCCCAAGGAGGCGTCATATATTATTATTATGAGGCTGGCTCCCACACCCATGCTATAGTGATCTCTGAGCCTTGAGGTATATTATTATTGTTAACATGTTTCAGAATTGATATTGAAGAATGGAGCTCAATTTCTATTTTAATTCTTGTGTTAAATGAGCAATACATATTGAAGGAATGTGTCTTAAAATATAAATCATTATATTTCAGCCAAAAATAATTCTATTCCTAATTAATCTTATTTTTCTAATTTATTTAATAAATAAACTAGGCGAACCCGTGAACCCGCTAATATTTTCCAACAACTAGCCGGACCCGGACCCGAGTTCGTGTTGAGAAACCCGGACCTGAACCCGGACCCGGATTTTTCAAATTTCAAAAACCCGCATCCGTACCCCCGGACTAGGCTCCAAAAAAATACCGATACCCAGACCCAGCGGGTTACTTAAAAAGGCACAACCTGTACAACACTGCAAATTGCCCGAATGCATCAGCCAATTAAGTATAGGGTAATGCCCTGAGTGGAGGGCATTCCCGGATTTGAGGGCGGTAGCTCTAGGGGAAGGCCTGAAAATTCGAGGATGCCCCACACAAGGGGCATTACCCTGCGTAAAGAAATGGGATGATTTCCTTATCTTTTCATCTTTCCCTTATGTTTTCTCACCCCTGGTGGCTTGCCATGAGAAAAGATCTTGGAGATAAAGATAAAGAAATATCGCAGGTGTGCATTACACACTCGTGTAATGCACTGGTAATTGTGCAGCGGGCTCTTACGCTGGATAACGCGCAGAAATTTACAGAGACAAATCAGCCCTAGTTCTTTACGACGGCAGATTATGGGATATATGGTAATCTGACCACCGACAAGGCCAAAATTTCGAGCCAAAGCAAATTACGTAGAACGGAAACATGTAGAATAGAAACCAATTTGTAACGTGACAAAGATTATGGTCATGACTAATTTTCATGTACCTCCATTGGATAGTGCGGGATTTCGGGCCGACCAATTAGAAAATAAGGAGAGGAGGAGACAGAGCGCAGAGCTTTGGCAACAGGGAGGAGAGAAACCAAATCATGGCCACTCCAGAAACCGTCTGACCGTCAATTTCCAGCTTCCGGCAAAAGTTCTGAGAAAAAGTTCCCCAGAGACCGCCGACATCATATTCCTAGAAAGTCCAGGGAAGAAGATTCCATAGCCCGCGACAAAGAATCTGTGGTCTCATAAAGGATATTCTGTGATATGGGAAGAATTCCAGTAGGCCGTACACTGTGGATCTGTAAGATTCTATTCACATATTCTACGTGCGTCCGTTGTTTTATACAGAATACGGAAATGCGGGCATAGACATAGGGATATGGAGGAAGACTTTCAATAGACAAGGGTTAGAGAGAAGACTCCTGCCGAAGCCGGCGTAACTAAGACAAGTGTTATTATACTTTGACGAGCTCTCAGTGAGCCTGGTTATGGCAGAATTTGGTTTAGTTTCAAGGGTTTTTTTGTTTTGAACTTTTGGCATCAAGCAGTATGCTCCTATGCTCGGTGCTTATAAATGATGTCTACAGTCACTAGTTTGCAGATCATCAAAGAGATGGCTAAAAAACCCGCCTTTTGATGTGATGAGCTAATAAAAAGGGGCTTCATGGATCCGACCTTCTTCACAAGTGTCCTTTCCATGCGTGCTATATTTCTGTATGCATTTATGGAACGTGCAGGGAGAAGCCAACACAGAACGCACTTGGTTCTCCCGTTACTGTGGACGCCACACCACATGCGGCAGATTCACCGGTAGGTTGTGGAGTTGGAATGTTGAAGCTCTAGAATGTGATCTTTTGTCAATGGCTTGCTAACGTTGTCTGGGATCTGGGTTGTCGACCATATGGGCTGCCAATTCCATTGTGGTCCAAGTGGCACATAACAAAAGCCATGCGGGTTATGTTTAATGATCCTGACAGCCTTGTTCTCCGCATCCTGGACTTCCTGTTTGACATGCCAAAAATAGTGGTGGAAACAGTGGATCCAAATTGAATTACGGTGTAATGATGATAGAGGCTTCAAATTGTACGTTCTAGCTCTTGAGGGATCAGATGAAGGGCAATGGGGGCAATCAGAGCTCTTCGAATGAAATTTCCGTGGTGGCACCAGCTTCCCAAGCAACCAAGTGGTGAATAATATCCCACTACTTCTGAAGCTGCAGCCGTGACTGTTGTATCCTGATTGGCATTACTTTTGTCTATTGCAAATCCATGAGGTCCGGATGCCGAGAAAGCTTCAGAAGTAAGTTACTGCTGGCTCCCCTCACTCACATTCGACAAGTGGCAGGCGGAGGCATCTGGCTTCCCAGACAAGAAGCATTGGGCAAAAAATATTAAGAACGCCAGGCTAAAGTTCTCAAGAAAATGCTAACTTTCTGGCTGTGAAAATCAATGGTAAACTGATTGTGTTGCGGTTATGTTCCTGATGGTCATCAAGTTTCTGATGGTAATGACAATCTTCAGCACCCATGTACTGCACAGAAGGTGGAGACTGGTGGAGACAGCATCTACGTTAGCGTATGTGAGACAATTTCTCTCAATAACTACGAATGTCTGCTCTCGCCTATGCATGTTCAAGGGATGCAAGTAGAATATGTAAATAGAATCAAGATTACAGATCCAGAGTCCATCGGCCCATGGAATCCTTTCCATATCACAGAGTGTCCTTTGTGAGACTACAGATTCTTTGTCCCGGGCCATGGATTCTTCCCCGGACTCTCTAGTCCCATAGCCCGGAAGGAGAGTGAGAAGACTGGCAATGTGAGTAGGGCCTCTGCTCGGACTGTGATTGTCTGTGGTTGTGTAGAAGTTAGTTTGAGTAGACATGCGATGCAAGGCGCGGAGAAAGAGACAGCAGCAGGGGCTGTGCTCTAGCAGTCACCAATCCAGCCCCTTCGGTCATATCCATATCGTGAGATTTGAGGCCACCGGGAAGAGCAAAATTGAAATCGTGCAAAAGGTTAGCCAAAGTGAATTGCACAACAATCAGGCCCAGCTAGCTGCATCCCCGCGCATCCTCTCCGACCAGATGAGAAGGGAAGGAACTGGAAGTCATTTCCATGTAAGTCCACATCCAAGCCACTGAAGCGGTCAGGGTTGAAGTCAAGGGGTTTGTCCCATTTGGAGGGATCACGTCCGATGGCCCATATATTGATGTAGGCAGCACACTGTTGTGGGATGTCATAACCAGCCACCTGACATAGCCACCAAGTATGAGACTGTAGGTACATTACTGTGCCAATTTCAGATGGATAGCTGGCAACTGATCAGACTTTATAGCTTTGTACATGGGTTCGGACGATGTGATGCTTATCTACAGTCACGCATCCGCCCTGCCATTACATGGAGGCAGCTCCAGTTATTTTGATCAATGCTCGTTTCGTATGAGCATCTCTTTTTTCTCAGTCGTGCAACCATACATGTTTAAGAAACCGGTATGTTTGTGTCGGCAGCGTAGGCTACACTGAAAACGTACCTTGCATGCTCGCATGCTGCAGTGAGGGAGCCCAAATGCGGCAGGTGGATGAAGACGCAGTGTTTCTTTCACAATCTGATATAAAAAGGGTAGATTAGGAAGATCGGTCTCTTCCACAAGCCTGTCGCTGCCGACCACCATATCCAGTTCGGCCTGCGCTTTTTTCAAGAGATGAGAGGGCTTTCTAGAGGAAATCTGGAAAGCCCGAACCGAAATTTATAAATACCACGTGCGGAATTTAGTCCTACTACTGGAGTGAGCCCCTCACACTAGGTCGTCTCTGTTCCTCTTGTTCCGCCAAACTGTGTGTCAGAAGGGTACGTGAAACAACGTCTCATGAGTACATTCTCTCTCCAACTCACTGATTATCATTCCTGGATCTGATTTCGATTCAACACCAATTTAATTTGCAATCCTTCTCTTCAGGATATCATGTTGCAGGGGGGGGGCGATAGCGGCTCAAACACAATCGATTGGGCACTGGCGGAGCTCCTCCGCAAGCATCAAATCTTCTGTTTGTCCTCCTACACGATATCGGGCATCAAGTGACCTCCAAGTGACAATCTCCCTTTCTTCTATAGCTGCATCTCCACAAATTTGAGTTGGAAGGGGAGGAGGCGCCTGAAAGGTACTTTCTAGTAAAATGTTAGCAATTTGCTCGCTGTCCAGTCTGTTCTCTCCATCAAGAGACAGAAGCACTTCCACTATATTTTCGTCCGCCTTGGCTTGTCCATCAGCTGCAAGTAGCAGGCGGCTGTCAATGAGTGCTTCTACAAACTCAGTGTTATGGAGATGGCTGCTTTTTACCCCGACTGATGAGGCCTTGTAAGTCGAATCGGTTAAGCATGGGAATGTAGTCCCCGATGTTGAACTGCACAATGAGCTTATTTGAATATGCAATCGACTTCTTCATGCCTCCACCTGACACCAACTTCAACCAACTCATCTACATTTTAAACACATGTGCACCAAAGTTTCTAGCTCACAGTCATGTCACAGTTCCTAAAATCCCATAGACTTGACAAGACAAGACAATGACAACAGGAGAGAGATAGAACGCTTTCACGGAGCATAACATTAAAGATATAATCACAATACAAGCAGGAATATTTGCCTTGATGCCAACTGACATCTGAAACCAGTGTACCTACCAACCTAACAGATAACTACTTAGAACTGACTAGTAACTGTTGTGACGCTTCATATCATTAACACTCCCACTAAGCTAGCATCCTAAACACTCAGTACTGACATAGCATGTCTACACCAGATGTGTTTATCTCTTGGCACAGCCTTAGTGAACACATCTGCAACCATCTCTTCAGTGCTACAGAACTCTAGCAGTATCTCTTTACTCTCCACTTTCTCTCGAATAAAATGGTGTTGGATTTCTATATGCTTAGTCCTAGCATGAAACTTAGGGTTCTTAGTTAACGCTATACAACTCTAGTTGTCACAAGAGAGCCTAGTAGGATGAGGTTGCTCATGACCAATACTCTTGAGTAAACTCCTCAACCATACAATCTCCTTGGCTGCTTGTGTAGCAGCAATGTATTCTGCTTCGGTAGATGACAATGCAACTGTTGCTTGCCTCTTACTACTCCAGCTAACAGTGGCAGAACTACCAAGCAGGAAAACATAGCCTGTGGTTGACTTCCGGTTATCAGGATGACTCGCCCATCAGCATCACAGTATCCATGTAACTCAATATGACCTCTCTACTCCCACTGAAACATAAGCCATGATCTTCCTTTAATATACCAGAAGATTCGCTTTACATCACTCTAATGTCGTATGCCAGGATTTACTAGAAACTGGCTCACTACTCCCACAGCAAAAGCCAAGTCTGGTCTAGAACATACCATTAAGTACATCAAACTTCCCACAACACTTTGATATGGAATACTGCTCATAGCTTGCTTCTCTTCATCGCTTTGAGAACACATATATGTACTCAACTTAACACCAGTTTCGAGTGGAGTACTCACTGGTTTGCAAAAGCTCATTCCAAACTTATTCAAAATAGTTTGAATATGCTTATTCTGACTTAAGTGTAAAGCACCCTTGTCCCTGTCTCGTTCAACTTGAATGCCCAAAAAATAATGAATGTCTCTAAGATCCATCATATCAAATGTAGCATGTAAACGATGTTTTGCATATTTCAATGCTTTCACAACATTGCTGACTAAAATTGAGTCATCTACATACAGTGCAATGAGTACAAACTTGTCCTCTTTGATTTTAATGTACACATTACTATCTGCTGGAGATGCCACAAAACCTTCAGAGATTAAATAACCATTAAACTTCTGGAACCAGGCTCGAGGTGACTGTTTCAAGCCATATAGGGAACTTTTTATCAACTTACAGACCAAGTCTTTTTCTCCTAGAGTAATGAACCCTTGAGGCTGCTCCATATAAACCTCCTCATCCAAATCTCCATTTAAGAAGGCTATTTTCACGTCCATTTGACCTCCAGATTTGATAGTGCGGCAATAGCCAAAATAGTCCTGATAGAAGATATCTTTGCAACAGGTGAAAATGTCTCATTATAATCCACTCCTTCTCTCTGAAAAAAACCTCTTGCAACTAGTCTGGCTTTATACCTTTCCACTGATCCATCTGCTTTAAGTTTGAGTTTATAGATCCACTTACATCCAACAGTCTTTCTCCCTTGTGGAAGTTTAGTTAGCTTCCAAGTACCATTCTTTAGTAAGGATGCAAACTCTTCATTCATAGCCTCTTGCCATCTTGACGACTCTCTACAACTGAGAACTTCCTTAAATGACACTGGCTCTTCATTTTCAACAAGCATTGTTTGTGACAAATCGAGAGATTCTATGAGTCTTTGACTGGGTCTTCTCTCTCTCATGGACCTGCGAACTTGGATATCAATTTGAACCCTAGGTGCTCGTAGTTGAGGTTGAGCCACTTGAACATTTGCTAGAATATTACTTGGTTGTGGTGTCTCTATTTCCTCATCAAAGCCAGAGTCACAATCTTCGTCCATGTCCAAACCTAGATCCACATCTGATCCCTTCTCAGGCTCACCACCTCGAAGTGTCTTTGGTTTCCATGCTTCATTGAAAACCACATCACGACTAACTAACAAGACTTTGTTGGCTAGATCAAACAACCAATAGGATTTATTGGCTTTCGAATAACCCACAAAAATACACTTTGTGCTTTTTATCATCAAGCTTCTTCCTCTTCTCCTTAGGGATATGAACAAAAGTTTCACAACGTAAATGCTTCACTGAGGGCTTTTGACCAGTCCAAACTTCCTCCGGTGTCCTTCCTGGCACAGCACTTGTAGGTACCCTGTTTAATACATAGTTGGCCGTTTGCACAGCATCTGCCCACCATTTGTTGTCTAACCCACTATGCTTCAACATTGTCCTTGTTGCTTCTACCAATGACCGGTTTTTACGTTCAGCCACCCCGTTCTGCTTTGGGGTGTAAGGAGCAGTCAATTGACGCTCAATTCCTTCTCTCATGCAAAATTGAGCAAAAGCATTTGACTTGTACTCCCCTCCATCGTCAAAGCGCAATTTCTTGACTCTGTCATGGTTTTAGTCATGGTTATCTAGAATTACCTACTTCTAGTTAACTAGGACATTTTAGATATTTATATTTATATTTATATTTTGTGTGTTGGGACTTCATTTGGTCTCACATGCCAAGTGAGGTGTCGAGCCTCACTTGAGACATGGAGATAGGTTTTCCCCTTATGAGTGTTGAGGAGGCTCATCTTCTTGTAGTTGAGCCTCCATGAGCTTCTCTCACCTCCATAGCTCTAGGTATTGAGAGGGAGTGTGTTGAGGGCTTTGTAGGGTGGATTCCTTTAGCTTGGCTTGACTTAGTTTATGTGATAGAGTGGATTTCACTTGGAAGGACTAGGGCTTGTTCTTCATGTGATTGTTTCATGCTTTGAGAGCTTTCATTGTCTTCTACTTCTCTCATTTCTCATCTTTTATCACTACAAGAAGATCACCTTATGCTTGTGAGTGCGGAGTGTAAGGATTAGTTTTGTACTTGTATTTTAAAGAGGTTGAGAGCTAGGAGAATTTAGCTCTTGTATCACAAGGCTTGCAAGGGGTTGCAAGGAAAGGTGCTCGAGTATTGCATGCACCAAGGAGTTGGAGAGCTTGAGAAGAAAGCTCTTGAGTCACAAGATTTTGCAAGGATTGTAAGGAAGAAGTCTTGTGTGGAAGCATGGATTCTAGGGTTTGAGAATCCTTTGTATGCATTATGGAGTCGATGGTGTGCGCCATGGCTTGTGGAGAGTGACTAAAGGCTTGTTAGTGCTCATTTCACTATCAAGCTAGGGTTAAGCAAGTTCAAAGTGTGGATGTTGTGGAAGAGAAGCCAAGGAGCTATATATGCTTGGGCTTGAAGACAACAAGGGCAAGCACTTGGAGAGCACTAAGAAGCTCAAGAGGTTTTGAAAGGGAGCATGTGAAGAAATCTTCCAATCATGGTGGTGGAGCCAAGCTTAGGGTGCCATTGGAAGGGCTTGGAGAACATGTGGTGGGAAATCCTTGAAGGGAAATCATCATTCAATGTATGCATAGCTTCACCCTAACTATGTAATGTGACAAGAGGGGGAGGCAATACTTGGCTATTCATGCTCTTGGTAGTGCGAGCTTTGTGGTGGATAGTTGACCAAGCAAGTGGTGCATGTGTGGAGCATGCTCGCTTGAGTTTGTAAGTTCAAGTTTGAGAAGGGGAGCTCTTGAACTAGCAAGAGGTGAAGGCCTTTGAGATCCATTTGTGTGTGAAGTGGAGAGGTGTTGATTCATGTTATGATGAAGGAGAGCAACACATAGGCCAAGAGGTCATGAAACATGCATTCAAATGACCACGGGAGCACATGGATGATGGATTGGTGCAAGACCCCAAATGAGGCATATGGCGTGAGAGTGGGATCCAAGGCGGATTGCTTGGGAGCATTATTGTAAGTGACAAGCATTGCTCCTACACATTGAGATAATTTGTGTTGATTTGGAGCAATTGTCAAGTGATGAGGAGACAAATGCATGATTGCTCGGCAATGGAGATATGGTAGTTTGCAATCAAATCCCAAGGACTAGAAGGGGGATTGATTTGGTGGACAATGACTTGCAAGTTGAGTTGGACCACTCTTGGTTGCACATTGGGGTGGAAGAGAGCAAGAAGATGCCTCTTATGACCACCTAGAGACCATATTTTTGCTTGAGTAGAAGCATAGAAGTCAAGGACTTGCATTCTAGCTCTTCATTACAAACCCTAGTAGTGTATGCTCAGACTATACCTCTGTTAGTATACCAAACAGGAGCTTGTCCCTTTGACTATACCTCTGTTGAGGTATCACCATATGTGAATCCTAATGTGAGACTATACCTCTGTTAGTATACCAAACAGGAGCTTGTCCATTTTACTATACCTCTATTGAGGTATCACCATATGTGAACCCTAATCAGCTCAGACTATACCTCTGTTAGTATACCAAACAGGAGCTTGTCCCTTTTACTATACCTCTGTTGAGGTATCACCATATGTGGACCCTAATCAGCTCAGACTATACCTCTGTTAGTATACCCAACAGAACCCTCATTTTCAGACTATACCTCAGTAAAGGTATCATCAACATAAGGGACCCTAGCAACCTCAGACTATACCTCTGTTAAGGTATCAACAGTGAAAGGACTTAGTGAAATTTAAGGGCGTTTGGAGGATTGGAAGATATTTGAGGGCCCTTGGAGGAGTATTTGGAGGATCTTTGGGGTCCTTGGAGGAGTGTTTGGAGGATCTTTGGGGTCCTTGGAGGACCCTTCGAGGAGCTTGGTGGACAATGTTGAAGAGCTCTTGAAGGATTGATTGAGGGATATTGAAGGATACTTGCCACGGCCATACAAGCGAGTGGATAGAGACAGGAGGGAGAGTGGTGGGATGAGAGCATTCTGGGGTTAGGAATTGCTTTAGTTTCTCTTCTCCATAGTCTTTCACCCTCTCTGTAGGCCAAAACCTTTCCGTAGGTGGAGGCAAGAGTCAGTCCGGGTTTGGGCTGGGGTGTCCTTGCAGGAGCGACACTGTGGAGTGTTTTTGGTGTGGGGGAGTTGTTGTCTTGATTTTCTTGTGTTTGGATCCCCTCCACACCTGCATGCTTGACTGTGCGCCATGTTAGCTTTGTGTGGGCGCTTGTTTTCATAGGAGGTTGGTCCGGATTTGATCACCGGCCAATCCTAGAGTATGCTGTCGGTGGTGAGGCTGGAGTGATGACCAGCAAGACCACCAGTGTTTCTTCTATGGTGAGGCTGGGTTGATGACCAGCAGACCATAGGAGTGCTTGCGGTGGATGCAGGTGCAGGTACAGGTCTACGTTAGAAACCTATTATTCCTGCTTGAACCAGTAGCCGCAACAGGTTCTTTACCCGGTTACCTTGTAGAAAGTGGGGATTAGAGACAGGTTGACAACCGGTTGGGTTGTGAGTTTTCATCACGGAGGTGCCACCAGCTGCTGAGGGGAGTGCCGGTACAAGCACCAGCGATACTAGTGGGTACACAAGACAAGGTGTGCGGTTTAGGCCACTTTCACCTTCAGTGTCTTCTGAGGAAGGTTCAGACTCGGAGTCAGGAGGATTCTCGCCGAGGGTGCAAGTCATTTCCGTGCCATTGTTGTGGGACACGATGGAGGAGATGTATGGAGCTACCAAGGGGCCACGTAGGTTCTCTGGAGCTGTGGGCACCATCGAGCTTGATGACTTTATACAAGAGTTTGACAGTTGGTGTGATTTGCAGCAAATGCGCAATCCACAACTGTTTACACCATTTATGGCGTGGAAGGGGCTATTCCAGCATCTTGAGGGGCCGCCCATGGATGATTACCATGAATTTAGGCGGGGACATGCGGTGGAGATTGAGGAGTGGTGAGAGTATTGGTCACCTAACTATGTCTCAATCACTAGAGGCACAAGGGCAGCGGTGACACCAGCAGCTACACAAACATCTCCAACTACAAGCACTAGTAGTGGAACAAGTAGTGTTGGCACTTCTGCAGGTGGTACCAGTTCAAAAGGTGCTACTATTCCTCCTGCCACAATTACAACACATGTGCCTAGATTCAACCCGGTGGTGGAGTTCTTCCAGGAGTTGCGGAGGAACTACCAAGGTGTACAGACAGAGAAGCTGCGAAGTTTGCAAGACTTCCAACGCAAATCCAGTGAGAGCTTGCGAGAGGCCTACACTCGTATGAGGCGCTTGATAAGTGTGACCCAAGGGGTTATTGAAGCTCAGGCAGTCCAGTTCTGGTATGGAATTTTGGACAAGGAGCTCAAGAGAAGGGTGCGGGATGCAACCCTGTTACAAGCGGCCCAACCCACATTAGCGGATGTGTTTCTGCTGGCTGAGCGGATTGAGCTCAACATGGTGGAGGAGCGAGTTGTTACCATTGGATTTGGCAAGGACATGCCTGCACGAGGTGCAGCTGCCAGCCAACAGGTACAAAGGACTGCCCAACAGCGTGGTCAGGGGGGCAAGGTTGCCCAACCCAAGTTCCATGGAGCTTACAGGGGACCTCAGGTGCAGAAGCCCGTGGCATCTTTTGCAGGCCAACAGCAACCAGAGGTGATATGTTGGACATGTAGAGGACCCCATGTCAAGAGAGATTGCCCAGAGAGTGGCAGAAGGCCGGCACAAGCACAGCCTGCACAGTTGCAGTGTGGGCATTGTGGCAAGTATGGGCATGGAGATGCCCAGTGTTATGACTTGCACCCTGAGTTGCGCCCAGGCCAGTTCCAAGGGAACAATGGTGGCCGGGGGTGAGGTGGACCAGCCCAGAGAGGACGAGGTGGTCGGCACAAGGTGCAGGCTAAGGGCAAGCTCAACATGGCCAAGGACGCGGAGGTCAGGGTGTTGACCAAGACATGGCCAACCGGCTTCAGCAGCTAGAGCAGAGGCTCGCTGCCATGGCTACAGCTCAGGTGGTACCGGCTCCCAGGCGGGATGGTCCACCTCCTGCTCCTGAGGGAGGAGATATGGGAGGCATGGGATTCATGTGCGGAGCAGCACTACCACTAGTGCAGGTGGAGTCTGCTGCAGCCGTGACTCGAGGAGCAGCACGAGTTCCTGAGCCACGAGGTGCAGAGGTGGAATTGGATCCACAGCGTGGGGAGGCAAGCCGTCAGGCGAGGCTTCCTCAGTCATTCACATTGGCGGAGACAGTGTCGACGCCATCCATGGCACCTAGTTCTCGCCCGACTGTTACCGAGGCGGAGGTTACTATGCCATTGGGGAGAGCTACACGTGCAGCACTGACACCTGCTACCAAGGCTAGTGCAGCCGGTGTGTTATTGGGGGCAGCCACCTCTGTGTGTCAAGCCCCACTGTTCTCGGCAACCATGATTGCGACGCCGGGGGTAAGACCAGCTGCAGTGTTCAGACTAGCAGCAACACTCTGCGAGAGTGGGGAGGTCACTTCATCTTCTGCGGAGTTACTGGAAGGTGTAGTGGCAGAGGGATCCTCGGATTTGAGGGTCAAGACTGCCACGGTTGCGCCATGGCAAGCTGCAGCTGCCAGGTTGACGGAGCTGCCAGCTAGGCCAGCCTTTGAGCGCGCCATGGTGACACCTGGAGTTGTCTTGTTAGACAACCAGGGAGGCATTTTCACTTTGAGTGGACCAGCAGGCAAGAAGTACCGGCCACTGCGGGTCTTGGACTCAGGAGCTCAGCCACTGATGTTGGGCAGAGCTGCTATTGCAGGTTTGGGCCTCATGGAGGCGGATATGGAGCCTTGTCCTTTCCAGATACAGACATCTCTGGGAGGATCAGAGCAGGCTCGGGGCATGACACGGCGTGAGTTGGGCATTGGACTACAACCAGATCATCCATTAGATGGCTCAGTGATGCGAGCCAAGGCCATTGTGACAGACGCGGTCTCTTACGATGTCCTTGTTGGTGGGGCAGTGTTATATCCCATGGGCTTCACCCTGGACTTTTGGGAGGAGTCAGCATCCTACAGGCC
This sequence comes from Takakia lepidozioides, assembly GCA_030704615.1. Classification (NCBI taxonomy): domain Eukaryota; kingdom Viridiplantae; phylum Streptophyta; class Takakiopsida; order Takakiales; family Takakiaceae; genus Takakia; species Takakia lepidozioides. The sequence goes on from CM060734.1 coordinate 43,476,513, forward strand.
TGGATGGCAGTCAGGGGATGGTCGTCGTGCACAGCTCCCTGTGACATTCATTGGGGGTATTGCGGCTGCCCAGCGGGGCAAAATGCCAACACTAGCCGCCTTTACAGCTGCAGTTAGTTGGCCTGGAGAGTTGCTGGAAGGCAATGCCCATGCAGAGGATGTGCCACCTCCAGCAGAGCAGGATGACATGCATGGTACGGCGGAGTTGCCTGCCATGGTTGCTCACACTAGCAAGGATTTGCAGCAGGCTGCTGATGGACGGGTACAACAAGCCTGGGTAGAGGCCTTCGTACCGTCAGGAGAAGAGGAGAGTGCGGTGATTGCACCAGGACCACCTCAGTTGTCGCCATTGGACACCACACCTCTTGTGTGGCAGTGCCCGGATGAAGGCATATGCCTTCTGGACTTGTTTGGCGGGATCAGCACTGGATTGGCTGCAGTACTGCAGGCAGGTGTACGAGTTCGACGTTACCTGTATGTGGAGAGGGATGAGACTGCACGACGCGTCTCACTGCGCCATGTTGCTCAGTTGGTACAGCAGTACCCTGATTTGTTGCCAGTGTCTGCAGTTCGTGGATACCAACAAGCCTTGCCAGCAGACATTTCGTTGCTGGGGGCGCAGATTTGGAGCGGGTTGGCTCCATTGATCTGGTAGTGGCAGGTTGGCCCTGCCAAGGGCATTCATCAGTCGGGCATGGCAATGGATTGCGAGACTCAAGGACGGGTCTGTTTTGGGAGATGGTGCGGATTTTGCGCCACTTGCAGCTTCATCAAGCTGTATCTCCAGCATACATCTTGGAGAATGTGCCACTGATGGGTGATTCTCGGGCCAGGGTGATGGCCAGTGTGCATCAAGTCCGGTGTGGCTTGGGTCAGCAGTGTTGCTGGATGCAGCTGCAGTGGGGTCATGGGCTCATCGTCCACGGCTATGGTGGACTAACTTGATGCCACCCGCACTGCTCAAGCGTGCATTTGATGGGGTGCAGCGGCCAGCACACCTCACAGTGGATAGCATTTTGGACACAGGGAGGCAGTCTCAACGTGTGAGACACGATGACCGTTGCCTTTGGCAGTGGTCAACAGGGTGGGTCAACCACGAGCAGCATTACCTACACTGCTCAGCTTCCCAGGATCCCATGCTTTTCGGGATGGTGGACCTGGCCTCTTGTGGGATAGCCAGTTGCAACAATTAGTGGAGCCCAATGCTGACGAGCGCGAGCGGGCGATGGGTTTTACCACAGGTACCACGGCGGTGCCATCTCTTTCTGAGGCATCACGTCGTCAGGTGTTGGGGCAAGCAATGGATCTCAATTGCTTGACCTGGATTATCAGCTTGGCTATGGCTGAGCAGCGCAGAGTACGGAGTACACTTCCCTTCATGGTCTCCCTGCCTACCGAGACGGTACAGGCAGCAAGTGGGGGCGAGCAGGTGAGGACCACGAGGTGCAGGCCGCATCCATGGCACACGTGGGAGGTGCTTGAGGTTCAGAAGGAGTTGGCAGCCAAGGTGGCGGCGATGGATCAGGTTAGGGATTTTTCTCGGATTGAGGAGGTCCTCAAGGATGGGATGATGGGGCAGGATGAGACATTGTCATTGACAGAAGAGGCAGTGGTCACTGCTCAAGAGGTTGCAGCATAGCAACCACGGGACGCGTCTTCTACCTCTAAGCCTGCTGGACTCAAGGTTGCAGTCACGGAGGACAACTAGGAGCCTGATGTTGGACCTATAGTCACCGAAGGAGAGAGACGACGTATACGGCGGTTCTTGAGGGCTTACAGGAACTGCTTTGCCTTCAGTTTGAAGGACTTAGGAGCACTGAAGGGTCAAGAGATTCGCATTGAATTGGCTACTGACACGCCAATCTTTCGGAGACCCTATAGATACAGTGACATGGAGAGGTCCTTGATTCAGATGAGAACTCAGAACCTTTGGGAGGCTGGTTTGGTGGAGCTATCTGGGGGAGGGTATGCTTCAGCCACAGTGATGCCAGCCAAGAAGGATGTCTTTGGCAATTGGACGGAGAGACGTATGTGCGGTGATTACCGGCCTGTAAATCGTCAGACCAAGTCCGATAGGTATGCCATGCCAACACCAGAGGAGATCTTTGATGCCATTGGGCATGCCAAGGTCTTTAGCACGTTGGATTTACGATCCGGATATCACCAGTTGCCGATCAAGGAGGCGGATAAGCAAAAGACGGCATTCTGGGGGATCAATGAGCACGGGAAGGATTGCCTATACCAGTGGCGGTTCTTACCATTTGGGCTTAAGAACGCTCCGGCAGAGTTTCAGAGAGTCATGGACAGGATTCTAGCAGGGGTGGAGTTTGCTCGGTGCTACATAGATGACATCATCATCTTTAGTGCTACGGTGGAAGAGCATGAGAGACACCTTCAGGGGGTATTTGAGCGCTTGAGGGCGCACGGATTGAAGTTACATCCGGGAAAGTGCAAGTTTTTCCACAACCAGATTGAGTATCTGGGTCACATGATATATCCTGGAGGATTGGGGGTACAACAGACTAAGGTAGAGTCCATTGCACAGGTTCCACGCCCCACGGATGTGAGCCGAGTTCGAGCTTTCATGGGGTTAGCAAACTATTATAGACGGTTTGTTAAGGGATTTAGTGCCATTGCAAAGGCTCTAACCAAGCTGACCAAGGTGGACCAGGAGTGGCAGTGGGAAGATGAGCAAGAACAAGCTTTTCAAGAGCTCAAGGCGAGGTTGACCTCGGCGGCCATCTTGAGACGACCTATCAGGGGGCGTCCTTTTCAGCTGCATACAGATTGGAGCATGCTAGGGCTTGGAGCGGTGCTCACACAGATGGATGATGAGGGAAGAGAGTTCGTAGTGGCTTATGCTAGCCGCTCGAACAACGTTGCAGAGTCTAAGTATAGCTCATATGAGGGAGAATGCTTAGCTGCAGTGTGGGCCGTGGCACACTTCAGGTGCTATCTATACGGCAATCTCTTCACCCTTGTCATGGATCACCAACCACTCAAGTGGTTGATGGAGTCAGACAAGCTTACGGGGAAGCTTGCATGGTGGGCACTCGTCCTTCAAGAGTATGACTTTTAGGTGGTGCATCGACCGGGTTTGGTCAATCGCAATGCAGATGGGTTGAGTCGCAATCCATGCACGAGCCAGCAGGATGACACTGGAGCTCGGTGGCATGGTGAGACGGACGAGGAGATGGTGCTCGGATGGCATGCATCTGCATTTCTGTGTATCTTGGCAGCGGAAGGCCAGGTTGGACCTGCAACAGGGATGACTGTAGATCAAGTGTCTGAGGACCCTGAGGCTAGCAATGAGCAAGGTGGCGCCAAAGATATACATGAGGATTCAGTTGTGTTGGACTACCTCCGCACTGGAGACACTGCAGCCACTGTGACTGCCAAGGAGAGGGATCGGATCCTACAACGAGCCAAGAGGTTCAAGTGGGAGGGGACACACCTGCTCCGAGTGTGGGAGGGTGGTCGAGTGAGGATTGTGCCTCACCCAACACAGCGGGCACGGTTAGTGCGGCATGCCCATGAGGAGTTGGAACATTTTGGGGCGCGACGCACTCATAGTCTACTGTAGGGGCAGTATTGGTGGCGTGGTATGCACACAGAGGTGCAACAATTTGTGGCTAGGTGCATGGTGTGTGACAGGGTGCGTGCTTTATTCAACGCCCCTACTCCACAATTGCACCCTCTTCCGATCATGGGATTGGGCTACAGGTGGAGTCTTGACTTCGCAGGGCCGTTGCCACTGACCATGCGCCACAACAAGTACGTGTTGGTGATGGTGGAGCACTTCTCCAAGTGGATTGAACTGGTTCATTCCTGATAAGGCTAGTGAGGGAGCTGCGTATGCATTCTTGGATTGTGTGCTTAGCCGATTCGGTGCTCCAGCTGAGGTACTCACGGACCAAGGGAGAGAGTTCTTGGGGGAGTTTCAGGCTTTGTGTGACAAGGCCTTGATAGACCACCGCACCACTTCTCGGGATCATCCTGAGGCCGATGGCTTGGCAGAGAGAGTTGTTCAGACAGTAAAGAGGGGTTTGCGCAAGTATGGCTTGCAGAAGAGACACCTAGGAGATTGGGACCTTCACTTACGGTTAGCCATGGGTTACAGGTTCAGCAAGCAAGCATCACTTGCCTCCTTCTCACCATACTTTATTCTCTTTGGCCGAGAGCCGGATTTGCCTACATCCATTCGCAGAGAAGCTGCTACAGTTCTTAACCTTGACGATCCGGACGTGTGGGCACGTGCATGTAAGCAGCGTGCAGAGTTGTTCAAGAAAGTCATGCCCATGGCTTTCGAGAACCTTGCCATTGCACAACATCGTGATATGTTGAGGTATGCTACCATACGTGGTGGGGGCTATCATCTTGGGGTTCGGAGATTCAACCCTGGTGACTATGTTTATCTGCAGCAAACTGCTCTTACGACCTTGGATGTGACTGCAAGACGTACTATTTTGAGGGTTCGAGAGGTGTTGCCCTCAGGAGTCCTAATCTTGGAGGGTCGGGATGGCATGATTTGGAAGGACCATGTGCGTAATTGCGCGCCATGTCACCTTCCAAATGTTGATGGAAGGGTTGACCCAAACCTGGCAGTGGTACCTGCAAGTTTGAGGTGCATGTTGTGTGGGTCTGTTAGAGGGGCAGCCACCATGCTGGTGTGTGATCAATGCTCTAGAGGTTGGCATATGGGATGCTTGACTCCACCTCTTGAGATGGTTCCTGATGGGGATTGGTTATGTCCGCATTGCATTGGATAGTGGGAGTGGATACAACCATGGAAGGCTAACAAGGAATGCAAGGCCAAGCTACTAGGAGACCAACACACGAGATCCTGACTCAAGTTCACAGATTGCAAGACGGCAACTAACGATGGGGTTGCTCTTGTACCCGACCTCTTGGTCTATAGAGTTTGAGTACAATAGGGACAGTGATAGAGGACTTAGTACGGCTGTGGCTATTACATCTTGTAGCTATCTGGAGTTAGAGGGACCTCACCACCAGCTAGGGGGGCGATTGTGGTATAGCTTTCTAGGATTGTGTGCTTAGATAGTGTGGTGGACAGCGATGTATATTGTGGCACGATGCTTAGGTGCACGACAGCTGTCATGGTTTTAGTCATGGTTATCTAGAATACCTACTTCTAGTTAACTAGGACATTTTAGATATTTATATTTATATTTATATTTTGTGTGTTGGGACTTCATTTGGTCTCACATGCCAAGTGAGGTGTCGAGCCTCACTTGAGACATGGAGATAGGTTTTCCCCTTATGAGTGTTGAGGAGGCTCATCTTCTTGTAGTTGAGCCTCCATGAGCTTCTCTCACCTCCATAGCTCTAGGTATTGAGAGGGAGTGTGTTGAGGGCTTTGTAGGGTGGATTCCTTTAGCAAAGGTGCCCTTGGCTTGACTTAGTTTATGTGATAGAGTGGATTTCACTTGGAAGGACTAGGGCTTGTTCTTCATGTGATTGCTTCATGCTTTGAGAGCTTTCATTGTCTTCTACTTCTCTCATTTCTCATCTCTTATCATTGTGGTATAGCTTTCTAGGATTGTGTGCTTAGATTGTGTGGTGGACAGCGATGTATGTTGTGGCACGATGCTTAGGTGCACGACAACTCGCTTCCATGTCTGTGTTTCCACCAGAGACTTATAGATCTTGAACTTGTCTAAAGCTTCACTTTTATTCTTTAGAAAATAAACTAGTGTTCTTCTAGACAAATCATCTATGAACGTCATAAAGTATTTTGCTCCTCCAATTGATATTGTTTGCATGGGGCCGCAAACGTCAGAATGTACCAACTCCAACAACTCCACGGCACGACTTCCTCTTCCTTTAGGAAATAAATGCCTATGTTGTTTGCCAAATATGCACTCTTCGCAAAAAAAGGTTCCAACTGAGCAATCAATATTGAAATCTTGAACCATGTTCTTAGAATGCATTAGACGTAGAGTTTTAATACTGAGATGGGCCAGCCTACGATGCCAAAGATCAACTCTTCTGTCTTTGACGATTTAGGCACTTTCAGACGCTTTATCTTGAGGTAAGACTGAAGAAGCACACAACTTACACAAGCTACCTTCTCTCACCCCCTTCGCCACCACATCTCCATATGTTGTCTTCAAAAGACAATAATTAGCATGAAACTCAAGTTGTAATCCAGAGTCAGTAACTTTACTCACTGACAGTAAATTCTTGGTCAACCCTGGAACAAATAACACATCATCTATATACTTCTTTCTTCCTTCTTGCATAAAGCAAACTTGGCCTTGACCCTCAATTATGTGACTACTGTCGTCTCCCAAGTAAACCTTCCGAACAAGATCCCATTGTTTGTACTTTACAAACAGATCTTTGTTAGAGGTCATATGTTGAGAAGCCCCCGAGTCAATATACCAGTCATCAAGATCCTTTGAGAAAGAAGTAGAGAGAGTTGTAACAAATAGTTTCTCACAATCAATACTATCAGCATCCTCCACTGAGTGAGCTTGGGTCTTTCCATCTCCCTTCTTCATCTGCCCGTCTGCCATTCTCTTCCTACATTGCTTCGCCATGTGACCGACTTTCTTGCAATAAAAGCATTTACCCTTAAATTCTTTTTTCGTAGGTGTAAGAGAACTACTTGACAAACTATTTGACGACCCTTTTGTTGGTGTACTACTAAGACTCATATTGTTATTTTTATTTGTTTCTGAGGCTCATTTCTTTTTATTAAGACCTGATTTCCTTCCAACAAATAAAGCAACATTCTCAGTTGTCCCAACCCCGAAATCGCTTCGCCTCATCTCTTCTTGTAGTAGCATTCTAGTTACCCTTTCTATAGTCAACGCTTGCTGACTACTAAGAGAAATGACTAGGCTATCAAAAGATTCTGCCTAATAAGGTGACTACCTGATCGTCTGCAGACACAGAAGACCCTACCCCTGCCAATTGATCGATTAATGATCTAAAGTTACTAACATGCTCTGCTACAGATTCTGATTCAGACATTTTTAAATGGAGCAGTCGTCTTCTTAAATAAAGCTTAGAAGTGACATCTTTTGTTTCAAATACTGTCACTAAATGATCCCACGTTGCCTTAGATGTTGTAGCCTGACTGACATGCAAAAGCTGAGAGTCTTTTAAGTTTAATAGGATTGATGCAAGTGCTTTTCCATCTCTCTTCTCCCACTCTTTCACAGCATTTTGATCTGTAGCAGCAGGCTTCGCTTCAATCCTGTCTACTATGGACCAAAGATCTCTATCTAATAATAGCATTCGGATCTTAAGCTTCCAAATATGGAAGTTTTCTCCGTCAAACGTATCTATTAAATGGAGTTTTCCCGAGTTCCTGACTACTCCAGCCATGCTTACGAATTGATCTAGTTCTCTCTTAGAAACGACACTGGCTTTCCGCCTTGCTCTCTAAGTGGCTCTGATACCATGTCACAGTTCCTAAAATCCCATAGACTTGACAAGCAAGACAATGACAACAGGAGAGAGATAGAACGTTTTCACAGAGCATAACATAAGTCAAGGGCTTCCATGGGAGGGACGACTACATGATGACTGGCGCGAAATTCACGCAAGCATTAGCTAGTCAGCAAGCACATATATATATATATGGCTAGTAATTCGTTGAGCTTTACATAGTGTTGATTGCAAAAAAGGATCTGCCTTGGAAGCTGTACGGTATAACAGCCAAGTAGAAGAACTCTAGTCTACGTCAGAGGCTTGACTTGTGATATGGAAAATTAGCTGCAGTACCTCTTCTGTGGTCAATAAGTTGCAGACATCCGAACTCTGCTTCCCAAACGCCAAGAACCCAATGATGTGCAGGCCCGCATCGTGTACTTTGGAGGTCAAATTTGTGATCGCCCCCTTCTTGACGTCTTCCATGCAGGACTGCACAAGCATGTTAACCACTGCCTTTCGAATTGGTCGTCCTGCTACCACCCTGTGTTGACGACAAAAGTTGTGAACGATATAGCGTCCTCATGCGCCGAGCAAAAGGACCCATAGGGGCGAATGAAGCACTCGAGCCATTTGTTGACAGAAAGTTTGCCATGACCATATTTGTAGGTCTAGAAATAAACACTTCATCTTGAGTCTTGAGCACTTCCGCAGCCATCTCAGCATTGGATATGAGATGATCCATCCACAGAAAACACAAAGGCTCGTACGTTTCTGCCAACTTTGCAAATGCTTGATGAGGTAGATCATTTGGGAAGGAGAGTAGGGAGCCGATTATGGGCCATGGCCGAGGTCCCGGAGGAAGACACAAGCTCTTTCCAATCGTCAGCTGAAAGAGTATTGTTAATCCAGTCAGCACTACAGGAACCCACATCCGTTGCAGCACTAGCACGAGCTCCAAGGCCACCAAGCTACCTACAATTTGCCACCTTTCCAGCCGCAGACTTCCCATCCACCTCAACGCCCACTCTCTCACACCAGGTCTTTCATTACCAGGACATATTTAATGCTCTCCACCTCCATGAGACGGAGGAGGATAGAGGTGAGAAAGACAATCTTGCAAAGAGAAGAAGAAGATGCTTGACATAGAAAACTAGCATATAAGTCAAATCCTACGTCTGCTTTTGTGATACATACTACATACATCACACCATGTGCCATCCATGATGTATGCATATTATGTCAAAGAAAAAGAAAATGGAGTCCTCATGAAGCATAACTTATTGTAAGGTCTCATGTCTCATCCTTATGGAATAGTGCCTTCCATTGGAAAGTGGACACTTGGAACCCTAATATTGCCATTTGGACTCATTTCTCATCCTTAAGGAATATTGCCTTCCATTGAAAAGTGGAAATATTACCTTCAATTGGAAAATGGACATTTGGAATGCTAGATCACCTCATATAATGCATAACTTAGTCTCATGTCTCATCCTTAAAGGAATACTGGGGTACCCTGTGTCGTTGGCCCAAACAAGGATGACACTGATATAGTAAGAGTTGGATCTCCTACAGGCACCAAAGTGACAGTTCAAATACCTCATGAAGGAAACCCAGCATCATCTAAGTCCAAGTGTAAGATCTTCTATGTATCCCCTATGTTGAGGCCCAAGTGCAACCTCTAGGGTAGCATGTGCCTTTGGGCCATGTATAAGAGTTCAAATCTAAGACCAGTGCAATTTCCTGTGTATCCCAATCTGTCTCCTATGTCGAGGCCCATGTGCGGTAGCCTATGCCGTTGGCCCATGTGTGAAGAATTGAAATCTAAGTCCTGGGCAATTTCCTACGTATCCAAGTGCGTCTCCTATGTCGAGGCCCAAGTGCGACCTCTAGTGTAGGCTTATGCCGTTGGCCCATGTGTGAAGAAATGAAATCTAAGTCCACGTGCAATTTCCTATGTATCCAAGTGCGTCTCCTATGTCGAGGCCCAAGTGCAATATTCTATTTATGTATTCAAGTGCATCTCCCATGTAGAGGCCCAAGTGTCCAGTGTCATGTAACTTGCCGAAGTGCAATCTCCTATGTATCCAAGTACGTCTAATCATTTATTTTTCCACAGGGCCTACGACCAGATTTGAACTGGAGACCTTTCCCTTGATATCTCTCCCCTCGAGGCTCCAACAATTGTCCCAGGGATGCCCACTTTGCCATTTTTGCTATTTTTTGTGAATTTCCAGCGACCAAAAGGACTTGAAATTCCAAATCTCCCACGTGGAAGGGCCAATCATTGCTCCAGGAAAGTCCACTTTGCTATTTTTCTCGAATTTCCAACGACCAGAAGTACTCAGAATTCCATATCTCCCACACCGCGGGTCCAAAAATCATGAGACAAAGCTGGTGCACCCCTCCTCATCGAGGGCTTTCCAACGGCACCAAGCACTGGGGCTGGAGCCCCGCAGTTTGGGAGATCTCAACGACGCTACAAACAAAAAAACAAAACAAAACAAACGTCTCGCTTCATACATTGATAGGGTAGCCTGTGTTGTTGGCCCAAGTTTCCAGTGTCATCCAAGTCCAAGTGCAATCCCCTATGTATCCAAGTGTGTCTCAATGCACCCCTCCTCATCGAGGGCTTTCCAACAGTACCAAGCACCAGCGTTGGGGCCCCTCGGTTTGGGACATCTCAACGTGATGTCGTGCACCTAAGCATCGTGCCACAACATACATCGATGTCCACCATACATTCTAAGCACACAATCCTAGAAAGCTATGCCACAATGATAATGAAAGTGAACACAATGGAAACACTCCACTCTTGAATCCACTCAATCACATAAACTAAGTCAAGCCAAGGGCACCCTTGCTAAGGGAATCCACCCTACAAAGCCCTCAATACACTCCCTCTCAATACCTAGAGCTATGGAGGTGAGAGAGGCTCATGGAGGCTCAACTACAAGAAGATGAGCCATCCTCAACACTCACAAGGGGAAAACCCATCCCCATCTCCCAAGTGAGGTTTGACATCTCACTTGGTATATGAGACCAAATGAAGTCCCAACACACAAAATACAAATATAAATATCCAAAATATCCTAGTTAACTAAAAGTAGGTAATTCTAGTTAACCATGACTAAAACCATGACAGCTGTCGTGCACCTAAGCATCGTGCCACAACATACATCGTTGTCCACCATACATTCTAAGCGCACAATCCTAGAAAGCTATGCCACAATCACCCCCCTAGCTGGTGATTAGGTCCCTCTAACACCGGATAGCTGACAAGTATCCATCTCAATAAGATCATTGCTTGGTCTTCAATTGCACATCTCCCAATTTTCTAAAGTATATGGATCAAGAGGCCGGGTGCAACAAGAGCCCCATCGTTAGTCGTCTGCTTGCAATCCATAATCTTCAATTGAGTATCCATGGCGTTGAGCTCCCACCAGCTAGACCTTGGATCATTTGTCAATTACACCATTGTCATACCCATTACCTATGGCCAAAGCATCGTGGACACAACCATTCTCCACTAGGAATCTCCTCAAGTGGCGGTGTCAAGCATCTCATGTGCCACCCCCTTGAGCATTTGTCACACACCAACATGGTTACGGCATCACCAGCATGCCCACATAGCATGCAACGCAACCCTGCAGGTGCCACTGCAAGGTTGGGATCTATCCTCCCATCCACATGTGAAAGGTGACATGGCGCACAATTGCGCACATCTTGACCCTCCAGAATCAACACATCCTGAAGGCAACACCTCCCGGACCCTTAGAATCACACGCCCTGCTGTGACATCCAAAGTCGTAGGTGCTGTCTGCTGCAGATACACATAGTCCCCAGACATCATTCTTTCTGTTCAATTCCCATAGATATCTTTCTTAGCAGTCACCACCATTGCCGAGGCATATTCCCCGCCTGACAACTCCATCAATCCAGCTTCGAACAACTTCATAGTCCGTGACTGGATCAAAGACCTCTCCATGTCACTATACCTATAGGGCCTTTGAAAAATTGGCGTGTCATTTGCCAAATCAATATGAATCTCCTGGCTTTTCAAACTCCCCAAATCCTTCAAACCAAATACAAACTAATTTCTATAAGCCCTTAGAAATTGTTGGATCCTCCGTCTCTCTCCTCCGGTTACTGTAGGTCCAGCATCTGGTTCCCAATTGTCCTTAGTGACTGCAACCTTGGGTACACCAGGCTTGGAGGTAGGAGACGCATCCTTTGGTTGCTAGATAACAACCTCTTGGGCCTTATCCGCCCACCCTGACCGTGGCGTAGCCTCCACTTGCTCTGCCATAGCCACCTTGAGAACATCCTCTGGGGAAGAAACATTCTCAACCTCTTCAACAACATTGGCCACCTTGGCCTCCAACTGATCCTCAGTGTATGGCTCTCCCCACTTCTCATATTGTTGCTTGAGAGATCCAAGGACTCTCTCTTTCCGCATCTTATCCCACATCTGCCATGGGTATTTGCACCCCATGATCTTGTGCTCGCCCCCACTCACTACCTCAACCGTCCCAGTTGGCAGAGGGGATACAATACCAAATGGGAGTGCAGAAGTAGCCACCACTGTCTGCAACCTCCGTTGCTCAGCCATGCACAAGCCAATGACCCATGTCAAGCAATTTATATCCATTGCTTGACCTAACACTTGTCGGCGTGATCCTCTGACAAAGCTGGCATAGCTGTAGTGTCCATGGCAAATCCCATTGTCTGCTCTTGTTCATCCACATTGGGCTCCACCAATTGTTGTAGCACACTGTCCCAAATCAACCCAGGACCATTGTCTTGAAAAGCATGAGACGAGGGAAAGCTCATAAGCGTATGCAAGGCTGCACGTGGCTACCCCAATCGATTTATCATTGCTAAAGGTGGACGGTCATCATGTCGCACTCTCTGTGGTTGCCTCCCTTGGTCCAAAATGCCCTCAACTGTGAGATTGGGTGGCCGTTGAATGGAATCGTATGCTCTCTTGAGCAGCTCTGGTGGTGCAAGATTGGTCCACCACAATCGAGGTCGATGCGCTCGTGATCCCACCGCTGCTGCATCCAATAGCATCGCCGATCCAATCCAAGACCGTACCTGATGCACACTAGCCATAACCCTGGCCCGAGAGTCCCCTATAAGAGGAACATTCTCCAAGATATAGGCTAGAGGTTGCACTTGCCTCGTCTGCAAGTCACGCAACACTCTCAACATCTCCCAAAACAAATGCGATCGTGCATCATGGAAGCCATTCCCATGACTTGTGGGAGAGTGTCCTTGGCAAGGCCATCCAGCTATCACCAAGTCAATGGCAGCATGCTGGTCCAAATCATCCGCCCCAACAAGGTAATGTCTGTTGGCAAGGCCTTTTGATACCCTTGAATTGTTGAGAGAGGCAACAACTCAGGATACCGGTGTGTGAGCAAGGCGATGTGGCGCATAGAAATACGCCAAGCTATCTCATCCTTCTCCACATACAAGTACTTGCGTACTTTAATCCCTGCTTGCAACACTCCTGCAAGCCCAGTGCTCATGCCTCTAAACAGGTCTAACAAACAAATCCCTGAGTCAGGTGGTTGCCAGGTAATGGGCACTCTGTCCAAATGAGCTAACTGAGGAGGTCCAGGTGATGTCACTGAACTCCCCTCACTCACCAATGGATAGGCCTCCTGCCATGCTTGGTACACACACTCGCATGCTACTTGATGCAAATTCCCAACTGTACCCCACAATGAGTTATTCACAGGCACATGAGGAAGCAACTCAGCCTTGTATGCCAATTGTTTGTCCTCATCAGGTGGTGGCCTATCATCTGCATGGCTATTGCCCTCCACGAGCTCACCACCCCAAGCCACCACCCCTGAGAATGCAGCCAATGTGGGCATTATGTTCCTATGATCCACCGCTACATTCCCAATTAACCGCACTGGGAGCAGTGCACGTCGACCATCCCCTGACTGCCATTCCAGCCTGTAGGATATCGTTTCCTCCCAAAAGTCCAAAGTAAAGCCCATCGGGTATAACACAGCCCCACCAACAAACACATCATAAGATATCGCGTCCGTAACTTAGACTACTAGGTTCGTAACATAAACCTGCACCTGCATCCACCGCATGCACTCCTATGGTCTACTGGTCATCAACCCAGCCTCACCATAAGAGAAACAATGATGGTCTGACTCGTCATCACCCCAGCCTCACCACCGACAGCACGCTCTAGGATTGACCGGTGATCAAATCCGGACCAACCTCCTATGAAAACAAGTGCCCACACAAAGCTAACATGGCGCACAATCAAGCATGCAGGTGTGGAGGGGATCCAAATACAAGAAAATCAAGACAGCAACTCCCCCACACCAAAAACACTCCTCAGTGTCGCTCCTGCAATGACACCCCAGCCCAAACCGGACTGACTATTGCCTCCACCTACAAGATTTTGGCCTACAGAGAGGGTGAAAGACTACAAGGAAGAGAGACTAAAGCAATTCCTAATCCCAGCATGCCCTCATCCCACTACCCTATCTCCACACTCTCTTGTTTGAACAATAGACAAGACTCCATTTCAAGGATCTCTCAAATAACTCTCGGCCAGGAGCCCTCAAGAATATGTCTCTCAAACGATCTCACTAAGGCTCCCAATCCTTGCACAATGGGACTCCGGAACAGTACACCAAGGCCCCAAGAGCCTACCAAAACTTTGCCCTCGAGGACCCCAAATAGTCCCTCACACAAGTCGCCAAAGACTCCTCAAGCTCGCCAAATATTGGCCTCCAAGGACCCCAAATAGTCCTCCAAAGAACTCCAAATGGTCCTCCAAATGGTCCTCCAAGGACCCCAAACAGTCCTCCAAGGACTCCCAATGGTCCTCCAAATAGTCCTCCAAGGACCCCAAACAGTCCTCCAAAGACTCCCAATGGTCCTCCAAATAGTCCTCCAAGGACTCTTCCTATGTCACTGCGTTCCCAATGTGTTCCCAAGTTCCCAATAAGTTCCCAAAGTTCCCTAAGAATATTCCTGAGAATATGCCATAGTATTCCCCCAGTATTCCCCTGGGCCTATACGTATTCCCCTTGTATTCCCCTTGGAATAGCCATTTCCCCCTGGCAATAGCCATTTCCCTATACATGCTGGTTACTTCAATGCCAAAGCTTTCTCCCCATAAAACAGACTGGATACATTCACGGACCTCTGAAAAATTTAAGGAAGAACTAGCTATAACAACTAACCCCAGCACAAAGCCCCAGCACACAGCCCCAACACTGGTTCCCTCGGTGCTTGATCACCTCCCCTACTCTGCACACAAAGGTTTACTATTTCATGAGCAGAAACCATGAGCCATGAGCCATGAGCCGCATGAGCCGCATGAGCGGTGAGCCGAAGTCTAAGATACGCGGATTTCATGAGCGGACTCCTCCAAATTTGGAAATGCGGCAGATTAAACAAGTATTAAAATAATAGTTTTTTATTTGACCTTGCCGTTTTTGGACGTTCCAGATCATGTAATGCGGCGAAGATATGTCGTCAGTAACAAGTCCGCTCATGGTTTTTTAGATCCGCTCATGGAAATAAGTGACCGTGCAACGGGAAATCCAGTATACCACTGCAAAAGGACGTCGCATACTGGCCTGTATAGAGTATTCCGCGGTTTTACATGCCTTAACATTGGAATGAAGCTGACCCTTTTGCCGCGATTGAACCAATGGAGTCTGCACCAATACAGTCTGCAGTACTTCACAATTCTGTCTTCTTCGGGTATTCGGCGGGAAAGGTTTGCAACTGAACTGGGAAATAAGGTGCCGCATTAGGGTTCGCACGTGCGAAATTTCGGAGCGGTTTGGTGTTGGCGAAGGCCGCCTCTACCAGTACCTACGACGATACTTGGAAATGCGGCGCCGCATTTCCTTGTCGGAGGTCGAATGAGGAAAGCAAGTTTTCGGAAAGCAGAAAAACATGAACCCTCCAACATACAAAAATACATGCACGTGGAAACAAGTGAACGATATAGTAATATCTTAGTTCGAGCAAAACAGGTTACTGGTAGGCAAGACATATGTCGGACCTTTGTGTGGCCAGAGTCTGAGGTACTGGCAGCAGTACAGTTCTACTATCCGAAAAGGATGGGCGTACCATTGTATGTGGACCGCAAGCCAAGCTCACTGGTCCCCTGGATCCATATTCAGAAGAGTGTGAACCTCCTGGGGGCTCAACCCTGGTGCATGTATGAAGTGATGAGTTGTGGAATTACAACGGAGTCTCTTTAGGTACACGTAGTACAAATGCTTGCAAGGGCAGTATGATGCCCCCTTGTTCACCATGATCTGGAAGTCGGTGCAATTGCAGGTGGGTAATTCTGAAATGGTGATGGTGTACACCTCATTGCGAACAGCTGAGCCCGCCGTGGCCATCTGATACACACGCCCAAATCCTGGTGGGGGCACTTCTGTCGAGCTCTGGATTGTACAGTTCATCCGAAGTGCATTCCCCATCCTTGTCTCGTTCACTTTTGAGGGAGGTCGCCGCCTCTTCGGTTTCCCCCAACGGTGTGTAGGATGCTTAGAGCTGTCGTGTCCCATTGTTCTTGCTCTCACAGGGGTCGGTGGTGGAGGCTGTGGAAGCGGAAATGGTTGTCTGGGGACGTCAGTGCGCTGCACCATCCGAAATCCTGCGGGGGTAAGGGCGTCGGTCTCAACCTGACTCAGATCGCAGCCTGGTTCCACCGGCCACACCGGGGGAGCCTCTGGCATTGTTTGTATGCCGTACTTGGGCTTTCCATACACGCAAGTCATAATGTCGTGCCTGCAGAACCAGAACTGGGTGGTTGTCGCCTCCGCAAACTTTGCATGGACAAATCTTCCTGTAAAAGTAGGAGCAGGGACAGCCCCATCTGGATTCCTCCTTATCATCTCTAAACAACGTTGCCGTGTATCCACACGAATTGCGGAACACCTTCCTCGAAACGACGGCTTTGTGCGAGCAATTCTCCACTGTGATGCAGACACAGTCATCTCCACAATGGCTTGGCCATACTGCATAACAGCGGGCGGAATGTGGGGCAAGGGAGCGGTGGGAATTTGTTGCACGAAATCCCCGGTTGAAGGCGAAGGCGATCTGGAATTTCTTGGGCTTCCACTGCTGGAAGACACATTGTGCGGCAACATGACGGGACCTCGAGGTGCTGTCCGAATGTTCCTGTCGGATCTCCAGGAATCCTCTTCGCACCCGGGTTCCTCTTCAATCCTCCGCCTGACAGGGCGAGTCCGGACGTCCCCCTCTAGGTGTTCACCTCTGCGGTGCAGAGGCGTCCCTTTGATCTTCTCTCGCAATGTTGTCGCCCATTTCACTGGATTCTTGGACCTCGAAGCTGTTCGTACCAACAATTCCTCCCTGTCCGGCCCAAAGCCCCATTGTTTGCCGCTCAGGAACTTGTAGTACGTGGCTTGCTGCATGATTGCTCTGTCGATGTCCTCCGTTGTGGCCGTGACTACGTCCACCAGATGTGCGGCAGAAGACGCTCGCTAGGAGGAGTGGACCGATTCTGCCATATTCGTGTTCGGCATGTCCGTGTCGGAATCCAAGCACCGCTCCTAGAAGGACACAAACAATGGTGAGGGACCAATCGAAATGTCCGTAACAGAAAGACAAATGAACGAAATTGACAGCAGCCTACCTCCCGCATGTACTGTCCGAACTGTCGATACCAAAAATGCCACCACCCCAACCAGCTGTGCAATGCTCCCAGATTGGTTGTCTCCACTGCACCTGACGTGTTCCACCAAGCCTCGATGATAGCAAACTTAACCTCCGCGTCATCAAATGTGGGTGCATCCTTCCACGCCGTACAAAGGACACGGTGTTCAGCCTGGAATGAGCTAGCAACAAATTTGGTAGTGTAGTGGGATAGACTCTGCATCCAATGGAATCCACAGGATCTCTCTTTCCCCTCCATTGGAACATTGGGGTCCTCACCGTACACACGCCGCACCGCTGCCCAGTTGGCCTGAGCGTTGTCTGCCATGAATCCCCTGAAATTGGGCTCTGGCAATCCCGCCCTTGCCATCTGCTCGTTTATGCCCTCCCACAGATGCATCTCCGACTGTGTGTCCTCCCCTTTCATCTCGCAGATTGCAATCGTCATGAGCCTCTTGGAGTGATAGTCATAAACATGCGCACCCATAGTCACCCACTGATGGTTTGTAATTCGCTTGATGTGATCAAACATCACCCAAGCATTCGACAAGTTTCCAGTTGTCATGCGAGTGACCAAGTCGACTCCACTCCCAGGCCCACACGTCGACATTTTGAAAATGTAACAACGATCGGATTCGCTGCCTTGCCCTGGAAACCTGCTACCTTGGATGTAGTCATATCCAGTCATTCGTTTCACCTCCAGGATTGAGTACATGTCCGACCCCCTGCCGAACTCCTGCTTGCAAGATACGATGTGATTCCGCACATTCGGACTACAAACGTGCGAGACGGACTCCAAGAGGTCACGCATCTCGTCTTCGGTCAAGGGCTCTCGGTCGGAACCATCTTCAGACATGATTTTGCCAAGAGCAATCTTGTGAGCTGCCTTCAGCTGAATCTGCTTTGGTCTGGCTCCGGGGCTCAATTTCACCTCCTCTTTTATGATGTCGTGTGCTTCCTGCACAGCCTCACGCATGTTGCCTCTCGCCAAGGGGTGGCAGTGGACCCCAACGTGTATGCAAGCTCTAGTCAAGTCCGGGAGCAAATGGATAACGTAGTATTGCTTGGCTCTGCACATGGACATGCACGTCGGTGGTTCTTTGCAATGTGCACACTTGAAAGAACCCGCAGGAGCTTGGCTGGAGACAATGAATGGATGATGCGTTGTGCCAGTCCAATCCGTCTCGTTTCTCCGCCCTCCTTTGGAGAGAAAGTGGAAGCAGGTGGGATTGAGGCACCTCAGCTTCCCCGCACAGAGGACATATCGTACACGAACACCATCAGCAATTTTCGTGCTACTGGTCTTCGTCACACACCAGGGGTGTCCGTCATGCTTTCGATCCATGTCTGTTAACATCCCGGAGGCTTTCTTTGACGAAGAAACAGGTGGAAACTCGAAGATGACATTGCCATCGACTTCGGGAGGCAGAAACGTTACCTTTCTGACTGGGAATTTGGCATAGTCGAGAGCAGCCAGCTCGGAGCGAGAACCATCGAGGTGATGTTGTCGTAGGAGCTGCACAATGGACCGGGTTGGAGTTATGCTCGAGGGCACATACGTAGCACCTACAGAGACGTCCATGCCGGATTTGAACGACCGTGTGGAGGACATGGGTACCTCAATGCAATCATCTTCCTCGTCGGAAATGTCGAATACGTCCACACGAGAAGCTATGGAGGGTCTTGACGGTCCAGGTCGGGAATGATTATCGTTGCATACCTCTCTGTTGGCAGTGCCCGCCTCTCGGTTTCCGGACTCCTTTGTGGATGGTGTGGGCAGCGACTGATTCGGAAAGGGAATGGGCATTCCCACAGCTCGGTACAGGATGGTGTCTGACGGGGGAACGTGCCATTCGATTCCGCAACCTCCGTCGTTACCTAGCACGACAATGGTCTCGTCAACCTGTCCAGGAACATCCTTCCTTTCTTCTTCCAAATAAACTGTGCCCGGTTTGAGCTTGAATTTGGAACAAAGGTAAGTTTCAGTCACTCTGCAAAGTCCTCCCTCGTTTGGGATCCAGGCTCTCCCAAGTTGCGGAGGACAGCAAACTATAGCGTAGGAATTCGGAGCCATCGAACACCGCACGGAGTTGGCAAGTGCGAGGTTCAGTATAGCGACAGACCAAGGCTCACAGGCACCATCTAAGTGGATCTGCGGAGTCCATCGACGATTGGAAGTCGCACATTGAAGTGGAAAGTATTGTTTCAAGCTACATGCATGAAGGTGGGAGGTTTGATTCCATAGCCAGTGAGTATGACAATGATGGCCGATTCGGCGACGAAATAACATATCCTGACAGTTTCTCCTGAGGGTGGATCCAGCAGTATTCTCGGTGCAGACAGGAACGTTCGCACTGACAAGTGCCAGGACTGCTGGTTAAAACGGTCAGACAACCAAGTTGTGCTCATCAAGACTGGCCGCAATTGTGTTGTTTCGGAACAATGCAACCCATTGAGGTTCCAGATTTCCCGTCCCGAGTGATTCTTTCGATTGCTGGTGGACGGAAATACGGCGCCGCATTTCCGTATTGCATCTTGGTCATGCACCAGAGCGACGGAAATGCGGCACCGAGTTTCCGTCCGGGGGAAACCTTTATACTCTCCAGAACGGAAATGCGGTAACGCATTTCCATCCAGCAAGCACGGTATGTGAAGGTCGAACGGAAATGCGGTACCGCATTTCCGTTCTGATTGAGATTTATGAACAACGGGAACAGAAATGCGGCACCGCATTTCCGTCCGAGTCGCACTTTTCCGACATTTCAAACGGAAAAGCGGCGCCGCATTTCCATTTTGTATCTGATGCATGGAGCTGAGGGATTGAAATGCTGCAGCACATTTCCGTCCTTAAAATACATTCATACTCTCCAGAACGGAAATGCGGTAACGCATTTCCATCCAGCAAGCACGGTATGTGAAGGTCGAACGGAAATGCGGTACCGCATTTCAGTTCTGATTGAGATTTACGAACAACGGGAACAGAAATACGGCACCGCATTTCCGTCCGAGTCGCACTTTTCAACATTCCAAAACGGAAATGCGGCGCCGCATTTCCATTTTGTATCTGATGCATGGAGCCGAGTGCGATTCCGACAGCTTCATACAGCGCAATTCCGACCGCTTGAGCATTCATACTATCCAGAACGGAAATGCGGCAACGCATTTCCGTTCTGACTGAAAATCGTGAACCATCTGAACTAAAATGCGGCACCGTATTTCCATCCGAGTCGCACCTACCAACATTCCAGAACGGAAATGCGGTACCTCATTTCCGTTCTGACTGAAAATCGTGAACCGTCGGAACTGAAATGCGGCAACGCATTTCCATCCGAGTCGCACCTCCCAACATTCCAGAACGGAATGTATTAGATTCAAAAGGGAAATGCGGCACCCCATTTCCGTTCTGATGAAATATCCTGAAACCTCGGAACTGAAATGCGGTACCGCATTTCCGTCGGAGTCGCACCTTCCGACATTCCAAAACGGAAATGCGGCGCCGCATTTCCATTTTGTATGTGAGGCATGGAGCTGTGGAACGAAAATGCGGCACGGCATTTCCGCCACGTCAGACGTTAATACTCTACAGAACGGAAATGCGGTACCGCATTTCCATTCTGACTGAAAATCGTGCGCAACGGGAACTGAAATCCGGCACCGCATTTCCGTTCGAGTCGCACCTTCCGACATTCTAGAACGGAAATGCGGCGCCGCATTTCCGTTTTCTATATTGGGCCTGGAGCTGTGCTACGAAAATGTGTAGCCGCATTTCCATTCATGTGAGACCTTCAAACTTTCCGGACCGGAAATGCGGCACCGCATTTCTGTCCAGGTGAGACCTCTATACTTTCCCGAACGGAAATGTGGCACGGCATTTCCATTCATCATCTAACGG
The DNA here is from genome assembly GCA_030704615.1 of Takakia lepidozioides. NCBI lineage: Eukaryota > Viridiplantae > Streptophyta > Takakiopsida > Takakiales > Takakiaceae > Takakia > Takakia lepidozioides. The sequence continues at coordinate 43,497,493 of CM060734.1, forward strand.
ATGTGAAGTGGGAACGGAAATGCGGTACCGCATTTCCGTTCACATTGAAAATCATGAACCACGGGAACTGAAATGTTGTGCCTCATTCCCGTCCCAATCGCACCTTTCGACATTCCAGAACGGAAATGCGGCGCCGCATTTCCCTTTTGAATCTCATACTTGGAGCTGTGGGATGGAAATGCGGCACCGTATTTCCGTTCAACAACTAAGGTATGTGAAGGTGGAACGGAAATGCGGTGCCGCATTTTCTTCCAACAAGTACGGATGTGTAGCTTCGTGATGGTACTTAACGGAAATGCGGCGCCGCATTCGCATTTTCGCTCCAACTGATCAGACGCTGGGACGGAAATACCTTGAAATGTGAACACGTGGAGCAACGGAATTGCTGCACATGTCGGCACTCATCTGACTGAAGGGCATGAGGCGGCGCGGCCTGACCGTTCGTTAATGATGTTTGTTTTTCGGACGGCAGGCGTACCCTCAACGATTCGAATTTCGTAATGACGCAAACTCCCCGAGGAGACACTTTCGTCCAACCCTTTCGAACCAAGTGGTGCATCACCGCCGTTTCATCTACTTTTGTCGTGTCTCCTCAGTCACCCCTCTCGCGCCCTTTCCATCTGCACTCTTTGGCCCTTTTCCCTCTCTCTGTTCTTCTTATGCTCGAACCTGAGAGGGGGGGAGTTCGTGCACCAGCCAGGAGACCTCGTCGCAAGCTCCGGAAATTATACTTCGGACGTAGGCCAATGCCGAAGGGGAGGAAGCAGATGCGTCTACAGGAGGAGATTGCCATCTCCGAGCAGCAGGCCACTCAGGCAACCCAGCCACCAGTGAGAGCTCCATGCGATCGGGCTGCGGGCAGCTGATCGAGCACCGAACCCCCCATTTTTCTTCTGTAATTCTTAGACTGAATGCTAGGAGACTTGAATGCAGAACATGTTTGCATGCCTAACAGGAAAGGTGGACGTGCTGGAGGGATCGCAGGAATCCGAAGAGCCGCAGGAAGAGTCCGAGGAGCTAGCTGCAGCACGTACACCCACCCGATCCCCGAGCGCGGGTATTCCTGCCGGGCCTAGCCCTCTGCGATTCAAAGACGCGTCTTCGAAGGGCAAGTTCAAAGTCCCAGAGATCGACTCGCGTTCTTCGGTCATGGAGAATCGCCAGCAGGGGTCGGGCCCTTCTCCAGCAAAGTCGAAGAAGAAGCAGCCCGTCCCTCTACTGGCTTCTGAACCGGCTCAGGCCGATTCACCCCCCCAACGCGAATGAAGCAGCAGGGTAGAAGACAGATTCAATTGCAGCAGACACCTTCACCTGCAAGGATGAGGAAGCAGAAGGCAATCAGGGCGACGGGCGAACAATCTCCCGCAAAACCGCTTCCACGAGCTGAAGCTCAGTTCCTGGAGGATTTCCCGCCTGCAGATGTTGGGGCCGACTCTGCTGCAGCGAAGGCAATGGGATCGACCGTTGATCTCGATTTGGTACCGGAGGAGGGTGCTGCCGCTCAACTTTCGCAGCAAGACCTCACCACCGATGAGCAAGCAGGCCCGGAGGAGGCCTCTGCAATGGCAGAATTGCCCGCAGACAGGCCCCAGAGTGCAGCTCCAGTTGAGGATGCTCCAGCTGCTCAGCCACTACCGGCACCTACAGACATGTCTCCGGAGGATTTCAAAAGTGCAGCGGATAAAATGTTGGAGGAGACACACAGTAGCATTGGCAGAGTTCTGGGCAGCAGGGTATTCCAGCGGACTCTTCGAATCCCACTCTGTCGCATGGTCTCCCTTCCCATCGTCAGGCAGGCCCTTCCCGGAGATGTGGATAAGCTCAAGTTCGCATTTCGAGAAGGGTACCGTCTGGGATCGGCAGCGTTTTACGTTTCCATTGAGAATGAGGACGGCGAAACTCGTGGACCCACTGCCGATGAATTGTCAACGTGGGATACCCACTGGCACACTCGCAACCACGAATTCGAGGCGACGCTGAAGGGTGATCCCGACTTCGGCCATATGTCGGGTAAAATGTTCTTTGTGTGGGACGGGAATCACCGACTTCTCGCCTGGTGGGAGTACATCAAGCAGAACCATGCCAAGCACATTGGCTGGCATTACATGGTGGAGTGTGTCATCCTCAAGGTGAAGGCGGCAGACTCCTCCCTGCTCAAGAATGCCATGGCGGACCTCAACTCGTAAGATACTCATACCCTCCCTAGCACGTTCGAAATGCGGTGCCGCATTTCGGTTTCCATTCTGGTTTGTTTCCGTGCTTCCGTGTACTGAACTGGAGAGTGTGCCTTGCAGGGTCACTGAAAATGCGTACGTGCATACCCACATGGCACACATGCTGTACAGGGTGAGGAAAACTGGTCTCACTGATCCGCAGATGTTTGCGGAAATGCTGGAGCCCGAGCTCATTCAGAAAGCCGTTGCAAAAACAGACCGGACATGGTATCGTCTCACTATGGATGGAATGGAATGGTGGAGGTGATATACGAAGTAAGTCGTCCTCCAATTTCCCTCTGCTCATCCTTCCCCAATTTTCAGTAATGTTTCCACATGAATCGAATGTAACGCTTCTGCATGTTTTTGTTGGCAGTCAAACATCAAGCTGGATTTGGCCCATGCCAAACGCTTCTTCATGGAAAGTGAGGGGCAGGTGAAAACGTTGCAGTCATTGACTGAGCACTTGAAGGAAGCCGGTGTCAAGTCCAGAACCAAATACAAGTCAAAGCTTGTGAAGCTGGTGGCAATTGCAGATCCGGCACTTGGAAAGGACTTCATCCCCGAGATTGCAAAACACTATTCTCGGGCCATGCAGCCGACCATGCAATTGGAGAAACTGCATCACCTCTCAACGGCATGTGTGGAGGCGAAAGAGAAGGTGAGGTTTCAATGCACTGAAGTTCCTTCCTAGCAATAGCCACTCTCTTCCAGCTCCTGACATTGGATCGGAAATGGCAGACACGGTGGCTGTCGATCTGGAATGCATCCGAGAGCATAAGGACAATGTGGTCTTTTCCACTCGAAGTTTCCGACCCTGCAGTGGATGTGTGGCTCAACTTGGTGGTTCCAGGTAATTCAAGGTACTTCCCCAGATTTGCTTTTCTGACATGAATTCCCTGAACTGCTACGTGACAATGAATTTGGGAATGGCAGGTAATGTCGAATGCGAAGGAGCAAGTCGTAATGCACACAAATTCGTTCGGCTTGTACGTCAAATGGGATGGAACACAGACATTGGAAGACTACGTGACACGTTTCAGATGTGCGTACAAGGACAACCTTTTCGCCAGAGAGCTACAGACAGCAAGAAGGAGCGTGGAGTTTACACATCAGGAGGGAGCGGGGAAAGCTGCAATGCGAATTGTTTACAGGTGAAGCACAGCTGCCCTTGTATGCGAAGCCTGGTTACGAGGTTTGTCTCGGAAATGCGGCACCGCATTCGCATTTTATGTTTTCGGTGGCACTCTGCCCGTAGGTTGGTCTCAACTTTTGCTCACGCATGCTGACTGCCTTGCAGGTATATGAAATACGTGCTCCTTCAGACAGGGGCCCTGGCTCAAGAGCCCCCGTTCTTCATGGCTTGGACCGTGGCGGGCCCAAGCTGTGTCTACACACCCGAGATGCAGAAACAATGGCATCCCGCGCATCTCGTTGGATGCCCGTGGTACCTGGACATGTCTGGCGGTATTGTTGACGAGTCTGAGAAAGATCTGCACGCCTTGGCAGAAGAGAAGAGAAAGGAAAGACGTGTCCCTGCTGGGCCAAAGTCGGCAAAGGAATCTGCTGCTCTGGAAGAATCCAGAAAGGCAGCTGAGATGGCACAAAAGACGGTGGATGCAGCTGTGCAGGCCCAACAGAAGGGGTCGAAGAAGAGGACTCGCCAGCAAGGAGCAGCTGTTGTGACACCCGCCAAAACGAAGAAGCAGAAACAGCCTGTTCAGGAAGAGGGTGAGGAAGAGGACTCCGATGGAGACTTTGCAACCAGCCCACCCCCCCAAACGCAGGCTGCCTCCCCTGTGCCCACCGTTGTCACGAGAGGCACGAGAACTGGCTCGGCAAAGAAGGCACTCTTCAACCCCCCAGGGGGGCACCCTTTCGAGCCGGTGGAAATGAAGAGGCCGAAAGTGGCTCCCGAAACTGTAGTCCAGTGTGTAAATGAGAGTTTCTTGGCGGCTTTGGATGGACGGGCAGCCAAGTTGGCATACCTGAAGACCATGGAGGGTCTGAAGGGCAGAGCACTGAAGAAGGCGACTGCCGAAGAGCCTTCCGACACCCCAGGATTTCAGAATATGGTCTCGTTCTTTGAGAGGGTGTGTGCAGACAAGGATTGTAGGAGGGGCGGAAATGCCACTGAGTGGTCTTGCGATATGATCATCTTGGATATTCCGGACGGAGAGCCTGTGGAAGGACTGCAAGCTTTGCCATCTTGGAACAGGTACTCGGAGGACTTTTGGAAGAAAGGATTCGGGCTTGCCCGCATGGTGTTGGACGACAGAGGCTGTGTGGTTGTCCTGGCGAGCAGAGGAAAAAACACTCAGACAGGAATTGCGAAGTGGACCCGCAAGAGCGCCGTCCCGATTCTGAAAAAGAAGTGGACGTGCATCAACACACTGGGCCTTCGGTCGGAAGGGAAGAAGGTGATTACGACACTGGCACTCGTCCATTCATTTGCTTGGGTGTTTTCAAATGCGGTGCCGCATTCGGTTTCTAATCGTTTTCCCCCTGTGTATGCAGACGAAGCAGTTCGATGCATACTGCTTTGTGAAGGAGAACTCCACCTTTGCTTTCCGGAAGGAGGGAGGAAAGGTTGACCCGAACTGCGACCCACTCGATTACGACGTTCTGTTCAACAACGTTCCCAAGGAACTTCTCCCTCATAGCCTCACTTCAACGGAACCCCTGCGGTACTCACGGACTCGGAGCCCTGCCTTCATTCAGACAATTATGGAGACATGCACAGACGTGGAGGGCACAGTGCTCGACCTCATCTGTGGGACAGGTATGCAGAATCTTGATCTCTGTTGTTCTGCAAATTCTCGTTAGGATGTAGTTCGCAACATCTGAAGCGCCATGTGGTAATGTGTGGATGGCATTGTAACAGGTGCCTCAATGTGGGCTGGGCGGTTTTCCGACCGGCACCTCTTTGCCTACGAGGAGGATTCATCCGTGTGGGGATCCCATCTGGAGGGGCTGCAACGGAATGTGAAGGCTCCCGACAGAGCGGAAGTCTCCTCGGATTCGTCGGAGTCCGAGGAAGACACAGTGGACATTGATGCGGAGGAGAACCCGGAATACGAGTGAGTGCAAACATTGTAAGTTTGCAAAGCCTTCTGGGTCATTTATGTCAAACGAATTTCCCGACTGTGGTTCTCATTAGTCTCGTTGATGATTGTCATGTGCAGGATTGCAGGGTCCGGGTCGAAACATGTAGGGCCTACACTTCCTGCCAGGAAGAATGTCCCGTTCTTTGCGAGGGCCGATTTCATGACGAGCCCGGTGAGGGACTACTCCCTTCCTAGTTATGCAGCTAAACTCGCAAATACAGCGATTAGAAGAAGTGAGAATCCCAGTAAAGTAGAGCAGATTTTGGAGAGGGCTAGGGAGGACAGAAGGATAAGGAAAGAGTTGGCAGCAGCTCAGACAGGTAGACGGGTACGAAAGCACATATGTGATTCAGCGGATGAGAGCGACGCAGACAGGGAGGAAGACGACCCAACGGAGGTGAGATGGACAGTTCCGCAAGGGGAAGATGGGATTTTCGAAAGCCTGGCCAACGAGCAGTCCGCTGGAGATGAGAGAGGCACTGAGGGGGTGGAGGAGGAGCAGGACAGTCTAGAACAGGATGAGGATTCGGATGATTTTCAAGATTAATAGAATTTTAATGAAGTCTCTGTAAATGTAAATTCTCTTCCAGAGTATATAAAGGAAATTCTGCCCGACATTCGTGACCCCTCTCCAGTGTGCATTCCAGCCACACAATCGCCCAAACCACGACGCTCCCAAAATCAGAAATGGGGCACCGCATTTCCAAAACAGGGGAACTCTAAGAACCTCTTTTGGAAATGCGGCACCGCATTTCCAAAACAGGGGAGGGACTAAATTTTCCATTTCAATGTTGGCATAGTAAAAAGTAATCTGAATTGGAAATGCGGTGCCGCATTTCCAAAATTTCCTTTGTCCACACGCCAGTTTTGGCCTCTCCCGCTCATTGCATGGATGCCACCACGCTTACAGAGGTCGAACAACGAGGTCGAACAAGGAGGTCGACATGGCGGGATTGAAAATGCGGTGCCGCATTTCAGTATTGGGGATGGTCGTTGTTCGAACTGCAAGCCCATCAGCAAAAAATTGGCACCGCATTCCATTGTTAAAAAAAAGTCGATGACGGACATGGAAATGCGGCGCCGCATTTCCAGAACGGACATCGCAATTTGTCCATTTGCAGACCCTCTCTCGGAAATGCGGTAACGCATTCCATCGCGCTGGTCGGAAATGTCACACTTTTCGAAGTGTTGTACGGAAATGCGGCACCGCATTCCCTTGTCCAAAAAGAAGTTTCCATTGCCAAGCTGGAAATGCGTCGCCGCATTTGCAATGCCAACCTCGTTTTCTGATCAATTTATAGACCCGTGTTGGTATTTCGTGTACCTGGACGGAAATGATGCACCGCATTTTCTTGTCGGACATGGAAATGCGGTGCCGCATTTCGATGTCCGACATGGAAATGCGGCGCCGCATTTCGATCCCGACATGGAAATGCGGCGCCGCATTTCGATCCCGACATGGTAATGCGGCGCCGCATTTCGATGCCGACATGGAAATGCGGCGCCGCATTTCAATGTCCGACATGGCGTTACTCTGGTATATTCTTGACACATGACTCACATACCGGTTACTCTGCTATATTCATCCGGACAGACACGTTGTAGAAATGAGACATCAAATTGTAAACAGTGGGCCAATTCCGACAGTTATTCAACACAATGAAACACAATCATATAGAAGTGAGGTACGATGGGTTTATTGATCGGACACGATGTCTCTCATTTACCAACTGCAGACAAAACTAAGCCCTTCCTCCTTCTACATGGGCTTCACCAAGTCGACGGAACTTCGATACCCCTCAAAACAAGCTCATCACTGCTGCGGCACCTCGAGGTAAACTGCAATTCGGTCGTTCTGCTGCCCTTGCTGGAGCCGACGACAATGTCATGTCCATCAATGATACCACCATCATACATTGACAAGGTCACTGTGGGCCTCATGTGCCCTTGCGATTCGTCTTCGCAACGCAGCCGAATGTCTCCATACACTGGAAGAGCGGAGTGATCTGCACGTATATAGTTTTCCCCGGTGCCGTCCTCCCTGGTCCACTGGCAGCAGTTCCAGCGCCAAAGCGAGGCCGTGCGTGATCTATCCGGCATCCCTTTCCAGCTTGGTATATAGAGGTCAACAATTTTCAGGACCCACGGACCGCATTGATCCTCGCCCTCACCTCGCTCAAAGCGGTAATAGCCCTCTAGATACTCCATTGCGCGCAAAGACTCTTGCTTGATTCCAGCAGCGTCTGTGAAAACAGAGAGCCAGACAATGATGTCTCCTGATTCTGGTTTGAACATAGCATAATCGTGGCCATGATAAGGGCAGTCGGCTGGATTTCGGCGGCACGGCATCCTTGAAAAAGAGTAGCGGAGTACGCTCAATGACAGCAGCTCCCGGATGGAGGAGGAGCAGCGCGGTGGCTGGAAAAAGTTCAAGCTAACGCTGCAATTCCTCACAAACACTCCAGGGCACATTTAAATTTCCCCCCTACAGGATCCTGGACCGATGAAGATTGGCTGCTGCATGAATGTAGCCGTTTCTGTTTCCTACCCTGCCATGCAAACTATGGGCAGTCACTGCCAGGTGGGCCGATAGCCACTGGACACGACGAAGTCCATCCCCTCTTCGATGTAAATGCGGCGCCGAATTTCCATCCGGGGGGATGGACTTCGGTGGCAGATCTCAAACTATAACTTGTTGATGAGAAAGATGTATGGCTTCATCCACCGCTGGCGTGATGAACACGTTCCACCTCCGTCGGTGGGTACGTGTGACCCAGATGCTCCATTATTGGAGGCCGGACTGCTCTTCCGCTTCGTATCATTTCCAAAATCTAAGGGCTTCGTAGCTGTCCGCAAGGTCATCGGCATCCAAGTCGTCCTCAGGTCCTCCTTTGCAAGGATGCCGTGCTTCCGGAACCGGGACGACTGCCCCTTTGGAGGCATCGATTATGCAATGTATTCGGCCACATCGGGAGACATTGTTATCTGGTACACAGATTACACAGAAGATACTGGTTCGATTGTGGAAACATTGGTGGCTTTTGAGTATATCGTAGGCCACTACGCCTTCGAGCGGGGTGACGATCTTGGTCTGAGGAGTCCGTGGCTCCTACGCATCCTCGATTCCGATTTTCCCAGCTACGACGGTCACCCATGCAGAAGAAGGCGCACTGCTATGCTGTTGCGGTGGAACTGCTGCCACTGGACGTGGGTGGACTCCATCGGAGAGACCTATTCTCCTCGAGGAGTGCGCTCCTCTTCTCCATTGTATGGGGACATTCGCATTGGTGTGGACGACGAAAACGTGAAGATTTCCATATTCGATGGTGGTATGATTGAAGGGCAGGACATTGTGGTGAACATCACTAGGGGCGGTACAACGGCTGCAATCGACTTTACATGGAGGAGCCCCATGACTCATGAGCTAGTTCTAAGAGCAGTCGAAGTCCCATTGACAACGTGACTTGTATTCAGTAGGCACAGGGCTGAAGATTTGATGGCACAATCAGCACAGTAGACGTGCTTCAAATGCAATTCATGTGGATCAATAAAAACCTCATTGTGCCCTCTTTTTATTCTATTCTGTGTCCATCGTTCCGAGAATGCGTCATTGCTCATTTCGTTTGGGATTGGAGTGTGGGTGAATTTTGCAAATGGCTGGTAGGCTGAAATGGGCCCCCATTGTACAGAGCAGTACCACCCTACCATTCGCGAAACATTGCCTTTCAATATATAATTCTAAATAACATTGCCGAACCTCCTTCATCGGGAGGTCCTTCTCCCCCTATGACCGTGGCACCCTAAACCCTATTCCCGCGGACACTCATTTCCGGAAAATAGTGCTGCTCATGTTTTTTTCCACACTTACGACTCTGCTCATGGCTCATGCCGCTCATGGCTCATGGCTCATGAAATAGCAGCCCCCTGCACACACCACCAAACCCCCCAAACGCTACACAAATAAAAAGTAACTATGAACACCTGGACAACTATACACAACCCCACCAGTATAATTGGCAGCCAAAAATAAATAAATAAATAAAATGGCAGCCATTGTATGCAGATAGAGCACTGAAGCACCTGCGGCCAGGCGCCACATTCAGCAATCCGTTTAAAACCCAAAACACACAAGCAAGTAACATTGTAGCCCTTCTAAGAACCACATACTCCACTCAACCTATACACAAGCGGTTATATAACCACTTTTAGGAATCCACAATGCCCTATAACCACATACCAATTACAACAAGGCTTAGCCCTCATTAAATGGTCCCTGCAAATTGCACAATTTGAGGCAGACTGAGCACCAATTACAAACGTCATCCAGCTATGCTATGATCCCAAAAAAACAGTTGCAATCTATGCTGCCCCATGAGAATAGCCTTGGCCCCCTCTATTACTATCAAAACTCATCCATAAACACCCTGCCACTACAGTACATCACTCAAAATAAACTGTCACATGGTACATTAAGCCCTTATATCATCACTAAGTGCGAACCATACAATGACTGCTCCCCCCAACTGCAAACCACCACGCCAATCCTGCCCTCTCACGGCTGCCCCCTTTGCTCTGATCTGCGTCAAATCCCACATCCAGCTCCTCCTATCGTACAAACCAGCCTGAACACTGCTTCTGTATACATACTATTGAAACCTCCCCATGACACATCTGAAGGTCCCTCAGATCTTTATAACCAACCAGCACAAAAACAACTATGTCCCCCCCTACTTCACCCACCACGTACCTTTGTTGATTCCCCTCACGGACCCACGCAAACATTAAATACTGCACAATATGTGCCAAACACATGCAACTATCTATAGTTAATTGTTGCATCAGCCCTCATGCAGCAGATCTGCTCCATCACTGGCGATATACCCTCTAAGGCTGAAATCTGCACTCACCTCCATTAACATATCTTACTGGCCAAATGCTCGACAAATAAATCATATTCACAAATCTCTGAACAACTATGCACAACCCATAAAACTACACGATCGCACAGCCAAAATATACCCCTTGGCACCCTAAATGTTGGCTTACCTGCTTAATCTTTAGTGCAATAGGGTCTCCTGAATACCAAGGATATGATGCCCTTTATACACCTCATCTTGGCTATCTACGATGGAACTATGCAACAAGACCATGCAATATTAGACTATGTTACCCTTCTGGCACCTCTAAAGCCAACAATTACTGTTGTAACGCCATACGTCGTCCAAGATTATTGCGCAACAAACCGCCAAGGTTTTACCATACTATAAAAGCCACGAATCATCTATCTATACCCTCAGTACAGTACACTTACATGAAATATGGAATAGCCACAAACAATATCATGCACCATCAGCCCACACCCTAGTCCAAGTAGCTTCCACTTCATAAATCAAACAACAACCCAAAACCACCAAGCCTACAACCAAACTAGACTATCAATGCACATGACAGCCTTAAATCCCCACACAATGCTATCTATATGCTACCAAACACAAATAGCATATACCAGACTAACGCCACATTCCAAACAGCAAGCTCAGATGATAGACATCTACATCAGATCCAAGAAGTTGACTCATCCCATTCATGAACTTGAAAATAGTTTTCTCAGACTCCCACTACAATGTAGTTGCCTTTGCTGCTGCATATTAAGACTGACCCCTCATACAGATTGGTCCCATGAGCACATATCTGCTCACACAATAAAAACCTCCTGATGACTCCCATCCTCTTCTCCGCCTCCCGATAGGGGTTAATTTACTAGCCACAATCAAACCATACCAGCTTAAATACGTGCATACCCCACCCCTCCCCTCCCCAAATACCTGAACGGAAGCACGTAGCTTCCGCGTTAGCCCGCACTACAAAGCAACCCCCTCGGTAGCGCAGTTATAATACGCGCACGCGCCAGGTACGCACTAGCACGTGAACTCCCAAAGAAGGTGCAAGTTTCCTTGCCCCTTGGATGGGAGTCACCCGATTTCGGCAGTGCGCAAACACACGATTAATCCAATTTACCTCTTCCACTTTTGTAAGCTAGCATGCATTCTACACACTAGCCAACCATACCATGCATCACCATTCCAAACAAAATAGGAGGCGCAACATTTGGAAACCATTTCATTTATAACAAAATTTGTACAACACAAGTTTTTGCAATCGGATTCATGAGCTAGCTAAGCCGGGCTAAGCATGCATTTCCTCCCCCTCGATCCAAGGTTGATGTCCCCATCAACGCTTCTTCCGCTTTTGAGGTCGCCCTTCGAAAGCTGCAACCGCCTCAGATGCGTTCCCCATTTCTGAGGCACACACCCAATTGCCTCTACATGATGATAGCCCTTCCATTTCACGAGATACTTCGTTTCTCGATTCTTGAACCTCCTCGACTTAAGCACTGCCTCCACCTTGTACTCAGGTTCATTTTCATGATCCAACAACACAGGTGGTGGACGCAACACTTGATGCCGATTCGGACGCACTTCATCTTTGAAGTAAGGCTTCGAAATGGAGACGTGGAATACCGGATGTACCTTGCTGTTTGCCGGCAGCTCCAATTCATACACATCCTCATTCATAACCTTCCGGATGCGAAAGGGTCCGGCATACGGAGGTACGAACTTCGGACTCACTTCCGGAGGTAGTCAAAAATTCTTGATGTTCAACCAGACCTCCGTGCCTGCCTCAAACTTCCGATTTGTCTGCCGTTCATACCGTTTCCTAGCTTTGGCGATGTTGTATTTTGCGAGCTTCAACAAGCGCTCGCGTTCCTCCAACACCGCTGCTGCTGCCGGTTCCTCAACATCTTGGGCAGCCCAACTTGTCGGCACTAGAGGTGCTTTTCCATAGACCAATACGAAAGGGGAAACACCCGTTGCGGAGTGTTTTGTGTTATTATAACAGAACTCTGCCGCGTCCAAGTGCTCCACCCAATCTGATTGGTCCGCCGACACGTAATTCCGCAAGATCTGCTTCACCACATAATTCACCCTTTCCGTTTGGCCGTCCGTCGTAGGTCGGAAGGCGGTGCTCATCTTGAGCCTCGTCCCCATCTTCTTCCAAAGTGCCCTCCAAAATTTACTCGTAAACTTTGGATCGCGGTCCGAGACAATATCCTTCGGGAGTCCATGATGCTTGAAGACGTGGGCAAAGTAAAGTCGCCCCGTCTCCCGTGCCGTTGCCGTCTCCTTGGTGGGGATGAAATGGCCCATTTTACTGAACCTATCAACCACCACCATGATTGCATCAAATCTTTTTTACAGCGGCATAGCAGTCATGAAATCCATCGAGACACTTTCCCAAGACCCCTCTGGAATCGGCAAGGGTTGTAACAGCCCCGCTTGCTTTTTGTACTCGCTCCGGTTTTGTTGGCATGTGGTGCATGTCTTGACATACTCCTCGGCCTCATCCCTCAATTTGGGCCAGAAATACTCTTTCTTCAAGAGTGCCGCGGTGCGCTTGGCTCCGTCGTGGCCCGCAAGCGGGCCATCATGGCATTCTCTCAAGAGACTATCTCTGATCCCTCCCTTCTGTTTTTGCTTATACCGGAGCAGTCCATTTTGCAAGTGGAACTGCGATTCAACCCCCATCCTCAAGTCCCGCATCACGGACTTCGCCATCTCATCCTTCCGGTAAGCCTTCCAGATCTTCCTTTGGAGCGCCGTCTCGCCCCTGTACACCAACATGAACTGCTGCTTTCTACTTAAAGCATCGGCCACCACATTGTCTCGTCCCGGTTTGTACTGGATATCCACGTCAAACACCGCCAAAGTATCTTGCCACCTAAGTTGTTTTGGGGACAACTTAGGCTGCGTGGCAAAATACTTCACCGTGACATTGTCCGTGAATACCTTCACCGGGTTGGAACCAACATAGTGGCGCCAAAGTTCAAGGCAATGCACCACCGCCTTCATCTCTTTCTCATGTGTCGGCCACCGTCGCTCCACTTCATTCAGTTTCTTACTTTTGTAAGCCACTGGACGTCCATCTTGCATAAGTACACCCCCAATCGCGAAGTTTGACGCATCTGTATGAATCTCAAACGGGCGGTCGAACTCCGGGATTTTCAAGACTGGAGCTTCCACCATCCGCTGCTTCAACTTGGCAAAAGCTTGGCCACAAAAGGTGTTCCATACCCATACCTTGGATTTACACAGAAGGTCTGTCAGCGGCCCCGCGATCTTGGCAAAATTTCTCACATACTTTCGGTAATAAGAGGCGAGACTTCCTAGGAAGGATCGCACTCCCGGGACCGAAGTCGGAGGTTCCCAATCCAAGATCGCCCTCACCTTCCTATCATCCATTTTGATCCCATCTTGTGTAATCACATGGCCTAGGAACTCCACTTTTGTGACCCCGAATTCGCACTTTGAAGCTTTGGCATACAGCTTCCCTTTCCGCAATTTCTGGAACACCCTTTTGAGGTGCTCCAGGTGCTCTTCCTTTGTTTTCGAGTACACCAAGATGTCGTCGATGTACACGATCACAAAGTCATCCAACCAACTCTTGAAAAAGGCTGTTCATTAGCGTGCTAAAGGTCGCGGGTGCGTTGGTGAAGCCAAAAGGCATCACCAAGAACTCATACAAACCATATCTTGTTCTACACGCGGTTTTCTCCTCATCTCCTTCCGCCACTCGGATTTGATGGTAGCCGGAGCGCAAATCGATCCGGCTGAAATACTTCGCTCCTGCCAACCGATCGAAGAGGTCGTCAATTCTTGGCAAAGGGTACTGGTTCTTGATAGTCACCTTATTCAGAGCCCTATAGTCGACACACATCCGCAGCGTCCCATCCTTCTTGTTTGCGAATAGCACCGGGGCTCCGTAAGGTGACTTACTCGGCCGGATGTACCCCTTTGACATTCGATCCTTGAGCTGAGTCTTCAGCTCGACCAACTATCTGTGGCTCAACCGGTAGGGCGCCTTGGCAGGCGGCTCCGATCCCGGTATCACCTCAATCTTGTGGTCAACTCCCCTTCGCGGTGGCAAGCCGCTTGGTAAATCCTCCGGCATCACATCCTCGTATTTCTCCAAAATCCCCTTGATCCAATCTGGGCTCGGCTCCCCATCGCCTTCTCCCTTCACTTGTCTTACATAAAGCAAAAAATAGGGCTCGTGTGACTCCTCCACAGCCCACTCCCTTGCTGACAGAAGGTTTATTTGCCCTCCCACGGGGTTGGGCGTTTCCGACACTCGTAAAACTTCGCCACCATTCCCACATGGTAGCGTGACTACTCTCTTGCGGCCATCTATGACCGCTCCGAATATGCTCAAAAAGGTCATCCCCAAAATGAGATCCACTCCATCAATCTCGCAAATAGTGAAGTTCTCACGTCCCTCCCAACTCCCGAGCTGAAGAGGAACATCGAACGCCAACCTCGTCGCCAATTGTGGTTCTCCTTTAGCAGAACGCACCTCAATAGAGGCCCCCACATCACTTGTCGGGAGTCCCAGTTTCCGTGCCGTTGCCGGTGTCATGAAGGAGTGCGACGCTCCTGTGTCCACCAACAACGACACGTTAGTTCCGGAGATTATCCCACTCACAAACATTAACTGACTCCCTTTACGCAAGGTGCCAGTTTCCGAGGGATGCTTCCGCTTGAGCGTGAGCGTGAGAGCGTGTGAGCCTAGGCGGGCTCACGCCACGTCATCAGTTATTGCCACGTTGGCTGACGGGTCTGACGCCACGTCAGCCGACCTCGCCAGCGTGCCCGACGCCACATCACGTCATGCCACGTCATTTTCATAGGCATGGCCCTATAACCGCGGACCGAACAGGATAATGGGGGCCTATAGCCGCGGATTGCGCATTTGGTAGATAGGGAACCATGTGTGGGGCGATGAGGCGAGGTGCAGAAGAGAGTTTAGGGTTTGTTGGTGAATGTTGCAGAATGATAGTGTTTGTAGAGACTGAATAATGGTTGTGGATGTATTAATGTCCAGGTCATTAGTCTACAATGGTCCTCAGATGATTTAATGCCATACTAATGTGGTATTTTACGTTGCTGTCATCAGCGTAGAATGGTTGTGGATGAGTTTATGAGGATGAAGCAGAGCCAATGTGGATGGGACACTTCTAATATGGATGAATGGGGATGAATAGTTGTGGACAAATGTAGATGAAATACTGTGAATGGATGATAGAGTGGATGAATGTCGAGCGAGGATGTCATTCTAACATTTATGAAACCCAAGCACAACGATTAATGTCGTTTGCACAAACATTAGAAATTGTCCCTAAAATCCGTCGTGAAGCACTTGATAAGATTTAATGAATGTCTGGCATTTGGGGAAATGTAGACAGATGACAGCAACGTAGAATAAGACAACACAACAGATGTGAGAGGATCTTTCATGCTGCGACTTTGTCCAAGTGCTTACTGCAACATTCTGGTGTGCAGCACGCTCTTCTTTAGCTGTCATCTTCAGTGTCGAACATTGCGAGCCATTTCAGCACTATACTTCCTGCAACGCACCACCTGACCGCGCTAAACATGGTTTGGACTCCAATGCTTATTGCGGCCCCTGCCAATGAGGTAGAAATGTGCACCTGTATGTTACGAGAGTATTGCAACTTTCATGGTTTTTCATCAGGACCATTATACAACAACATTCAAAATGATTTGGCTCTCGTTTGTGCATGAGGAGGAATTCCGGGTCTTACAACATTGTGTAACAGAAATTGACAAAACGTCTGCCTTGTCTTCTTGTTTGACCCATAACCAATGTTAGGCATGAGGATCCCGCCTTTGAACTTATGCTGAAATCGAGAGTCCATACACCAGATGTCCACTAGGTGCATTGTCTTCTTGTTTGAACCATAATCAATGTTACGCATTAGGATGTTGCCCTTGAACTTGCGTTGAACCCGAGAGTCCACAAATCATCCCCTAGGTGCCTTCTATTCTTGTTTGACCCATAACCAATGTTAGGCATGAGGAGGCTGCCTTTGAACTTACGTTGGACCCGAGAGTCAATACATACATCATCCCCTAGGTGCCTTGTCTTCTTGTTTGACCCATAACCAACCATTTGTTGTACATTACAATCAAAGCCTACAAGCCAGGATATAACTATCCACTGTATGAAGTGCATAGAAGCCACTGTTGTAAATGCATACACGGCACGAAAATGAGAAACCATCTTTTAACGACATTACAACGAACATGCACAATTTTTATTACAAAGTTATGGAGGGACACAAAATGTCTAAAACTGTGAACATCTGGAGACCCCCCAAAATGATGAAATTTGCATTTCAGTCACTAGAACTATCCCCTGAAATTTGTGCAGTATCATCGACGTAAACCCGAGTTTCGAGGTGCCTGTTGTGCTTTTGAGCACATGGGGGAGATAACATGAAACTCTGTTGACGAGCAATGGCCTCCGCGTAGTCGGGTAGGATGTATGAACATGGAGGGCTGCACCAGAAGTCACTGTGAATAAAAGAGACGTCGACCAAAGGAATAGCTTCCAATATCCTGCCACCAAAAGAACCACAATTGCATTAGCCACCATTAATAGGAAAGGGGGGGCCATTTTTGCGGGAGAAATCGGATGCTTACAGAAAAACAACTTACTCACATGCGAAATCGTCGTCCAAGACTTTGTCGTCCCCTTTGTTGATTTCCACATGCACTATACCCTGCTGTTGTTGGGCGGCAGGTGCCGGCGCTGGGCACTTCCAAGTTATGGAGGAGGTCATTGAAAATGTCCGCATCCTCTTCCATACCAAACAAATGTCTGTCCGCTGCCTTGCAAGCATGGTACGAAGCTCCTGCAAGATAGAGTTCTCTCAAGACACATATAAACAAATTTTGCACCAAGAAGAAAACACCGCAGCAGGTTGGGGGTGAAACCTGTGCCAAGAGTGAGGTCCACAATACGCGCCCCCGGATGGGAACAAGTCTCCACAATTGTTTGAATAAATGTTGGGCTCTTCTCCTTGGCCCCTCTCCATGGTGTGGAGTTGGACTTTCGCAAGCACACATTGGAATCCACGTAATTGTAGTGCATGTCATCCACCACTAGATCGAACTTATCGTTGATGAAAGAAACTCCCCCATGAAGCCTGAACTCCTTCACTGTTGTGGAAGTTGAAGCAGGGTGCACTCTGACGAGGCAGACGGCCTCAAAAAGGCGGGTCTACACACAAGACAACATGAAGCACCAAAAAAATTCATCTGGAAAAAACAGTGCTTGAAACCTCTGAATATGAGTGCGTTGACGCACTCATTTCTGCAGGGGTGAAATGGAACTTAAAATGAAGCATGCAAGAGAAAGTCGATTACCATTTGTCCGGGACAGTCGCCCTTTGTCAAGTACAGGCTGTTCACACCATTCCACGTTTTGATGATTTTCATCCCCGAGGTCTTGAGGTAGCTTGCAAGCTCCCGTCGACATTTCGAATTGACCGACTGGATCATTACAAGAACCCCTGCATCCAATAAAAAAAAATTGCAAAATGAAAAGACCCACCGCCAATACCTCTCATCAAATGCATTCCATGTTGGGCAAGTGCCTGTGGGTAGGATGTCCGGTACTGGCAGCCCATCCGGAATGTCCACAATCACCATGTCGGCACAACATGGTTTCAAAGAACTATTGACCCAACACTGCCCTTTCGAAACCTGAAAACAGACAGACGGAAAAAATTAAATAACTATCCAAAAGGGAAAACAGTAAAGGAGACAAACAGTGGGAATTGGCTTACCGAGTCAAGGAATGCACACAGCTTGCCCCAAGTTTGAGAGGGTT
Organism: Takakia lepidozioides; assembly: GCA_030704615.1. Lineage (NCBI taxonomy): Eukaryota > Viridiplantae > Streptophyta > Takakiopsida > Takakiales > Takakiaceae > Takakia > Takakia lepidozioides. Next base: position 43,515,566 of record CM060734.1, read on the forward strand.
CTCCAGTGTAACCAGATTTTCTGCTTTCCATCATGGCAAGGAATGAATCATTAACAATCTCGCACTTACATTCTCGCTGGATTCTGGATGGGTGCTCCATTGCGTCATATGGCTCACTCCTCCCCTTACGTTTTCGTTCCTTGTTTGCAATTGGGGTCTGCGCTACCTCACCTCCCGCAGTCTCCCCTTGGGTGGCCTTCTCCTTCCCTTTGTCCTTTGTACCCTTTCCCTTTCCCTTCCCTCTTGCAGGAGTTTTGTTGGCTGCGGGTTCCTTCTCAGCGAGGTTTCGCAGATTCCTCTCATGCAATTCCTTGTCAGTAAGAGGGGCCAAAGACTCCGCATTGTCGTTCTGGTTCCGTGTCTGCAACTCATACCAGGGGCAATCTGATTTCGGAATGTTGAGATACCAGCAACAGTCTTTCAGGTGATATCTCCCGTAGTCTCTAAGGATGGCTGCCGTGTACATGGTCTGACTGTTAGGGGGTCAGACCACAAGTCGATGAAGGCAGGGTACTTACTGAGGTTTTTTTCCCGGAATGAGCACGTTCTTGATATACCTACAAAACAAAAGAGGTGCACTTTTAGACATTGAAGGCAAAAAAACATATACTGCGGCCCTCCCAAAATGCGTGCGTCGACGCACACAGTTTGGGGTGCACAAATTCTTGAGCATGAGGCAACCAAAATACACTCACAAGTACCATATGCAAGAACAGGAGAAAACAAAGGGTTCCATATGCAGAAGGTTATCCCCTTTTCGGCAGACAGATATTCCATTCAAAACTGCCAACAAAACATTGAAATCCATGATGGAGGAGAGAGCACATCTGAGTTTGTGGCCATCTAAAATTGCGTGCGTTGGCGCACGCAATTTTTCATGGCCACAAATTGCCTGTCTACTGATTGCCAAAGAATGTTTTCAAACATAAGACAAAATTAACGAACCTGTATAGGACCCTCTTCATGGCTCCCTCCGCCCCGTACTGCTGGTCAAAATCATTTGTTCGGGAGATTCCTCCATCTCGGGAAAACTCTCTGAAGAAGCAGTTGCTCCAAGTTGTGGCCTTCCACTGCCTCAAGTAATCCTCCAGAGTGTCCTCGGGCACGGTCATGGTAATTTTGTAGTCATAAAGCTATTTCTTCAACACCTTGTTTGCACAAGCTTCAATCTGCAGGTATACATATGCATGGGTTAGAGTCCATTCATGGGAAGATATTCTCAAAAATTTCAAGCACAGAAAGTCCTGAAAAGTACCTTGCTCCAGTAGGTGGCTTTGTGCAACCATATATCAAGAACTTGGTCGCTGAAGGGTTTGATGTGCCCGGTGTTCTCATCTCTTTCACCCCTAGGGAAGCAGTATGTATCCTTGACAGTTGGGTCGGAATTCCAAATCTCCAACCATTTCACTCTCTGGTCAGCTTCCACAGCTGCAGTTGACAACCGGTGAAGCTTTTCCTGTGTCGTCTCCGGTTTGGTGTTATTGTTCCAGTGGATCCTCACCCGGTTAAGAAACTCAGGACCAAAATCAGGGTCAGCTATTCTCAGCTGTTTCACGAAAGCGCTCATAAGCTTCTTCCGTATCTCATTCATCGTAAACTTCATGGCTTCCGCCACTCCCTTGGACGTCCTCAGACCCTCCGAGGTTTTCAAATAGTACTCCGCTTTTCCTCTCTCTCCAGCTTCAGCTATTTCTTGCTGCAAAACGTAATCCGAAATGAGATCACTTGTTACTGACAATATCCCAACAGACAATGGAAGGCCAGAGTGATGGAATGCTTACAGTGTACATGTACTCCATGAATGCTTCCCTCGTCAGCTTGTACCAGGTATCTGACGTATTCAATGTCAAACATTTCTTGAATGACTCCGCACGCAGGATGCTCTTGAATGAATTGAGGGGCATCTGGCCGATATTCTGGATCATGAATAGTGTGTGAAGAAGGTTCGTTGTCACATGGGCAGTTTCAGTTCCCCTATCACATACAGTGGTGTGTCGTCAGTGAGTGCTAAAAGCAAACAGACAGTGAAGGAAAAAATGCGGACAATAACAGGTGAAGAAGACACTTACTTGTTAACGTCATGCATTGCCGTCAACAGTGATGTTCTTGCCTGCCATCGCAAATTACTCTGGAAGATGCACCAGTGTTACTGGCGGTTTCAAACACATTTTTGTGATGTTTCCCTTGGGATCCAGCACCCTTCCCAAAAGGCTGATGGCATGGGAGGCATCTGTTGGTCTGTCGGAGCTCTCAGAGATTCCTCGGGCTCCAACTACTCAGATTCCTCCCGTTCTTGAGTGGCCTCATTTTCAAAAGCATGCATCGCTTCCTCAAATGGCCGCTTCGGTGACACGTCATCGATCATGTTCCTCCAGGCAAGCAATCGGTGGTTGCCATCCCACACATGAAACATCTTGCCAGAGAAAGGCTAGGTGACGAGCCTCTTGCAAATGATAGAGTCGAACTCATCGTTTATCTGTCGCTAGATAGGATCCCAGCCTCCAACGATGGACTCGTCCACCAACACCTCTCTGCCAGAGGAGTCTGCCAAGGACACGTAAAAAACAGATTGACCCTCTATGTATCCATGGCAAAAATCCTGTTCCAACTTTTGAATGTCGTTCGTCAGAGCTGGTCGAACGAAGGGCATGGAGATCAAACGGCATAGGGGTATCATTATTTTTCCCCAGGGACGCCCATGGCCTTGATGACTACTTTGGAGAAGGAAAGCAGATCTTTTCGCTTTGTCTTCGTATGGCCTGCCATCGTCCTCCTCCGCAATAACCGCCAATTCCTGCTCAATGACTTCGTCCTCTACCTGAGCAGCACCTTTCTTTTTCTTCGTCTGCACTCAAAACGAAAGGTTACGAATGTAAAAGACTTGCGAGAAATTGCGTGCTTCAACGCACGCAATTTTCCACCCTCTGAAAGGTACTCATTTCTTTTCCTACTTCATACCCAAAGTCAATCTACTCTCTTCCATAAAAGTATGCAGCAGACATTTAATCTAATCTCCCTGAATAGGCAGAAATGTGAGTGTGAGAGAACCTCCAGAAATTGCGTGCGTTGACGCACGCAATTTCTGGGGGTTCTCTCACACTGACTTTTCTGCCTATTCAGGGATTCTGTCTCTGTTAACACAGCACAGCTGAGAGAAGGCCATACAGAGAACCTCCAGAAAAATGAGTGCGTCAACGCACGCAGTTTCTGGCGGTTCTCTCGCACTCACTTTTTTGCCTATTCAGGGTTTTTCTGTCTTTGTTAACTTAGCACAGCTGAGAGAAGGTCATAGAGAGAACATTCAGAAATTGCGTGCGTTGACGCACTTATTTTCTTGAGTTTCTCTGTATGGCCTTCTCTCAGTTGTCGAACTCTAATCTCAGCTGTCCCTCTTCCTATGCAGTACATGGAAAGTGAGAAATGGGTCATACCCGGGTTTGGTTGTTATGCATTGCCTGCATCCCTGTGGTCTTACTCTGAACAATCAAGCAAAAAAAAACAGAATAGAGGGCAAGAAAATTGCGTGCGCCAACGCACGCAATTTTCATGCCCTGGAAACTTGACAGAAGATGGCAAGTAAGAGAATCACCTGAGGTCCTTTTGCCGAAGAACTCCCAGATGCCTTTGATGTGGCAACAACGGCAGCCTTCTTAACCTTTGGCGTCGCCTCCTCCTCCACGACATTCTTACCCTTCGGCGTGGATTCCTTCGCAAGAGCGTCTGCCTCGTCTGTGTCCATAGCGTCTGTGTCGTTCTCTGACGCAGTCTCGTCCCCAACTTCATCACGAGCTGGCGGCTGGTCCTCCACCGCCATGTGTTTGGTTTCCAGGGTTGCGCTCTCCTCTGCGATCTCCTTCAGTGTCATGTTGAGCTTTCGGCCTTTCATTCTCTCTCTTGCCTTCTTCCTCTCTCACGCTGAAGTAAAAAAGAATGACTGCCTTCTACGCCTTCCACTCTGTCGCGCGAAACTCTGTCTCCTGCTACTCTCCAGCTTGAAAAACTACAATCTACTGGAATGAGAGACGTCGTGTGATGAGTAGCAGCGGGGCATCGCTCTCGGCGGTTATGCATGTATTCACTGCATACCACATCCGCAATGGGATGATCAGTGGCTGCTGGGGATTGTGTTGTGTTGTTATTCGGAGACGGTAGAAATAATATTGCACATGTATGAACCACAAGCCGCAGCCCCCAAGTCACTGCATCCACTACGAGTGCCTGGTTCCCAACCCACAGTCGATGTATATCACTAGTGAAGTAGTGCATTTCAAACCTCCAGTTGCATCTATCACTTCAACACTGTAATTGTTGACTCTACTTGCAAGTTGTAAAGGCAACCAGCAGACAACTTATTGCGCCGTGCAATGTGGTCTCAGGCCTACATGTGGCCACATCCACGATAGAGAATACATGGCGTTTCGCAGCATAGCCACGCGGCTGTATTTCCAGCGACGTCGCCGTGGGGAAGTCGCACCCCCCGGGTCAAAAGTCCACTTGCACAAGTCCAAGATTCAGTCAACGCCGCGCACGGCGCTGCCACGTGGCCCCCCTACAAAAATTGAGCAGCAGTCGGCGGAACGACTGACCGAAACCACTCCGACCACGTCAAGACTGAAACAACTGGGCTATCCAAAGAGACTAGTCTGTTGGCTCTCCAAGTTGCCCAATCATTTTTAGTCTGCAACGACTCACTTTGCAGTCATTTCGCCAGTCGTTAAATCAACGATTCATTATAGTGATGTAGCACCATGAGGGCTCATGAACACCTATATGCGCAGTACCATGAGGGCTCTTGAAGACTCATGTTGCCGCCTCAAGAGACCTGTGATAGCTCATGGCAGCAGAGCCATGAAGTCCCATGACTGCGCAAAATTAAGGGTACCCCATAGAACCCCTATTTTGTCCAAGTCCCAGGTAGCCTTGTAACAGACACATGATAAAATAAGGATCGCCCGCTCTAATACCAAAATGGTGACCTAGAAAACTTACACCTATATTATCCTTAACTTATCAGAGTGGCATTCGTCACTCCACATCTGTGTTGAAGCGGAAGAGGAAAACACAAATGCGGGTATGGCTTGTCAGTCACAACTTGTTTATCCGTGGGGTGATTGCATACGGCGGGACGTTGAAAGACGTATTGAAGGCGGCTAATGCCACTTCCACTAAGGCAAAGTTTAAGGTGAAGCCTAAGGAACCCGGCACCTTCGAGGGCGTCCAAAATCGGAAGGCACTCAACACCTGGCTCTTAGAGCTAGAGCAGTACTTTCGGGCGGCCAAGTTGAGTGACGAGGATCAGGTGGAAGTGGCTCCCACCTATTTGAGGGGCTATGCTCAACAATGGTGGCAGAAACGCCTTCACGACCGAGAACCCGGAAACCTTGAACTGGAGTGGGTTCAAGGAACTAATGAAGAGATAGTTTGTGCCCCTCAACGTGTCCTGGCTCGCCCGGGACAAGATGAGGAATCTGAAGCAAACAGATAACATTCGGGGATATGTTCAGGCTTTCAATGTGCTGTTGCTCGAAGTCGCGGACATGGCCGAACCAGAAATGGTCTTGAACTTTGTGGCGGCACTAGAAGCATTCGTGTCTTTTCCGAATCGACTGCATGTCCAAAACCACTGAGGGAACAACTTTGAGATGTTTGTTACTACTGCACAGTCATAACGGATAAATTCACATTTCTAATGGCGGATAGAAGTTGCATCAATGACTCTGCAGTCGGTACAATATTCGCGGCGATTTAATTCAATTACGTAAATTGTTTTTTTTTTAAAACAACAATTACAAGTGGTTTTAAGCACTAGAGAACGACTCTTAACAACTAGGCATTCATTGCACACCCTATTCAAAAATGGAATTTTTATAATGCTCCACATGGATCATGACGTGGAATATTTTAATGTATTTTAGGGCTTGTGTGGCTCATAGAGATTGTTCTAATCGTCGGATGTAAAATGATCTAAGGGTGGAAGAGTAACTTTTTGTCCTTTGCCTGAATTTGTCTAAGTGTTGGGAGAGGGATGGAGGCTTGAGAGAGAGACGAACAAGTGATGCGAGAAGGACGAGACCAAATCGAGGCCCATGTCCTGTTGTTGCAAGCGTTTATGGCGTCAAGGGCGCATTATGTGCAAATGTGGGCTCTTGGCTCCCCTTTGTACCATGATTTGGTATTCTTCCTGATGATCACAAGGTTCTTGGGGGATCAGCTTGGTCTTAGCAACCCATATTTTAATCTCTGCCCGCTCAGCTGCACCGTGGTGGTTCTTACGAACCAATCCCACATTACCTAACTAGAGATACAAGCAGCACGCACAAGAGGTCTTCTTGGGTTCATGGTCAGTCTAATCTGCAATGGGTCATGACACAAGGTAGAGGACAATGTGGTGAGGGCACCTTCTTCTTCGAGCTATTTCAGCCTGTTTTTGCCGAGATGTAGTGTCGTGGAGTGCGATGCTTGCAGGGTATACACAGCAGGACGTGGGATGGAGGCTTTGGAGACCTATGAAGTTGCGAAGGGAGAGTTTGATAACATGGCTGAACAAGATGTTGTCTCAAGGAACACGCTGAATCTCGCAAGATATGGCCAGCATGTGTGCGGGATGAGGGCATTGGAGACATATGAGCAAATGTTGAGAAGAGGTGCAGCCTGACCGGGTCACGTTCATTTGTGTTTGCAATGCATGTGCAAACCTGGCAGCCCTTGAGACTTGGTAAAGGGCAAAGAGGTCCATCGTGACATTGTCAAAGCTGGAACTGTACCAGATGTAACAATACCTCGTCGACATGTATGCCAAACGTGGGAGCATTCCCTTGTGGACAAGGAGTGTTTAACAATATGGCTGAGCGAAATGTGGTGTGGTGGAACGTGATGATCGCAGGACATGCACAACATGGGCGGGGATTGCGGGTTTTGGAGACCTATGAGCAAATGATGTGGGTCTAGGGGGTGAAGCCCAAGCACATTACGTTTGTTTTTGTTAGAGGACTGTAGGGGACTTAGACACTTATACGGGATCTGTAGGGTACCCTTAATTTTTGCACAGACTGAGACCAACAGGAGCCTTAGGGGTGACAGCAGCGCACTGTAGAGGGGGGTTACACAGCCCGTCGCAGTCGTCACAGTCGACACAGCCAACACAGCCGTCACAGTCGTCACAGCAGACACAGCCAACACAGCCGTCACAGTCGTCACAGCAGACACAGCCAACACAACCCGTCACAGTCGTCACAGCCGACACAGCCAACACAGCCCGTCACAGTCGTCACAGCAGACACAGCCGACACAGCCACACAGCCACACAGCCAGTCACAACCCGACACAGCCAAACACAGTCGCACAGCCAGTCACAGCCCGTCACAGTTTCGCACAGCCAGTCACAGCCCGTCACAGTTTCACACAGCCAGTCACAGCTTGACACAGCTGTCACGATCATAGGGAACGAAGAGTAGGACAGGGAACGACTGTGGGGAACAACACCTGCGAAGGGAACATGTTAGTTCACAGACGACGGTTAGTGAGGAAAACGGTTAGAACCGCGGATAGGAAGATAAAGGGGGACTTCGGGGGGAGATGAGGATCATTATTCGGATGAGGACTTCTTAGTCAGGCTGGAGCGGAGATCGGAAGCAAAGATGGAGAGCACGGTGAAAGAGGAAAGAGGATTAGTAGATGCTTGTTATATGCAAAGCTGTAGTGATATTGTAGAGCAGATTAGAGACACAATGGCTTCGGCCTGATACCTGATAAATCATAATTTGATACTTATACGATACAATCACACTGTGTAGAGAGATCTGAGTGAAGCTGTGGATTGAATGGATGCGTGAAGGAAACCGATAGATTGATGAAGCAAACTGATACTTAATTATCAATGGTAAGATAGTTAACATGAATACCATAAGGGAAACAAATAGGAAACAACCCCATGATACACTAGCTGTAGGTCATGACTGATTGTTCTGCGCGGGCTGAGTACTTAGAGATTTCCAACTCTTCAATCTTGGAGTTTCCGCCTCGAATAGCGAAGGATGGGTGAGTAAAAGCCGCGCGACATTTGGTGACCATACTGGGGACCTGGGACATGAACAACCAGATGTGACAGGCATCTGGTGGGATCATGGTGGTTGGACCATTAAAGAATTTGAAGTGAATCAAATTCCCTGTGGAACGAAGGAAGAAAGATTGTCGAAACAATTCTTTCAAAGGTTCTTGGAATTGCCAGACGGTTGTAAAGAAAATATTCTTAAACGAGTGCATGATGCTGATCCAGAATGGGGTCTGGAGAAAGGAGTGATAAAGATTTATCAGGTAGCCTGTAGAGGAAGAGCACGTTGGTTACAACATTGGTTTATGTGATAGCATTGCTATCCATTAAACGAGTAGAGTTTGAAGGCTGGGAGAAAGAAAGGTGAATGTTTATACTCATATGCATGAAGAGCTTGTACTGGTAAAGAATTGGATTCCAAAGGATATTTTGTGGATCAAACTCACACCAAGAACAGCTTTTCAGACTTTTGCCATATGGTTATATGGTAACGGAGACTTCAAGTATAGCCAAGGTGCATTGAAGCTTGAAAGAAACCCAGGCATATACGAGAGATATTACAGAAGAGAGTTTTGGTTATTGCCACATTAAAAGAAATGAAAGACATGGGACATGAGTGATGAAAGAGAAGCTAGACGCCAGAGATATTCAGCAAAAAGAGAAAGCTATCTGAAAGCTAATTATCCATATCTTTGGGAGAGAGGAATAGACATAGGGGAATCATCTGGACCTCTCACACCATTAAGATCAAAGAGTACATCACTATACCGGAAGAACTAGAGTGGATGCCACTCCTTCTGTTTCTTTGCAAGAAAGATTAAGGGAATTGGTACAGGAAGAAGATCAATCACGAGGTGAAAGATCTGAGGTACATCCCTGGATAAAAGATTTGACATAATCTTTGATAAGATTTGGCATGGAACACCAAAAGCAGGAACTCCAGTTTCTGAAGCAGAAGGTGAAGAAGGAGAAGAGGATGTGGCAGAGCCAACGGAGAGTTCAGACTCTCCAACACCATTCACAGTTGAGTTACATGAGTGAAGAAGAAACCCAAGGGCAGAACTTGAAGGATGAAAACAGAGAGAAGAAATTGGAAGAGGAAGAACATGAAGAAGTAGACCCAACAGCTGAGGTTGAGACTACAACCAGGACATCCCAACCCGTTGGACCTGGATCAAGTGGAGCACTTGGATCACAGGCCAACGAAGGTGTCGGCTCAGGGGGATCAGGCGGGCGGCCTGGATCTGGCTCTGGGGGACAGGGAGTGTGGGAAGTATGCAACTGAAGTGGGAATACTGTGAATATCGTGGGGCTAGAAGCAGGGAGTGCTCAAGGGCCACCACTTGGTGGAAGATCCACCACAAAAACAACAGGACCAGAAGGACCAGCACCAGCCAAGGTGCCAGCACCTGTCAGTGGGCAGAAGGTAGGGCCACAGATGGCGTTACAACCAACACGGGCAAAACCACCCTTTCAATATATTCAGGAAAAGGGGATCCCGATGTACACATTAGCCAATTTGAGCACATGTGTATAGTGAACAATGAGAATGGCGATGATGCCAAGATGAGACTGTTTCCTTGTTCACTTATCAAGAAAGCAAGTGAATGGTATGCAAGATTCCCTGATAATCATTTCCTAACCTGGAATGGCTTGAATACAACATTCGAAATAGGTTCAGGACAAGTAAACTGAGGATGAAGTGTATGGAAGTTTACAACAGCTGAAGCAGAAGAAGCATGAAACTGTTGAAGAGTATATGGAGAAGATGGAATTGATGATGAAAAAGCTGGCTGCAGTACCAACACCCGGGTTACTGAAGACTTGGTTTGTGAGTGGACTAAGACCAGAGTTGCAAAAGAAAGTGGATATGTTACCCCATAACACAGTGAGGAGGCATTTGAAACTGCGAACAGAATTGAGCAACGGGAATGCTCAGGAGAGAGAAAAAAGAAGATGAGGACTCTGAGGATGAGTCAGATGAAGAAGAAGAGCAAGAACTAAAAAGAAAGAGTAAGAGAAAGGAGAAGTTGAAGAGGGATAACTATGAAAAAAAATTGGAAGAAATCTTGAAGAAGTATGCCACAGAGGCTGCAACACATGGAGGAAGGGTGTATGGTGTGCAAAGTGCCAGAATGAAGGCCATACCACCACAGAATGCCACATGAAGGAGAAACGCTGTACTATCTGTAAAATGGATAACCATTCTACTGAGAATTGTTACTACAACAGAAGGACAGCTGCAAGAGAACCTAGGCAAGTAAGGTGCATCAGGTGCAGCCAGCCAAGAAGAAATAATGATCAGGACCACTATGGTAGGTCTGGTGGTTATAACAATGGCATGGAAGGGAGAGTAATTCAAGAGGGGATTACCAGGAAATTCCAGAGGCAACTATCAGGGTAATCCAAGGGAAATTACCAGCCCGGGAATCAGGATTATAGAAATAATCCAAGAACAGACCAAGGCGAGGACCCAATGGTGAAGAGCTATGTTACTATTGTATCAGCCAGGACATCGCAAGGCAGCCTGTTCATTCTGGATAAGACACCAGAATGAGATGAGAGCTCCTGTGAATGAGGGCCCAGTGGTGGCAGCTCACATGGTTAGGCCATGTGTTGTACCAGAAGTAAGTACAATGATAGTAACAAGAAGTAAAGCCAAACTAATACTCCAGTAGAAGAGGAAGAAGATGAGAATGGAAGTGGCAATGATATGCCTGAAGATGAAGAGACTGGAAAGATGAGAAGGAACTGCACAAGGAAGTGGCAGATACTATAAGGGAAATGCAAAGAGTACTGATATTCCTGTGGCAGATTCCTCTGATTCGGATGAAGAATGGAGTGAGGAAGAAAGGAAAAAAAAAGATGCAGACATGCAAAGTAATGAAGAGACTTTGGCTGCAGTAATATGTCAGACCAAAGCAGAAATTACCATTGGACAGCTATTAGCATGTGGACCGTATTGTAGGCACAGGCTGTATCAAGCAATCAATAGAATTGCCCAAGAGACGGAAACAACAGACCTGAACAGCAAGGTGCACCAGTTATAATGTGAAGCCCGGAAGGGCGAGAACCAGTCATGGACTTTGATGATTCTATGCCAGTAATCCAATTGAGAATTGGAAGCACAGAACTAACTGATGTACTGATAGTGGTGGTTCTGGAGTAAATATCATGACAGACCAATTAAGGAAGAAGCTTGGTCTAAGTAACATGAAACCAGCCCCATTTACAGTAACAATGGCAGATCAAAGAAGTGTACAGCCATTGGGATTAATAAGAGGAGTTAAGATACAGATACAAAAATGATCTTTATGATCACAGTAACTGTATTAAAATGGATGAAGTCATGGAGGCTTACTCCTTATTATTGGGACGTCCGTGGCTGAAACAGGCCAGGATATTCCATGACTGGAATTCTCAGTTACTAACCGTGCATAATGGGATACACGAGATACAAATTACCACAAAGAAATCTAGTAGATTACCTGCTACAAGAAGACCTCGAGGAGTCAGAGAGTATGACTGGAGAGGAGGACTGGATGAGGAGCAGGAAGCTACCCTATTTGCTGCACACCCAGAGTGGGAGCAGGTTGCAGAGATGCGGCTGGAAAGCCTAAGTTGTTTGAGAGGTATCTGCTGTGGTGTAGTGACAGCAACACCAACTGAAGAGGAAACTAGCATTTACCCATCACATTTCTATGAAGAGAGAGAAGGAGAAATAGAAATCCTAGAAGAACCAGCCACTGTGAGCTTACAGGATGAAGTGGTGACTGGTTGGACAATCACAGCTGATGAGCAGGTGAGAGAAGTAAATGTGGGAACTCAGGAGGAACCGAGGATGGTGAAAGTAGGAGCTGATTTGGAGCCGGAATTCTTCGAAGAAGCTAAAGCTTGTTCATCAAATACAGAGATGTATTTGCTTGGAGCTATGAGGATCTAAAAGGGATACCACCTGAAGTCTGTCAGCATAAGATTGAACTGGAACCAGGGTCAGTACCAATCAAGCAGGCGAGGTATAGAATGAATCCCAACTACGCACAGAAGGTTGGAGAAGAGATAAAGAAGTTGGCTGAGGCTAAGTTTATATACCCAATAGAGTATACAACTTGGTTGTCACCCATTGTTATAGTTCCCAAGAAGAATGGCAAACTAAGAGTATGTGTGAACTATAAGAAGCTGAATGCTTGTACGAAGAAAGATCCTTTCCCTTTGCCATTCACAGAAGCAGTATTAGACACTGTGGCAGGCCATGAGATGTACTCATTCATGGATGGCTTCAGTGGTTATAATCAAGTGCAAGTGGCAGAAGAAGACCAAGGGAAAACAGCTTTCATCACAGACTGGGGGGCTTATGCATACAAAGTCATGCCCTTTGGACTTTGTAATGCACCAGCGACCTTTCAGAGAGTGATAAGTGAATCTTTTCATGAGTATCTGGATGATTTCATGCAGGTATTCTTGGATGATTTCAGTGTGTACAGCTCTAAGAGTGAGCACTTGCATAAATTGGAGTTATGTTTGGCCAGATGCAGGATGAGAGGTCTGGGCCTGAATCCAGAGAAGTGTACTTTCTGTGTGAACTCAGGGGTGCTTCTGGGACACATTGTGTGTAAGAAGGGACTCCTTTGGATCCCAGAAAGACAGAGTCCATTAAAGCCTCTCCACCACCAGTGAATGTTAAAAGTCTACGGAGATTCCTTGGGCAAACCAGTTATTACAGGAGATTTGTCAAAAGGTATGCACAAATAGCAGCACCATTGAGCAAACTACTGAAGAAAGATGCAGTGTTTGTCTGGACAGCTGAATGTCAACAGGCATTTGAGGAACTTACACTGTCAGTAACAACTACACCTGTGCTGATTAACCCTCACTGGCATGTAGTATTCCATGTTCATTGCGATGCATCAGGAGAAGCGTTGGGAGCGGTGTTAGCCCAGAATGTTACAGGGAATATAGATTCACCTGTGTACTATGCTAGCCGGTTGATGAACAGTGCTGAGAGGAACTATAGCACAACGGAAAGAGAAGCATTGGCAATGATTTATGCAGTCAAGAAATTCAGGCATTACCTATTGGGAAGAAAGTTTATGTTTTATGTGGATCACCAGGCTCTGATATATCTGGTGAACAAACCTTTGATAAGTGGAAGGATAGCGAGGTGGTTAATAATCTTGCATGAGTTTGAGTTCGAGGTTATTTACAAGCCTGGCCGTTTGCATCTTGTGGCAGATCATTTGTCACGACTAACAACAGGAGAGGCCGCCACAGGAGTGGACGATCAGTTACCTGATGCGAGTTTATTTGTAATGGAGGTGCAAGGAAGTGCAGATGAATGGTTAGATTGGCAGTGGCCAATCAGATACTACCTTGCTCATGGTCAGTGCCCACCTAGTTATGGTAAGGAGCAGAGGAAGAGAATCGCTATCAAAGCTTTACCTTATACTATGGTAGGAAGCAGAATGTATAAGTTAGGACCTGATGGAGTACTAAAACGATGCTTGTACCACCATGAAGTAAATAAAGTTTTGGCGGAAGTACATAAAGGAGTAGCTGGAGGTCATTTTGGAGAAGAGACTACCAGTAGAAAGATACTACTCGCAGGATACTGGTGGCCTACTTTGTTCAAAGATGTACACGAGTATTGTCAGAAGTGTGATGAATGTCAGAGGCTAGGACCTTTGCAGAGATCTGGAAGGATGGCCTTGCATCCTACAATGCCTACGGAACCATTTCAGAAATGGGGACTAGACTTTGTTGGACCAATTAATCCACCATCCAAGAATACACGAAACAGGTACATAATTACAGCCACTGATTATACTACAAAGTGGGTGGAAGCTAAAGCTTTGAGGGACAACACAGCCAAGTCCACAGCAAGGTTCCTGTACGAGAACATACTTACACGATTTGGATGTCCCTTAGAATTTATCAGTGATCAAGGAAGTCACTTCATGAATGAGACCATTGAGTTGTTGACTAAAGAGTTTATGATTGTGCATAGAAAGAGTACAACATATTACCCACAGGGTAATGGGCAGGCAGAAGCTACCAACAAAATACTATGTACTATCTTGACTAAGATAGTCAATGCAAACAGAACGGATTGGGATACGAAGCTGCTGACAGCTTTGTGGTCATACAGGACTTCATATAAAGTCACCACTAAGTATACACCATTCCAATTAGTTTATGGTATGGAAGCCTTACTTCCAGTGGAATTCCTGTTACCTACCATGAGAACGGAGTGGGGAAAAAGAATGGAATTGCAAGACTCCATCAAGGTCAGGAAACATGAATTATACCATGTGGAAGAAGTACGTGCTGATGCAGCTGATAATATGACCAGAATTCAGATGAAGAGAAAGGAACAGTTTGATGAAGGCAAGTTAAAGACTTTTAAGACGGGGGATTTGGTTCTATGGTTACAAAAGAAAAGAAAGATTCAAGCTTCTAAGCTTAAATCACCATGGAAAGGACCTTATGTCATACAAAAGATGTATGATAACAACACCGCCATGTTACAAACCATTAACAAAGAAATGCTGGGAAGAGTCAATGCAAATAAGTTGAAGGGGTACAGTGGTATCCACGACAAACCCCTGCAGCATGATTTGCATATAGAACCGCAAGAGCAGTCACGGGCTGCACCAGTGTTACGAACGGAGTATAAAACACTTGTCGCTAGGCCCAGCATATATGACCAGGGTGGGCAAAACAAACGTGACACAGCCTATCACAGCCCATCAAGGCAAAGCACAGCCTATCACAGCCCATCAAGGCGCAACACAGCCTATCACAGCCCATCACGACGTGACACAGCCTATCACAGCCCATCACAACGTGACACAACCTATCACAGCCCATCAAGGCAAAGCACAGCCTATCACAGCCCATCACGACGTGACACAGCCTATCACAGCCCATCACGACGTGACACAACCTATCACAGCCCAGCAAGGCGCAACACAACCTATCACAGCCCAGCACGGCGCAACACAGCCTATCACAACCTACCACAGCGTGTCACAGCCTATCACAGCTTACCACAGTGCATCACAGCCTATCACAGCGTAACACAGTATGACACAGCCTGTCACAACTCAACACAGCCTACTAAAGTTACACCATCCATAGAATCAGTGACAAGTGGACACATAATAACTTCAGGAAAATGGATGACGGAAGAGAAAAAACGGAAATTACTTTAAAAATAGACACGTGGAGGTCAGGGCGAGACACACAGCAGACAATGAAGTGCAAGGACAAGTGTCAAAAAGAAAGAAGACAAGAACGGCCGTCAAAAGGGATGAAAGCCAGGCCCATTAATGAGTACGGAAAAAGGGAAACGGAACGAACGGCAAGTACAGAAAAGCCGAATTCTTGTCACATGTGTGATCCTAGTGGACTATCCAAGAGGGAAAGTCCACTAAAGAAGATAAAATCTAAAATCCAGTCACAGCGGATACAGCCAATAAAAAACCAAAGAAATGATCAAGAAAATGGAGGGAAATTGAGCGCAAGAGGCGGCGTCGTTCTGAGTAACGGGCGTCTCGACAGGACAGGCCATAAATGCTATAACTTGGAAACTATGGAGGAACTAACAGACTATACGCTCGCAATATTACTTACGCAGTGGCATAGACACGAAAGGACAGAGAGGAGCTTTTCTCTTGAGCGATGCTTGCAAGCCCCGCAGGCTTACAAGAAATTACCCATAGCTTTCTGCGGCAACCATACGTTTATGTTTTGTGCACTACAGGCATTCCTGCAGTTGTTACAGCCAAAACAGTTCTGTGAGTCTAAAATGAAGAGAGTGAGAGGAATGGAGGAAATCAGGGTGAAGAGCACCACAATTCTGCAGAAACAAACGATTGCTACCCCACAGGCGATACAGATACTGGAGGAGCTGAGATTGCAAGGATTGCAAAGCCTAGATTGGACACTACACCATAGACAGTACATGTTACAATTTTTGCAGAACTTTGAGCCAAGGACAGGAACAACAACGGTGAAGGGAGTTGAATTAATGATTACTCCCCTATACCTCCAGCAATTGTTTCGATTGCCAGCAGGTCAGGTGCATGTGGAGCAACACAGGGCAAGACTGCAAATAGAGGACTTATTCCAAGAAGGGAGTTTCTTTAAAACTCAGGGTTATGCTTGTACCAAGGCTGTGTACCCAGGGTTAAAAGAGGTAGGCCAGGTATTGAACGTTCTGATTGCCATGAAACAGAACCAACAGTATTTGAGCAGATCCTTCACGGAGGAAATACTCAAAGGCCTGAAGGGAGGAGAGGTACAATGGGCGGACATAATGTACAACGCACTGGTAGAGGAGATGAAAAGATTACAAGGTACTACCGCAAAGTCTCCTATCATAGTGTCTGGCCCAATCATTGCTCAAATAATCCTTGATTCTGACATACTTAATGCACAAGAAAGCAAGGAAATGGGAGTGTTTGAGCCAGAAACAACTGCAATGGAAGAGCAAGGCTCTTCACACAGTGAGGGTGGACTAGCAGCACAACCCGAGACTAAGAGGCAGAGAAGGGGAAAGACTGTAGTGGCGGATCCACTGGCTTCACGGATTCCGCATGATAATGTTTCCCAAGCTCATGGCCAGGAAGGGGCACAGCAGCACAGAGAAATGCTATTACTGGAAGCATGACCTTCAGAGAGGGAGGAGGAAGTTACTTCTACATCACAACCATCACAGCCACTTGAACGACTTGTCACAAGGTCACAAGTTATCCATGCAGCTCAACCCGAAATAATTGATTTGGAAAGTGAAGGGATAGATATTCCAACTACAGAACAGATAGTGGCAGAAATAGAGAAAGGGGACCTTCTCTATGAATATTCTGGTCTGGTCAAAGAGACAGAAATCCCAGAGGTGCAACAGTTGCCCAAGGGAAATCCTGAGGTGCATATAATACACACACCTGTGTCGGAGGTACCACAGGCGGAAGGTCATGACACTGTAGCACCGGTGATAGATGAAGTAGTTCAGGAAGAAAATCCGGTGGGACAATGGCCTGAATTGTTAGTGAGACATCACACTATTGAAGATCAGGAGGAACAGCAGCAACCTCACCATGATGACCCTCAACAGGCAATGCCGATGAGTTCCATAGGCAGGACACTTAATTTGTTGGGGACTTATGTCAAATCCCATGTTCCAATTACCCAATTGACCGCCTTGAAAGAGGAACTCAGGAAGGAGTTTGAGGCTCGACTTGCCACTGAGTGTGCAAACAAGGTCGATGAAGAGGTCACTCTCAAGATGAAGCAGGACTTGGGCAATACTGAAATGGCTTTGCAATTGGCCAAGGAACAATTGATTGAGGCAGGCCTCGCGCAAGACCAGTTGCACGAAGCACATAAGCAACAGCTATACCAAATGCAGGTGCAGCATGAAAGCAAGTTGCAAGAAGTGAATGCACTACATACGGAGTTGCAGACAGTGCATCACAGGATGGCGATACAATGTGCTACATTTACAACTATGCTTGACCAATCAACAAAAGAAATAAACAGTCAAGCGGAAAAATGTACGAAGGCAGAAGAAGAGAATGTTGAGCAAATGAAGCTCATTGTCGATATGAAGAATACAATCTGTCGCAATTAAGATACTTTCAAGCAATACAGGCAGATTGAAGCTGATCTAAAGAAGCACATCGTGGAGTTGCAACAAACCATCATGGCCAATAGAAATGAAATCGCGGTCACTAACAAGGCTTGGAAGGAAGCCAATAATCTACTTGTTGCTTATGCGCAATTGGTTGAACCTCAGGCAAAGCGCATGGAGGCTTTACAACAGCAGTTGGAATTGTACAAGCTAAGAGAGGAGCAAACTCTCAGGGGAACCACAAGCAGCTTGGTGGATAACAGCCTTATGTAGGTCTGGTTAGCACAAGGGCCAGTAGAGGGCAAAGCCCCATGGAAGCTCACCCAAAGCGAGATGAATGAGCTCAGGCTGCAGGTGCAGAACATTGCCACAACTACTATAGACAATGTCTATAGTAGGATAGCAGAGTTACAAGAGGATGTAGACGGACTCCAGACTCAAGTGGAAGACCTCACTTCAAACATCGACAAAAGAGTCTATATCCCTCAGGAACAGCTAATGGCTTCTTATTTACAAGCCAGAACTTTGGCTTTTCAGTCTTCACAGGAGGTGCAGGAGATGCCAATGATACAAGAGCCAGTACCACCACCACCACAACAAGTCACTGTACCAGTAGCTGAACCTGTGGTTACTACAACCACACCACAGCCACCACAGCCGGAGGTATGGGGCAATGCCGCTTTTAACCCACCTAAAACTCCAGCTGCAAGGGAGTACAGCAGGGCTATGCTTATGCCCTTCAACCAAATTCCCATCATGTTGGATTTGGCTTGGAAAGAATTTAGTCCTCCGCAGTCATTCGCACATTACTACCAAATCATGCGTATTTGGCTGCCAGTGGCAACTAGGACTAAAGTTCTTCCAAACAATCGACATATTGAAGATCATCACTTTGCACAACACTGGCACGAGGCAGGTACCATGTTGAGGGAATTGGTTGCTTTCCAGGTTGTACATGGACTCATTTATACCAAGACCAAGGAGATAGCAAGTATTGTCATGGGGTGCGGGCTATACTATGCTGCTTGTTTTCTGGTACGTTACCACATTGAGCAACAAAAGATGCAAACACGCTTTCAAAGTTATTCCAGTGGAGATCATTGGGTATTACCTTCGGTGCCACCTCATATGTACCTATATGACCCAAAAGTTATGATGCAAAAGGATTCTCAAATTCGTTCATGGTTTCAAGCTGCCTGCAACCATTTGTCAACACAGAAATTCGGCATTGATGACATTTTCTATAAGGGACATGTGGCATGGAAGTACTTGCACGCTGCACCAGTAATTGGTACCCCACTCACCTGGACAGACAAGGAGCTCAGTGTCTACACCAATTTTGCTATTCAGCGGTTACACCAAGTTGTAAAATGCAAACTTCCAGACATGGTAGGACAGCATTGTATGCCCCAGATGATTCCACAAAAGGTTCGAAAATTAAAACATCTGAGAGGTGATGAGGATTCTGATACAACTGTTTCTTCACAGAATTCTTTTGACATGGGAGAAGACTATGCAATTCAGATGGCAGAAAAGAAGCGACGGGGGTCTCCTATGCCGGAAAGGTTACCTCGATATCAGCCTCCAGAGGGCCTCACTTATCCAGGTAGTGATCAACCATCTCCGTCAACCAGAGACAGACCTCGGGCTCGTACACACAGTCCGCCACGAAACTCTCAACGTCAACAAGGTGCTCACTCACAAAGGTTTGCTACTCGGAAACAGTAAACTGTGAGGACACGGCTTTTTGAGGGGGGAGGGGTAATGTTAGAGGACTGTAGGGGACTTAGACACTTATACGGGATCTGTAGGGTACCCTTAATTTTTGCACAGACTGAGACCAACAGGAGCCTTAGGGGTGACAGCAGCGCACTGTAGAGGGGGGTTACACAGCCCGTCACAGTCGTCACAGTCGACACAGCCAACACAGCCGTCACAGTCGTCACAGCAGACACAGCCAACACAGCCGTCACAGTCGTCACAGCAGACACGGCCAACACAGCCCGTCACAGTCGTCACAGCCGACACAGCCAACACAGCCCGTCACAGCAGACACAGCCGACATAGCCACACAGCCACAGCCAGTCACAGCCCGACACAGCCCGTCACAGTTTCGCACAGCCAGTCACAGCCCGTCACAGTTTCACACAGCCAGTCACAGCTTGACACAGCTGTCACGATCATAGGGAACGAAGAGTAGGACAGGGAACGACTGTGGGGAACAACACCTGCGAAGGGAACATGTTAGTTCACAGACGACGGTTAGTGAGGAAAACGGTTAGAACCGCGGATAGAAAGATAAAAGGGGACTTCGGGGGAGATGAGGATCATTATTCGGATGAGGACTTCTTAGTCAGGCTGGAGCGGAGATCGGAAGCAAAGATGGAGAACACGGTGAAGGAGGAAAGAGGATTAGTAGATGCTTGTTATATGCAAAGCTGTAGTGATATTGTAGAGCAGATTAGAGACACAATGGCTTCGGCCTGATACCTGATAAATCATAATCTGATACTTATACGATACAATCACACTGTGTAGAGAGATCTGAGTGAAGCTGTGGATTGAATGGATGAGTGAAGGAAACCGATAGATTGATGAAGCAAACTGATACTTAATTATCAATGGTAAGATAGTTAACATGAATACCATAAGGGAAACAAATAGGAAACAACCCCATGATACACTAGCTGTAGGTCATGACTGATTGTTCTGCGCGGGCTGAGTACTTAGAGATTTCCAACTCTTCAATCTTGGAGTTTCCGCCTCGAATAGCGAAGGGATGGGTGAGTAGAAGTCGCGCGACAGTTTTGTTTGTAGTGCATGTGCGAGCCTGTTGGAGAAGGGCAAAGAGGTCCATGGTTGCATCGTCAAAGCTGGAATTGTGGTAGATGTCGTTCTGAACATGAATACCCTTCTAGATAGGGAGTGTTCAACAATATGGCTGAGCAAAATGTGGTGTCGTGGAAAGTGATGATCGCAGGACATGCACAACAGGGGCGGGGATTGCAGGTTTTGGAGACCTATGAGCAGTTGATGTGGGAGGGGGTGAAGTCCGACCACATTACGTTCAGAGAGTTCAAATGCCTCTCCACCATGCCCTTGCTTAGCTAACCATGCCTTGCTGATGTTGTTGTCTTGCACTTGAGCTGTTTTTGGACACTGGCTGGAACATCCACAAGACGGCTCTGCTCGAGAGAGAAATCAACTTGAATGCAGGGGCAGATTTTGAGATCACAATCGCCACTCAGAACGTTGTTCTTTGCACCGGCATGGCATGTCAGCATGCATATCAGCCGAAACTCATTACTCCGTGAGCCTTCCACTGCCGGAGTGTGCCCATTCAAGCCAGATCTTCGAAACGCAGGGATGGAACGGGGTTTTGAAACCAGCATTGCCTAACTGGATACCCAATTCAGCTCTGCATCTTGGTCCATTAATCTGCTGCACATTGTGAAGTTTTCTACCCGTTCACCGCAAGTTGAAGAAGGAGTATTCTTAAAACACGAGTACTCATAATCTGAAAATGGCTCCAGCTTATGTTGCTTGAGTGCGAATATGAGTGTGGTTGGCTTGGCAGCTTTACATCTGGTCCATCCCACTCGATATGATGAGCAGGTTCAGCTTGACTTCTCTCACACAAAAGACGCTGCCAAGATGGGGTTTGCTGCCCTAGATGACTTCCCGTCGTTGTTCTGGGCTGCAACATACAATTAATCTGGCCCATGGCGAGGGGCCTTGCCTTCCACCAATCATCTGTAAGTCCTGTGAAACTGTTTTTGTGGCAGTTTGTAAGCAGTGGGCAGCGATGGTGGGCTGTTGTAGGATTTGATGAACTCAATGCCGTGTACTGACAACAACCCTCATCTCTTATGCAAGCATTCAACAAGCCAAGTTGACTGCAGAGCATATTCAGCCCCCCACGTTTCTAGTTGCCTAATGTTCTTCATCTCCTGGGCAGAGCATTTTCCAGGGTCTCCATCTGTGATGACACACTATCTTCTCATGTGGTTCAGCTTCTGGTCTTGCTCTTGTTTGCACCACCCCAATGAAGGGCAGTTCCCACCTGCTTGATTCTCTCTATATGGTTGTCTTGGGTCTTGGCAGGGTTTCCCACAACCGCCTTTCCTTTTCAGACTGCCAGTCATCAGCCTCGTTCTCCAATGCTTCACATTCTTCCCAAGTGAAGTGCTCTCCTCTTTTATGCTTCAACGTCCCTGCAGGTGTCTTTTCCTTCATCTCCCGTGGTGCTTTCGAATGAATGAGCACTGATTTACATCTGTTGGCAACACTTACGGTGTCCCTTTCCTTGCATGCCACTGCAGGCCCGCATTGACTTTCTTGGCAGGGAAGTCTCCTCCTTCTCCCTCATTTTCTGGCTCTGTTGGTGCCCCACTCACCATGCTATCAGGGCTGCACTTATTTTGTGGTGTTGCGCCAGCCAAGGGCGATCTTTCACTGGTCCGATTGTTGGCAACAGCTGATTGGAGTCTTCTTGGCAGAGTCTCCCACGAGCTCCCATCAATTTCAGGCATCAGGTTTTCTACCCTGCCCTTCCACTTTTCATAAGCGAGGTGCCTGTCTTCCTCCCTTTCACTCTTCAGCGTCTCAGGCAGATTTTTCTTCATGCGATTGCTGCTCCCATACTTCCAGTCCTTGTTTAATTTTCTCCAGCCATCACCCTCAGATTTGACAAGGTATTGCTGCCCTTCCTTGTGTCTTTCCTCACTCCCAGCTGCTGGTTTTATCCCAGATTCACCTCTCATCCTTGCCTGGGGTTTTTCTTGCCAAACAGCTTTTGTGTGGGGAACTTCAACGAAAGGCAACATCTCATTCTCAGCTCCTGTCTTTGTACCTCTTTGCAGCAGTCCACCCTCGGGTGCCTCACTTTCTGATTGTTGGGTTGCATTCTTCGCCGCCAACCTTTGACAATAAAGTGTGCTCCATCTTCCTCATCTCCTACTGGTTCCCTTGATGCTTCACCTCGTATGTCTTCATCCTCATGTTTTAGCAGCAGCTCCCATGCTTGAATTGCTACTTTTCCTCGTAGTTGATCTTGTGCTTTCTTTTTTCTCTGTAGCCTAATCAACAGTTTTGTCTTGGCAGCTCCCTTGCCATGAGTGCCTTGTCTCACTGCATCTCCCTTGGCTGCCCACCATCCGTGGAGTCTTTCTTGCATTATTCTGACCCTCGTTGGCATGCACTTTGCTGCGATGCCCCACATGTATTTGCTGCTCCCTTTAATCATCAACATAGTGCTCCAGAGCCAGTTCCTCATTGTTGACCAGTTGACCTTCTCAGCCCTTGGACCCCATTTTCCCTTCTCCCATGTTGCCTCGTCTTTCTGCTTCATCGTTTGCTTTACTTGCACGATGTTGCTTCTTCCCTACAGCTCATCATGTGTTGTGGCTCTTTCCCATGTTGCACTCACTCCCATCATACGTTGTGCAGTTGATAAGACTGAGATTAGTTGATGCAGGATAGGGGGAGGGCTTGCTGGTGTATGTTGTCCGATAGGCCCCATGCACAGAGTCAAAGCTGGAAGTCAGCCTTGCAAGGACCCAAGTGAGAGAAGTCTGGTGGGGGTAGCATCTTGGGGGATGGCAGTTAGGGCAATGTGTGTCTAGGGCAATATATGTCATAGCAGCGGGTGATGTGCTGCCAATTTTGAGGATAGAGACAGCCTGTGAGCTGTAGATTTGTATAAGTGGTTTCTTCTTACACATATTGCTCCCAGTTTGCCACAACCAGTTGTTTGCGTTTGTAGTGCATGTGCGAGCCTGCTGGGGAAGGGCAAAGAGGTCCATGGTTGCATCGTCAAAGTTGGAATTGTGGCAGATGTCATTCTGAACAATACCCTTGTGGACAGGGAGTGTTCAACAATATGGCTGAGCGAAGGATAGAGTGTAATGACTGCTAATGAAGGCACCTTCTTCAATTTCACCTTGTTTTCCCCTCTTATCAGAATCGCCCTTAATTATTCATGTCTGAATTCTGCAAGTTTGCTGGTTGAGTGAAGCTTTGATAGTTTGGAGTGACTTTGACATGATTCTGCCAATGTGACAACAGGAAAGTATCAGAAACAGGTAACACAGACGAGGAGAAGTTGTGGAATGAATATTTTTCTGACCCCAGTCAATGGTGGGACAATCGAGGCAAGAAGGTGAATGTTTGTTGGATTATAGAGAGTAGCAGATGCAATTGAGTGTAGGAACTAGTGTGATAAGTTGAGTTGGGTGCTTCCTAGAACAAGTCTAGGCTGTCATCGTCAACTGCTAGCAACAAGGCAAGGTTGTATGCATGATTCGTGCGAGGCATGGATAGTTGAAGGAGCAAGGATAGAGTGTGGGTGCAGATTCACCCAAGAGGGCCAGACTTCAAGCTCCAGATTAACTATGAAGCTACAAGAAACCTGCATGGGTAGATGGTCAACTGGCAGCAACGGCACAATTGATAAAATCAGACATTGTTAATGAAGGCATCTTCAGCACATTTCACCCTGTTTTTCCCACTTATTAGAATCGGTCCAAAATTTCCATGTTGAATTATGCAAGTTAACTGGTTGAGTGAATCTAGTTTGGAGTGACTTTGACATGATACTGCTATGTGACAACAGGAAAGTATCAAAAAACAAGTAACAGACATGAAGAGAAGCTGTGGAATGAATACTTTTCTGCCCCCAGTCAATGATGGGACAACCGAGGCAAAAAGGTGAATGCCTGCTACATTTCAGAGAGTAGCAGACGCAATTGAGCATAGGAACTAGTGTGATAAGCTGAGTTGGGTGTTTCCTAGAACAAATGTAGGTTGTCATTGTCAGCTACTAGCAGCAAGGCAAGGATGAATGCATGATTTGTGCAGGGGCATGGATAGCTGAAGGAGCAGGGATAGAGTGTGGTCCAGATTCATCCTAGAGGGCCAAATTTCAAGCACAAGATTTACCTATGATTCCCTATGGATCAATAACTACAAGAAACCTCCATGGGTAGATGGTCTATTCCGTGGAACTCGCTGAAGTCTTGCATTATGAGGATCAGAACTGCTTGACTTGCACGAGGCCTTGACCCTTAGGCAATCCCCAGAGCAGCAGTAGCTTTTGGGCTGCTTTTTTACTCTGTGTTTTTCATTTTGTCCCATAAGCTCTTTGAGCTTTCCGTAGATGTAATAAAGTAACATTTTGTTTCATTTCATTCATTTTCATTTCATTTTGTTTCATGGCATGTCTTTCATCGTTTGTGCATTTCTAATGCATGATTAGTTCTCTTGTATGGCATTACTAGTCGACTCACTACAAACACCAAAACTCCAAAGCATGAATCACTATGAGTGATTGTTCAAGTAATTTTGAGCACTTCATGTAAAGTAGTAAAGCAGTGGTTGCGCCAACTTCCGCAGTCGCAATTGCCACTGGGCATGTAGCACTGCAAGTTATATGGTCTACTACCACGTGGCAGCAGTGGTGCTCGTCGTGGCGCCACCACGTCGGCATCCACATCGTCGTTGTTAGAGGACTGTCGGGGACTTAGACACTTATACGGGATCTGTAGGGTACCCTTAATTTTTGCACAGACTGAGACCAACACTGAGACCAACAGGAGCCTTAGGGGTGACAGCAGCGCACTGTAAAGGGGGGTTACACAGCCCGTCACAGTAGTCACAGCCGACACAGCCAACACAGCCCGTCACAGTAGTCACAGCCGACACAGCCGACACAGCCGACACAGCCCGTCACAGTCATCACAGCCGACACAGCCAACACAGCCCGTTACAGTCGTCACAGCAGACACAGCCGACACAGCCCGTCACAGCCCGTCACAGCCGACACAGCCCGACACAGCCAACACAGCCACACAGCCAGTCACAGCCCGACACAGCCAAACACAGTCGCACAGCCAGTCACAGCCCGTCACAATTTCACACAGCCAGTCACAGCTTGACACAGCTGTCACGATCATAGGGAACGGAGAGCAGGACAGGGAACGACAGTGGGGAACATGTTAGTTCACAGACGACGGTTAGTGAGGGAAACGGTTAGAACCACGGATAGGAAGATAAAGGGAAGAAACAGTGAATTGAGGGAGATCATTCGGAGAAGGACTTCTTGGTCATGAAGGAGAGGGGATCGGGCAGAGATGAAGAACGGAAGTGAAGATAGAGAGATGATGAGTAGATGCTTGATTTATGCAAGGCTGTAATGATATTGTAGAGCAGATTAGAGACACAATGGCTTCGGCCTGATACCTGATAAATCATAGTCGGATACTTTTACGATACAATCACACTGTGTAGAGAGATCTGAGTGAAGCTGTGAAATGAATGGATGAGCTGATGGAATCCAATAGATTGATAAAGCAAACTGATACTTAATTATCAATGGTAAGATAGCTAACATGAATACCAAAAGGGAAACAAATAGGAAACACCCCCATGATACACTAGCTGTAGGTCATGACTGATTGTTCTGCGCGGGCTGAGTACTTAGAGATTTCCAACTCTTCAATCTTGGAGTTTCCGCCTCGAATAGCGAAGGGATGGGTGAGTAAAAGCCGCGCGACATTTGGCGACCATACTGGGGACCTGGGACATGAACAACCAGATGTGACAGGCATCTGGTGGGATCATGGTGGTTGGACCATTAAAGAATTTGAAGTGAATCAAATTCCCTGTGGAACGAAGGAAGAAAGATTGTCGAAACAATTCTTTCAAAGGTTCTTGGAATTGCCAGACGGTTGTAAAGAAAATATTCTTAAACGAGTGCATGATGCTGATCCAGAATGGGGTCTGGAGAAAGGAGTGATAAAGATTTATCAGGTAGCCTGTAGAGGAAGAGCACGTTGGTTACCAACATTGGTTTATGTGATAGCATTGCTATCCATTAAACGAGTAGAGTTTGAAGGCTGGGAAGAAAGAAAGGTGAATGTTTATACTCATATGCATGAAGAGCTTGTACTGGTAAAGAATTGGATTCCAAAGGATATTTTGTGGATCAAACTCACACCAAGAACAGCTTTTCAGACTTGTTTGCCATATGGTTATATGGTAACGGAGACTTCAAGTATAGCCAAGGGTGCACTGAAGCTTGAAAGAAAAACCCAGGCATATACGAGAGATATTACAGAAGAGAGTTTTGGTTATTGCCACATTAAAAGAAATGAAAGACATGGGACATGAGTGATGAAAGAGAAGCTAGACGCCAGAGATATTCAGCAAAAAGAGAAAGCTATCTGAAAGCTAATTATCCATATCTTTGGGAGAGAGGAATAGACATAGGGGAATCATCTGGACCTCTCACACCATTAAGATCAAAGAGTGCATCACCTATACCGGAAGAACTAGAGTTGGATGCCACTCCTTCTGTTTCTTTGCAAGAAAGATTAAGGGAATTGGTACAGGAAGAAGATCAATCACGAGGTGAAAGATCTGAGGTACATCCTTGGATAAAAGACTTGACAGAAATCTTTGATAAGAGTTGGCATGGAACACCAAAAGCAGGAACTCCAGTTTCTGAAGTAGAAGGTGAAGAAGGAGAAGAGGATGTGGCAGAGCCGACGGAGAGTTCAGACTCTCCAACACCATTACAGTTGAGTTACATGAGTGAAGAAGAAACCCAAGGGCAGAACTTGGAGGATGAAAACAGAGAGAAGAAATTAGAAGAGGAAGAAAATGAAGAAGTAGACCCAACAGCTGAGGTTGAGACTACAACCAGGACATCCCAACCCGTTGGACCTGGATCAAGTGGAGCACTTGGATCACAGGCCAACGAAGGTGTCGGCTCAGGGGGATCAGGCGGGCTGCCTGGATCTGGCTCTGGGGGGACAGGGAGTGTGGGAAGTAGTGCAACTGAAGCTGGGAATACTGTGAATATCGTGGGGCCAGAAGCAGGGAGTGCTCAAGGGCCACCACTTGGTGGAAGATCCACCACAAAAACAAAAGGTCCAGAAGGACCAGCACCAGCAAGGGTGCCAGCACCTGTCAGTGGGCAGAAGGTAGGGCCACAGATGGCGTTACAACCAACACGGGCAAAACCACCCTTTCCAATATATTCAGGAAAAGGGGATCCCGATGTACACATTAGCCAATTTGAGCACATGTGTATAGTGAACAATGAGAATGGCGATGATGCCAAGATGAGACTGTTTCCTTGTTCACTTATCAAGAAAGCAAGTGAATGGTATGCAAGATTCCCTGATAATCATTTCCTAACCTGGAATGGCTTGAATACAACATTTCGAAATAGGTTCAGGACAAGTAAAACTGAGGATGAAGTGTATGGAAGTTTACAACAGCTGAAGCAGAAGAAGCATGAAACTGTTGAAGAGTATATGGAGAAGATGGAATTGATGATGAAAAAGCTGGCTGCAATACCAGCACCCGGGTTACAGAAGACTTGGTTTGTGAGTGGACTAAGACCAGAGTTGCAAAAGAAAGTGGATATGTTACCCCATAATACAGTGGAGGAGGCATTTGAAACTTCGAACAGAATTGAGCAATTGGGAATGCTCAGGAGAGAGAAAAAAGAAGATGAGGACTCTGAGGATGAGTCAGATGAAGAAGAAGAGCAAGAACTAAAAAGAAAGAGTAAGAGAAAGGAGAAGTTGAAGAGGGATAACTATGAAAAAAAATTGGAAGAAATCTTGAAGAAGTATGCCACAGAGGCTGCAACACATTGGAGGAAGGGTGTATGGTGTGCAAAGTGCCAGAATGAAGGCCATACCACCACAGAATGCCACATGAAGGAGAAACACTATACTATCTGTAAAATGGATAACCATTCTACTGAGAATTGTTACTACAACAGAAGGACAGCTGCAAGAGAACCTAGGCAAGTAAGGGTGCATCAGGTGCAGCCCCAGCCAAGAAGAAACAATGATCAGGACCACTATGGTAGGTCTGGTGGTTATAACAATGGCATGGAAGGGAGAGGTAATTCAAGAGGGAATTACCAAGGAAATTCCAGAGGCAACTATCAGGGTAATCCAAGGGGGAATTACCAGCCCGGGAATCAGGATTATAGAAATAATCCAAGAACAGACCAAGGGCGAGGACCCAATGGTGAAGAGCTATGTTACTATTGTAATCAGCCAGGACATCGCAAGGTAGCCTGTTCATTCTGGATAAGACACCAGAATGAGATGAGAGCTCCTGTGAATGAGGGCCCAGTGGTGGCAGCTCACATGGTTAGGCCATGTGTTGTACCAGAAGTAAGTACAATGATAGTAACAAGAAGTAAAGCCAAACTAATACCTCCAGTAGAAGAGGAAGAAGATGAGAATGGAAGTGGCAATGATATGCCTGAAGATGAAGAGACTTGGAAAGATGAGAAGGAACTGCACAAGGAAGTGGCAGATACTATAAGGGAAATGCAAAAGAGTACTGATATTCCTGTGGCAGATTCCTCTGATTCGGATGAAGAAGGGAGTGAGGAAGAAAGGAAAAAAGAAGATGCAGACATGCAAAGTAATGAGGAGACTTTGGCTGAAGTAATATGTCAGACCAAAGCAGAAATTACCATTGGACAGCTATTAGCTGTGGCACCTTATTGTAGGCACAGGCTGTATCAAGCAATCAATTGAATTCCCAAGAGACAGGAAACACAGACCTGAACAGCAAAGTGACCAGTTATAATGTGAAGCCGGAAGGGCGAGAAACAGTCATGGACTTTGATGATTCTATGCCAGTAATCCAATTGAGAATTGGAAGCACAGAACTAACTGATGTACTGATAGATGGTGGTTCTGGAGTAAATATCATGACAGACCAATTAAGGAAGAAGCTTGGTCTAAGTAACATGAAACCAGCCCCATTTACAGTAACAATGGCAGATCAAAGAAGTGTACAGCCATTGGGATTAATAAGAGGAGTTAAGATACAGATACAAAAAATGATCTTTATGATCACAGTAACTGTATTAAAAATGGATGAAGTCATGGAGGCTTACTCCTTATTATTGGGACGTCCGTGGCTGAAACAGGCCAGGGTATTCCATGACTGGAATTCTCAGTTACTAACCGTGCATAATGGGATACACGAGATACAAATTACCACAAAGAAATCTAGTAGATTACCTGCTACAAGAAGACCTCGAGGAGTCAGAGAGTATGACTGGAAAGGAGGACTGGATGAGGAGCAGGAAGCTACCCTATTTGCTGCACACCCAGAGTGGGAGCAGGTTGCAGAGATGCGGCTGGAAAGCCTAAGTTGTTTGAGAGGTATCTGCTGTGGTGTAGTGACAGCAACACCAACTGAAGAGGAAACTAGCATTTACCCATCACATTTCTATGAAGAGAGAGAAGGAGAAATAGAAATCCTAGAAGAACCAGCCACTGTGAGCTTACAGGATGAAGTGGTGACTGGTTGGACAATCACAGCTGATGAGCAGGTGAGGGAAGTAAATGTGGGAACTAAAGAGGAACCGAGGATGGTGAAAGTAGGAGCTGATTTGGAGCCGGAATTCTTCGAAGAAGCTAAAAGCTTGTTCATCAAATACAGAGATGTATTTGCTTGGAGCTATGAGGATCTAAAAGGGATACCACCTGAAGTCTGTCAGCATAAGATTGAACTGGAACCAGGGTCAGTACCAATCAAGCAGGCGAGGTATAGAATGAATCCCAACTACGCACAGAAGGTTGGAGAAGAGATAAAGAAGTTGGCTGAGGCTAAGTTTATATACCCAATAGAGTATACAACTTGGTTGTCACCCATTGTTATAGTTCCCAAGAAGAATGGCAAACTAAGAGTATGTGTGAACTATAAGAAGCTGAATGCTTGTACGAAGAAAGATCCTTTACAGCCACTGATTATACTACAAAGTGGGTGGAAGCTAAAGCTTTGAGGGACAACACAGCCAAGTCCACAGCAAGGTTCATGTACGAGAACATACTTACATGATTTGGCTGTCCCTTAGAATTTATCAGTGATCAAGGAAGTCACTTCATGAATGAGACCATTGAGTTGTTGACTAAAGAGTTTATGATTGTGCATAGAAAGAGTACAACATATTACCCACAGGGTAATGGGCAGGCAGAGGCTACCAACAAAATACTATGTACTATCTTGGCTAAGATAGTCAATGCAAACAGAACGGATTGGGATACAAAGCTGCTGACAGCTTTGTGGTCATACAGGACTTCATATAAAGTCACCACTAAGTATACACCATTCCAATTAGTTTATGGTATGGAAGCCTTACTTCCAGTGGAATTCCTATTACCTACCATGAGAACGGAGTGGGGAAAAAGATATATACCATGTGGAAGAAGTACGTGCTGATGCAGCTGATAATATGACCAGAATTCAGATGAAGCGAAAGGAACAGTTTGATGAAGGCAAGTTAAAGACTTTTAAGACGGGGGATTTGGTTCTATGGTTGCAGAAGAAAGGAAAGATTCAAGCTTCTAAGCTTAAATCACCATGGAAAGGACCTTATGTCATACAAAAGATGTATGATAACAACACCGCCATGTTACAAACCATTAACAAAGAAATGCTGGGAAGAGTCAATGCAAATAAGTTGAAGGGGTACAGTGGTATCCATGACAAACCCTTGCAGCATGATTTGCATGTTGAACCGCAAGAGCAGTCACGGGCTGCACCAATGTTACGAACGAAGTATGGAGCACTTGTCGCTAGGCCGAGCATATATGACCAGGGAGGGCAAAACAAACGTGACACAGCCTATCACAGCCCAACAAGGCAAAACACAGCCTATCACAGCCCAACAAGGCAAAGCACAGCCTATCACAGCCCATCAAGGCAAAGCACACCCTATCACAGCCCATCAAGGCAAAGCACAACCTATCACAGCCCATCACAACGTGACACAGCCTATCACAGCCCAGCACGGCGCAACACAGCCTATCACAACCTACCACGGCGTGTCACAGCCTATCACAGCTTACCACAGTGCATCACAGCTTATCACAGCGTAACACAGTATGACACAGCCTGTCACAGCTCAACACAGCCTACTAAAGTTACACGATCCATAGAATCAGTGACAAGTGGACGCATAATAACTTCAGGAAAATGGCTGACGGAAGAGAAAAAACGGAAATTACTTTAAAAATAGACACGTGGAGGTCAGGGCGCGACACACAGCCGAGAAGGAAGTGCAAGAGCAGGTTTCAAAAAGAAAGAGGACAAGAACGGCCGTCAAAAGGGATGAAAGGCGGGCCTATTAATGAATACGGAAAAAGGGAAACGGAACGAACGGCAAGTACAGAAAAGCAGAATTCTTGTCACATGTGTGATCCTAGTGGACTATCCAACAGGGAAAGTCCACTAAAGAAAATAAAATCTAAAATCCAGTCACAGCGGATACAGCCAATAGAAAACCAGAGAAAGGATCAAGAAAATGGAGGGAAATTGAGCGCAAGAGGCGGCGCCGTTCTGAGTAACGGGCGTCTCGACGGGACAGACCATCAATGCTATAGCTTGGAAAATATGGAGGAACTAACAGACTATACGCTCGCAATATTACTTACGCAGTGGCATAGACACGAAAGGACAGAGAGGAGCTTTTCTCTTGAGCGATGCTTGCAAGCCCCGCAGGCTTACAAGAAATTACCCATAGCTTTCTGCGGCAACCATACGTTTATGTTTTGTGCACTACAGGCATTCCTGCAGTTGTTACAGCCAAAACAGTTCTGTGAGTCTAAAATGAAGAGAGTGAGAGGAATGGAGGAAATCAGGGTGAAGAGCACCACAATTCTGCAGAAACAAACGATTGCTACCCCACAGGCGATACAGATACTGGAGGAGCTGAGATTGCAAGGATTGCAAAGCCTAGATTGGACACTACACCATAGACAGTACATGTTACAATTTTTGCAGAACTTTGAGCCAAGGACAGGAACAACAACGGTGAAGGGAGTTGAATTAATGATTACTCCCCTATACCTCCAGCAATTGTTTCGATTGCGAGCAGGTCAGGTGCATGTGGAGGAACACAGGGCAAGACTGCAAATAGGGGACTTATTCCAAGAAGGGAGTTTCTTTAAAACTCAGGGTTATGCTTGTACCAAGGCTGTGTACCCAGGGCTAAAAGAGGTAGGCCAGGTATTGAACGTTCTGATTGCCATGAAACAGAACCAACAGTATTTGAGCAGATCCTTCACGGAGGAAATACTCAAAGGCCTGAAGGGACAAGAGGTACAATGGGCGGACATATGTACAACGCACTGGTAGAGGAGATGAAAAGATTACAAGGTACTACCGCAAAGTCTCCTATCATAGTGTCTGGCCCAATCATTGCTCAAATAATCCTTGATTCTGGCATACTTGATGCGCAAGAAAGAAAGGAAATGGGAGTGTTTGAGCCAGAAACAACTGCAATGGAAGAGCAAGGCTCTTCACACAGTGAGGGTGGACTAGCAGGGCAACCCGAGACTAAGAGGCAGAGACGGGGAAAGACTGTAGTGGCGGATCCACTGGCTTCACGGACTCCGCATGATAATGTTTCCCAAGCTCATGGTCGGGAAGGGGCACAGCAGCACAGAGAAATGCTATTTCTGGAAGCAGGACCTTCAGAGAGGGAGGAGGAAGTTACTTCTGTATCACAACCACCACAGCCAATTGATCGACTTGTCACAAGGTCACAAGTTATCCATGCAGCTCAACCAAAAATAATTGATTTGGAAAGAGAATGATTAGATATTCCAACTACAGAACAGATAGTGGCAGAAATGGAGAAGGGGGACCTTCTCTATGAATATTCTGGTCTGGTCAAGGAGACAGAGATCCCAGAGGTGCAACAGTTGCCCAAGGGAAATCCTGAGGTGCATATAATACACACACCTGTGTCGGAGGTACCACAGGCGGAAGGTCATGACACTGTAGCACCGGTGATAGATGAAGTAGTTCAGGAAGAAAATCCGGTGGGACAATGGCTTGAATGGTTCGTGAGACATCACACTGTTGAAGATCATGAGGAAGAGCAGCAACCTCACCATGATGACCCTCAACAGGCAATGCTGATGAGTTCCATAGGCAGGACACTTAATTTGTTGGGGACTTATGTCAAATCCCATGTTCCAATTACCCAATTGACAGCCTTGAGAGAGGAACTCAGGAAGGAGTTTGAGGCTCGACTAGCCACTGAGTGTGCAAACAAGGTCGATGAAGAGGTCACTCTCAAGATGAAGCAGGACTTGGGAAATACAGAAATGGCTTTGCAATTGGCCAAGGAACAATTGATTGAGGCAGGCCTCGCGCAAGACCAGTTGCACGAAGCACATAAGCATCAGCTATACCAAATGCAGGTGCAGCATGAAAGCAAGTTGCAAGAAGTGAATGCACTACATACGGAGTTGCAGACAGTGCATGACAGGATGGCGATACAATGTGCTACATTTACAACTATGCCTGACCAATCTACAAAAGAAATAAACAGTCAAGCGGAAAAATGTACGAAGGCAGAAAAAGAGAATGTTGAGCAAATGAAGCTCATTGCCGATATGAAGAATACAATCTGTCGCAATGAAGATACTTTCAAGCAATACAGGCAGATTGAAGCTAATCAAGAGAAGCACATTGTGGAGTTGCAACAAACCATCATGGCCAATAGAAATGAAATCGCGGTCAATAACAAGGCTTGGAAGGAAGCCAATAATCTACTTGCTGCTTATGCGCAATTGGTTGAACCTTAGGCGAAGCGCATGGAGGCTTTACAACAGCAGTTGGAATTGTACAAGCTAAGAGAGGAGCAAACTCTCAGGGGAACCACAAGCAACTTGGTGGATAACAGCCTCTGGTTAGCACAAGGGCCAGTAGAGGGCAAAGCACGACGAAAGCTCACCCAAAGCGAGATGAATGAGCTCAGGCTGCAGGTGCAGAACATTGCCACAACTACTATAGACAATGTCTATAGTAGGATAGCAGAGTTACAAGAGGATGTAGACGGACTCCAGACTCAAGTGGAAGACCTCACTTCAAACATCGACAAAAGAGTCTATATCCCTCAGGAACAGCTAATGGCTTCTTATTTACAAGCCAGAACTTTGGCTTTTCAGTCTTCACAGGAGGTGCAGGAGATGCCAATGATACAAGAGCCAGTACCACCACCACCACAACAAGTCACTGTACCAGTAGCTGAACCTGTGGTTACTACAACCACACCACAGCCGGAGGTATGGGGCAATGCCGCTTTTAACCCACCTAAAACTCCAGCTGCAAGGGAGTACAGTAGGGCTATGATTATGCCCTTCAACCAAATTCCCATCATGTTGGATTTGGCTTGGAAAGAATTTAGTCCTCCGCAGTCATTCGCACATTACTACCAAATCATGCGTATTTGGCTGCCAGTGGCAACTAGGACTAAAGTTCCTCCGAACAATCGACATATTGAAGATCATCACTTTGCACAATACTGGCACGAGGCAGGTACCATGTTGAGGGAATTGATTGCTTTCCAGGTTGTACATGGACTCATTTATACCAAGACCAAGGAGGTAGCAAGTATTGTCATGGGATGCGGGTTATACTACGATGCTTGTTTTCTGGTACGTTACCACATTGAGCAACAAAAGATGCAAACACGCTTTCTGAGTTATTCCAGTGGAGATCATTGGGTATTACCTTCGGTGCCACCTCATATGTACCTATATGACCCAAAAGTTATGATGCAAAAGGATTCTCAAATTCGTTCATGGTTTCAAGCGGCCTGGAACCATTTGTCAACACAAAAATTCGGCATTGATGACATTTTCTATAAGGGACATGTGGCATGGAAATACTTGCACGCTGCACCAGTAATTGGTACCCCACTCACCTGGACAGACAAGGAGCTCAGTGTCTACACCAATTTTGCTGTTCAGCGGTTACACCAAGTTGTAAAATACAAACTTCCAGACATGGTAGGACAACATTGTATGCCCCAGATGATTCCACAAAAAGTTCGAAAATTAAAACACCTGAGAGGCGATGAGGATTCTGATACAACTGTTTCTTCACCGAATTCTTTTGACATGGGAGAAGACTATGCAGTTCAGATGGCAGAGAAGAAGCGACGGGGGTCTCCTATGCCGGAAAGGTTACCTCGATATCAGCCTCCAGAGGGCCTCACTTATCCAGGTAGTGATCAACCATCTCGGTCAACCACAGACAGACCTCGGGCTCGTACACACAGTCCGCCACGAAACTCTCAACGTCAAAAAGGTGCTCACTCACAAAGCTTTGCTAATCGAAAGCAGTAAACCGTGAGGACACGGCTTTTTGAGGGGGAAGGGGTAATGTTAGAGGACTGTCGGGGACTTAGACACTTATACGGGATCTGTAGGGTACCCTTAATTTTTGCACAGACTGAGACCAACACTGAGACCAACAGGAGCCTTAGGGGTGACAACAGCGCACTGTAGAGGGGGGTTACACAGCCCGTCACAGTAGTCACAGCCGACACAGCCAACACAGCCCATCACAGTAGTCACAGCCGACACAGCCGACACAGCCAACACAGCCCGTTACAGTCGTCACAGCAGACACAGCCGACACAGCCCGTCACAGCCCGTCACAGTCGTCACAGCCGACACAGCCCGACACAGCCAACACAGCCACACAGCCAGTCACAGCCCGTCACAATTTCACACAGCCAGTCACAGCTTGACACAGCTGTCACGATCATAGGGAACGGAGAGCAGGACAGGGAACGACAGTGGGGAACATGTTAGTTCACAGACGACGGTTAGTGAGGGAAACGGTTAGAACCACGGATAGGAAGATAAAGGGAAGAAACGGTGAATTGAGGGAGATCATTCGGAGAAGGACTTCTTGGTCATGAAGGAGAGGGGATCGGGCAGAGATGAAGAACGGAAGTGAAGATAGAGAGATGATGAGTAGATGCTTGATATATGCAAGGCTGTAATGATATTGTAGAGCAGATTAGAGACACAATGGCTTCGGCCTGATACCTGATAAATCATAGTCGGATACT
This sequence comes from Takakia lepidozioides, assembly GCA_030704615.1. Classification (NCBI taxonomy): domain Eukaryota; kingdom Viridiplantae; phylum Streptophyta; class Takakiopsida; order Takakiales; family Takakiaceae; genus Takakia; species Takakia lepidozioides. The sequence goes on from CM060734.1 coordinate 43,552,169, forward strand.
TTTACGATACAATCACACTATGTAGAGAGATCTGAGTGAAGCTGTGAAATGAATGGATGAGCTGATGGAATCCAATAGATTGATAAAGCAAACTGATACTTAATTATCAATGGTAAGATAGCTAACATGAATACCAAAAGGGAAACAAATAGGAAACACCCCCATGATACACTAGCTGTAGGTCATGACTGATTGTTCTGCGCGATTGACTTTTACGACTCAAAATGAGTCGTTACCCCAGTGGTAAATGACACGAATGCTTCTAGTACGGGACTAGCCCCATGGGCCAAATGGAAGTTGGAGGAGAAGCCACCTAAGACTTTGAACGAGGCAATTGAGAGGGCTGAATGTTTCTCGGATGTCCCTAGGGGCGAAAGACAAGGTCGTACGGAGCTGAACCACAAGAAGACCCGGCGGGAGGGTGACTCATTTCGACTGGAAAAGAAGTAGGATAGGCCACGCAGCGACAATGGCACGTGGAAATCGAAGGGATGGCCTTCACACGCCAAGACGACACCCGGTGCTCCGAAAGGAAAATCAAGTGCGACGCCTTATGGCGGACAAAAGGCGACCTTCAATGGAGTGTGCTTCAATTGTGGGGAGCCCGGGCACATGGCCAAGAAGTGTACGAATCCCCGACAATTGAACATGACTCGGGCAACCACGGAGTTGTCCGAAGCTTCCATCAGCCGCTTGGTGGAGGCGGTGGTCGCCAAGACTTGCAAGGTAGGCAACTACTCTTGTGATTTGTATCAAGAAACTGGGGACGTGACTTCTGCGTGAGCGTGAGAGCGTACGCTCACGCGGAGGTGATGTGGCGTGAGCGCGGGGTCACGCTTACGTGGCATGAGCGTGAGGCTGACGTGGCGTGGGCCTGCTGACGTGGCAGTCGTTAGAATAACGTGGCATCTGGACAACTTGCCAGATGCCATGTCATCATAAACATGTAGCACCTATAGCCGAGGGGCCTATAGCCGTGGCATTCATTCATGCAAAACACCAGAAATTAAAATGCAGGAACGACTTGTGAAAGCATTTGCATCCATTCCATTTATTTTCGAACGACTACACACAAGAAAGAAATGACACACATTGCACAACATAATTGGAGGCTGCATTGGCATCAAATATATGAAGGGACATCAAGTTCAAGTTTCAACTCTTGTGAAATCCAGTAATGGAATTTGCAGATGACCAAAGTGAAGATGATGCTATGTGCTCCTATCCCGCTGCATAAGTGTATTCACCTCGTTGAAACTCATGGTTGCCTGGTGAATGAAAATGTCGCGTCTGGGATCACATACCATTCTGTTCAAGAAGATAAAATATAGATGCTTGCAGGGTATAAATTTGCCTATCTTTCCCAAACTTGTTGTAAGCATGCCAACAAAATCTGGACAGGTGCAGTTGGGGAAATTTGAAACTGCGATGTCGTACAACCGGTCGTGCATAGCGGATGTGGAGGTCATCATAGTGTAGATTCGTCCATACCCGGGATGTGGAACTTCCGTAGTGCCTATAACACGACCTTGAAGCATTCGAGAGGATTCCACCTTGCCGAAATGCTCGACAGTCGGAGGGAAACGACGAACCAGCTTCCCATTTTGTTTTGTTGGCCATGCATCAGCATTCGGTGGTGGCACTCCAGAACTTGCTGAAGTAGAAGCACTTGCATGTACAGAGGGGGCTCGCTGAAGGGAGAAGCCTGCCTCCTCCAGCATGGCAATCTCGTGAGTTGTGAGATGTGCCCCCACCTTCACAGGCTAAACGCTTGGTGGAGGAGGCTTCATGACAACTGATGGTCGCACAGTCCCACGCACGCACCTACCACAGTCGTCAGGGCAGAACCAGAATTTGTGGTTCTTCGCCTCGGCTTGCCCGTAAGGCGTGAACAAACCAGTGAAGGTCAAACCCGGAGTGCGGACCTTGCCTCTGGATATAGAGGACTTGCATTTCTCACGATTGGTTGCTCTGATTGCTGTGCACTTCACCCGAGACCCAACAGTAGTGCGTTCTATGTGCCAGACTTTGTCGGGCACATGGACTCCACCACAGGGGGGAGCACGTTCGCCTCCTGCCCCATTGCACTCACTATGGGAGATGGCTGCCTTTGGCTTTGTGACAAAGGATCGTCCGCACTGGATATGCCGGAAACGAACCTCTGATGAAATGGAACACGCGGCATGGAGAAGTTGTCCCTGTCCAGCCTGTGGGAGTCCACATCCGACCCAAGAGGGGTGTTCAATTTCCGTTTACAAGACCCGAATCTCTCCTCACCCTCCAGAAGGGGAACTCTGGACACCAGTGGAGTTCCTTCCGCACACATGTTGACAGCCCTGGCAATCTTGTTCGGATCCCCTGATCTTCTTGCTGCTCGCAACATCAACTCGGACTTGTCTGGACCCTTGCCACCAACGCCACCCCGCAAGAACTCCCGATATCTCGTCTGTTGCAGTAGAGCTCGAATCAGATCATCTGCCGTCGCCACACACAAATCCCGGCCCCGCTTTCCAGATTGCTGCAACCATACATTGTGCACCGTCTCTGCCAGATTGCAAGAGGGCATGTCCGTCATCTCCTCAATTGAGAAGTGCTGCAAAATGGAAAAACATATATCAGAAAGAGGACAGGCACACCCCACCATAGCAGACATGATTGGAAATGGATACAAAGTCAATGAAATTTTCAAGTTTTCAAATGCACGCACCATTGTCATGCATGCTCCCCATTGTCTGTACTGGAAGTGCCAAAATGCCAGCTAGTCTTCTAGCGCTCTCATACTGTCTTCTGATGCAGCCCAAGATGAGAACCACCAGGCACAAATTGTCTAGAACAATGTATTCGCCTCTGCCATGCTTTTCGCATCTTTGTACAGTTTGCATAGCCTAAGATGAATAGGCTGCATTTCCGGTTTGATGTCTACCTTTGTATTTTTCTCAAGGGACTGGGTCCAATGGAAAAGACATGTTCGCTCTCTTCCTGGCATTGGCACCTTTGGATCTCCTGATCCAAACACAATGCGAATAGCATTGAAGTTTGCTTGAGCACTGCCTGCCATAAATCCGGCGAAATTTGGACATGGGACACCTTGGGAGTCCATAACGCGAATGAGACTTCTCCACATTAGCTGCTGCGAATCCGCATCCTCTGATTGCATGTCACACACTGCAATTGTCATGACTCGCTGGTAGAAAGGATCGTAAACATGACACGCCATTGTAGTCCAGTCTTTCACTCGTTTGACGTGATCAAACATAAGGAAACAGTTATGAAGATCACCACCCTTCTGCATGCGCTTCACAAGACTGACTCCACTGGGGGGCTGCTATTTCATGAGCCATGAGCCATGAGCGGCATGAGCCATGAGCAGACTCGTAACTGCCGAAAAAATCATGAGCAGTAATTTTTTTCAGAAATGATTGTCCACAGGAATAGGGTACTTCCGGTTTCTGTTTGGCAGTACGGTAATTATCTGGTTTCCCTTGGAGCAAAGGCCCATTGAGTTGATGCAGGTCCACATCTTCTTCAGAATTGGGACGCCACTCTTACGGGTCCACTTGGCAATTCCCGCCTCTGTGTTTTTGCCTTTGCTGGCAAGGACCACCACACAACCTTTGTCATCCAATACCATGCAGGCTAGCCCAAACCCTTTCTTCCAAAAGTCCTCAGAAAATACTTGCTCCAAGAGGGCACAATATCCAGTCCTTCCAGAGGCTCTCCATCTGGAATATCCAAAGATGATCAAATCAATGACCAGTCGGTCCGTTTTCCACGCCTCATGCAATTCTTCCCTTCACTTGTCATTGCAAAGAAATCCATCATGGCTACAAATCCTGGAGTGTCTACAGGCTCTTCTGCAGTCGCCTTCCTTAGAGCTTTGGCTTTCAGGCCTTCCATTTGCTTGATGTGTGCTAACTTGGCGGCCGGCCGGCCATCCAATGCCCTCAAAAAACTCTCATTCGCACACTGAATCACTGTTTTTGGCTCCAAACTTTGGCCTGCCCTTCATTTCCACTAGCTCGCACGGGTGCTCCCCCGGGAGGTTGAAGAGTGTCTTCTTTGCTGAGTCAGTTTTCACAGCTTTCATAGTAAGAGGGGTTAGAGGGGATTTTGGCTGGCCACCAAACACCGCCATCATCCTTCAGCATTTTTTTGAATTCCGTGTTGCGAGTGTGGTAGTGGGGACCCTAGGCTGCTAACTCTTCTATTGTCGGGCATGCGATCCACCTTCCTCATTCTCAATGGAAACATAGAAGGTGGCAGACCCCAGCCAATAGCCTTCTTGGAATGCGAACTTCATCTTATCCACATCCCTTGCGAGAGCAAGCCTCACTATCAGGAGGGAGACCATTCAACAGAGTGGAATTCGCAGTGTGCAAGGGAAGACCTTGGTCCTAAGAACTCTGCCAATGCTGCTGTGAGTCTCCTCCAACATTTGATTCTCTGCACTCTGAAAATCCTCTTGCGACATTTTTGGGGGTGGGGGAAGGGGCTGTTCAGATGGACCACCAGAGCCGTGCCTGTATTCTTGGGAATGTAGCCGGGCAGATCATGTGGGAGAATGTAGTCGTCCATACCTCCCCTATTGCCACGAAAGTCCTATTCTAGGTAGGAGAAGTCGAGCTCCCCATGTTAAGAAACAACACCTTCATCCGCTGAAAGATTGACCAGGACAGGAGTGCTAGAGATCGGTGTCGGAGCAGCTGCCCGAGCTTCTGCAGAGTTGCCCCCGGTTTCCTTCTGAAACTCCTGCAAGAACTGAGCTTCAACATGTGGAGGGGTTTTGCTGGAGACTGCTCTGCCCTTGCTTTCGCCCCCTTCTGCTTCTTACTCTTTGCAAGGGAAAGGGGACTCCTCCGTTCTCGTCCGATTCTCCACCGCCCCGTCTACTTCTTGCTCTTCGTAGGGGAAGGGACTGATCCGATGGGGTAGTATATTCCTCAACAACCGCCTGATGCTTCATGCTCTTTAATTTTTTGGAGAAGGGGACGACCCATGTTGGCGACTCTCCATCATCTTCATCGTCAAATAGCCTCTTTCTCTGCTGCTTTCGACTTGAAACCTTTACCTTTCCAAAGCATGTCCTTGAAGAGCACAAGGTTAGGCCCGACAGGAGGACCCATGCTAGAAGGTCGAGGGTGTGTGCGGGCTGCAGTAGCTTCCTCCTTTCGTCCTGCGGGTCTTCAGAGCCCTACGATCCCTCCACCACCTCACTATGAGGCTGTGCAACATAAGAGAAACTAAAGAGAAGAAATGAGGCAAAGAATGGTGTTGGAAGGGGTGTTAGAGCAGTGAAAGAGTCACCAGCGAAAGATGACATCAAACGGCGGAGATGCACCGTATGATTCGAAAGGTCAGGGCCTACGTGTCTCCTCGTGAGGCAGGTGGCCCCTACGTCGCTGGAAAATTGAATTCGAAGAAATAGAGGTCTAGTGTCTGTTGGACAGTCAGTGATGATGCAACGGTCCGGCATTACCGCCTCCGAATATATGTTGGCAATGACCCCTTCAACTGCCATTTCAGCCTCTATGAGTCAACAGACCAAATGCGATGCGGCATTAGTGGCCGTTCGATCAGGATACCTCCCTACTGCATCACGAAAGAGGATAAAGATGCCAGGGAGGATGGCAGTCAGTGGTAAATGCGGTACCGCATTTCCGTCCCCTTCGTGAACCCTCTTTACTGAAGGCAAGCGTGGAGGGCAGCTGGGACGGAAATACGGCACCGCTTTTCCGTCCCTATTCTCAGGATGGTAAGGCTGGATGGCTGGATTTGCGGCCATCCTATCATGAAGAAAAGGTTGTTTAGCAAGTTCGATGGGAATGCGGTGCCACACTTCCGTTTCGCTGTCCTGTCTGCCAGAGTAAGTGGTAGCGGGCCTGGAATGCGGCACCGCAATTCCGTCAAAGCTGTCATTAAGAAAATGTACAATGACAGTCCAGACGGAAATGCGGCACCGCATTTCCCTTCAAATGCCAAGTACGCAAACCGAAGTGGTCTTCTAGACGGAAATGCGGCACCGCATTTCCGTCCCACCAAAAATGAAGGGATGGTCACTATCAGTCCGGACGGAAATACGGTGGCGCGTTTCCGTCCAGACTCTCGGGAAAGCAATGTCTGGACGGGAATGCGGCACCGCATTTCCATCTGACCACCTGTTTAGGGATCGTACAGTTGGAGCCCAGACGGAAATGCTGCACCGCATTTCCGTCCAGACTGTTAAAAATGCATGGTGGAATGGGAGCCCGGACGGAAATGCGGCACCGCATCCCACCATGTATTAAGGATACTTAGGTGTGAGTTAGGAAATGCGGCACCGCATTTCCATCCACAATGGTAGAAAGGCATGGTCCAGTGGGACCCCAAACGGAAATGCGGCGCCGTATTTCCGTCCCACCAGGTGTTAAGGGATGCTTAGGTGTCAGTCCGGACGAAAATGCGGCAACGCATTTCCGTCTAGACTGTTAAAAATGCATGGTGGAATGGGAGCCCGGACGGAAATGCGGCACCGGATTATCATCCCACCATGTGTCAAGGATGCTTAGATGTCAGTTAGGACGGAAATGCGGCACCACATATCCATCCACAATGGTAGGAAGGCATGGTCCAGTGGGAACCCGGATGGAAATGCGGTGCCGCATTTCCGTCCCACTAGGTATAAAGTGATGGGTAGGTGTCAGTCCGGACAAAAATGCGGCAGCACATTTTCGTCGCCAGGTTCATCCCGCCCACCTCTTTTCCCCAAATGATGATCATTGTGCAAAGCGGGATGTGAGTCAGGACGGAAATGCGGTGCCGCATTTCCGTCTCGACTGCCATCCACCCGTGCTCTTTGAAAGTCGTTTGACGGTGGTTTTTTTTTTCCCCCTCTAGTCATTCCCGCTGGATGGTAATTGCGGCGCCGCATTTTCAACCACAGGGGGGAGGGGGGAAATAACCCCTGATTCTTTTTCCTCTAGTCATCGCCGTTGGATTGAAATGCGGTGCCGCATTTCCATCCGAAGGGGGTGAAAACAAGAAATAAAAAATTCTCAGTTTATGTTTTTTTTCTTTTTTTTCTCTTGTCATCCCCGCTAGATGGAAATGCGGCGCCGCATTTCCAACAACAGAGGGTAGAGGGGGGGGGGGTGGAAAAAGCAACCCTAACTTTATTTTTTCTTGTCATCGCCACTAAATGAAATGCGGCGCCGCATTTCCGTCCATAGGGGTGGGGACAAAAAAGTTTTTGTTTTTTCTTTGTTTGTTTTTTCCCCCTCCCCCGCCCCCCTCTAGTCATCCCCGTTGGATGGAAATGCGGCGCCACATTTCCAACAACAGGGGATGGAAGGGGGAAAAAAAAAAAAACCCTAACCGTTTTTTTCCTCTTGTCATCGCCGCTGTATTGAAATGCGGCGCCGCATTACCGCCCATAGGGATGGGGACAAAAAAAGTTTTTTTTTTTTTTTTTTTTTTTTTTTTTTTTTCCCCCCCGCCCCTTAGTCATCCCCGCTGGATGGAAATGCGGCGCCGCATTTCCAACAACAGGGGATAGAAGGGGGGAAAAAAAAATAATCCTAACCATTTTTTTTCCTCTTGTCATCGTCGCTGGATTGAAATGCGGTGCCGCATTTCCGTCCATAGGGGTGGGGACGAAAAAAAATCCCCCCCCCCCCCCCCCCCCCCCCCCCCCCCAGCTTTTTTAGTCATCCCCGCTGGAAGAAATGCGGTGCCGCATTTCCAACAACAAGGGGTAGAAGGGGGAAAAAAATAACCCTAACCGTTTTCTTCCTCTTGTCATCGCCGCTGGATTGAAATGCGGCGCCGCATTTCCGTCCATACGGTGGGGGGGGCCGTGGGGGGAAAAAAAATAAAAAAATAAAAAAATTGTGGGTTCTTTTTTTTTTTCTTGGTTGTTCTCTAGTCATCCCCGCTGGATGGAATGCGGCGCCGCATTTCCAACAACAGGGGGATAGAGAGGAAAAAACAATAACCCTAACCTTTTTTTTCCTCTTGTCATCGCCGCTGGATTGAAATGCGGCGCCGCATTTGCGTCCATAGGGGTGAAAGGCAAAAAATAAATAAATAAATGAAGTTTGTTTTTTTGTTTTTTTTTGCCCTCTCTAGTCATCCCCGTAGGATCGAAATGCGATGCCGCATTTCCAACAACAGGGGGTAGAGGGGGGGGAAAAAATAACCGTAAAAAATTTTCTTTGCTCTTCTCATCACCGCTGGATTGAAATGCGGCGCCGCATTTCGGCCTATAGGGGGTAGAGAAAAAAAAATCCAAAAAAAAACATTTCCTTGTTTTTTCTAGCTCTACCCGTTGGATGGAAATGCGGTGCCGCATTTCCGACCACAGGGGGGGGCGGGTAAGAAAAACCAGAACCCTAATTTTTTTCTCTATAGTCATCGTCGTTGGATAGAAATGAGGCGCCGCATTTCCAGAAGGCAATGGGTGTATGGCAGGTGGGACGGAACACTGTCATGGAGGCAAGGGTAACTGGTAGTGGCGACTGAAATGCGGCACCGCATTTCCATCCCACTGTTATGGAGGCAAGGGTAACTGGTAGTGGGGACGGCCGAAATGCGGCACCGCATTTGCGTCCCCACTGTTATGAATGCAAGGTCTTCCGGCAGTCCGGACGGAAAAGCGGCACTGCGTTTCCGTCCCCACTGTAGTGAAGGCAAGGTCCAATGGCAGTCCGGACGGCAATGCAGCATTTCCGTCCGTCCCCACTATAATGATGGCAAGGTCCAATGGCAGTCAGGACGGAAATGCGACACCGCATTTCCATCCGTCCCCACTGTCATGAAGGCAAGGTCCAATGGCAGTCCGGACGGAAATGCGGCACCGCATTTCCGTCCCCAATGTCATGAAGGAAGGGTCTCAGGGCAGTCTGGACGGAAATGCGAAACCGATTTTCCGTCCCTACTGTCATGAAGGCAAGGGTGTATAGTAGGTGGGACGGAAATGTTGTGCCACATTTCCGTCCTACTATTATGGAGGCAAAGGTAACTGGTAGTGGGGACTGAAATGCGGCACCGCATATCCGTCCCCATTGTCATGAAGGCAAGGTCTAATGGCAGTCCGGACGGAAATGCGGCACCGCATTTCTGTCCCCTCTGTCATGAAGGCAAGGGTGTATGGCTGTCCGAACGGATATGCGGTGCGGCATTTCTGTCCCATTGTCATGAAGGCACGGTAAGTGGTAGTGGGGACGACCGTCCCCACCGCAAGCTCGAATGGCAGTCCGCCCACCTCACTTCCCCAAAATCCACTGAAGGGGTACATGTTGATGGCAGCCTGGACGAAAATGCATCGTCGGAGTTCCGTCCCCTTGACATCCACCATACTCGCTCCTCAGTGGATCAAATTCGGTGTCAGTCTGCGGCACCCCATATGAGGCAAGTGTTCTGCAATTCGAGTGATACACGACAACATTGTGGATAGATGATAAGAAGGAACCCAGTTGGGGTTGTCCATGCTCCTACTTTCACGGGAAGATTTGTCCATGCAAAGTTTGCGGAGGCGACGACGACCCAGTTCTGGTTCTGTAGGCATGACATTATGACTTGTGTCTATGGAAAGCCCAAGTACGGCATACAAGCAGTGCCAGAGGCTCCCCGGTGTGGCTGGTGGAACCGGGATACAATATGAGTCAGGTTGAGGCCGACGCCTTACTGCAGCAGGATTTGGATGGTGCAGCGCACTGACGTCCCCAGACAACCATTTCGGTTCCACAGCCTCCACCACCGACCCCTATGAGAGCAAGAACAAATGTATGTGACAACTCTAAGCATCCTACACAACGTTGGGAAAACCGAAGAGACGGCGACCTCCCTCAAAAGTGAACGAGACAAGGATGGGGAATGCACTTGGGATGAACTATACAATCCAGAACTCAACATAATGCCCCACCAGGCTTCGGGCGTGTGTATCAGATGGCCACGGCAGGCTTAGTTGTCCGCAATGAGGTGTACACCATCACCATTTCAGAATTACCCACCTGCAATTGCACCGACTTCCAGATCATGGCGAAGAAGGGGGCATCATACTGCCCTTGCAAGCATCTGTACTACGTGTACCTAAAGAGCCTCTGGTATAATTCCACAACTCATCACTTCATACATGCACTAGCGTTGAGCCCCGACGAGATGTACACTCTTCTGAATATGGATCCAGGGGACCAGTGAGCTTGGCTTGCGGGGCACAAGACAATGTTACGCCCATTCTTTTCGGAGTTTCAGTTATAGTAGAACTGTACTACTGCAAGTACCTCTAACTTTGGCTACAGAAAGGTTTGACTTATGTCTTGTCTACCAGTAACCTATTTTGGTCAAACTAAGATAATACTATGTCATTACCTTCTGTTTCCACGTGCCTGGATTTTGTTTTTTTTGGGGGTTCTTGTTTTCTGCTCTCCCAAACTTTGCTTATCTCATTCGACCCCGGCGGCAAGAAAATGCGGCGCCGCAGTTCCAAGTAACGTAGTAGGTACTGGTAGTTGCAGCCTTGGTCATAGTAAGATAATCGCACCGAGTCTTCAGGGCGCCGACCGTCGAGAACATTGAACCCCTTAGAATTCTCGCACGTGCGAACCGTAATGCGGCACCGCATTTCCTAGTGGAGTGGCAAACCTTTCCCACAGAATGCAGGAAGAAGAAGCAAGAATTTTCAAGCACTGCAGACTGTGTTGTTGCATGGGGATCATACAATCGTGACAGAAGGGTCAGCTTCATTCCAATGTTAGGGCATATAAAACCGCGGAATACTCTATACACGCCAGTATACAGCGTCCTTTTGCTGTGGTATACTGGATTTCTCATTGCACGGTCAGTTTTTTCCATGAGCAGATTTACAAAACCATGAGCGGAATTGTTACTCACGACATATCTTTGCCGCATTATAGGATCTGGAACTTCCAAAAACAGCAATGTCAAATTAAAAACTATTATTTTAATACTTTTTTAATCTGCCGCATTTCCAAATTTGGAGAAGTCCGCTCATGAAAACCGCGTATCTTAGACTTCGGCTCACCGCTCATGCGGCTCATGCGGCTCATGGCTCATGGCTCATGGTTTCTGCTCATGAAATAGTAAACCTCCTCCACTGCCCTCCCCGGCTATGGACATTTTGAAAATGTACACTTTGTTCGACCCTTGACCTGGGAACACACTCTCTTGAATATAGTCATACCTGCTCCGTCGCTTCAACTCGAAAATGTTATCAACGTACCCTCTGTTAGCAGAGCCCATCCTCAATGCATTCACCTAGTTCTTAATGTTCGGCGAGCTCAAGGTAGAGAAGTGATCCATAACATTGTCCAAGGCTGACCCGTCGAGTTTCCTGCCCACAGAATCTCCTTCACTAAGAATATGGGTTTCCAGGAAAGGCTTGCTTGCTCCAAGAACAATTGTGGAGGTGGTGACTGTTGGATTGCTCTCATACTCTTGTCTTATCAACCTGGATATTGTTTCAACGCTTTCCCTGTAATCCCCCTTCGACACAGGATGGTTGTGGAACCCAAAATGCACACCGGCTCTAGTCAAGGTTGGAAAACGGTGCACCACATAGTACATTCTTGCTCCACACACTGCCACACAGGAAGGCGCTCGTTTGTATAACTTGCAAACGAAAGTGTTGGAGCCTGGAGGTGCTTGACCGGGCTTGAAAGGATTCTCGGCAACACCCTCCCACTCGCTCTGGTTCTGAACCTTTGACCGCAGGAAATGTCTACAACTCAAATTCTCGCACCTCAGGTGCCCATTGCACACCGCTCTTCTGAACACGAGCTTGTCATCATTTTGAATATTGGATGTCTTCATTCTACACCATGGGTGTCCATCGTGTCTCTTGTCCATTCCGTGCATGAGGCTCGAAACGGGTCCACCCCGCCCAGATGGAGGCAGCTCGGAGACGACAACCCCATCAAAAGATTCTGGAAGGTACTGCACACGCTCAACAGGGACAGTGTCCCAGTCAATCCCCCGCAATTCACTCTTGAAACCGGGCATTCCTCCCATTGACTTCAATTTAGGAATGACAGTACATAGGTCCTTCAATTCCGGCACCACGACCACCGGAGAACGAGCAAGAAAAGGAATTTTCGGGACGTCCTCCTCCGAGGAGTCGGAGAGCTCAACAACTAGTCTGGAAGTTGTGGGCTCCGTCTTCACGACCACATTCCTCTTGTCTTGAACAACAGAAGCAGCAGTTCCCGGCGTCACATACGAACCAATCGAGTGCCGGCGAGGAGCTCCAAGGACTCTGTATCTTCCTGGAGGAACTCTCCACTAACTCATAAGTGCGTTTTCATCCGGTTTCTGGGAAAGCATACTTCTTCAACTTCCCATCGTCACCGTAAACCTCTCTTTCCAGCCACACAGTACCATAGTGGAACTCGAAACGCGTTGCTAGGAGATGTTCCCCCGCAATTGCAAAACCATTGTCATCGGTCTCCTTCGAGAAAGGTACTGGTTTCTCCACAGAGTAAAACTCCGCTTCGGAGGAAGCCATGTTGCTGCAAGAGAAATTCCCTCGCAGAAGTGCGGAAGCCACAACTTCTGTGCGGATTCTTGTTACAAACGATAGTGGGGATTACATTTCTCATGCTTTGTATTTCAGACCGAAACCCAAAAGTCCGTCACCTTTACTAACGAGGTCGGCAAAGGACAACACGTCATGTATGTCCCAAACCGTTCTGGAAGGGTAAGCCAAGACCTGTTTTAAAGCTGACATACCGTTAAAGAGCCTCTTTCAGAAATAGTTGTCAAAACAGTTCATAAAACAGTTGTTAAGCAGTTATGTGCCTTTACAGACACATGTGAAATGACGGCGGAGACCGACATCCCATGCCACCCCAATGTGTTCAGCCACGTGGTACCCGACATGCATTGAGTATAAGGTTTAAGAGGAATCGCCGTCGAACGAATGGAAGATGTTCATCCGGGAGAATCCAAAAAATCTACTGAAATTAGTCATCCATCCAAATTAAATCCATGCGATGGCCATACCTCCATAATGAAAGACGGCGGCCACCGCAGAATGGACGAGTGTGTCGTTAGGAGGGGGAGTATCTTGATCTATTGACTTCAAATATTGGGACTTGGGCGATTGATGACCAAGCGATGATCTTATTGGGATGGATACTTGTCAGCTATCCGATGTTAGAGGGACCTAATCACCAGCTAGGGGGGTGATTGTGGTATAGCTTTCTAGGATTGTGTGCTTAGATTGTGTGGTGGACAGCGATCTATGTTGTGGCACGATGCTTAAGTGCACGACAATATGCAAAGAGGCAAATATATGTGATTGAAACTATTTCACTATGATGACAGGAGAATAATACTGTAGGGCGAATACTTGGTCCATTTTGTTTTTGTTTGAAGCTTGAAAATTTGTCTAAGTCCTTGGATGGATTTGTGTGTTTTAATCAGTGATGGATGGTGGGTTTATGTTTGTTGCCAGAACCCTAGAATTACGGGGTTACATGCTGCGAGCTATAGAGCGAAGGAGGCGTTGAAGCTGGAGTATGTATCCTACTGACAAACAACAATGTGGAGGCTCATTGGGTAGTGGAATAGTATGGAGAGAAAGAAGATAAAAAGGTGAAGGGAGATGGTGAACGGACCTGAAAGTACGGTGGGAGGAGGTTGTATTTTGGAGGATGGAGTATTGGAGTTGATGCGAATTGAATGAAGGGGAATGCAACGATTTTGGGGTATCTGGTGTACGTTCACGAGCTAGGTTAAGGACAGCTGCATGCAACCGAGTATTTGTAGAGTTTCCTTGGCATCTCTGTAGTTCTGAGTTTGTAGCTCGTTCTGCTCTTGTGCATTTTGATGTAGCAGCTGCGCCTATCTGTGTGGCAGTGGGTGGGTGTTGGAATGTACTTCATACTCTGGGATATAATCTTTGTAGACTAACCTTCATATAAATGGATTATATCTGGTGGTAATGGGCTGTCACTTGAAGTGTAGTTTCTGGGTTGTGGGATTCTTTGACATCTCATAGATAGTTCTTTCTCCGAGCTCATGTCTTGGGTATAGGTACTGCTGCATAATAGGTAGTGGGAAGCCTAAACTTGAGTGGCTGTTTCATGAATTGACTTAGAAAACTAACCTGCAGTCAGTTTAGTCTCTGGGGTGCCTGTTTTCATTGGAAATGGGAACTCTGGGATGACATATTGGGTGGCGTAACTGGGAATATGTTCGTGATTAGTGGGTGCACTTAGCTTGTAGTGGGGGATTTCTCATGAATCACCACACAAAAAAGGGGGGGGGGGGGGGGGGGGGGTTTCGACGTCGGGGCCACGCCGCACCCACGCCGGGGCCTCGTAAAACAGCCCTTTTCGGGGAGGGAGGAAGAACAGTGATGCCCGAGCGTCGCAAGCCCGTCGCCAATAAAACGTCACAAATTTGCGACCAATGGGGGTCGCAAAAAGGCGAAACCGCGATTTGCGACGCCGACGCGCGGGCGTCGCAAAGAAAAAAGAAAAAAAACCCACTCTGCATTGCAGAATTAGCATCGTTCGGGGGTCGCAAAGGGCGACGCCCGGATGTCGCAACTTAGAGAAGAAAGTAAGGGGACAATCTATAGGCCGGAGTGGCAGTCAGGGGATGACCGACGTGCACTGCTCCCAGTGCGGTTTATTGGGAATGTAGCGGTGGATCATATGAACGTGATACCCACATTGGCTGCATTCTCAGGGGTCATGGCTTGGGGTGGTGACATTTTGGAGGGCAATAGCCATGTAGATGATAGGCCACCACCTGATGAGGACAAGCAATTGGCATACAAGGTTGAGTTGCTTCCTCATGTTCTTGTGCATAGCTCATGTAGTGTGTACAGTTGGGGATTTGCAGCGAGTGGGCAGATTGTGTGCAGCAAGTATGGCAGGAGGCCTTTCCATTGGTAGGTGAGGGGAGTTCAGTGACATCACCTGGACCTCTTTAGTTAGCTCCATTGGACACAGTGCCTATTATCTGGCAACAACCTGACTCAGGCATTTGTTTGTTAGACCTGTTTGGAGGCATGAGCACTGGGCTTGCAAGAGTATTGGAAGTAGGAATCAAAGTACGCAAGTACTTATATGTGGAGAAGGATGAGATTGCTCGGCGTTTTCCATGCGCCATGTTGCCTTTCTCACACATCAGTATCCTGAGTTGTTGCCTCTCTCAACAATTCAAAGGGTACCAAAAGGCCTTGCCAGCAGACATTACCATGCTGGGGACGGAGGATTTGGATCGGCATGGTCCCATTGACTTGGTGATAGGAGGGTAGCCTTGCCAAGGATATTCTCCCGCAGGTCATGGTAATGGTTTGCATGATGCACGATCGCATCTATTTTGGGAGATGTTGCGAGTGTTGCGTGACTTGCAGGTGAGGCAAGTGCAACCTCTAGCTTACATCCTGGAGAATGTTCTTCTCATGGGGGATTCTCGGGCCAGGGTTATGGCCAGTGTGCATTAGATCTGGTCATGGATTGGACCAGCTATATTGTTGGATGCAGTTGCAGTGGGTTCACGGGCACATAGGCCTAGGTTGTGGTGGACCAATCTTGCACCACCAGAGTTGCTCAAGAGAACCTATGATTCTATTCAACGGCCACCCAACCTCACGGTTGAGGGCATTTTGGACCAAGGGATGCAACCACAGAGGGTGCGACATGATGATCGTCCACCTTTGGCGTTGATCAATCGAGTGGGGCAACCACGTGCGGCCTTGCCTACACTCATGAGTTTTCCTTCGTCTCATGCTTTTCGAGACAATGGTCTAGGGTTGATTTGGGACAATGCGCTACAGCAATTGGTGGAGCCTAGTGTGGATGAGCGAGAGTGGGCAATGGGGTTTGCCACGGGCACTAGAGCTGTGCCAGCTCTGTCAGAGGCATCACGACGCCAAGTGTTGGGTCAGGCAATGGATCTTAATTGCTTGACATGGGTTACTGGCTTGTGCATGGCTGAGCAATGGAGATTGCAAACATTGGTGGCTACTTCTGCACTTACATTGGATATTGCACCCTCTCTGCCCACCGGGACGGTGGAGGCAGTGAGTGGGGACGAGCGCAGGATCGTGGGATGCAAGCACCCATGGCGGATGTGGGATGAGACGCAAAGAGATAGTCATTGGATCTCTCAAGCAGTATTATGAGGAGTGGGGAGAGCCATACACTGAGGATCACTTGGAGGCCAAGGAGGCCAAGGTTTTTGAAGAGGTTGAGAAAGTTTCTTGCTCAGAAGATGTTCTCAAGGTGGCTATGGCGGAGCAAATGGAGGCTACGCCACAGTCAGGGTGGGCGGACAAAACCCAAGAGGTTGCTATCTAGAAACCAAATGATGCGTCTCCTACCTCCTAGCCCGGTGTACCCAAGGTTGCAGTCATCGAGGACAATTGGGAACCAGATGTTGGACCTACAGTCACCGGAGGAGAGAGACGGAGGAGAGAGACGGAGGATCCAGCGATTTCTAAGGGCTTATAGAAATTGCTTTGCCTTTGGTTTGAAGGATTTGGGAGTTTGAAGGGCCAGGAGATTCGTATTGATTTGGCAAGTGATACGCCAATTTTTTGAAGGCCCTACATGTACAGTGACATGGAGAGGTCTTTGATCTAGTCACGGACTATGGAGTTGTTCGAAGCTGGATTGGTGGAGTTGTCAGGCGGAGAGTATGCCTCGGCAGTGGTGATGCCAGCTAAGAAGGATAATGGCAATTGGACAGAAAGAAGGATGTGTGGGGACTATCGTCCTGTGAACTGTCAGACTAAGTCCGATAGATATGTCATGCCAATTCCAGAGGAAATCTTTGATGCCATTGGGCATGCGAAGGTGTTTAGCACATTGGACTTACGATTGGGTTATCACCAGTTGCCAATCAAAGAGGCTGACAAGCAAAAGACGACATTCTAGGGGATTGACCAGCATGGGAAGGATTGTTTGTACCAATGGCGCTTCCTACCATTTGGGTTGAAGAATGCTCCTGCAGAGTTTCAGAAGGTTATGGATAGGATTCTTGCAGGGCTAGATTTCGTCTGGTGCTACATTGATGATATCATCATCTTTAGTGCCACGGTTGAGGAGCATGAGAGACACCTTCAGGTGGTGTTTGAGCGTTTGAGGGCGCATGAATTGAAACTGCACCCTGGAAAATGCAAGTTCTTCCACGATCAGATTGAGTATCTGGGCCACATGATATACCCTGGAGGATAGGATGTTCAACAGACAAAGGTGGAGGCCATTGCACGCATTCCACACCCCATAGATGTAAGCAGAGTTCGTGTTTTCATGGGGTTGACAAACTACTATCGACGGTTTGTCAAGGGATTTAGTAGCATTGCAAATGCTCTTATCAAGTTGACCAAGATGGATCAGGAGTGGCAGTGGGAGGAGGAGCAGGATGAAGCCTTTGAGGAACTCAAGGCTCGATTGACTTCTGCGCCTATTCTGAGGCGGCCTATTCGGGGGCGGCCTTTCCAGCTACATACGGATTGGAGTATGCTGGGGATTGGAGCAGTGCTCACACAAGTGGATGATGAGGGAAGAGAGTTCATAGTGGCATATGCTAGCCGCTCGAACAATGATGCCGAGACAAAGTATAGTTCCTCTGAAGGGGAGCGTCTAGCTGCAGTATGGGCAGTGGCGTATTTTAGATGCTACCTCTATGACAATCTCTTCACCTTTATTATGGATAACCAAGCTCTACCTCTACATTGCCTCATCCTCGGTCACTATTGTTCCCTTGGAGCTGGCCTGGCCGTAGCTCAGGATACAAATCATAACAATGGGCCTCCTCATGTCCATACCTTCCACAAATGCTCACACTGTAGTTGTGTAGGCTGTGCCTGTGCTGGCCCTTTGCCTCTCTCCGGGCAATCCTTTTTGACATGTGGTCATCCACAATCCCAACATGACACATTTGTCTGTTGCTGGCCTGAAAATGAAAGGAGATACCTCTGAATCTGAGATCCTCTCTGGCCTTCCCTAGGCTTCATCTGAGCCCCCTTGTTGCTTTGAGCACGTTGGGGAGTTGGTTGTTGTTGGCTAGGAACTCCACTTCGTTGTGTCTCTTTGCCAAACCCCACCATAACCACCTGCTCCTCCACCATATTGAACTCTATCCGCTCTGCCAGCAAAAACACATTTGTTAAGGTGGGTTGCCATACTTGTAGGAGAGTTGCATCCCGCACCCTTCTCCTCAGCTCCTTGTCCAGGATCCCATAGTCAGGTGACCAATACTCCTGCCATTCCTCAATCTCCACCTCATGTCCCCGCCTAAACTCATAGTTATCATCCATGGGCGGCCCCTCAACGTGCTAAAACAACCCTTTCCACGCCATAAAAGGCGTAAACAGTTGTGGATTGCGCATCTGCTGCAAATCACACCAACTATCAAACTCCTGTATGAAACCATCAAGCTCGATGGTGCCCACAGCTCCAGAGTACCGGCGTGGCCCCTTGGTAGCTCCATACATATCCTCCATTGTATCCCATAACAATGGCAAGGAAATGGCTTGCACCCTCGACGAGAATCCTCCTGACTCCGGTCGTGGTTGAGGTGCCTAATTTTATCAATTGTGCCGCTGCTGCTATGGCTTCCAGTTGACCATCTACCCATGCAGGTTTCTTGTAGCTATTGATCCACAGGGAATCATAGGTAATCTCGTGCTTGAAATCTGGCCCTCTTGGATGAATCTGGACCCACACTCCATCCCTGCTCCTTCAGCTATCCATGCCTCGGGCACAAATCATGCATACATCCTTGCCTTGCATCCAACAGACATTAACCTTGTTGCCTCGATTGTCCCACCATTGACTGGGGTCAGACAAGTATTCTTTCCAGGGATTCTCCTCGTCTCTCTTACCTGTTTCTGGATACTTTCCTGTTGTCAAATTGGTAGTATCATGTCATAGTCACTCCAAACTATCAAAGGGTCACTCAACCAGCTAACTTGCAGAATTCAACATGAAAATTTAGGGCCGGTTCTCATAAGAGGGAAAAACATGGTGAAATGGGTTGAAGAAGGTGTCTTCATTAGCAGTGCCTGCTTTTATCAATTGTGCCGCTGCTGCTGCTGCGGCTTCCAGTTGACCATCTACCCATGCAGGTTTCTTGTAGCTATTGATCCACAGGGAATCATAGGTAATCTCGTGCTTGAAATCTGGCCATCTTGGATGAATCTGGACCCACACTCCATCCCTGCTCCTTCAGCTATCCATGCCTCGGGCACAAATCATGCATACATCCTTGTCTTGCTGCTAGCAACAGACAATGACAGCCTAGGTTTGTTCTAGGAAACACCCCAACCATACTTATCACACTAGTTCCTATGCTGACTTGCATCTGCTTCCAACAGGCATTCACCTTTTTGTCTCCATTGTCCCACCTTTGACTGGTGTCCGAGAAGTGTTCATTCCAAAGCTTCTCCTCGTCTCTGTTATCTGTTTTAGGATACTTTCCTGCTGCCACATTGGCACTAACTTGCCAAATTCATTCCAAACCACCACAGATCCACTGCAACATATGACAAGTGAAAGGCTACAACTTGGATGTGGACACCATATTCAATATGCAAAGTCAGGGCCGAGTCTGATGAGACCGAAAAACAGGCTGAAATAGGTCGAAGAAGAAGGTGCCCTCACAACATTGTCCTTGACATTGTATCATGACCCATGGAGGATTTGGCCAACCATCACCCAAAAGGACCTCTTGTGTGTGCTGCTTGTGTCTGTCGTCAGGTAATCTCGGATTGGTCTGTGAGACCCACCACGGTGCAGATAAGCAGGCAGAGATTGAGACACGGCCTGCTAAGACCAAGCTGACTCTCCCAAGAACCTTGTAAACATCATGAAGAATACCAAATCATGGTACTAACAGGAGCCAAGAGCCCACATTTGCAGGATGGACAAACTTGTTCACATCGTACATTAAGAAAAAGACACACCTTGCGAATGCGGTTGTCCCACCATCGTGAAGGATCTTTAAAAAACTCATGCCGGCTCTGCTCCGTGCTCCAAGGTAGAGGTTTGTGCTCGAAAATCCGACAGCATCAACATGTTGACATGGTCCTTTACTGAGGGGTGCTAGTGAGCTTTCAACAACATTCATGCAAGTTGTTTTGGGCTCGATTGGGGCTCTACACGATGAGGAACAACGACCTCCAAACTCTCCTCAAGAAACGTGTGTTTTTACCGAACTTTAAACAAGGATATTACTTTGCTCTTCCAAGGTGGCAGGGGTAGGGGGCCTACATCGACTACCGGTTCGTTGTAGTGCCGTTCTAATGGCTCCTAGCAGTTATAGCGCTTGCATGCAGCCGCCAAATGGGCCCCACATGCAATTGCCGCCTTTCGGACAGCCATGTGTTGATGTGGCTGATTTGTTTTCTGGACGACTTGGGGTACATAGTGCATACCTATATTGGAATTTGGAACGTGAGAAAAAAAAAACAAAAAACTTAAATGCCAAGACCCAAGGTAAAAGATTCTGGCTGCTCAGCGCCTTCCTCTCTGGTCGTTTCCAGAGAACACTCTACAATCTCCAGACTGCAAATATAAGCTGGGTTAGCATACATGTAAGTCTGGACAAGTTCGTTATTCCTTGTCGGGTAGATCCCAATGGAGCCCACAAAAACTTGCATGAATGTTGTTGAAAGCTCACTAGCACCCCTCAGTAAAGGACCTTGTCAAAATGTTGATGCTGTCGGATTTTCGAGCACAAACCTCTACCTTGGAGCACAGAGCAGAGCTGGCATGAGTTTTTTAAAGATCCTTCACGATGGTGGGACAACCGCAGTCGCAACCGCAATTGCAAGGTACGGCTTTTTCTTAATGTACGATGTGAACAAGTTTGTCCATCCTGCAAATGTGGGCTCTTGGCTCCTGTTAGTACCATGATTTGGTATTCTTCCTGATGTTTACAAGGTTCTTGGGAGAGTCAGCTTGGTCTTAGCAGGCCGTGTTTCAATCTCTGCCTGCTCATCTGCACCGTGGTGGTTCTCACAGACCAATCCGAGATTACCTGACGACAGACACAAGCAGCTCACACAAGAGGTCCTTTTGGGTTGATGGTCGGCCAAATCCTCCATGGGTCATGACACAAGGTCAAGGACAATGTTGTGAGGGCACCTTCTTCTTCTACCTATTTCAGCCTGTTTTTCGGTCTCATCAGACTCGGCCCTGACTTTGCATATTGAATATGGTGTCCGCATCCAAGTTGTAGCCTTTCACTTGCCATATGTTGCAGTGGATCTGTGGTGGTTTGGAATGAATTTGACAAGTTAGTTCCAATCTGGCAGCAGGAAAGTATCCTAAAACAGATAACAGAGACGAGGAGAAGCTTTGGAATGAACACTTCTCGGACACCAGTCAATGGTGGGACAATGGAGACAAAAAGGTGAATGCCTGTTGGAAGCAGATGCAAGTCAGCATAGGAACTAGTGTGATAAGTATGGTTGGGGTGTTTCTAGAACAAACCTAGGCTGTCATTGTCTGTTGCTAGCAGCAAGACAAGGATGTATGCATGATTTGTGCCTGAGGCATGGATAGCTGAAGGAGCAGGGATGGAGTGTGGGTCCAGATTCATCCAAGATGGCCAGATTTCAAGCACGAGATTACCTATGATTCCCTGTGGATCAATAGCTACAAGAAACCTGCATGGGTAGATGGTCAACTGGAAGCCGCAGCAGCAGCGGCACAATTGATAAAAGCAGGCACTGCTAATGAAGGCACCTTCTTCAACCCATTTCACCCTGTTTTTCCCTCTTATGAGAACCGGCCCTAAATTTTCATGTTGAATTCTGCAAGTTAGCTGGTTGAGTGACCCTTTGATAGTTTGGAGTGACTATGACATGATACTGCCAATTTGACAACAGGAAAGTATCCAGAAACAGGTAAGAGAGACGAGGAGAAGCCCTGGAAAGAATACTTGTCTGACCCCAGTCAATGGTGGGACAATCGAGGCAACAAGGTGAATGCCTGTTGGATTACAGAGAGTAGCAGACGCAATGAGCATAGGAACTAGTGTGATAAGCTGAGTGACAATGACCTACGCCGTCATTGTCAGCTGCTAGCAGCAAGGCAAGGATGTATGCATGATTTGTGCCTGAGGCATGGATAGCTGAAGGAGCAGGGATGGAGTGTGGGTCCAGATTCATCCAAGAGGGCCAGATTTCAAGCACAAGATTACCTATGATTCCCTGTGGATCAATAGCTACAAGAAACCTGCATGGGTAGATGGTCAACTGGAAGCCGCAGCAGCAGCGGCACAGTTGATGAAATCAGGCACCTCAACCATGACCACAGGTTCTGGAAGAGGATCAAGAGAGGGAGTCCACAATGCCTCTTCTGGCACTTCTGGGCATGTGAAGATACTTTGTGAGGCAGGCAGACTGAAAGAGGCTCTACAGACTTTGAACCAAGGAGGTATTTCAGCAGATTCAGAAACGTATGTCTGTCTCTTGCATAAGTGCATCAAGGTGAAAGGCCTGGAAGCTGGAAAGCAGGTGCACACTCACATTATCCAAAGTGGATTCACGCCAAATGTTTTTCTCCTCAACACCCTTGTCAACATGTATATTAAGTGCGGGAGCATCATGGATGCTCACCAAGTGTTCAACAGAATGCCTCGACGATCTTTGATCACGTGGAATATAATGTTGGCAGGATTTACCAAGCATGGGTGTGGTAGGAATGCTTTGGAGACCTATGAGCAAATGATGGGGGAAGGGGTGAAGCCCAACCAAATCACGTTTGTGTGCGTTTGCAGTGCGTGTGCAAGCCTGACAGCCCTAGAAAAGGGCAAAGAGCTGCATGGCGACATCGTGAGAGCTGGAATCATACCAAATGTGATCCTGAACACTACCCTGGTGGACATGTATGCCAAATGTGGGAGTATCGAGCATGCAAAGGGAGTGTTCGACAATATGGCTGAACGAAATGTGGTGTCGTGGGGTGCGATGCTCGCAGGGTATGTACAGCAGGGGCGCGGGATGGAGGCTTTGGAGATGTATGAGCAAATGATGTGCGAAAGTGTGAGGCCCGACCACATCACGTTTGTGTGCGTTTGCAATGCGTGTGCAAGCCTGGCAGCCCTGGAAAAGGGCAAAGAGGTGCATGGCGACATCGTCAGAGCTGGAATCGTACCAGATGTGATCCTGAACACTACCCTGGTGGACATGTATGTCAAATGTGGGAGCATCGAGCATGCAAAGGGAGTGTTCGACAATATGGCTGAACGAAATGTGGTGTCGTGGAACGCGATGCTCGCAGGGTATGCACAGCAGGGGCGAGGGATGGAGGCTTTGGAGACGTATGAGCAAATGATGTGCGAAGGGGTGAAGCCCGACCACATCACGTTTGTGTGCGTTTGCAGTGCATGTGCAAGCCTGGCAGCCCTGGAAAAGGGCAAAGAGGTGCATGGCGACATCGTCAGAGCTGGAATTGTACCAGATGTGATCCTGAACACTGCCCTGGTGGACATGTATGCCAAATGTGGGTGCATCGAAGATGCAAAGGGAGTGTTCGAAAATATGGCTGAACGAGATGTGGTGTCGTGGAACGCGATGCTCGCAGGGTATGCACAGCAGGGGCGTGGGATGGAGGCTTTGGAGACGTATGAGCAAATGATGTGCGAAGGGGTGAAGCCCAACCACATCACGTTTGTGTGCGTTTGCAGTGCGTGCGCAAGCCTGGCAGCCCTGGAAAAGGGCAAAGAGGTGCATGGCGACATCGTCAGAGCTGGAATTGTACCAGATGTGATCCTGAACACTGCCCTGGTGGACATGTATGCCAAATGTGGGTGCATCGAGGATGCAAAGGGAGTGTTTGACAATATGGCTGAACGAGATGTGGTGTCGTGGAACGCGATGATCGCAGGATATGCACAGCATGGTTGTCATAGGGAGGTCGTGCAACTATTTGAAGGAATGCAAAAGAACAGCTTGAAGCCGGACAGTATCACCTTTATATGTGTTCTCACTGCATGCAGCCACGCTGGCCTACTGAATGAAGGAAGTCGCTACTTTGATTCCCTGAGTCAAGATCATGGCGTCATTCCGACAGTAAAGCACTTTGGCTGCATGGTGGACCTTCTTGGACGTGCGGGACAACTGGATGAGGCAGTGGACCTGATTAATAAAATGCCCATCAATCCAGATGCTGTGGTGTGGAAGGCCTTGCTTGGTGCCTGCAGAATCCATGGCAATGTGGAGATGGCTGAACGTGCAGCAACATCTATCCTCATGTGGGATGAACAGGATGCCGCGACTTATGTGTTGCTCTCAAACATCTATGCTGCAGCTGGCAGGTGGGATGATACTGCAAAGGTGAGAAGAATGATGAAGGTCAAAGGGGTTAGAAAGGAGCCAGGTCGCTGCTGCATTGAGGTTGGCAACAGGGTGCACACCTTCGTTGTAGCTGACAAGTTGCATCCCAGAATTAAGGAAATCCATGCTGAGCTGAGAAGATTGTCTGGGCAGATGAAGAAGGCGGGGTATGTGCCTGACACGCGCTTTGTATTGCATGATGTGGGGGAGGAGGAAAAGGAATTTTCTCTTTGCCACCACAGTGAGAAGCTGGCCATTGGTTTTGGGCTGATCAGCACGACCCCCAGGACGCCTCTCCGTCTCATCAAGAATCTTCGAGTGTGTGGTGACTGCCACACCTCCACCAAATTCATCTCAAAGATTGTTGGCCGAGCAATTGTTGTACGGGACGCTAACCGCTTTCACCACTTTGAAGATGGGATTTGTTCTTGTGGGGATTACTGGTGAAAAGATGTTTTCTTGGAAAGATGCGAGTGTCGTGCTTCATTCAGTGATCTGTGTAGCTACTCAGATCATCCACCATTTCTTGAGAGTATTGACCATGATGTAATGTTGAGTGCATTTCCTGTGGCGCATCCACGGGAAATGATAGTGGGTCTACCCGGCATCTGTGGGAAGTCAGCCCATAATTGCACTTGACTGAAGGGGTGATATTGGACTGAGTTTGGTGACAGTAGATGGAAATCAGAGTGCTGTCCTAATTCTGGGTTTGGGTGGGGGAGCTTCTCCAAAGCTTGAAGATGGAAGTGAATACGAATTTGCATGAGCTTGATTAGAGGGGCATCCCTGTGCACAAGTTTGTTCAGCATCTTAAATTTACAGATGTTTGGATGGAGCCCTTTATGAACTTGCGTGAATATTGTCAAAAGCTATCCTTAACCCACCAAGATCCAACCCCATGGTGGCTGCTTGAAAGTTTCACATAGTGATTGTAAGGGTATTTGGGTATGTTGTTATTGATTGATGCCGCTTGACTCCCTCATAATGAGCGATACTGCCAGTGTTGGTGGACCGACCAGGTCTCTATCGTTGGTGTGACTCCCAGTGTTCTCAGTAACTACTTGAGCTGCCAATCTCAAACAACCCAAAAAGACTCTCTTGAAATCCCCTTCAAGCAAAGTGAGGTTTTTTTCTCTTGCTTCCATTATCCGTCCAACATCCCAAAACCGAAGCTTTTGGTCCGTCATGTTGGTTGAATGAGTATCAATAAAATTACACCCAACCAAGGGATATGTATGTGAATAATGAGAGGAAGATATACTTACTGCTCCTTTGGCTGTGAGGGCACAGTCATCAGAAGGATTTGTAGTGAGTTGTGGTGCGATGCTCAATTGTTGCGCAAAGGGTTGGGATTTTAGTTTACTTGCATGCAAGTTTTGGGATAAAGTAAGCATATAGGAATAATGCTTCTTAAGTTTGCGGGGGCCCTATGCATTAGAGGATGGTCCAGGAATTAAAAGGGGGGATTTATGTATCCCAGCGGTTTACAGTAGACATAGGATGGGAATTTAATGCGTGAGTGCGAGGCTTGCCGGTACAATCCCCTGAGCTAAAGGGGGGGGGGTCCCTCGTGGGCCCATGGTCATATCCCCACCGCTTCCCGTGTATGCTTCACGCCCTTGGAGGGTCCCGCGCTCCAGGTTCCAGTCCTTGCTCCTTTGTTCCTACTGCGGCGCTCCCTTGTTCCCCGCTCCTCCGCTCTCGTGTTATTGCTCCCTGCTCTTTCGCTCCCTTGTTCTTCGCTCCCCTGTTCTTCGCTCCCCTGTCATTGCTCCTTGCTCTTTCACTCCCTTGTTCTTCGCTCCCCTGTTATTGCTCCCTGCTCCTCCAGTCCCTTGGAGAAAAACCTTAGTTATTGGCACTTCGTTTTGGGGATCCACTTCGATGAGAGGAGAGAACATGGACTAAATGTCTCAAAACGACTTCACATGCTGGAACGGACCTCTCGCAGGGTTTACATAACGATTGAGGGTGTTGATGTTTGAGAGAGAGCGTGGTGGACAATTCACGGAATTGGGAGGTCCACGTACATGGTTGAGTACACAGGGATGGTTATCAAGTCTTCGTGGGAACCGTGGAGTAAAGCGGCCAAGACCACAGACGCTGCAGGTAGAGAGGAACATTATGTCCATTATCAACGGAAATACTGACCTCATGCCACACAAGACAAGGTACATTGGGGAGGGAAAGCATGATACTTTGAGAGTCTTACCACCTGAAATGAACTGGAAGAGAATACGGGAGGAGTCCAACGAGGTATGAAATCTCCCTCCTTCGATTTCTTTCCTGCAAGTTTTTTCTCAGTTGGATGTGCATTGCTCCTGGATATATGTCTCTGCTCCACTGTGGTGCTTGTTTCTTGAACCTCCACTGTCCAGTGGACGTTCCTTTTCTGACCCTTTCTGAAATTTTCAGACGAAC
Source organism: Takakia lepidozioides (assembly GCA_030704615.1). NCBI lineage: Eukaryota > Viridiplantae > Streptophyta > Takakiopsida > Takakiales > Takakiaceae > Takakia > Takakia lepidozioides. The sequence goes on from CM060734.1 coordinate 43,578,888, forward strand.
AAACTTTTTGGATTGAAAAGAGTCTCGCAGCCAGCTGTTAGCCGCATCCGGGGTCGGATATTTCTAAACGTGGAGGTTCATAAAACTGGGAGCACATTTGCAAAGTGCACGGAATGCGAGATGTTAAAAGACCTGATCAAAAAGTCTATCAAGAGGAGTGTAGAACATGTGACACACAAACGAGCGCTTGATAAACATTTGAGGCACCAAGAGCCGTGCAGAAAACTGTACCATAGCTGGAGGAATGAGTCTGTCATGATTCAGGAGGAGTTTATCTGTATTATTCACGACAAAATGGATCATAGGAAAACAACTATTCCAAGGCTACAGACTCCAAACAAGATAATATCTGGATTGGGTCAGCTTCCTGTCTCGCTAACGGGAATGGTCACGCACGGACATGACGATAAAGCTTACGATCAGTTCTCTCTTGAGTTCTGGAAGGGAAATTCAAACTTCACAATTGGGTCTTTGACTCGTTGCCTACGCCAGTTGGAGAAACCAACCTGTCGCGAGTCCAAGAACATTTTCGATTATGAACTTCAAAATGAGTTTTTTGAAACACTCTTAAGAGGTAAATCAAGATGTTTGGATGCTCTGAAATCTTGCAGGCCGGAAGACAAGCAGGGTGCTCGTCCACTTCCAAGAAGACTCTACTTACAAATGGACAACTCCGCGAAGGACAATAAGAACAGATGGATGATCGCTTTCCTATCCCTCCTCACCGCAAAAGGTATTTCGAAGAGATCCAGCTAGGGTTTCTCATGGTCGGCCACACCCATGAGGATATTGACGGTTTCTTCAGCTACTTTTCTAAGAAGCTAAAGAAACGCAACACCTACATTCTTTCGGATTTGATGAGGTCGTTCATGATCTCGCAAGATCTGCAGTTCATTCCACAGATTATTCAAGAGGTTTCCAACTTTAAGAATTTTGTAAAGGGCTGTATTCTGGATGGAAATGAGGCGTTGGTCGGTATTTCAGAGATGCATGTGTTCCGGTTTTTTAAGGATGCGGAGGGTTGGCCCGTCATGAAATACAAGAAGTCAGCGACAGATTCGGATTGGCTTCCAAAAAACACCAGCGTGAAGATGTGGAAGTCAAATCCAGACGAGACGCCCAAACTCCCTGGAGGAGACCCAGATGTCGTTTCAAGAAGACCGATCTGGGGAGTCGGAGACGACTCCTCCCCCCAATATCAGACTGATCCTGCATAAGCTGTTTTCAGACCTGATGACGGAGGGATGTAAGGCTTGGGTGTCCCTGCAAACAACTTCTCTCAGATGAGGCGACATGAGGTGTGCTCAACTGTTCTCAGCATTCACCTAGGCTAAAGACGGCTACCTCTGCAATAGGATCTCTGATACGAGAGTCTCCTAGAATGACAAGCTCCCCAGGCAATGGGAAGTCGTCTGGTGATATTGAAGCATCGGACATTAATTGGCGCCGCCATAAGCTGCGCCTCTGCAAATCAAAGGCTCACTTGGATTTTGATGGAGCGTAGGCTTAGTCTTCCTTAATCTCTTCTGTTTTTTTGAGCTTAGCGTTTTTTAGGCTCTATAATCCTTCTTAGTGCTCTCTCCCAACAGCTTGCCTCTAGCTCTCCTCGGCTTTTGACTGCGGGCCCACCTCTCTATGCTATCTCCTTCTTTTCTCTCCCCGTGGCTCTGGGTGTTCCCCGTACGTTTCGCTTTACAGCCTTTTGGCAGGTTATTTTTTCCTCATCTGTATCCGTGCTCTTCAATAAAGTTCTCAGGGCTTCCATCCCCTGTTATGAAAATTAAATAAAATATAAAATTCAAATCTAATATAATATGCACTAGAGCATAGGTAGCCCCGTGGTTTGGTGTTTATGCCTTGTCTATGCACAATATGGGTGATCCAAGGTTCCAAGTGTCCACTTTCCAATGGAAGGCAATATTAGGGTTCCAACTTTCCACTTTCCAATGTAAGGCAATCAATATATGAATCGAGACGTTTGTTTGTTTTGTCGTGCGCATACATATCGTACACAACTACATCGTTGTCCAAAACCACACAACACATGTGCACACCACACACTAGTATACCACTAGTCCACCACTAGTCCAACCACTAGTCCAACCACTAAGCTACAACTAGTCAGTCACTAGGCTGCCACTATGCTGCCCACTATGGCAGTCACTAGTCCACACAATAGATAAAGAAGAAGAATACAAGCACGAGCTCACAAATCTGAAGCATAAACTGAGCCTCCCGTGCTTGCCGTGAAGATAACCACTCCAGGGCCTAAATCTGCCTTGACCCCTGGATTGACACTTGGGCCAATCCCAAATGTCAATATGTAAAAACTAGCTATTTCCTAGCTAGTTTCACACTAGTGGTAAAATAACTTGATAGCTGTCGTGCGCATACATATCGTACACAACTACATCGCTGTCCAAAACAACACAACACATGTACACACCACACACTAGTATACCACTAGTCCACCACTAGTCCAGCCACTAGTCCAACCACTAGACTACAACTAGTCAGTCACTAGGCTGCCACTATGCTGCCCACTATGGCAGTCACTAGTCCACACAATCGCCCCCCTAGCTGGTGCTTAGGTCCCTCTAAGTCCAGGTAGCCACAAGATGTGATAGTGACCATAGCCTCACTAAGTCCTCCACCACTATCCCTACTACACTCAAACTCGATAGATCAAGAGGCCGGGTGCAAGAGTTGCCTCATCGTTAGTCGCCGTCTTGCAACCTGTGAACTTGAGCTTGGGATCTCATGTATTGACTCCTATGAGCTTGGCCTCCCATGTCTTGTCAGCTGCCTCCAGTCATGTTCACTGTCACTATCCCAAGCAGTGTGGACACAACCAATCTCCGTCAGGAACCTTCTCAAGAGGTGGTGTCAAGCATCCCATATGCCAACCCCTTGAGCATCGATCACACACCAGCATGGTGGCTGCCCCTTTGGCAGACCCACAGAGCATGCACCTCAAACCTGCAGGTACCACTGCCAAGTTTGGGTCAACTCTGCCATCGACATTGGGAAGGTGACATGGCGCACAATTACGCACATGGTCTTTCCAAGTCATGCCATCCCGACCCTCCAAGATCAGGACTCATGAGGGCAACACCTCTTGAACCCTCAGAATAACACGCCCTGCAGTAACATCCAGAGTCGTAGGAGCAGTCTGCTGCAAATAAACATAGTCATCAGGGCTAAACCTCCGAACCCCAGGATGATATCCTCCACCACGTATAGTAGCATACCTCAACGTATCACTGTCGCGCACCTCACTTCGGTAAGCTCCCCCTCAAGTCATAGTTACTCACTTTGATGCGCGCGCCTGACTCCCAACCTGGCCGCTAGGCCAACTTGGAGCTTTGGCTGCTCACCGGGGCATAACGGTCCCCCTTTGTTCTCCCACTGAACCCTCCACCGATTTGGAACCAGCGGGAATTCCCTTTGGTAGTTGGCAGTCCGGAACAGCTCCCCACTCTTTGGTCGCTTTCCGGCTCGTTCGCTTACTCACTAGTTTTTGGTCACCAACGGGCTTGCACCGTTCTCGGGGTTACTACTCCCTATATATACTTCTATAGCTGTCCGCGGGGGTTTCATAACCAGCCATGCCATTTTATGGCGAACCACCACGAAAACCCTCGACTCCCGGTGATGAGTCGCGGTGAGTCTTGGCCCACTCACCACGGCCCCTATGGACCGTGATGAGTCCCAAGACTCCCCACTACTCCCACCACGAGGTCTCCGCCCCCATGGTGAGTCCTATGCCACCCCCACTAAGTCCCGCTAAGCCACCACCACCCTTTGTGGAGCCACCCCCACCGCAACCCGGTGTGCGGGGCTCCACCTAGTGAGCACCTCCGCCTCCTTGAGTGCCTTGGGCACTCAAGGGTGCTTCAGCCCCCATACCTATCGCTGCCGCTGCCCCCACCACAGGGGCAGCCCCTCATGTGTCCCGACCCCCTGCCCTCAAGGCAAAGGGCCGCGACACACACCCCTACCAACAGGGAGTCGATGTCCTCATCGACTTGTCCATTTTGTAGAAACGAACATCCAAATTGTGGCGTCCCACATCAAGGAGTTTGTTTCCGCAACATGGCGTCCCATGGCAAAGAACCAAACCCCACACTTGACTCTACTCTCCACTAGCTAGTTCGGCCGACTTCCTCCAAGTCCCGGCCAAGGGTGGAGCCTCTCAAGCTCCTCCCAGTGCACTCTTCTTGGCCTACTTCAAGGCCAAGGAACGATCCTCCCCGAGGATCGAATCGCCTTACTGCAACAACATTGCTTGCGACCACTCATGATGCCGCTTTTGGCATCACCTTGAGCAAGGGTTCACATGGAACCCTCTTTGACTAGGAAGATAACCTTGAACCAACCGTGCGCCCCAATCACTACAATTGGGTCCGCCTTGGAATGCTGGCCTGAGGTACGGGAACACGCCGAAGCCGCACTACGACTTCGTCCCAAGGCTACACGATTATAGTACGTGAACGGAAGCAGGTGGCTTCCGCGTTAGCCCGCACTACAAGGCAACCCCCTCGGTAGCGCAGTTATAGTACGCGCACGCGCCAGGTGCGCACTAGCACGTGAACTCCCAAAGAAGGCGCAAGTTTCCTTGCCCCTCGGATGGGGGTCACCCGATTTCGGCACTACGCAAACACACGATTAACCCAATTTACCTCTCCTACTTTTATAAGCTAGCATGCATTCTACACACTAGCCAACCATACTATGCATCACCATTCCAAACAAAATATGACGCACAACATTTGGAAGCCATTTCATTTATAGCACGTTTTGTACAATACAAGTTTTTGCAATCGGATTCCTAAGCTAGCTAAGCCGGACTAAGCATGCATTTCCCCCCCCACGCTCCAAGGTTGATGTCCCCATCAACGCTTCTTCCGCTTTTGAGGTCGCCCTTCGAAAGCTGCGACCACCTCGGATGCGTTTCCCATTTCTGAGGCACGCACCCAAGATGCCTCCACATGATGATTGCCCTGCCATTTGACGAGATACTCCGTTTCTCGGTTCTTGAACCTCCTCGACTTAAGTATTGCTTCCACCTCGTACTCAGGTTCATTTTCATGATCCAACAGCATAGGTGGCGGACGCAACACTTGATGCCGATTCGGACGCGCTTCATCTTTGAAGTAAGGCTTCAAAAGGGAGACATGGAATACTGGGTGCACCTTGCTGTTTGCCGGCAGCTCCAATTCATACACATCCTCATTCATAACCTTCCGAATGCGAAAGGGTCCCGCATACGGAGGTACGAACTTCGGACTCACTTCCGGAGGTAGTCGGAAATTCTTGATGTTCAACCAGACCTCCGTGCCTGCCTCAAACTTCACTTCCCTCCGTTTCCGATTCGCCTGCCTTTCATACCGTTTCCTAGCTTTGGCAATGTTGTACTTTGTGAGCTTCAACAAACGCTCGCGTTCTTCCAGTATCGCCGCTACTGCCGGTTCCTCAACGTCCTGGGCGGCCCAACTTGTCGGCACCAGAGGTGCTTTTCCATAGACCAATACGAAAGGGGAAACTCCCGTTGCGGAGTGTTCTGTGTTATTATAACAGAACTCTGCCGCGTCTAAGTGTTCCACCCAGTCTGTTTGGTCTGCCGACACGTAATTCCGCAAGATCTGCTTCACTACGGAATTCACTCTTTCTGTTTGGTCGTCGGTCGTAGGTCGGAAGGCGGTGCTCATCTTCAGCCTCGTCCCCATCTTCTTCCAAAGTGCCCTCCAAAATTTACTCGTAAACTTTGGATCACGGTCCGAGACAATATCCTTCGGGACTCCATGATGCTTTAAGACGTGGGCGAAGTAAAGTCGCCCTGTCTCCTGCGCCGTTGCCGTCTCCTTGGTGAGGATGAAATGGCCCATTTTACTGAACCTATCCACCACCACCATGATTGCATCGAATCCTTTTGACAGCGGCATAGCAGTCATGAAATCCATCGAGACGCTTTCCCAAGTCCCCTCTGGAATCGGCAAGGGTTGTAACAGCCCCGCTTGCTTTTTGTACTCGCTCCGGTTTTGTTGGCATGTGGTGCATGTCTTGACATACTCCTCTGCCTCCTCCCTCAGTTTGGGCCAGAAATACTCTTTTTTCAAGAGTGCCGCAGTGCGCTTGGCTCCGCCGTGGCCAGCAAGCGGGCTATCATGGCATTCTCTCAAGAGGCTATCTCTGATCCCTCCCTTCGGCACGTAGAGACGCTTTTGCTTATACCGGAGCAGTCCATTTTGCAAGTGGAACTGCGATTTAACCCCCATCCTCAAGTCCTGCATCACAGACTTCGCCAGCTCATCCTTCCGGCAAGCCTTCCGGATCTTCCTTTGGAGCGTCGTCTCGCCCTTGTACACCAACAAGAGCTGCTACTTTCTACTTAGAGCATTGGCCACCACGTTGTCTCGTCCCGATTTGTACTGGATATCCACGTCGAACACCGCCAAAGTATCTTGCCACCTAAGTTGTTTTGGGGACAACTTGGGTTGTGTGGCAAAATACTTCACCGTGACATTGTCTGTGAACACCTTCACTGGGTTGGAACCAACATAGTGGCGCCAAAGCTCAAGACAGTGCACCACCGCCTTCATCTCTTACTCGTGCGTCGGCCACCGTCGCTCCACTTCATTCAGTTTCTTACTTTCGTAAGCCACTGGACGTCCATCTTGCATCAGTACACCCCCAATCGCGAAGTCCGACGCATCTGTATGTATCTCGAACGGACGATCGAACTCGGGATTTTCAAGACTGGAGCTTCCGCCATCCGCTGCTTCAATTCAGCAAAAGCTTGGCCACAAAAGGTGTTCCATGCCCAGACTTTAGATTTATACAGAAAGTCTGACAGCGGCCCCGCAATCTTGGCGAAATTTCTCACATACTTCCGGTAATAGGAGACGAGTCCTAGGAAGGATCGCACTCCGGGACCGAAGTCGGAGGCTCCCAGTCCAAGATGGCCCTCACCTTCCTGTCATCCATTCTGATCCCATCCTGTGTAATCACATGCCCCAGGAACTCATCTTCTGATGTGTACACATGCCCCAGGACTCCACTTTTGTGACCCGAATTCGCACTTTGAAGCTTTGGCATACAGCTTCCATTCTCACAACTTTTGGAACACCTTTTTGAGGTGCTCCAGGTGCTCCTCCTTTGTTTTCGAGTACACCAAGATGTTGTCGATGTACACGATCACAAAGTCATCAACACTCCTGAAAAAGGCTGTTCATCAGTGTGCTAAAGGTCGCAGGTGCATTAGTGAGCCCAAAAGGCATCACCAAGAACTCATATGAACCATACCTTGTCCTGCACGCGGTCTTCTCCTCATCTCCTTCCGCCACCCGAATTTGATGATAGCCGGAGCGCAAGTCGATCCGGCTGAAACTTCTCTCCTGCCAACCGGTCGAAAGGTCGTCGATCCTTGGCAAAGGGTACCGGTTTTTAATAGTCACTTTATTCAAATGTAATCGACACACATCCGCAACGTCCCATCCTTCTTGTCTGTGAATAGCACCGGGGCTCCGTAAGGTGACTTACTCGGCCGGATGTACCCCTTTGACATTAGATCGTTGAGCTGAGTCTCAGCTCGACTAACTCCCTGTGGCTCAACCGGTAGGGTGCCTTGGCAGGCGGTTCCGATCCGGTATCACCTCAATCTGTGGTCAACTCCTCTTCGCGGTGGCAAGCCGCTTGGTAAATCCTCCGACATCACATCTGGTATTTCTCCAAGATCCCCTTGATCCAATCTGGGCTCGGCTCCCCATCGCCTTCTCCCTTCACTTCTCTAATGTAAAGCAAAAACTGGGGCTCGTGTGCCTCCTCCACGGCCCACTCCCTTGCTGACAGAAGGTTTATTCGCCCTCCCACGGATTTGGGCGTTTCTGACACTCGTAAAACCTCGCCACCATTCCCACATGGCAGCGTGACCACTCTCTTGCGGCCATCTATGACCGCTCCGGATTTGCTAAAAAGGTCATCCCCAAAATGAGATCCACTCCATCGATCTCGCAGATGGTGAAGTTCTCACGTCCCTCCCAACTCCCCAGTTGAAGAGGAACATCAAACGCCAACCTTGTCGCCAACTATGGTTCTCTTTTGGCAGAACGCACCTCAATAGAGGCCCCCACGTCACTTGTCGGGAGTCCCAACTTTCGCGCCGCCGCCGGCGTCATGAAGGAGTGCGACGCTCCTGTGTCCACCAACAACGACACGTTAGTTCCGGATATTATCCCATCCACGAACAATAACTGACTCCCTTTACGTAAGGCGCCAGTTTCCTGATACAACTCACAAGAATAGTTGCCTACCTTGCAAGCCTAGCGACCACCGCTTCCACCAAGCGACTGATGGTATCTTCCGACAGCTCCGTGGTTGCCCAAGTCATGTTCAATTGACGAGGTTTTGTGCACTTCTTGGCCATGTGCCCGGGCTCCCCACAATTGAAACACACTCCATCAAAGGTCGCCTTCTGTCCGCCATAAGCCGCTCGCTTTTTTTTGCAAGCACTGGGTGCCGCCTTGACGTGTGAAGGCCCTCCCTTCGATTTCCACGTGCCATTGTCGCCGCGCTATCCCACTTCTTTTCCGGTCGGAAGGAGTCACCTTCCCGCCGGGTCTTCTTGTGGTTCAGCTCCGTACGGCCTTGTCTCTCACCCCTAGGGACATCCGAGAAACATTCAGCCCTCTCAATTGCCTCGTTCAAAGTCTTGGGTGGCTTCTCCTCCAACTTCCGCCTGGCCCATGGGGCCAACCCCGCCACAAAGTTGAAGACCATTTCTGGTTCTGCGCACAAACCCTAGCTTGGTAAGGCTAAACCTCAAGGAAATAGAGGGGGAAGTGGCTTAGGGGGAAATGGCTAAACCCTGGGGGAAAATGAACAATCGGTGTTATTACAACATGATGCAGTAGCAGACAAGTAAAATTCAGCAGGTGATCAGTAGTGAATGTAACATACCTAGGTGTGCAACATATGTATACAAGCTGATTGTTGTGAGGTGCTTAATGTGGTAGCTTTTGATATTCATGAGTGTATCTTGTAGCAGGGTATCCAGGAGGGTAATGTTAATCCGGAGTCATGTTGATAACAACGGCGGTGGCATAGATGGCATATGGTTATGAGAGGCTGGTGTTGGGTAGTTATCAAAGTAGTTATTTCTGGGGGTATTTGTGGCCTTGGTGCTAGAAAATTAGCTGGGCATTTCCATATAGGATGTTGGTTCAGTATTTGATGTATATTCAGGGCATTTTCCTGAGCATGTGTGGTGTGTCTGAACTTGAGAGAGCATGGTAGAGCGCGGGATGCCCAGTTCACAGAGGCGATGTGTTTTTACATGGCTTTTACTTTGAAGGAAAGCTTCGCCTCTGGAAGCTTGTACAAGTGTTGCGCCCAAGCTGCAGCCATATGCATCTCAATACATACTTACAAAACTGCTACTCCCCAACACTACTACATGAAACGCTACCACAGCTATATAACTACCACGGCTACTTTAGCCAAGCTGCAGCCCAGCTGCTGCTGCCAAGGCTATCCTAAACCAAAACGGACTGATCCTCCCACAAAAACACTTCTTCACGTTAAACACTGCCCCATACATCTACTTCCTGCTGCTGCTTACAAAGGCTCTATCACATGCCCCAAAGCTATTACTTCCCACAACACAATTTTAAGCCCCTCACACTAAGCTTTCAACATGAGGCCTGCACTTTCCAGCAAAGCCCAAAAATTGACATAGGGCCCCCAGATAATTACACAGAAATTGTGGCCCTCTCTGCGCCTCAACTTGGCTTTCCACGGAGGAACTATGAAACAAGATCTAGCAATACTTTACCACATCACCCCCCACCCCGCAGAAAGCTTAACTGCAAGCTACAGGAACAAAAACAACAAATTAGCACCATTCCGGGTTTTTGTCCCAAATGTCTGCAAGACTACTACCAAGCAATATGTACCACACCTGTAATCCCACTACATGACATTTACATCCACCATACATCCCTCCCTACATTCTATCAGAGAAAACAATACAGCAGATTCCTAGGCACATAGCCATACTCACTCCCTGCTATGACTACAACAAACAACCACAAGCAGTTAACAGCCCCTTTCAAAGCAGCAAAAACACGTCAACACGGATTGCAAGAGGAACTAAGTATGATTCTGAATCAGGGTATATAACCGCCAACACTCTCCTGCTGCTCCTCCCCAACCAATTCCTTCTGCTGAAAATACCAACCCACATCCTGCCTTGCAGGCCAATAGTCTCCTGCCCCCATTGCAGCTATCAACGATGCCCCAAATTAAAATTACCGCACCCCGCCCGCGCCCCATTCACTTTAAACTGAGTCTCCAGTTTGGTGGAGTTGGGTGCAGTGGAAACATCTACAATAAAATTATCCAAAAAGTCTTCCGTAGTTTGGATGAGAGAGAAGACACTGATAGACGCCAGTGGAACTAAGACTTCCTATGCAAGAGATTGGTTTCATGGTGAAATGAGCAGGAGGCATATGCATTGGCTATACTATATTCGGTAATGAGATTCAATGGAGTCTTTTGACCTGAAGACGAGATTTGCACATGACCAGTCCACGAGCGAGTATATCTCATCCACGTTCCAAGAATAATAAAAATCTTGCACACCATGTTAGGCCATGGATTCTGGTGTTGAAAAAAAATCCTTCGCTCCATTTAGTCACCAGAATCAAGATGGCTCCCTCTCTGGATTTCTTGTTCTTGCCTAGACAACTGCCTTGAGAGCCTTCAAAATCTCCTCTGCGCTCTCATTTACTCAACCGAATCAAGATGACTCCCTCTCTGGTTGTCTTGTTCTTGCCTAGACAACTGCCTTGAGAGCCTTCAAAATCTCCTCCGCGCTACTGATGGTGAATGCGCCGCCTTCCTCGAGATTCAAGGTCTTCACAACTCCATTTTCAGCTAAAAGTGCATACCGGCGTGAGCGAACCCCCAACCCAACAGGCTTGTCACTGAGATCAACGGTCACTCCCAGTGCCTTTGTAAAATTTGCCAAACCATCCGACAACACCAGGACCTTGTCACCTGCTCCCACACTCTCCCCCCACGCCCTCAACACAAAGACATCATTCACAGCGATGCATGCGATGGTATCGACCCCGGCGGCTCGCAGTTCGTCGGCCTTCTCAATGAAGCCGGGCAGATGCTTCTGCGAACATGTCGGGGTAAACGCTCCGGGCACTGCGAAAAACACCGCCTTCTTGCCTTCGGTGAGCTCAGACACCTTCACACTCGTGACACTCCCTTCTTTATCCAAGTATGCAAGCTCCGCCTCTGGAAGCTTGTCTCCCACAGAGATGACCGCTTTCACAGTATTGAAGGATCGAGATACCGAGCGCCTGGTGGCCGACACATTCTTCCTAGGAATCGAGAGCTTCTGAGGACCTGCACCTCCATGCAAACCCACAAAGGAGGTCTTGGAAAAACCTTGCCGCGTATGTGGGTTCCAGGTTGCAATGATGCAGCCCGAGGTGTGAGCAGCGGCTGAGGAACTGGCAGGCGCCATAGCCGTCCCGGACCTCGTCCCCGAAAACGTTGCAGCAATGTTATTGACAGCCGCCGCCATTTTCACCAACCGCAGAGCCTGAGCTTGTGCTTGCGCTCGAGTAGAGAAATGCAGCGTTGCAACACACTGCTGCAATCCCCCAAAGCGAGCAAGAAGGTTGCATGCGACGGCAGCTTGGGCGAGACGGACGATGGGCATCTTCTTCTTCTCACATGTCCGGTTCCACCGAACCCACAAACAATGTTCGGCAGATGTGGCAGCTGACTAGACATGAGCCCACGTGGATTGTTCGGCATCCTGCTCATTTTCCCCCTGCACTCCCGCTGAACTATGTATGCCCGGTGTGGTTGCCTTCATTCTTGTGCCGGGCACATGAGCAGATTCGCTGCATCCTAAGCGGCGGCTGGATGTGGTGGGCCCCGCCGCCTGGGCAGTCCCTGCTTCCAAGGGGGCAGCCCCCGCGGGTGGGCACATGTGCACGGAATTCCACCCCCGGGGCGGTTGTGGAGGAATAAGACTTACTAAAACATAAAGGCCCATTTATTGGCTCTGTCCCTTCAGGGCAGAGACTTTGCATCATGTTGAAGTCAATGGAGAAATGTGGTCGTCAAGAGTGTGATTAGTCTAAGAAAGCTCTTAAGTACAAACCACATGGCAACTTGTGAAAATTGTTGCTTCAATGGACAAAGCCTCTTGCGGTTTGCGGCTTGTTTTCACTAGCCAACCAAAGATTGAGAGCTTGAGAATTACCTCCAGGCAAGCTAGGGTTTAAGCATTAGGGTATGGGGTTTTGGATGGATGGTGCTTTAGGTTGGAGGCTTAGTTAATTTGTGAAGGATTTGTGGGTGAACATGGAGGATGTTATTGTACTCTGTGTTCTCTTCTTGTTCCTCGAAGGTCACGTCATTTCCATCAATCCAAAAAAATGAGATCAACTCTTATACTTCCGAAATTGGACGAATCAAGTCTTTTGTCAAGATCTCTTCCCATTCTTTGGGCAGTGTTGGTCTATGAAGAGAGCAAACCTGGGAGGACTTGGTGGAAAGAGCCTCGAGAATGCACTCATTGGGACATTATAGAGGGAGAGGTATGGCATACAAGTTCCGAGATGAGGGATAGGAAATTCATTCAAGCTTATCAAATGTCATTTGCAAGTTTCATGTTCTTGGTAACGGAGCTTGAACCATGGATCAAGTCACGTGCTCACACGCTTGTAAGGCAACCATTGGAGGTTCGCAAGATTGTTGGCCTTGTCCTGTATCGATTTGCCCATGGCACAAGTGCAAACCAAATGGCTGACAGGTTTGGTGTTGGAGCATCGACAATCAGAAAATATGTTGACATTGTTGTCAATGTACTTATTGATGAACACAAATTATTTGCAAAGTATATCTCCATACCACATGGAGAAGCATGGAGATCGACTTCATAGGATTATTGCAGGGTTTCAAGATGCTTGTGGATTTCCCAATGTCTATGGTTCCATAGATGGCACCCATATCTTTTTGGACAAGAAACCCAGCAAGAGAGTAACTGCAGTACCGACAGACTATTATTGTAGCAGGAAGAGCACCAACTTCATGGTCCTCCAAGCTGTATGTGACATGGATAAGATATTTTGGAATGTTTGTTGTTTTGTGCTAGGAAGGACAGCCGATGGAGGTCAATTCCAAGTTTCATCTATTTATGCGCAACTTCGATCACGCTCAATTCTAAAAGAGCCTGTCGTCGTTGTTGGTGAGAGACGTATTCAACCTTACCTACTTGGTGATGCAGGCTATCCTAGCCGCACTTACCTCATGCACAACTTCAAACCTCCCGATGGTAACTGAGATAAAGTTAGGTCTGACAGACAAATGAATGCCGGTAGAGTCTCCATTGAGAATGCTTTTGCTTTGCTTAAGGGGAGGTGGATAATTTTGAAGAAGGTGAATGCGAGAGTTGATCATGTCCAAAAGATAACAATAGCATGTTGTGTACTTCACAATTATTGTCAACTCATAGGAGTGCCAGTACCTCAAGAAGGACACGGAGTTCTACCTGATCCCCATGTTGGATTCCGTGGTCAACTGCCTATTCGTCGAAAAGGTCATGCCGCCGCAAGGGAAAGTGAGGCTATGAGAGACACTATTTTTTGCGGATTTCTTGACTATTCCCGATTCCACATGATAGATGTGTAATAGCACGGCTCAAACTTAGTATATACATGCAAGAAGCACCCATATCTTAGAGGTAGGTGGGATAGTGATTTGACACAATATACTGCCCTATGTCGGGTGTTTCTATTTTAGCTCAAAACAATATTTTGTATTCTTTCAACTTTGAATGTATTCATGATCAAGCTAGCTACCCCTACCAACAGCCCTCATTGAATTCTGACATAGTGACAAAGTTTGGCACCTATTTTTCCAATGAACAGGCAAGTGGTTAACATAGAGGTTGGTCAAAATGGCCAGCCCCATACCATGTGCTCCTATTTCACCACATAAAAATATTTTTCAATTCCCTCAAATAGAGAGTGTTCATTATGAAGCTAGCTACCCATACCAACTTCCCTCATTCAATTCCAACATTGTGACCAAGTTTGGCACCTACATCGAGCATTTGCAAAAATAAGTTTGGCAAACTCTCGTTACCCATCTTGGGCATTTCCTCCTAATTGCAACCTCACACTTGTACGTAACAAGCACCTCCAAAAATTGATCCAAGCTTCTCCTCTTTTTTAGTATAGTGAAAGCATTTTCTAGCCATATGACCCTAAACTACAACCTTGGAACGCTCTCCCCCCTCAGAGCGCTGGAGAGACCTCAGAGCTCCACTCCACGGCCTCGCCGGAATTTGAGAGAGACGTGAACTGGAAACACGTCAAGCACCCCCGCCACTACTTCCAGGCTAAATTTCCGTTAAAGCATAGCTATAGATTAGCTCCTTGGTAATCTCAGCTGCAGGCTTGATCACCCTTCACTGACTACGGTGTGTAGCCCTCATGGTGCAAAAAGGGGTTTTATTTTTTTCCCCATAATTTTGGAATAAATGCAATATTTCTTTTTTTATAAAAAAAAACTGCAACCACAGTAAAAAGTCGGCGGCACAGTAGTAATTATTTATTGGTTCTAGGTGAAAACAAGGCCTTTAGTTACCGCAGGTGCTTCCGTGGGGGCGCATCCTTCCCAAGCGGCTCGCCTGCCCCCGCGAGGCCCCACGTCCTTGGCTGCCCCCCTTTCTGCCCCTGGCCGCGCGCAGCCTGGGCGGCTCTTTTGGGTGGCGATTTGGCTCAGGTGCCTGGCACTAGAATCTATCTCCTCTTCTTGCTGGTCACACAACAGCACAATCACCATGGCAGGGATTCAAGCATTCACGATCTCTTTTGATCTGGAAACACACATTAGAACAGTTCAAACTAGCTCTACGCAGAATTTCGGCTCTGGTGTGGCAGGATAGCGCGGCGCCGCTCCCATACGAAGCATTCTACAACCGGATGGTACATACACCCCCGGCTTTGAGATGACCCCTGGTTTCTCGCAACTGAGCATCGAAAGAGGTCAAGAAATTGACTCATTGCAACGTTATAGTGCAACTGCAGTGTCCTCGCCGGCAATCTCTCACCAACCGGGCCATCCATGGCCAAGTCACCAGCATTGCAGCTCCTGGTAACAACCACTATTTCAATCCTATCAATGTGTCATCGCAGATGGCGACATTTGCAGATAATGAGTACACCGCGGGAGCTCTCGCAGCTGGAATTTGCAACGAGACTTGTCCCCAGAGTTCTTCAAAGACAGATACCTACCGAGGGCCTAAGACTTGCGAAGCTACATTGCTGAAGCAGGGATAGCTGAAGCAGGCAGGGATGGAGTGTGGGTATAGATAAATCTCAGAAGACCAGATTTCAACCACAAGTGCACCAACAAGGCATTGTGGATTGGTAGCTCCAGGAACCCTGTGTGGGAAACTGGTCAACTGGAAGAAGCAGCAGCACAATTGTTTGCCTCCACCATGAGCACTGCATTTGAAAAAGAAGGAAGAGAAGTCGTCTACAACAACTCTTCTGGCACTTGTGGGGATATGAGGAGGTTATGTGAGGCAGGACAACTAAAAGAGGCACTGCACATTTTGAACCAAGGAGGCATTTCCACATATTCCGCTACCTATGTCAATCTCTTGCAGGAAGATGAATTGTCTAGTGGGAAAGCAGGTGCATGCCAACATTATTCGAAGTGGATATAGGCCAAACATCTTTCTACACAACACCCCTCGTCAGCATGTATGCCAAGTGTGGAAGTGTGATGGATGCACGCATAGTGTTTGACAAGATGCCTCAGCGAGATATAATCTCATGGAACATATTGATGGCAGGATATGCTAAGCATGGGTGTGGTAGGGAGTCCTTCCAGATGTATGAGCAAATTATAGGGGAAGGGGTGATGCCCAATAGGGTCACATTCATTTGTGTGCTCAAGCATGTGCAAGCCTGGCAAACCTGGAAAAGGTCATAGATCCATGCTGACATCATCAAAGCTGGAGTTGAGTTCTGCCGGACAGCATTCTAGAGAATACCCGTGTTGACATGTATGCCAAATGCAAGAGCATGAAGGATGCCCGCCTGATAATATGGCTAAGCAAGATGTAATCTCATGGAACACGGTGGTTGCAGGATATGCTCAGCATGGGCGTGGTACGGAGCCTCTTGAGATCTACGAGCAAATGATATGGGAAGGTGTGAGGCCGAACAAAGTCACGTTCATCTGTGTTCTTAATGCGTGTGCAAGGCGGGCATCCCTCCAAAAGGGAATAGATATTCATGCTGACCTCAGCAAAGCCAGAGTTGTCCCAGATGTGATTCTGGACACTGCACTTGTTGCTATGTATGCCAAATGTGGGAGCCTTAAGGATGCGCGTGAAGTGTTCAACAAAAAGGCTAAGCGAGATGTGGTGTCATGGAGTACAATGATCACAGGATATGCTCAGCATGGGTGTGGGAGGGAGGCCCTGCAAGTATTTAATCAAATGCAACTGGAGGGGTTCGAGGCAGATGTGGTGTCATGGAATGCCCTGATCACAGGATATGCTCAGCATGGGTGTGGTAGACAGGCTTTGGCAATTTATGAGCAAATGACACCAGAAGGTGTGTTGCCCAACAAGATCACATATGTTTGTGTTCTCAAGGCGTGCACCAGCCTTACAGTCCCGGAATTGGGCAAGGAGGTCCAAACCCACGTCATCAAAGCTGGCATCACACCAAATATTATTCTTGAGACTGCACTTGCTAATATGTGAGCCAAATGTGGGAACATAAAGGATGCACGTCACATGTTTGACGATATGGCTCTACGAGATGTGGTCTCCTGGAATGTGATGATTGCAGGAGATGCTCAGCATGGGCGTGTTACGGAGGCCCTGCAATTATTTGGACAAATGCAACTGGAAGGCATGGAGCCAGATTGTATCAACTTTTGTATGTGTTCTCTCTGCATGTAGCCATGTGGGCCTAGTGGATGAAGGCCACCATTATTTTGATTCCATCAGTCAAGAATATGGACTGACTCCTACAGTGGAGCATTTTGGCTGCATGGTGGACCTTATTGGCGTGCACTAGCCTTAATCAACAAGATGCCAATCCAACCAGCAGCGTCGACATGGGGGGCCTTGCTTGGTGCTTGCAGAATTCATGGCAACGTGGAGGTGGCAGAATATGCTGCAAAATGCCTTCTTGAGTGGGATCCACAGGATGCAGCAACTTATGTGCTACTTTCAAACATCTATGCTGCGGCTGGCAGGTGATGATGCTGCAAAGGTGAGGAAAATGATGCAGGACAGAGATGTCATTATGGAGCCAGGGTGCTGTTGTATTGAGGTGGACAACCAGGTGCATACCTCTGTTGTAGAAGGCACATTGCAGCCCTCTTTCTTCCATGAGAGACAGTAAAACTATTATTTCCCTGTATCAGATCCCTTGGTCACCTGCCCAAATGATTGAGGCAGCCACACCTTTCATTAGACTGTGATTGTTCATGTAGAGGGAGTTCAACACCTGCACATTCACTTAGAACATTGCTTGGTGTTATGCATTTGAGATAGGATGCCAATTATGTAGGAAAGGGAAATGGTTTATGCACCATGGGTGGGCAGTAGTACTCTGAAAGAGAACGTCAGGCTGTTGGCATTTGTTTTGCTCACGTCACCATAGAAGTATGCTGGTCAGAGTTCACTTGATATGAGTGATGGAAGTCTGGTAGACCCAAATACCCTTACAATCACTATGTGAAACTTTCAAGCAGCCACCATGGGATTGGATCTTGGTGGGTTAAGGATAGCTTTTGACAATATTCATGCAAGTTCGTAAAGGGCTCCATCCAAAGCTACACCACAAGAAAGAAACAAACATCTGCAAATTTAAGATGCTCAACAAACTTGTGCACAGGGCTGCCCCTCTAATCAAGTTCATCCAAATTCGTATTCACTTCCATCTTCAAGCTTTGGAGAAGCTCCACCACCCAAACCCAGAATTAGGACAGCACTCTGATTTCCATCTACTGTCACAAAAGTCAGTCCAATATCACCCCTTCAGTCAAGTGCAATTATGGGCTGACTTCCCACCGATGCCGGGTAGACCAACTATCATTTCCCGTGGATACGCCACAGGAAATGCACTCAACAGTACATCATGGTCAATACTCTCAGGAAATGGTGGACGATCTGAGTAGCTCTGAATGAAGCCAGACACTCGCATCTTTCCAAGAAAACATCCTTTCACCAGTAATCCCCACAAGAACAAATCCCATCTTCAAAGTGGTGAAAGCGGTTAGCGTCCCGTACAACAATTGCTCGGCCAACAATCTTTGAGATGAATTTGGTGGAGGTGTGGCAGTCACCACACACTCGAAGATTCTTGATGAGACGGAGAGGCGTCCTGGGGGTCGTGCTGATCAGCCCAAAACCAATGGCCAGCTTCTCACTGTGGTGGCAAAGAGAAAATTCCTTTTCCTCCTCCCCCACATCATGCAATACAAAGCGCGTGTCAGGCACATACCCCGCCTTCTTCATCTGCCCAGACAATCTTCTCAGCTCAGCATGGATTTCCTTAATTCTGGGATGCAACTTGTCAGCTACAACGAAGGTGTGCACCCTGTTGCCAACCTCAATGCAGCAGCGACCTGGCTCCTTTCTAACCCCTTTGACCTTCATCATTCTTCTCTCACTTTGCAGTATCATCCCACCTGCCAGCTGCAGCATAGATGTTTGAGAGCAACACATAAGTCGCGGCATCCTGTTCATCCCACATGAGGATAGATGTTGCTGCACGTTCAGCCATCTCCACATTGCCATGGATTCTGCAGGCACCAAGCAGGGCCTTCCACGCCATAGCATCTGGATTGATGGGCATTTTATTAATCAGGTCCACTGCCTCATCCAGTTGTCCCGCACGTCCAAGAAGGTCCACCATGCAGCCAAAGTGCTTTACTGTCGGAGTGACACCATGATCTTGACTCAGGGAATCAAAGTAGCGTCTTCCTTCATTCAGTAGGCCAGCGTGGCTGCATGCAGAGAGAACACATATAAAGGTGATACTGTCCGGCTTCAAGCCGTTCTTTTGCATTCCTTCAAATAGTTGCACGACCTCCCTATGACGACCATGCTGTGCATATCCTGCGATCATCGCGTTCCACGACACCACATCTCGTTCAGCCATATTGTCAAACACTCCCTTTGCATCCTCGATGCACCCACATTTGGCATACATGTCCACCAGGGTATTGTTCAGGATGACATCTGGTACGATTCCAGCTCTCACGATGTCCCCATGCACCTCTTTGCCCTTTTCCAGGGCTGCCAGGCTTGCACACGCATTGCAAACGCACACAAACGTGATGTGGTTGGGCTTCACCCCTTCGCACATCATTTGCTCATACGTCTCCAAAGCCTCCATCCCGCGCCCCTGCTGTGCATATCCTGCGAGCATCGCGTTCCACGACACCACATTTCGTTCAGCCATATTGTCAAACACTCCCTTTGAATCCTCGATGCTCCCACATTTGGCATACATGTCCACCAGGGTATTGTTCAGGATCACATCTGGTACGATTCCAGCTCTGATGATGTCGTCATGCACCTCTTTGCCCTTTTCCAGGGCTGCCAGGCTTGCACATGCACTGCAAACGCACACAAACGTGACGTGGTCGGGCTTCACCCCTTCGCACATCATTTGCTCATACGTCTCCAAAGCCTCCATCCCGCACCCATGCTGTGCATACCCTGCGAGCATCGCACTCCACGACACCACATTTCGTTCAGCCATATTGTCGAACACACCCCTTTGCATATGCTCCCACATTTGGCATACATGTCCACCAGGGCAGTGTTCAGGATCACATCTGGTACGATTGATGTCGCCATATACCTCTTTGCCCTTTTCCAGGGCTGCCAGGCTTGCACACGCACTGCAAACGCACACAAACGTGATGTGGTCGGGCTTCACCCCTTCGCACATCATTTGCTCATACGTCTCCAAAGCCTCCATCCCGCGCCCCTGCTGTGCATACCCTGCGAGCATCGCGTTCCACGACACCACATTGCGTTCAGCCATATTGTCGAACACTCCCTTTGCATGCTCGATGCTCCCACATTTGGCATACATGTTCACCAGGGCAGTGTTCAGGATCACATCTGGTACGATTCCAGCTCTCACGATGTCGCCATGCACCTCTTTGCCCTTTTCCAGGGCTGCCAGGCTTGC